>OY987217.1:34603240-35256908 GCA_963920805.1 Primula vulgaris | reverse complement strand
AACCCTAAACCCTAAACCCTAAACCCTAAACCCTAAACCCTAAACCCTAAACCCTAAACCCTAAACCCTAAACCCTAAACCCTAAACCCTAAACCCTAAACCCTAAACCCTAAACCCTAAACCCTAAACCCTAAACCCTAAACCCTAAACCCTAAACCCTAAACCCTAAACCCTAAACCCTAACCCTAAACCCTAAACCCTAAACCCTAAACCCTAAACCCTAAACCCTAAACCCTAAACCCTAAACCCTAAACCCTAAACCCTAAACCCTAAACCCTAAACCCTAAACCCTAAACCCTAAACCCTAAACCCTAAACCCTAAACCCTAAACCCTAAACCCTAAACCCTAAACCCTAAACCCTAAACCCTAAACCCTAAACCCTAAACCCTAAACCCTAAACCCTAAACCCTAAACCCTAAACCCTAAACCCTAAACCCTAAACCCTAAACCCTAAACCCTAAACCCTAAACCCTAAACCCTAAACCCTAAACCCTAAACCCTAAACCCTAAACCCTAAACCCTAAACCCTAAACCCTAAACCCTAAACCCTAAACCCTAAACCCTAAACCCTAAACCCTAAACCCTAAACCCTAAACCCTAAACCCTAAACCCTAAACCCTAAACCCTAAACCCTAAACCCTAAACCCTAAACCCTAAACCCTAAACCCTAAACCCTAAACCCTAAACCCTAAACCCTAAACCCTAAACCCTAAACCCTAAACCCTAAACCCTAAACCCTAAACCCTAAACCCTAAACCCTAAACCCTAAACCCTAAACCCTAAACCCTAAACCCTAAACCCTAAACCCTAAACCCTAAACCCTAAACCCTAAACCCTAAACCCTAAACCCTAAACCCTAAACCCTAAACCCTAAACCCTAAACCCTAAACCCTAAACCCTAAACCCTAAACCCTAAACCCTAAACCCTAAACCCTAAACCCTAAACCCTAAACCCTAAACCCTAAACCCTAAACCCTAAACCCTAAACCCTAAACCCTAAACCCTAAACCCTAAACCCTAAACCCTAAACCCTAAACCCTAAACCCTAAACCCTAAACCCTAAACCCTAAACCCTAAACCCTAAACCCTAAACCCTAAACCCTAAACCCTAAACCCTAAACCCTAAACCCTAAACCCTAAACCCTAAACCCTAAACCCTAAACCCTAAACCCTAAACCCTAAACCCTAAACCCTAAACCCTAAACCCTAAACCCTAAACCCTAAACCCTAAACCCTAAACCCTAAACCCTAAACCCTAAACCCTAAACCCTAAACCCTAAACCCTAAACCCTAAACCCTAAACCCTAAACCCTAAACCCTAAACCCTAAACCCTAAACCCTAAACCCTAAACCCTAAACCCTAAACCCTAAACCCTAAACCCTAAACCCTAAACCCTAAACCCTAAACCCTAAACCCTAAACCCTAAACCCTAAACCCTAAACCCTAAACCCTAAACCCTAAACCCTAAACCCTAAACCCTAAACCCTAAACCCTAAACCCTAAACCCTAAACCCTAAACCCTAAACCCTAAACCCTAAACCCTAAACCCTAAACCCTAAACCCTAAACCCTAAACCCTAAACCCTAAACCCTAAACCCTAAACCCTAAACCCTAAACCCTAAACCCTAAACCCTAAACCCTAAACCCTAAACCCTAAACCCTAAACCCTAAACCCTAAACCCTAAACCCTAAACCCTAAACCCTAAACCCTAAACCCTAAACCCTAAACCCTAAACCCTAAACCCTAAACCCTAAACCCTAAACCCTAAACCCTAAACCCTAAACCCTAAACCCTAAACCCTAAACCCTAAACCCTAAACCCTAAACCCTAAACCCTAAACCCTAAACCCTAAACCCTAAACCCTAAACCCTAAACCCTAAACCCTAAACCCTAAACCCTAAACCCTAAACCCTAAACCCTAAACCCTAAACCCTAAACCCTAAACCCTAAACCCTAAACCCTAAACCCTAAACCCTAAACCCTAAACCCTAAACCCTAAACCCTAAACCCTAAACCCTAAACCCTAAACCCTAAACCCTAAACCCTAAACCCTAAACCCTAAACCCTAAACCCTAAACCCTAAACCCTAAACCCTAAACCCTAAACCCTAAACCCTAAACCCTAAACCCTAAACCCTAAACCCTAAACCCTAAACCCTAAACCCTAAACCCTAAACCCTAAACCCTAAACCCTAAACCCTAAACCCTAAACCCTAAACCCTAAACCCTAAACCCTAAACCCTAAACCCTAAACCCTAAACCCTAAACCCTAAACCCTAAACCCTAAACCCTAAACCCTAAACCCTAAACCCTAAACCCTAAACCCTAAACCCTAAACCCTAAACCCTAAACCCTAAACCCTAAACCCTAAACCCTAAACCCTAAACCCTAAACCCTAAACCCTAAACCCTAAACCCTAAACCCTAAACCCTAAACCCTAAACCCTAAACCCTAAACCCTAAACCCTAAACCCTAAACCCTAAACCCTAAACCCTAAACCCTAAACCCTAAACCCTAAACCCTAAACCCTAAACCCTAAACCCTAAACCCTAAACCCTAAACCCTAAACCCTAAACCCTAAACCCTAAACCCTAAACCCTAAACCCTAAACCCTAAACCCTAAACCCTAAACCCTAAACCCTAAACCCTAAACCCTAAACCCTAAACCCTAAACCCTAAACCCTAAACCCTAAACCCTAAACCCTAAACCCTAAACCCTAAACCCTAAACCCTAAACCCTAAACCCTAAACCCTAAACCCTAAACCCTAAACCCTAAACCCTAAACCCTAAACCCTAAACCCTAAACCCTAAACCCTAAACCCTAAACCCTAAACCCTAAACCCTAAACCCTAAACCCTAAACCCTAAACCCTAAACCCTAAACCCTAAACCCTAAACCCTAAACCCTAAACCCTAAACCCTAAACCCTAAACCCTAAACCCTAAACCCTAAACCCTAAACCCTAAACCCTAAACCCTAAACCCTAAACCCTAAACCCTAAACCCTAAACCCTAAACCCTAAACCCTAAACCCTAAACCCTAAACCCTAAACCCTAAACCCTAAACCCTAAACCCTAAACCCTAAACCCTAAACCCTAAACCCTAAACCCTAAACCCTAAACCCTAAACCCTAAACCCTAAACCCTAAACCCTAAACCCTAAACCCTAAACCCTAAACCCTAAACCCTAAACCCTAAACCCTAAAACCCTAAACCCTAAACCCTAAACCCTAAACCCTAAACCCTAAACCCTAAACCCTAAACCCTAAACCCTAAACCCTAAACCCTAAACCCTAAACCCTAAACCCTAAACCCTAAACCCTAAACCCTAAACCCTAAACCCTAAACCCTAAACCCTAAACCCTAAACCCTAAACCCTAAACCCTAAACCCTAAACCCTAAACCCTAAACCCTAAACCCTAAACCCTAAACCCTAAACCCTAAACCCTAAACCCTAAACCCTAAACCCTAAACCCTAAACCCTAAACCCTAAACCCTAAACCCTAAACCCTAAACCCTAAACCCTAAACCCTAAACCCTAAACCCTAAACCCTAAACCCTAAACCCTAAACCCTAAACCCTAAACCCTAAACCCTAAACCCTAAACCCTAAACCCTAAACCCTAAACCCTAAACCCTAAACCCTAAACCCTAAACCCTAAACCCTAAACCCTAAACCCTAAACCCTAAACCCTAAAACCCTAAACCCTAAACCCTAAACCCTAAACCCTAAACCCTAAACCCTAAACCCTAAACCCTAAACCCTAAACCCTAAACCCTAAACCCTAAACCCTAAACCCTAAACCCTAAACCCTAAACCCTAAACCCTAAAACCCGGACCCCGGACCCCGGACCCCGGACCCCGGACCCCGGACCCCGGACCCCGGACCCCGGACCCCGGACCCCGGACCCCGGACCCCGGACCCCGGACCCCGGACCCCGAACCCCAAAACCCGGACCCCAAACCCGGACACCCCCGGACCCCAAAACCCGGACCCCAAACCCGGACACCCCCGGACCCCAAACCCCGAACCCTAAACCCTAAACCCTAAACCCGGACCCCAAAACCCTAACACCCCCGGACCCCAAAACCCTAAACCCTAAACCCTAACACCCCCGGACCCCAAAACCCTAAACCCTAAACCCTACACCCTAAACCCGGACCCCAAAACCCTAACACCCCCGGACCCCAAAACCCGGACCCCAAAACCCTAAACCTAACACCCCCGGACCCCAAAACCCTAACACCCCCGGACCCCAAAACCCGAAACCCTCAACCAAACCCCAAACCCCTAAACAAATGCATCCCACAGCAACGCTCACAAAAGACGTGTAATCAACTCCAGCCAAATACTGTTCCCACCAAGTACGACCATTATCTCCTCCGATCCCAGCGCCACGGCCCAACAAAACAATATAATCATACACATGTGAATCATACTATTGATGTAAAAATAATAACTAAACATTTCAGAATCTCCCATAATTACAAAAAAAACATATAGTAATTGATGTTTGTACATATATAATAATAATAATAATGAGTATTATTTAACTAAGACATTAAAAAAAATTAGGAGTTAACCTTATTATTTGAATTTGGTTGGGTAGATCTTTTGTATGAATCAATGTCTCTATATATATTAGGAATATGTTTTTAGAGAGATGGAGAGAATGTAATTTCCGATCACCCAGAAGTGAATTAGGATTCTTTTGGTCTCTCTCTCTCAAATGATTTATTGCCACTTATTACTACTAAGGCTTGGTGGGTTAAACAGCCAGCAGTTTAATTATTATCGGCAATCAACTATGGTTTAGTATTGATTTTTGTATTTCTTTCGACCTTAAAAGATATGACTATAAGCATCAACCAATTACAAAGGGACAAATGATATACGACTTTGAGAAAAGGCGGCTGAAAGTGAATAATTTTAATTTTGTTGCAAAAAATATAACTTCGTTTATCTAAAATCATTTCAAAAAAAAATTACTCTTTTTCAGAAATGCTAGAAATTCAAACCAAAAACCTGTAGGTTATTTGGCCAAAAGTAGCTAATAATCTAGGCTATTAAGCATGTTTCCCAGATGTCGATTTGATTATAAGCTAGTTTATTTATTATTTAAGCCGAGCAATTCATTCAAATCAAAGAAAGATCTAATCATGTGGATTTTCAAAGACTGGTGTAGTTTGTAGATTGGTGAGTGAACTATGAACTATAGTAGTATGATGTACTAATAGCTCAGTGTAAGAAATATAATTTCCCTATATATACAGGTACATGGTATAAGTAGAATCTACCCTTGTGAGATTAATAATGCAATTCAAAATCTATATTAGAAAGTACATAATCACAGCCCTTAGATTAGACTCGGTTCTTGTCCCACGTGACCCTGGGATATCACACAATAAGTCCAAATTTGTAAAAAGAACAACAAAAAAAAAGATACTTCCACCAATACTTAGGTCTAAAGGTACAGAATACTAAAAGTAGCCCAATCCAAAAAAAAAAGAGCCATGCTAAATATTAATTTAAAAAAAACAGAAGACTGTTAGAAACAAAGTACCTGCAGTCTGATCATGTTCGTTGTTGCAGCCGGATTATTCATATTGTGGCTACTGTTAAGAGAATAAGAGAATTCCAATAATCCAAACCAACCTGTCAAATAGTTTGGAACAAGTTGATGAGTATGCATGATTTTATTCTTTTCTGAAAATCAGTTTTAAAAAGCCTCTAGGGTGTCTATAAATAAAAGTCAAGTAACAATACATACAAAAACATATCTAAAAGAGTACATATCGCTAAAACCACAAAAGTTACAGCCTTCTACAAAAACATTACAACAGAAGCTAAGCTACTACCGAAGTTCAATGAGAGGAAAGCTTCATAATTTACAAAAGGCATATTTGGTTGTCCTTTTGCGAAAACTAGAGCTATTTGGTTCAAACTGAATGTCATGGACAGACAAAGCATTCGAACTATCTTTTAACGTGTTTTTAATGCTATGTGAAAACAACTTAAAACCTGGTAGAAAAGCTGTCTTCTGAGTTGTTTTAAAAGCTATGTATGAACAAAATATAAACAAAAAAAATTAGAAAAAGATACAAGTGGGGAAAATGGATTTCTGTGTTTTAAAGTAAACATAAATTTGCACAAACATCTTTGAGAATTAAATATTTACGAAGCAATACAAATAAACCACCATTCATAAATTACGCAAGTAACCCTGTTATCATCCCCCGGCTATTGCGTGCACCCTAGCCATAAACACATACACATTATAATACCTCACTGTATACTTTAGCAAATTTTATTGCAAGTACAAACTCTCCCTTTCATTTCAAAAGTATATGATCTGCATGTATGCGAGTTTTCTCCTAATAATTTGTATTCTACGTGACAACAAACTATGATGGTCAATTGCAGTCTACTAACATGGAAACCAAAGCTGCAAACAAAGCAATCAGTATACGAAGTGATGCAATGGTTCGGTTATTATAGGGTTTTTTCATTTCAGGAATCGTAAAGTTATGTATACAAAGTTAGATTCTCTGTCCACAAACGTGAGTACAAACTTTTAGCATTCAGTGATACATAGACATGAGTTTTGATATGCAATTAATTATATTACTTACTGAAAAGTGAATGGCTCCATATAAAAAAACATAATTTGCATGTTTGCAATTAATAACCGTTTAAAATGATTGTGAATCTCTTAAATGTTTGTACTTGAGGTTATTTGAACTAGTAAGCACAAAAAGGATCCATTTTCAAATTCTGGCAACACTCTATAAAATATAATCTAATCAATACCTTCAGTGGCAGCACCTGAACTATCAGGAGATGCAAAACAAAGCCTTTCTAGAAGCTCCTTTTGAGACCCACTGGTAGAAAGTCCCAAGCGTGTAGCCTCCTTGCGTAGTTGTCAAACACCCATCTCCCGAAACTTATCAACGCCAGGATCTTCTTAGACCCATTTGAATCCCCATTCTCATTTTCCCACTCCATCTTCCTGCTAACCGGATCACTAACTCAATCGACCAACTGCTTAGTTTCTTCTCAAAGAGCTGAGTCGAGCCTTTTACCCTGAAAAGTAGATTAAAAATGTTAAACTTCAACATAAGTGGTGTAATTAGGGCAAATTTTACAATCCAATCATCTATTTATATTGTATAAGCTGCAGTCCATATGGTTGACACTAAAAGCAAAGAGCTATGAGCACACACATCCTAATGCAATTCTGGCAATACCTGACCTTAATAGAAACATATAGATATGCATATACAAAAATAGAGAATGTATTAGCATTTTCACCAACAATATCCTCACACAAATTAAGATCAAACTGAAAACAATAATCAAACATGTATTTAATCAACCTGAACCATACATTAGTGACATTCTTACTCTAATATTTAACTTTATTAACATATTTCAACAGAGAGAAGCATTTCCATCACCAATATTCAACCACTAATCCAGATCTGTCGAAAAAAACCATCCAAACAGGTACCAAATCTAACCTATAATCAGATAGATATATACATATAGATACGTAGATACCCTATCGGCAGTCACAAATCCAGGCCTCCTTCCAACGTCAAAAACCGAGTCTATATGTATAATAGACGCTTATTTAGGGGTGGACAGGGAAATTTTCAATACTTAAACGATCGAGACTTCTTTTACCTAATTTCCACAATGATAAGGGAAGAATGTCTCAAACATTGTAACCAATTAGTTGAATAATTAACAGTGTAAAAGGATTTATAGTTTAGAATGCTTTAATTTTAAATTTAATTTATCGCAAACCTGTTCTCAGGTGCCAGTCTATATCCGACACCTAGGACGATAACGTCACACAGCCGAGCAATACGCTTGCAAAAGAGGTCGTTTGCTACTGAGTCGTTGCTACCACTCACAAAGCCTCCACCATGGAATTGGATCATCACTGGGAGCTTACGCCCGATCCCTCCTGATGGAGAATAGCCTTTGTACCTGTTCGAGAATAATACATATGATTAGCAAGTTCTCTACTAAGAGTGTTCGGTAAAATTGGAAACTGAACATGGTATATGAACCTAGATCATGTCTCATGGGTTTGATCCTCCACATATACATAACATTACTCCGCTAAACTTTTACAAAAAAAAAATATGAAAACAAAACTTGAAAGGCCTCCCTATATTGAGTTGGTTTAATGATCCAATGTTAAGCATTACTAGTCAATTTGTCTTCCTCAGAACACACCAACATGAAGGATCCCAAACATATCCTCTAATGGCATAACACGTTACCAGGACCATGTTAACATCATCACTATACGGAAGCCTTTTACACAAGGTGTTAAAGTATGTTATAAGGGGCATTCTTAAGCGTGTAGCATCGGTAACTTCCACCTCACTAGTGTTAAAGACTCAAAATACCATATTGGGTGACGGGTGTATATCATTGTTCCAATATAAATAATTAGAAATTTTCATCCAGTAACAACTTGGGCTTACACAGATTTCATCAACTAACATATGAAGTTTTCAATCAGAATTGGCAACTTACTGTTCCTTGGAAAAAGTAATATAAAAAAGATGAAACTCAACATAAAACCAAAGAATAACATTCAATGATAAAATGAAAATCAACAGAAGATACATAACAAAATCACACTCCCAAAACTTGTCCCCAAATAGCGAGAGGAATGTGTAATAATACCACAAATGATTTCAAGATTGCATCTTTTTAAATCAAAAACTGGTGAAAACAAAGCATCAACGGCAGACATATAACAACACTGCATTTCCCAAATTAATAACACCAAAAATGACTAACAGATTGAATCTTTCTGAAAACAGAATGTCTTTAAATTAAAAAAAGATAATTGCTATTATCCAGCTGAAAAATTATTGGCTTTTCAGAGTCAAAAAGTCTGGATAATTCGTTTTATAAGTTGATCGGCCAAATGCTACTTAGATTTAAGCAAAGTAACATAAAAGCAAATAATAACACCAAAAATGATTTAAAGACTGAATCTTTTTTAATCAAACAAAAAGCTGGTGAAAGACAAAAGTACCCATCAGAAGAAGAGTTGCTCACGCCGAGGCTAATCCTACGTCCAGGGTCCGTCCTCGCCACAAACCCGGGATCTGAAACACGAACCCTAACCCTAGGATCCGACCAAGCAGGCTGCATATTCGACAAACACGTATCTGGCAGAAACACACGAACAGACAACAATGTCAAAGGATCAATGTGTATGTCTTTTGTCGCCACGCCGTCACCTGAAAAATGAAACTTTTGTCTAAATATCAACAGCAGTCACGTAACAAGACTATATTTCCCAAAATCAACAAACAGACTAATAACAATACTAAATTTTTGCTTATAGGTTAGCTGCTACGTTGTGCATTTGATTACTTAAACTGAGGGGACTTAGAAAACCCTGACCCTAATCCAATTTTTAACACAAAAATAACTTAAATCAACAAACTGTTTTCCTGCTAGAATATGAAGTTCGTTGATCATGAAACACATACATGTCTATATCTCCAAAATCCTAGCCATATAACTAGACCACCCAAATTACTAGTAGTAAAATTGAAGATATTTAGAGTAATATGAGCAAACACACAGAACCTACATAGTTTCATATATTTGTTCAAAACCTAATGTCCTAAGCCAATGGACCCAACCAAACAATGAATATATATATTTACGACAAAAGTGGTAAATAGTAAGAATGCTTACAAAATCGTAATCCTATCTGATAAATATCCAAAATTAAACACTATTTTCAAGCTCGAATATGAAGTCTGTAAATTAATAAAAACACATAACATACACAGTATATAAACGTATATCTCGAAAACAGTCCTTATATACGACCATAACCCTAAAAATTTGACAACCCGGTTAACTAAACTTAAACAGTTCTTTTTTGTTTACAGTAAAACAACAGAAACCCAAAAAATCCTAATAAGCCGGTAGTAAAAACCCAAGTAAGAAAAACCAAATAACAAAATATTAAAAACTATTTTCATGCTTGAATATGAAGTGTGTCAATTAATATAACACATAACATAAAAAGTTTATTTGTTTACAGTAATACCGGGAAAAAAAAACCAAATAAGCAAGTAGTAAACCCAAGTAAGAAAAACCAAATATTAAAAACAGTTTATTTGACTAAAATAATAGAAAACAACATGAATCTACAAAAACCCTAAAAAAGAGCACGCAAAAAAAAAGAGTAATAGAGAAAAGTTACAGGAAGAAGAGATATCCGAGGGAGTGAAGGGTCGGGTCAAGTTGATCGAGGGTAGATAAACGGGTCGACCCGAGTTCAGAAACGGATTATTTAAGATGAATTTGTGAAATGTAATGTAATGGTTAGTAATATAAATTGCGTATTTTAATTGGTGTGGGGGAATTAAAAGAGGAACGACATGGGTGATAACGTGGACCAATAGGTAGGAGTTTGTGACGGTGTGATCGAATTGAGAAATTTTAGTGGTTATGGTGTTGGGTCATTTTGGTGGTTTTGTTGTGTGTGAGACAGAGAGACAGAGAGAGAGAGAAGAGTTGTGCTAAACTAATACTCAACAAGGCATGTTCCGGAAAAGTAACATAATGCTAGAGCAACAAAAGCTGTCCTTTCAATAAAAAGGCCCAACATTGTGATATATAAGGGAGTGTCATTTTTTTCAGAATCAGTCTCGACTCTTGACAGGTTTGATTTTATAAATCATGCTATTTGAGGACCTTCATATGTGAATATGAAGTGTGTCAATTAATATAACACATAACATAAACAGTTTATTTGTTTACAGTAATTCCGAGGAAAAAAACTAATAAGCAAGTAGTAAACCCAAGTAGTAAAAACCAAATATTAAAAACTCATTACTTTAGATTTCTAGTAAAATTGGTATTAAATAGGGACAGACAAATCAAACAGCCTTGGCAAGATCAACATTCATATAAATCGGTACCATAGGGCGACAGAAAATGAACTTAAACTAAACGAAAATCTACAATAATTTAATTTATAAAAACTCTGCCTATAATATAAAAATAACGAATCAACAAATATGTGTCGAAAACAGCGTTGATTGGGTTTGAAAAAATTAGAAACCAAGTATAGAAGTGCAAAATATTTATTTATATTACGAGAACATCCAATTAGTTTTTAATGTTCTGAAATATAGAGACATAAACATGCCAGAAAATTAAGAAAACAAAAAACCAGTTCATTTAAACTACAGTAAACAAATAACACTTCAAGTTCTACCACCATAAATAAAGGCACATCCATTCGACAACAAATGGGGTGAATTGATTATCAAACAGTCTCTACAACCAAAATTAAGCCTAATGTACTGAAATTAAAACAACGAAAAGAATAACTTGTACAATCAGACACAAATCTACTTAACCAAACAACAATTAACCCTGCTATACATAAACTCTGGCCAAAATAAATGAAAACTACAATAAATAACAAGCAGATGGATAAATGAATGGAAGATAGATAAGTACGCTAAATTTTAGGTGAAAAGCTAAAAGAATCCCTAAGTCTCTGTTTATGATAAATTTTAAGTGAAAAGCTAAAAGAATCCCTAAATTTCTACCTTCTACGCAATTGAGCTGTTTTCAGCTTTTTTGACCCAAAAGCTAAGTTTATAATAGCTAAGAAAAGCCAATAAACCAAACATCCATACCTTTTATTAAGCAAAAGGCTACGGAAAAATGTAGTTCCCATAAAAGCACATAACAAAAACCAACCAATCAAACACACATAGCTTTTCTTAAGCAAACCCCTATAGAAAGGGGAGAAAAAAGCAGTTGCCAAACAGGCAAAAAGAAACTAAAAAAAGCCAACAAATAACCACCCATAGCTTTTACTAAGCAAAACCCTAAAAAAAACTAAAAAGAAAATCAGTTGTTAAACAAGCACACTACAAAAAGTAATTTAAAAAAGCAAATATAATTAAAATACTTAAATCAAAGCCAACAACAAACACCCATAGCTTTTATTAAGCAGAATAGAATTAAATGAATGGAAAATAGATAGATAAGTACCCAAAAGAGTGTTGACATGGCGACTAGATTATTAGCAGCGTCACCAATCAGGCTTGATACATGTATATATATAGAGAGAGAGAGAGAGAGAAAGGAGAGAGGTGTTTAATTTGGGATCCTGGGGCAGGAGAGAGAGAGAGAACAGCCGCCCTGTGTTTATGTTATCTCACCGGAAAAAAAAATTAATAGATGTGTGTAAATAGCTGAGACAGTGGGCATATATGCCGCGTTACGTGTGGTGGGTGTGACACATAATTATACATATGACATAATTATACATATCACCTGACACGGATAAATTTAACATTTTTAATTACAAATAAATTTAATATTTTTAAAAAGTTTGTAAAAATAATTGAACGAATATCGTAAAAATATAATATATAGTAATATAAAAAATACATGTATGATGATTTTGTTTGGGAGATGATTTGATGTGTGTGGAAATTTTTTTTTTTTTATTTATTTAAATTGAATTAAGTTATTTTAGTAATTAGTAAATTATAATAGGGGCAAAATGGGTAAAATTGGACAGCATCAAGCTTTTTTGAGTTCCTTATATTAAGAAGATATATATATATAACAAAATGAGAGAGTTAATAGATCAAAAATGGACATGGGTTCTGACTCATAAATGACCAATGGTAAATAAAACTAAAGGGACGGTAAAGCAGATGTAGAGTAGAGTGCATAAATAAATAACGATAACGAGTGTGTGGGTTGGGTGACAAAATTAAATTAAAATAAGTTTGAAAATGTTAAGACTCTCATCCATGCATGGATTGATACTAAAACGGAAAGAAAAAAAATGTGTTCTCTAAAATGAATTAGTCATCTTAAAATTAAAAGAAAACTGAGGATGTGGTGGGTTGAATGGAACGAACCCATCCCTAAAATTAAATTAAATTAAATTAATAGAATAAGAAAAAGAAAAATGTAACAGAATCAAGTCATGAGTAGGGGTTTTGTTTTGAATATAATAATATATATTTATACAAAATAACAAGAACAACAAGAATTAGGTCAATTAATTCAATCTCTCTTAGAAAGGGATTATATATTATTATATATATATATATATATATATAAAGAATTATTAAGAGAGAGAGATTGAAACCCTAATTGATTGAGATTGATTAGAGAGAAAGGATTAACAATAAACAAAAATAAATAAAACCACCACAAACAAATAACAATAATAATAATAACAAAAAAAAAAATGATTGAATTGGAATAAAGAGAGAAGTAATAAAATTACCAGATGATGTCTGTTGGCGCTGCTGCTGTTGTTGTTGTTTCGATTCTTCCATTACTATTTTATTATTATTATTATTATTAAATCAATTTCAATTTCAATTTCAATTTCCGTGATGGGTTTGTTGTAAGATTTACCGACAGATTTTATTATCAAACCCTCTCTCTGTCTCTCTCTCTAGCTCCAATTAAACCTTATTTCTCTCTCTATATATATATATATATTGTATTGTAATATGTCTGAGGAGAAAGGAAAAAAGAAGCGAATTGGAGGGTAAATCCGATTTTAATTTAATTTGATTTGATTTGATTCACCTCTCTCCCTCCCACCCTCCCTCATTTACTCTTTATCCTTTTTCTCACTTCTTTACTTATTGTACTACTAACTCCACTATTAATTGATTTAATTTAATACCACTCCTATATAAAATAGAATTATAACAGACATGTGAGAATAATTGCTAAGTGTACGATAAACAAGATATAGCAGTAAAGTTAAGCCTAATTTATGGATATATATATATATAAGTGGAGTACTAATTAACAGTGGTATGCATAAAGTGTAATAATATAAATGAAAGAGACAATAAAAAATGAATGAATGAAAAAAAGACCGAAATGGAGAATAGACTAACCAAATAAAAAGAGGGTGAATATATAGATCGATGAAGCTCGTTCCCCCACGTAAACCTGTCATTGCACCTCTCTCTCTATCTATCTATCTATCTATTAACAGAGTCACCAATCAGACTTGGTATATATATATAGAGAGAGAGGGTGTGTGTTTAATTTGGGATTCTAGGGCACGAGAGAGAAAGAACAAAAAAGTCAAAATTGCACCTATTAATTACGAACTGTAACTAATAGGTGCCAAAATGAATGGATTGAGAAAATATGCCTAGAAAAAATATGCGCAATTCTTAATTGTAAATTTTCCATAGTGCCAAAAATCATTGGGAAGATATAAAGAAGTTAAGAAACTCTTAACAGATTGAAATCTATATCGACACATAAAAAGCGTTTACAAACAAAGTTTTTTATGATTAGAAATAGCATTCACTTCCAGGTAGGAAATTGCATATAGAAGATTTCTTTAAACGGCTTATGTACAAAGGTTCGGCAGTCGACTCCAAATTTAACGGCTGAAATGGAAACACGTGAATTTTCATGTCATTCACTATTTTGCATGTTCGAAACGTTATTTTTACGTCTAATAGAGAGGATCTTAGAATTTCACTCCATCCCCTATAAAATTGAATCCCCAAAGTCGTGTAGTTGCATGCAACTCATGACCACTAGCCAGGTTATGTGTATTGGGTCATTGGATAGTTTGAAATGTTTACTACTTACTACTAGTTCATTTCCCTGAAAATAGAAGATAAATTACCATTCTGCTTAAAAAAATGTACAGAATGCTGAGGTTGAAATAATCCTCGTTATATAACAAACGAAAGAAAATATCATGTTTCTTTCATCCTGTTTTTTTTTTGTTTGCTTCTTAAGAAATTTCTTTACTTCACAAATTTAATGTGCAAACGGCAAAATAAATACTCAGACAATGATATAAAATATGTGAAAGCTAGTAACGACCAACCCGTATCAACACCCATTGGTGATCTTGAAGGAGTCCACCCTTATATCAAAAACACTTATCTTTTTCTTTCATTTTCTTAGAAGAACACATAAAGTTGGTAAAAAGGTTGTCACTAAGGTAAGGTACAGCCTACTTAAAATAGCACAATCCATCAATAGAAAAATCGTAAAAATTAATACAATTAAACACGAAAGTGGAAACAAAGAAAGTACATGCAGTCCCATCATGTTTGTTGTCGCAGACGGATCATTCATATTGTGGGATACTGTTAAAAAAACCGGAGAACGAAAGAATTCCAATAATTCAGAAAAACCTGTCAAATAGTTTGGAGCATGTTGATTAGTATGCATGGTTTTTTTTTATTTTCTTAAAAATAGTTTTAAATAGTCTTTGATTGAAACAGTTACAAAATATTCAACCGAAAAATATTCAAAACAGTTGTATGTAAAAAATTAAAAAGCTGAAAAAGAAAAACAACCGATTGGTTTAACTTTCTCCAAATAAACTTAATTCATTCCAATGTTGAAACAATTTAGTTACCCAGTCAAAACTCAAGCAAAACCAGTAGAAGAAACATCATAAATGTATTGTCACACTTTATCAGTTGGTTTAACTTGGTCATCACGAATTATTACATTTTAGTGAAAAACATACCCATACAAGTACCGAGTGGGCGATAAATTTAACTTGGGCATGCTGACTATAAATTTTTTAGATTGATATGGGGAATCGAAAACCGAGAACATGGTTGGTCTAAAGAAACAAAACATGAAATTAACCAACAAACACAAGCAGCAAAAATGTTCGGTCAATATCGGGTCAGCGATGGGTCATCATAGGGGACCAACGACCAACTTAGCGACTTTGAACTTCATAAGTTCATTCACGTTCCCACATGTGATCAGTCATATTTTTTAGTTGATTCGTCTTAATTCCATTTTGAAATATTTTCAAAATCACAAACAAACCAAATAGAAAGAATGTGATAAACTAACACTAAAAACTTTAATACAAATGACTAGTATTTTCATTAATGTATGTACATATTCATCATCAGTTTCGATACATAGTTAAATAACACTCACATTTAGACAAGAATTCATACCGGACACATCAAATTGAACAAAAAGACAATCATTAAACAAACGAGTATACGTCTATTCACCCACATGGAGTTCTAAGAAAATATCATCTAAATTCTTTAACTTTGTTTTCTTCCTGTATAAATTCATAATTACGCATGTAAATTTATTCATGTATTTAAAATGTATACATAGTAGAAATGACAAAAACTTGAAAAAAACTTATTCATGCTGTAAATCTTGGATGTTGGATAAAAAATTGTAGTATGTTAAAAACATCTATATCATTGTTGCTCCAAAAACCCTAATATCCCGGTGCACTATCAAACTGTACAGGTCATAAATCATAAATTTCATATGCACCAAAAATTTAGAAAAAAGACATATGAACATGTCAATGTTCAAACTTCCCTCATATGAAATAGACTAATTAGTTTGGAAGTTTTCTTTTGAAACAAATCTTTCCAACTGAAATTACATATGCCTCGACTCACTTTCCACTTCTACAAATCGTTCGACATGCAATGATTTTGATCATTTGTTGAAATTGTTAGCAATCAGAAGAAGGCTGTGAAGTTTAAAAGTTGTGCCCATTATGTAAAAAAGGATTTGTTAACATAAAAGTGACTTATTTAGAGAAAAGTGATGTTTTTTAAGGGTATCTTAGGGTTTTGGTTTTTTTGGGGTTTCTTATGTTTTTTGTTTTTTGGGGGTTTTGAGGGTTTGTTAGGGTTTTGGTTTTCTTTGGGGTTTTTAGGGTTCCTTAGGGTTTGGGTTTTTTTGGGTTTTTAGGGTTTTTTAGGGTTTTGGTTTTTTTGGGTTTTTTGGGTTTTGGTTTTTTTGGTATTTTTAGGATTTTGAGAAATTTGGGGTTTGTTAGGGTTTTAGTTTTATTTGGGGGTTTTAGGATTTCTTAGGGTTTTGGTTTTTTTGGGGTTTTTAGGGTTTCTTAAGATATTGGTTTTCTTGGAGTTTTTAGGCTTTCTTAGGGTCTTGGTTTTTTTGGGGGTTTTAGGGTTTCGGTTTTTTGGGGTGTTTAGGGTTTCTTAAGGTTTTAGGTTTTTTGGGTTTTTTAGGTTTTCTTAGGGATTCGGTTTTTTGGGGGTTTCTTAGGGTTTTGGTTTTTTGGGGCTTTTAGGGTTTCTTAGGGTTTTCGTTTTTTTGGGGTTCTTAGGGTCTCATCGGTTTTTTTGGGGTTTATTAGGGTTTTGGTTTTTTTAAATTTTCTTAGGGTTTCGGTTTTTTGGGGTTTTTAGGCATTGTTAGGGTTTTTTGGGGTTTTGTTTTTTTTGGGGGTTTTAGGGTTACTTAGGGTTTTGGTTTTTTGAGGTTTTTAGGGTTTTTTCGGTTTTTAGGGTTTCTTAGGGTTTTACTTTTGGGGGGGTATTTTAGGGTTTCTTAATGTTTTGGGTTTTTTTTAGGGATTGTTAGGGTTTTGAGTTTTTTAGTATTTTGGGTTTTTTAGGGTTTCTTTGGGTTTTGGTTTATTTGGGTTTTTAGGATTTTCTAGGGTTTTGGTTTTTTTTTGCGTTTTAGGGGTTTTTTAGGATTTTGGTTTTTTTTAGGATTTCTAAGGGTTTCGTTTTTTTGGGGTTGTTAGGATTTCAAAGGATTTTAGTTTTTTCCGGGTTTTTTCTGTGTTTAGGCTTTGTTAGGGTTTTTGTTTTTTTTTGGGTTTCATAGGGTTTTGGTTTTTTCAGGTTTTAGGGTATTGGTTTTTTGATGTTTTTAAGTTTTATTAGGTTTTTGGTTTTTTTAGGGTTTTGGTTTTTTCTGGTTTTAGGGTTTCCTAAGGTTTCGGGTTTTTTGGCTTTCTTAGTGTTTTGTTTTTTTGGGGTTTTTTTGGAGTTTTTTGGGGTTTTTAGGGTTTCTTAGGGTTTTGGTTTTTTTGGGTTCTTAGGGTTCCTTATGGTTTCGTTTTTTGGGGGCTTTTAGAGTTTTTTTGGGTTTTGGTTTTATTTGCGGTTTTTAGGTTTTATTAGGATTTTGGTTTTTTGGGTTTGTTAGGGTTTCTTTTTTTTTTGGGTTTTTTAGGGTTTTTTTGGGTTCTTAGGGTTTCATAGGGTTTTGCTTTTTTTTGGTTTAGGGTTTTGGTTTTATTTGGGATTTTTAGGTTTTCTTAGGATTTTTGTTTTTTTTGGGATTTTTAGACTTTCTTAGGGTTTTGGTTTTTCTGCGGTTTTTAGGATTTGTTATGGTTTTGGTTTTTTTGGGGTTCTTCGGGTTTCATAGGCTTTTGGTTTTTTTGGAGTTTATTATGGTTTTTTTTGGGGGGGTTTTAGGGTTTCATAGGGTTTTGGTTTTTTGGGATTTTTTGGGTTTTGGTTTTTTCGGGGTTTTTACGGTTTCTTAGGGTTTTGGTTTTTTAGGGTTTGGTTTTATTTTTTGTAAATTTTGGGGTTTTGATTTTTTGAGGTTTTTAGGGTTACTTAGGGTTTCCGTTTTTTGGGTTTTTTTTGGGTTTTTTTGTGAATTTAGGGTTCCTTATGGTTTTGCTTTTTTGGGGTTTTTAAGGTTACTTAGGGTTTTGCTTTTTTTGGGGTTTTAGGGTCTGTTAGGGTTTGGTTTTAATTGGGGTTTTTAGGATTTCTTAGGATTTTGGTTGTTTTGGCCTTTTTAGGGTTCATTTGGGTTTTGGGTTTTGGTTTTTTGTGGTTTTTTGGGGTTTTTAGGGTTTATTAGGGTTTCGTTTTTTTGGGGTTTTTAGGGTTTGTTAGAGTTTTGATTTTACTTTGCGTTTTAAGGGTTTAATAAGATTTTGGGTTATTTGGGGTTTTTTGGGTTGCTTAGGGTTTCGGTTTTTTGGTGTTTTTAGGGTTTCTTTTTTTGGGGGTTTCTAGGGTTTGTTAGGGTTATGGTTTTTTTGGGTTCTTAGGCTTTTATAGGGTTTTGATTTTTTTTTTGGTTTAGGGTTTTGGTTTTTAGGGGTTTTTAGAGTTTCGTTTTTTGGGGGGATTTAGGGTTTGTTAAAATTTTTGTTTTTTGGGGTTTTCAGGGTTTGTTTGGCTTTTGGGTTTTTTTTTGGGGATTTTAGGGTTTGTTCGAGTTTTGGTTTTATTTGGGATTTTTAGATTTTCTTAGAATTTTGGTTTTTTTGGTGGTTTTAGGATTTCTTAGGGTTTTTGTTTTTTGAGGTTTTTTGGATTTTTAAGGGTTTCAGTTTTTTGTGATTTTTAGGGTTTGTTAGGGTTTTCATTTTTTGGGGGGTTTTAGGGTCTCTTAGAGTTTTTTGTTCTTCTGGGAATTTTTTACTTTCTTAGGGTTTTGGTTTTTTTGCGGTTTTTAGGATTTCTTAGGGTTTTTAGGGTCTTGTTTTTATGAGGTTTTTAGGGTTTCTTAGGGTTTGGCTTTTTTGGGGTTTTTTGGTGTACTTAGGGTTTCAGATTTTTTGGGGGGTTTTAAGGTTTGTTAGGGTTTTTGTTTTAATTGGGGTTTTTAGGGTTTTGGGTTTTTTTGGGGCTTTTGGGCTTTTTAGGGTTCATTTGCGTTTTGGCTTTTTGGGGTTTTTAGGGTAACTTAGAGTTTTTTTAGGGGGGTTTAGTGTTTGTTAGGGTTTTGATTTTATTTTGCTTTTTTAGGGTTTCTTAGGATTTTATTTTTTTTGGGTTTCTCATGGTTTTGGTTTTTTTGGGGTTTTAGGATTTCTTAGGGTTTCGTTTTTGTGGGGTTTTTAGGGTTTGTTAGGGTTTTGGGTTTATTTGAAATTTAAAGTTTTCTTAGTATTTTGGTTTTTTGGGGTTTCTTAGGGATTCGGTTTTTTGGAGGGTTTTAGGGTTTGTTAGTGTTTCGTTTTTTGAGGTTTTTAGGGTTTGTTAGGGTTTTTGTTTTTCTGAGTTCTTACAATTTCATAGGGTTTTGATTTTTTTTTGAGTTTTGGGTTTTGGTTTTTAGAGGTTTATAGTGTTTCTTATGATTTCGTTTTTTGGGGGTTAAGATTTGGGTTTTTTGGGATTTTTTGGGTTTGTTAGGATTTTAGGTTTTTAGTGTTTGTTAGGTTTTTGGTTTTATTTGGGATTTTTAGGTTTTCTTAGGATTTTGGTTTTTTTGGTGATTTTAGGATTTCTTAGTCTTTTTGTTTTTTGGGTTTTTTTTTGAGTTTTTAAGGGTTTTAGTTTTTTGTGGTTTGTTAGGGTTTGTTAGGGTTTTCGTTTTTTGGGGGGTTTTTAGGTTTTGTTAGGGTTTTCGTTTTTTGGGGGGTTTTTGGGGTTTGTTAGGGTTTTGGTTTTTTAGGGTTTCATAGGTTTTGGTTTTTTTAGGGTTTCGTAGGGTTTTTGTTTTTTGGGATTTTTAGACTTTGTTTGGGTCTTTGTTTTTTTTCCGTTTTTAGGATTTGTCAGGGTTTTAGTTTTTTGGGGTTCTTAGTTTTTCATAGGGTTTAGGTTTTTTTGGGGTTTTTAGGATTTCTTAGGGTTTTAGGGTTTGTTAGGGTTTTTGTTTTTTAGGGTTTTTAGGGTTTCATAGGGTTTTGGTTTTTTTGGGGGGTTTTTGGGGTTTTTTTTTGTAAATTTAGGATTCCTTAGCGTTTTGCTTTTTTGAGGTTTTTAAGGTTACTTAGGGTTTTGGTTTTTTTGGGGTTTATTAGGGTTTTTGTTTTAATTGGTGTTTTTAGGGTTTCTTACGATTTTTTTTTGGGGTTTTAGGGTACCTTAGGGTTTCGTTTTTTAAGGGATTTTAGGATTTGTTAGGGTTTTGGTTTTATTTTGCGTTTTTAGGGTTTCTTAGGATTTTAGTTTTTTTTGGTTTTTTTTGGTTTCTTAGAGTTTCGCTTTTTTTGGTGTTTTTAGGGTTTGTTAGGGTTTTGTTTTTTGGGTTTTTTAGGGTTTTTTAGGGTTTTGGTTTTTTTGGGTGCTTAGGGTTTCATAGGGTTTTGATTTTTTTGGGGTTTTAGGGTTTCAATTTTTTTGGAGTCTTTAGGGTTTGTTAGGGTTTCGTTTTTTGCGATTTTTAGGGTTTATTAGGATTTCGGTTTTTCTTTTGTTCTTAGGGTTTCATAGGGTTTTGAATTTTTTGGGTTTAGGTTTTTTTTTTGGGGGGTTTCTTAGGTTTTCTGTTTTTTTGGGGCTTTTAGGGTCTCTTAGGGTTTCGGTTTTTAGGGTTCTAAGGGGTTTGTTTTTTTAGGGTTTGTTAAGGTTTTTGGTTTTTTGGGGTTTGTTAGGGTTTTATTTTTTTTGGAATTTTTAGGTTGTCTTAGATTTTTGTTTTTTTTGGTGGTTTTAAAATTTCTTAGGGTTTTAGTTTTTGGGGGTTTTTTTGAGTTTTTAAGGGTTTTAGTTTTTTGTGGTTTTTAGGGTTTGTTAGGGTTTTCGTTTTTTGGGGGGGTTTTAGTGTTTGTTAGGGTTTTGGTTTTTTAGGGTTCTTAGGGTTTCATAGGTTTTGGTTTCGTAGGGTTTTTGTTTTTTGGGATTATTAAACTTTGTTTGGGTCTTTGTTTTTTTGCCGTTTTTAGGATTTGTTAAGGTTTTGGTTTTTTGGGGTTCTTAGTTTTTCAGAGGGATTAGGTTTTTTTGGGGGTTGTTAGGATTTCTTAGGGTTTTAGGGTTTGTTAGGGTTTTTGTTTTTTAGGATTTCATAGGGTTTTGGTTTTTTTGGGGGGTTTTTAGTGTTTTTTTTTTTTTTTGTGAATTTAAGATTCCTTAGGGTTTTGCTTTTATGAGGTTTTTGAGGTTACTTAGGGTTTTGGTTTTTTGTGGTTTATTAGGGTTTTTGTTTTAATTGGGGTTTTTAGGGTTTCTTACGATTTTTTTGGGGGGGTTTTAGGGTACCTTAGGGTTTCGGTTTTTTAAGGGCTTTTAGGATTTGTTAGGGTTTTGGTTTTATTTTGCGTTTTTAGGGTTTCTTAGGATTTTGGTTTTTTTGGGTTTTTTTTTGTTTCTTAGAGTTTCGCTTTTTTTGGTGTTTTTAGGGTTTGTTAGGGTTTCATTTTTTGGGTTTTTTAGGGTTTGTTAGGGTTTTGGTTTTTTTTGGGTTCTTAGGGTTTCATAGGTTTTTGATTTTTTTGGGGTTTTTAGGGTTTCAATTTTTTTGGGGTCTTTAAGGTTTATTAGGGTTTCGTTTTTTGGGATTTTTAGGGTTTATTAGGATTTTGGTTTTTTTCTGTTCTTAGGATTTCATAGGGTTTTGATTTTTTTGGGTTTAGGTTTTTTTTTTTTGGGTTTTTAGGGTTTCTGTTTTTTGGGGGCTTTTAGGGTCTCTTATGGTTTCGGTTTTTAGGGTTCTAAGGGTTTTTTTTTAGGGTTTGTTAAGGTTTTTGGTTTTTTGGGGTTTGTTAGGGTTTTGGGTTTTTTGAGTTTGTTAGGGTTTTCATTTTATTTGGGATTTTTAGGTTGCCTTAGATTTTTGGTTTTATTTGGTGGTTTTAAAATTTCTTAGGGTTTTAGTTTTTTTTTCTGTTTTTAGGATTTGTTAGGGTTTGGGTTTATTTTTTGGGTTCTTAAGGTTTCATAGGGTTTTGGGGTTTTTAGGGTTTTGGGTTTTTGGGTTTTTTAGAGTTTGTTAGGGTTTCGGGTTTTTTTGGGTTTTTTAGGGTTTGTTAGTGTTTCGGTTTTTTTGTTGGTTTTAGGGTTTTTTAGGGTTTTGTTTTTTGAGTTCTAAGGGTTTCATAGGGTTTTCGTTTTTTGGGGTTTTTAGGGTTTCTTAGTGTTTTTGTTTTTTAGGATTTGTTAGAGTTTTTTTTTGGGGGGGGGGTGTTATGGTTTTTTAGGGTTTTTGTTTTTTTGGGGTTCTTAGGGTTTCATAGGGTTTTGATTTATTTGGGATTTTTAGGGTTTTATTAGGGTTTTGGTTTTTTAGGGTTTCTTAGGGGTTCGGTATTTTTTTGGTGTTTTTATGTTTTTAGGGTTTTCATTTTTTTTTGGTTTTTAAGGTTTTTTAGGGTTTTCGTTTTTTTGGGGTTCTTAGGGTTCAATAGGGTTTTGATTTATTTGGGATTTTTAGGGTTTATTAGGGTTTTGGTTTTTTTAGGGTTTCTTAGGGGTTCGGTATTTTTTTGGTGTTTTCATGTTTTTAGGGTTTTCATTTTTTTTGGGTTTTTAAGGTTTTTTAGGGGTTCTTAGGGTTTCATAGGGTTTTGATTTTCTTGGGTTTTTTAGGGTTTTGGTTTTTTTTAGGGTTTCTTATGTTTTCGGTTTTTTAGGGGGTTTTAGACTTTGTTAGGGTTTTCTTTTTTTGAGGGTTTTAGGGTTTCATAGGGTTTCGGTTTTTTGGGAGTTTTAGGGTTTCTTAGGGTTTTGGTATTTTTTTGGGAGTTTTAGGGTTTCTTAGGGTTTTGGTATTTTTTTGGGTTTTTAGGGTTTTGCTTTTTTGGGGGTTTTTAGGTTTTATTCTTGGTTTTTTTTGGGGGGTTTGTTAGGGTTTTGAGTTTTTTGAGGTTTGTTAAGGTTTTGTTTTTTTTGGTTTTTAGGGTTTGTTAGCGTTTTCGTTTTTCTGGGTTTTTAGGATTTTTGTTTTTTTGTGGTTTCTTAGGGTTTTGGTTTTTTTGTGGTTTTTAGGGTTCTTTTGGGTTTTGGGTTTTTGGTATTTTTTGGTGTTTTTAGGGTTCCTTAGGGTTTGGGGTTTTTTGGGGTATGTCAGGGTTTTGGTTTTAATTGGGGTTTTTAGGGTTTCTTAGGGTTTTTGTTTTTTGGGGATTTTTAGGGTTCCTTAGGGTTTTGGTTTTTTTGGGATTTTTAGGGTTTCATTTTTTGTGGTTGTTAGAGTTTCGGTTTTATTGTTTTTGTTCTTGCCTTTCCCCTCTTAGAAACTACAAATTATTGTCCATTTATCTAACTTGTAATACTTAATTTTTGTATGAAGTTTCGGTACAATTCTTCTTGTGAAAAAATAAAATACCACTTTTTCTGAACATTTTGGGTGTACTTGACTCACGAACTCGCAGTATTTATGTTTTTATGATCACCAATGTGGCAACTAAGGTATGCTTTGTTGGTTCGCATCATATTTCAAAGAAACCAGTTTGGCTATTTTGACTTAAATAAGCCTGAAACCTTTGAATATTGAACGACGTAAGACCTTTTCCCAATCGCAAACCAAACAAGCACATAACGACGATGTTCTTCACTCTTAATTCTAAGGACTTGATTGATTTAAGTTTTAACTAAACAAGCATAACGTGTAATTGCAGTTTAGATTAACGTGTGTGGGGAAATATCAATATGTTGACTTGTATTATGCTTGTGACATTTAAGTAAATAGGTTCTCTTATTTGATGTTAAAAAAATAGTCTTCTTAGGACAAACGAAATAAACTGAGATTAAAAGCTAACCATTTCACAATAAAATATACTGAAATATTATACTTAACAAGAGGAAACCAAGTGTTGCTGCTATCATGAAGTAAAACACACTTTTTTTTTGCACAATACAAATGGCAGATTAAGGCGTTTTTTTTTATTAGTCTAAAGTCGAATGTTGTACATATATTAAAGAGGGTATACACATTTACAATATGAACATTTATTTACACAAATAAATTTCGAAAGGTGCAGCATCACTCACCTCTTTTAAAGTCTCCAAATAAAGAACTACAAAAATAAATCCATGGGGAATATCCTCCTCATTTGGGCTCAATGTTGGGGCCCACAGGAACACAAACGTGTACATCAAACCTTCGAAAAAGGACTGTATTGCACCCAACAAGGCAATCTTCTCATCTGAATCGCATAATATAAAGTATTAGAATTCAAAATTAAATTATACAGAATAATTTCATACAAGAGAATTTCGAAAAACGAAAAAGAAAAATAAATTTACAAACACGATTCACCAATTGGAAAGAATCAACGTGATATTACTAAAAGCAGTCATGCTTCTCAGGTACTGTAGCAAGTGCGAAATATTAGCAGGTTAATATAAACCCGTATATTAACCTATAATCACATGTTTTGATAGTAAACCATCCAACAGAAGCTGTCAATTACTACCCAAACCTAACAGAAATGTAAAAAAAAATGACACAACAGGACCGAAAATATATTGGTTTCCTAAGTATTAAGTACCCTATCTTATATGGTTAAATAAGAGTACTAAAAAGCATGATATGAAGCATTGGTATATTAATCCCTACTCTTTTAGGTGGTAATATAAAATTGAAATCATTTGAGACTTTACATAGCTGTAACTAACCCTTGTTAGCATAGCATCACATGTCAATATAGACATAATGACAATATTATTATGTAATAACATACCAGAAGACAACATTGTAACATCCCGAATTTTTATAAGTAATTTTATTTATGATTTAATTTATCCAAAAACGTTTTATTCAAATTTTACTAAAAACCGGTCGACTAATTTTTAGCCAAAAACCGAAACTCTTCCGAAAAGCTTTATTTTTAAAAAAAACCTGTTACTAATTTTATAAATAAAAAGGACCCAATAGTTTTGTTTCTAAAGATTTGTCATTATTGAGTAGTATATTAATAATTTTGATTAAAAGTTAGCTTTTAGAACTTTGGGGACCAAATAGTTCGCTTGCACAAACTTTCTAAAAACAGTTTTTTCTAAACCAAAAATCAGCCACTTTCAATTCTTTAAACCTAAAATCAGCCAAGAGAAGAGAGATAAAAAGAGAGAAAAGAGAAGAAGAAGAAGAAGAAACCACGCTAGCGGATTCTTACCGGAAGCATCTCCTCTACGCGCTAAGGTAACGGGGGTTATCCATAGCGACTAGACGAGGGTGTATGTTAGGATTATGTTTTACGTTTAGTATAAATTGGGGGTTTTTGCCTTTTATCTTAATTAGTTTTATAAATTGTTAATTGGGTTTAGTTGTTATATGTTTAATTCACTTATTTGTTAATTGGGTTTAGTTGATTATATGGTTAATTCACTTATTTGTTAATTGAGGATTTAGTCGTGTTAATTTCGGATTAACGAGAATACGGATGAGTTTGCATGTCTTTATGTATTGATATTGTGTTATTATAATTGTTGATAAATTGGGTAATTTATTGTTGAATATAGATGCATTGTAGTTTATGCATACAAGGTGTTTGCTAAAATGCTTGAATGAGTTTTCATGTTGATTAGACTTGTTTGGCTAGTTGCGAATCTAGCACCTATGCTTTTGGGTTTTGTTGAATTACGTTAGAATGACGTATGAGAATGTGATAAATGATTAGTTTATTATTTATTGGCCGAGGCCTTAATATTTATATATATGAGAATGTGTTATATGAATAGTATAATATTATTGGCCGATGTCTTAATATTGATACATTAGCAATGGTCTCTGTCTCTTCCTAATTCCGGGAACAGAAGACGGCCGTGGGGATAGGGAATGACTCGTCTTACGGACTGGGGCGAATGGCATGAGAGGTCCTAGTGTGCACTATATTTATTTTTATGTTAGCTATGGTCTCTGTCTCTTCCTAATTCCGGGGACAGTAGACGGCCGTGGGGATAGGGAATGACTCGTCTTACGGATTGGGACGAGTGGCATGAGAGGTCCAAGTGCGCACTATAAATCTACTTTTATGTTGCAATGGTCTCTGTCTCTTCCTAATTCCGGGGACAGAAGACGGCCGTGGGGATAGAGAATGACCTACCTTACGGACTGGGGTAGGTGGCATGAGAGGTCCATGTTTGTTATAGATTTGTGTTGACGTTATTTAATTTATTTAATTCATCCCGTTATAGAATGTTATTATATTTCTTTTTATACGTCGATTATCGTAGTTGTAGAATTTGTGAGCTCTTGCATTTAAGGGATGGAGTGACGGTATTTGTGGTGCCGTCCCGTCTAGTTACGTGCGTGGGACTCACCGTTACAATTTTTGTCTTTCAGGTACAAATTAGGTTGAGGCGTTGGCTAGGTGCATTAGCGCGGTATCGCATGGGTTCGGGGCTTCTTTAATCGCTTTCTTTTTATTTAGTTCATTTTGAGGCTGTAGCCTACGGGCGATTTACATTCGTTTATTTTCTTTTAAAATTTTGTCAATACTATCTCGTCTTGTAGCCACGTTTGGCAAACAGTTTATGTTATTCATTTAATTGTTCCATTAGCTCGCAAGTCTTTTTCTTTTAAAAATTTCAATTTTGTACCAACAGGTTCTCTTTTCTTTTCTTTAAAAAGGTCATGCCTCGATGTCCGTGTATCATGGATTTTGGGGCGTGACAAACATTGTCTAGCAACCTAAAACAATACACAATTTATTTTTACTTCACCAACCTGAAGCAATAGCTATAGCAGCACCCTTGACTTGAGTAAGCAAGTCCTTATTTTCCGAGGGGTCTCCAAAATTCTCACTCCACGACGATAGAATAACAGCCATTCCAATAGCGAGAAAACAAGCAGCAACGTCAAAAGGAGCCACAGGACCGAGACTCAAGCTTTCAACAAGCATGTTCCCAAACAAGCCAGATATGATAGCAAATAAACTGTTACTCAGAAATATTGCTTTTGAGAATGTCAACGACTGCCATTGTGACTCAAACCCTCTCTGAACAAGAAGAAAAAAAGTTTGCGACGACATTTATCAAAATGAGATGTTTAATTTCAAACTCCATATTCAAATAAGAAAATATCCTCTTTTAACAGCTTAGTATGTATCATGCTGTATTATATTAAATAATTTTACCATCAATTGAGATGAACTATAAAATCAAACAAGTAAAACCACATTAATATTTGAACTCCAAAAGAACTAGTTATGTCCTAATTGTTAGCTGGTATGCTAAGCACCAATATACACAAATTTAGACAAATGGTACACCGATGCTAAAACCGATCTTTTGCATGCTTGTAAATTTAGATAGGTTAGTATGCTAAATTTCAATAATATGGGAAGGTAAGGATTAGGAACTCTTGCTAAAGTTACATTACCCCTCCAGAAAAGGAAATATGTACTGAGCAGGTTAACACTATCAGTAAACAAATAATTCAGCAACACTGCAAAACAGAAAATCTCTAACCTTGAAATGCTCTGCCACAAGCCAAGACTCAAATGCAGAAAAAAAAAAAGATATGTGGCAATATCACCCAAAATACGTCCCAGCATGAGAACCTTCTAATGAGGAGAATGCTTTGTGATACAGTAAGTCACGCAGGCTCTTTTTCGACCCCTATATTCAAAAAGAAAGGGGTTTATCAAGGGTATCAACCATGTCAAAAAGTTCTACATATTAAAATTCCACCTATATATTAAGGCTTGTCAAAAATGTCATCTTCATAACATATGACCTCTATAAGCTACAACCTTAAATATACTGATAATAAATAGTTATGCAAATTGCTAGATTCTAATACATTTCCCAGTAAAAGGCATCATAGAAGGAAGATGGAGGCTTATTATACACCAAAGGCTAAATTAATTTCAAATACAAATACACACAGATGACATCTAAGGACCAACTTTACTTTTCTGGAGGAAGAAACCCATAACCCAAAACTTACTAGACTATCGTTTCAAGTGGATTGCCACAAACATTTTGAGAAAATTGAGTTTCCTTTAGACACTGATACCAGATTGATAGAACTTGAAATTTCTCAGAAAAGTAAAGCTAAAGTAAATACATACCAGCTCTTGCCTGGTAGCTCGACAAACTTGGACCCCAATAGCATGTAGTCCAGGTGAAAAGAAACCGGTTGCATCCAATAAATACAACAGCTAATAAGCAAAAGTAAATCCTGAACCATCATAAAAACCAAACAAATTAAGAATCCCTACGACAAAGTCAACAGATGGGGAAAAGGAAAACGTAGAGGCTAAATGGATCAATCGCATAGACAAAAAAGGAGAAAAGAGGAGAGAAAAAAATAATGTGGTTTTTAAACTTTACAATGATTTCACTAATAAAGAGGAAAGTAAGAGAGAGAAACAAAAATTGAAGGATGGTAGCACAGTCGATAAAAGAAAAGGAAACAAAATTACTAAAGGAAACAAAAATGTGATATTAAATTACAACTTTTGGTTCTGTGGTGTCACTAAATAAAAAGGCGACCTTCGAAAATCAAGACTAATAGACTATTATGTCAAATTTGAGACCCAATAGGGCCAAGAACCCGGTGCTAAAGCTGTGCAGGGACCGGGAAGGGGATGGGCTTGCATTTCTGCATCAGGCTACTACCACGACTCGAAGCTGTGACCTCCAGGTCGTATGGCAGCAACTTTACCGTTGCTCCAAGGCCGCCCTTTATTCGTAACAAGTAGGTGTTAAGCTGAGGGCGAGCCTTGACCCAACGGTAAAGTTGCTGTCTTGTGACTTGGAGGTAACGGGTTCGAGTCGTGGAAGCAGCCTCCTGCAGAAACGCAAGGGAATGCTGCCTACATTAGGCCCAAAGTGGCCTGACCCCTACCCGAACCCCGTGCATAGTGGGAGCTTTAGCACCGGGTTTTCCCTTTAAGTAGGTGTTAAGCTGCGACTTTCAGATGCAATGGCTTCACTAATAAAAAAGGCTAAGTTTTCGAACTATTATTTTTCAGTGAGGAGACTAAAATCATTAAATCTACTATATCTATATAAACTTGATTTAAATCAAAACTGCAGTTTTTTGATACAACGGTTTGACAAATTGAAAAACAAGATTTACTTAATATCCAGACTGAAATTTGTCGATCATGGAACTCGATCATTTAATATTCTGTTGCTCCTCCATTACTCCAGTAAAAGACAAAAAAAAAAAAAAAGTGCAATCAGATAAATAATGCACCTTCATTTCCCACATGTAATAGCGGGTAACAAGAGCCTATGAGTTTCTGGGTCCTTCTCGTAAAATGTGTCCCAAACGAACCCTCGGTGTCTGAACTACTAGTTGAAACAAGAGGATCTCTCTCTATCATCACGATACTCGTCACCGTCACCAAATATTTCACTTTCTTCGTCTCCTCACAAACTAGCTCGAAGTCTTGCTTCTTTTTCCTTATTATAAACTGAATTCAGTTTTGAACGGTAGTATGGTATAACAACCTGCAGAATTAAATCCTCTAAGGCATTTTAAAAAGGGACATAACAAAGAAAAATACGAAAAATGAGAGATCAAATGTTCTTTACAAACTCTCTTTTTGAGGAATTTTGATACAATTACTCATGCTAATAAGCAGGCAAGTCAGCAACATGACACCCTGATTTTTAACTGTACATGTATTCAGGTGTACTAAGGTCTCGTACCCTCTACAAAAATATTAATTTCAAACCTCGTGCTCCACTTATTTGTGAATAAAATACCTGTTAAATAATTGGATGTAATATTGTGCATGTTCTGTTACTTGACCCAACTTGTTCTTTTATCCTTAAAACTCTCCCTACACTATAGTAATATTGTCACTTTAGTAACCTGCCATTAACTAACTGGATGGAAAAGCACTAAAGTGACAAAAGAGTATCTTAATGTATTCATAGCACAGGGCATTCAACTTTATTTAGCTGGTATAAGAGGGTACAAAACCTGAATAAACCCTGAAGATTACTACTTATACTAAACCGATCAAGACTGTGATGTTATCACATATAGTATCTTAAAATGAATGCATTTCTAAGAACAGAAACATGAAGTTGGTAATGCTGGAGAACTTAAAAGCATAATCATAGGATGTCAAGTACGTACTAGTCTTTACATCACTTAATCACACCAAAGCTCTTTTTTTCCATTAGACATGTGTCCCTATACATAAGCTGAATTTCTAGCAAGAGTAATATTTTTCTTTTATACACAGAATACTTAATTTTGACCAAGAGACGACCCCGGACCCAAATTTCACAACTTATCTACAGTTATGGTTAATTGCAGTTTCTCATACCAATATATCATGGTTTTCCGATTTTGTTCCCCAACTTAACAGAATTTTATTACTATCCAAACTTGCAAAGAGAAAAACAAAAAGCCGGGGACTAAAACAGGAAAAAGTGATCGCATAGTGTACAGTATTGAAAATTACAATACTCAATACAATAGTGTACATATATTATTTTCGTATCTGAATAGTATTCCAATCTACAATTTTCTTTTATTCAGTATACTAATCATGCTCAATCTTCCAGAAAGTAACATCGGTGTACTAGTTGCTGATTTTGGTAGCTTTATGTACAAAATCACTATCTCATTATTCGTTAGTGTACAAGAATGAAATTAGCCTATCATAGATTATCAGTGCAAACCGGTTTGCACCAGAAATGCTACCGATGGAACTTTTTGGCGCTTTTCCAACTCTGAATGGCGAACAGTATCACCAGAATCTGGATGAACATTTTCTTTTTGTACTCTAATATTGACTGCTCTTCTCCGCAAGCCATATAAAGACTCAGTAAATGAAGCATCTAGACGAGAAAAACAGTACATTTATTTAAAAATATACTACCTTTTAAGCCTCTATAGATCTAAATGTGTACTACTGTTTGGTATACATGCATACTGTCAGGGGCGGAGCCCTTATCTGACTGGGAATTGCCATGGTAACCCCACAATTTACAATAAAATTATTTTGAAAACATATATATGGTATGATGTAATTAGAGAGTGAAAAAGAGGGACCTGTAATTCTTAAGCTGTGAGCTTCAAGAACAAGCATGAGCAAGGCAAAGAACTCATCCTCGTAGTCTAACACCTTGTGCAGAATAGGTCTTCTTAGAGCCAATACCTGCATTAAATGACAGCAAGTTTTATGCAAATGAAAGATGATTACAAATAAGATTCTTAGAAGCAGCACCAGACGCAAGATCAATACAATGTTGTGGCATATAATTTCTCATTGAGGCTTATTTTGGCCATATGTTTTAAGCCCAGACCTTTTAGTTTTGTTTAAAAGTTGGACTGCATATGGTTGATCAGCTTTAAACCCAAGAGTTTTTCTCGTTTTCTGGCCTGAAAAATCTAGAAACTGTACGCTAGATGAACCTAGACTTTTCTTAACCCCAAAATATCCACCTTTTGACTTTATAGTTGCAACCAAATTATTTGCATTATGGCAATGACAAATTACATCAGTTAGTTTTGTTGGGTCCACTACTCACTTTCCTTGCACAGTTGCACATAAACGAAATCTTTTGTTATATATTCAGAGAGAAAATAAGTTCCTCAAGTAAGGATTCTAGCCCTAATTTTTCAGCCCAAACTAAAACAAGGAATTCTAAAGAACTAAAAGGATTAAATTTAATCCCCACACAAACCTCAAATTCACACAGTTAGGCACGGAATTTAAATTTGAGATAAGCACACGCGAAAACTCTTTTCAGCCCAAACAAAACCAACGAATCCTAAGAAATTACAAGGGTTAAATTTAAAACCCACAAAATCCCAAATTCACACATTTGGGCACGAAATAAACTAAGACAAGAAAACTCTTTCCAACCCAAACAAAACGAGGAATTCTAAGAAATCAAAAGAAATGAATATATTACCCACAAAAATCCTAAATTCACACAGTTAGACACCGAGTTTAAATTTGAGATAAAAACACACACAAAATCTGTTTTCAGCCCAAACAAAAACAAGGGGTTAAAGGAACTAATTAATAATCCCCACTACAAGCCAAATATCACAAAATCTTCTAAATAAGTGTAAAAAATTACTAACTAGATGAACTTCCCAAGGTAACTATCTTTAGCACAAACTGAATAGAAGAATTCTAATAAACTAAAAGGGCTGAACTTAATCCCCAGTATGCTACAAAATTAAAATTTGAGATATTGATCAAAAAGTAAAAGAGGTAATTTTGGGATAAAAGACATAATTTAAATTTGAGAGATACACACCCAACAAAAGCTGGTTTCTGCCCAAACAAGAAATCAGAATATCATAAAGTCAATAATTGACACAAATTACTACCTAGCTGAAATTCGGACATAAACTATCTTTAGCCCAAACTGAAACAAAGAATTCTAATAAACTAAAAGGGGTGAGCTTAACAATCCCCACAACAATCAGAAACCCACACAGTATGCTACAATATTTGATATCTGAAAAATTGATGAAAAAAATAAAAGTGTAGACTACTAGAATTCAACACTTGTTTTACATTTTTTGTTTCTGTATTTACACTAGTACTAAGTACTAACTAATTGTCACTATTACCAACAGAAAGAAATAAGCTTTTCCAATTTCTACCGGATGCGCCTATAACACATACAATTACTACTACTTAAATAATTCATCTCCACCAAAACTATACTTATTTGCTAATAAAGGTGTAACCAAACGATTTCTTCTTATATTTGACTAATTTCAAAAAAGGATTAACAACTTGTATTTTTTGCTATGTAGTATAAGACACTAGAAAAGTAAATAAAAATAAAATGAAACATACACCAATGGAATAAGTGAGAGCAGCTCTGAGACTGGAAGGTAATTGCGCCATCTCGAAAAACGTCGGCTTTGTTCCCGAAACTCCTCCCCCACCTGGAACAACATCTCTCTCTCTTTTTTCCCTCTCTCTCTCTCTATATATATATATAGATACATATATATATATATATATAGATACATATATATATATATATATATGTGTGTGTGTGTATCTATGTTTCTCTGTGAGTTTTGTATTTTTGTTTTGTTAAATAAGAAAAAGTGTTTAAATTAAGATATGCAAATAAGCCCCTTAACAATGGGTCATCACTCTCTCTCTAAAAAAATAAAATTATATATATATTTGCGCTGTATGTATCTATTCTTCTCTGTGTGTGTGTGAGAGAGAGAGAGAGGGAGGTGTGTTTAATTTGGGATTCTGGGGAAGACAGAGAAAAAAATAACATGAGTGTTTCATTTTGACTGTATTTAAATTATTTCACCAACAAAATTTGACTCCCGCCCATTTTTTTCCAAAATATTTCAAAAATCATAAACATAAATTCAAAAAATTAGAACTAAAACACCAAATAGTTTCAATTGGCTACTGGTTCTCGTTAATGGTCTAATAACTTCCCAACTCCATCACAACTGAATGCTACTTAACTTTTAAAATAGCATAAGTGAAAAATATAAACATGAAAATCACAACTACTCCAAAACAGATCGAACTAATTAATGGTGTATCCATAAATTCTAAGAAAGCCATTGAAACCCAACACATAATATCTTAAAACAGTTTAACAAACTAATTTACTTCGGAAAATATCTAATTTTTTACCCTTTAGGTCACGCAAAAGATCAAACAAATTGAAGCTATAATCATAAACAAAAACATATGGAGGTGAAAGGGAACAAAGGTAAACAGCTAATGCCGTCCAGGTCAACATGATAATTTGCTAAGATGTCGTGTAGGTCATAATCACAATTAACAAAATAGCAATAACAAAAGGCGGTTCGAACTTCCCACAAATCCAGATGGAGTCGAAGTGTCAAACCATCAAACTCTTGAACCTCGATGTTGGTGCAAACGCACTTACCATTTTGAGCTTACGAATCTCAATTTAGTGACTAAAAACAAAATAAATAGCCCAACTACCAAAACTCCTCAGGCAAATCACTGAACACATGGAGTGCACTTACGCCATCGTCTTAATAGTGACATTTTTATAAGATTTTTGAAGACCAATCCAAACTCAACCAAACAAGCACTAACCGCAAGCCAAACAAACAATGAAATACCTAATTCATGACTTTTATTCGGGTTTCTAAGAAGCCAATCCAAACTCATCGAAACCAAAAAACCTCCAATTACATAAACAGTTAACAAACTCGACCACGGCTTATGAACACAACCAAATGAAAACCTAAAAAGTGTGTAAAATCAAAGAATCCTCGTACTAAAAACTATAAACAGTAGTATAACAAAAGGGGTATTCTACATATATAAATAGACACATACCATCAAAGATAGGTCACTTCTACACGTCAGAAACTTGATAATCGTATCTAAGTCTCACATTGATAAACCAATAATAATGTGACAACAAAGTTATTATTTTCAAAATACAAAACATGAAAATCACGAATATTCCCAAATAGATCAAAAAATCAGTGCTGTGCTTGTGTAGCTGAAAATTATATGTTCTCCAAATATGACCTAAAACTAAACAAGTCTATTGCAGCTAAATGCTTATCAACTTTAACAACCAACCATATAATATATCAAGTATAAACTTAACAACCAGCTAATTCAGGCCTCATTCTTTAAGCTTATTCAGGCCTCATTCTTTAAGCTTATTCAGGCCTCATCCAGTTGCAACTTCTAGTTTATTCAGGCCTTAGTTGGTTGTTTCTTGTGAGCTGAGTTTTGTATTTTATTACGTACAAGAAGAGCTACTCTTGGTTGGCCACATCAAATGGTTTGTTGTTTTGCTCAAAATCTGGATAGCATTTGGTTACAACTTAGTGTTATCCTAATATTTGGACTGCATTTGGTTGTCCAACTAAAAAAGTAAATGATACAACTACATAACATGCGTCAAACAGTCAAGAAAAAGAATTCAAAGGGAAACCCTTTTTTATCCGAAACCAGCATTGTGAGGGTGACAGTAAGATATTTCACAAGTTTGGGTCGGGAACAGGGAAGTGTTTCCAAACTAATCCGTGGGGATTCCTATACATCCATTTGAATGCTAATTTACGCAAATTGTTGAAGAAAGAGAAAAACAACTTGTTCTCAAAACGGGTATCATCAGCCCAAGAAAAAGGTGAGAAATTATAGATTTGAGACTTTGCCCTAGCGAAGATTTGAAATCAACTTTGAGTTTTTAGACGGAATCTAACACGTGCCAAATTTTCTTTTAATAAATACTATTAAATATAGGCTAAAAATTGGGGCTTCTTTCAGTGCAGATTTTACCAAATAAGCCAGTTTATTCTCTAGCTTTTTAAGGTAGATGTTAAAAAACCCATATTTTAAGCCAGTCATCTCAATGCAGTGCAACTTATTGAGTTTAAACGTTGCAACCAACAAACCTTATATACAATTAATAAAATTCGTTAAAAGAAAATGTAAATAAAAATCCAAATGAACTTTTTCCCCCTGAAAATACCTTCTCATAGAACCTACTTTTCAGAAAATATTTTACTATGAATCAAACAGAGCCTAAAAAGCAAAAATAAAAAAACTCGGCGACACAAGCAGAACCTACCTTCTCATGGAATATTCAAAAAGTCCAAGAAATTGTTGTGCATGTCCTGTCATTTTTTAAGTAACACAAACTTAAACAACCAAGAGCGGAAAACAACAATAAACTTGAAAAATAGGTGCCAGAATACAGTATAAGATTATCTCGCTTTAAGAGCAGAATCTTGATAGGAAGAATATGAAGGCTTCGTTAAGTTGCAGTTAATAAAAATAGGAAAACATGTAATATCTGGGAGGGAAATTCACTCTTTGTCAGAGATCGGGACATCACCCCCTCTCCATTTGACTAGAATGAAAAAATCTCCCATAATTACAAAAAACATATAGTAATTGATATTTGTACATATATAATAATAATGAGTATTATTTAACTAAGACATTAAAAAATATTACGAGTTAACCTTATTATTTGAATTTGGTTGGGTAGATCTTCTGTATGAATCAATGTCTCTCTCTATATATATATTAGGAGTATGTTTTTAGAGAGAGGGAGAGAATGTAATTTCCGATCACCCAGAAGCGAATTAGGATTTTTTTGGTCTCTCTCTCAAATGATTTATTGCCACTTATTAGGCTCAATGGGTGTTCGTGGTTAGGGTTTTGAGTAAAATACCAATCGAATAAATTAAAAACAATCGGTTCGGTTGAATTCGGTTTTGATCACAAAAATGGCATAAACGAAAAAACGGTAAAAATCGTGTATATACATTTGTAATTAAGTTACAAGATCTGCAAAAATATTTTAAATTAATTTTAAGAGCTACGACTACATATATGCAGAAAATTCTGCTCAACACGTCTACAACATATCTGAGGGTAAAAACAGACATAAATACATATTTTCATTTGAAAACAGTGAAAACCAACAGATCCAAAGGGTAAAGGGAAAAAACATTATCCATACATGCATATAGACATGCATACATAAATATATACATCTAACTAATTAAATTACTTAAATATAAAAATAATATACACACCGTCCCTAATAGCTCAAAACTACTTTCATCTTCAATTTTATCCAAAGCAAGGCAAAGGAATTTAAAAACTAATTTCCAGGATAACAATTTACATGAGCTTATTCTCAAACTCTAGCCGGAAAAGGATAAGAAAGTTACAATATACATAAATGATATGCATAAAACAAGTTCATACGTCAATCAAATTTGTGATAAAAATTCTCCGATCCAAGTAAAATCAAGGAATAAAATTCAACAAATCTTTGCAAAATTTATTAAATTTGTTTAGACAAAATCACTTAGATCCAAACAGAAAAGTAGAAAAACTATGATAAAAAATAAACTATCACTAGAAATAAAAAGATCTAGAGCTGGAGTCATTTTGGAGTAAAATCTGAACATGCTACAAAGGCGAGTTAGAGAGAGTTTTACCGAGAAGTTTGCACCAATTTAGTGTGTCGTTAAAATATGTTGGCACAGTGACGACTGCGTTTTTCACTGTTGTGCCCAGAATAGCCTCGGCAATTTCCTTCATCTTAATGAGAATCATCGATGAGATTTCTTCGGCCGCAAATTGTTTCTCTTTGCCTTTGTAGTTGACAACAATGATGGGTTTGTCCCCTGGGACGGATATGACATCGAATGGCCAATGTTTCATGTCAGCTTGGACCTGAGGGTCACAAAAATCTCCTACCGATCAAGCGATTGGCATCTGTATAAATCATAGGGGTTGATTAGAAAATTATTCACAAATGAAAGCCCTATAATTTTAAACATATGAAAAAAACACGGGATGAATTTCAATAGCTCTATCATCAACCTTTCGCAGAAGAAAACAAGTACAACACCAGATTTAAATACAAGAACGGTTAAGTTATACATGTAGATATTCTACTACAAGGAACCAAAATTCATTCATTCTAAAGTCCCAATGAAGTGTTCTTCTAGCAGTCGTCTTCAATCTCAAGGATAAAAAATCCATTCATTCGAAAGTCCCAATGAAGCGTTTTATACTAAAAAAAAAACCCGGCCAATTTTTTACAGATTATATTACATGAAGAATAATTGAACATTCAACAGAAGAACACGAAGTTACCTAACTATAATATCAAACAAGACTTTAGATTTCCCGTAAAATTGGTATTAAGTAGGGACATAGACAAATCAAACAACATTCTTATAAATTGGTAGCACAGGGCTACAGAAAATGAACTTAACTAAAGAAACATCTACAATAATTTAATTTATAAAAACTCTGCCTGTAAAATAAAAATACGAACCAACAAATACGTGTTGAAAACAGCGTTGATTGGATTGAAAACAATTACAAACCAAGTATAGAAGTCCAGAATATTTATTAATACTACGGGAACATCCGATTAGTTTTTAGTGTTTTGAAATATTGTGACATAAACATAAGAACCTGTATAAGAAAAAAAAACATCAAGATTAAGCAGGAACAACCCCTGCTAGAAAATTAAGAAAACGAAAATAAGGCCAATTCATTTAAACAATGGTAAACAATTAACACTTCCAAGTTCTAACACCATAAATAAAGGTAAAAAAAAATTATAAAAATAAATAAATATATATATATATATATATATATATATACATCCATTGGACAACAAATGAGGCAAATTTACTGAAATTAAAAACTAAGACAACAGTATCTTGTACAATTAACCCTCTTCTTGAGTAACTTTTAGGTAGACTCGGTCTACCACATAGAATTTCTTATGTGGTATGGCAAACCAATCATTACATAAGAAATACTATGTGGTAGGACGGGTCTATCTAAAAATTACTCTTCTTTGAATGAAAAACACAAAGTAGATATAACTAATTATTCCAAATACATGGCAACCGCAGCTAAAATGGTGAATGAGAATGAACAAAAATGTATCCAAAAAAGCAGTGTTGGTTAAATAAAATAGAATTACAACAGACAAGTGAGAATAATTGTGAAGTGTATGGGAAACAAGATATGGCAGTAAAGTTAAGCCTAATTTATGGATATATATATATATAAGCGGAGTACTAATTAACAGTGGTATGTATAAAGTGCAAGAATATAAATGAAAAGAGGCAATAAAAAAATGAATGAATGAAAAAAAGAAAAGACGGAAAAGGAGTGTTGAGATCCTGAATATTAGCAGGGTCACCTCTCATCGGTAATTATCATCATTCAACATAAACGTAAAAGATGGTGGGTGTTGTCCTTGGTGGTACAGAGATAAGAGAGAGAGGCGTGTTTAATAAAAAGACGGTGAATATATAGATCGATGAAGCTCGTTCCCCCACGCGAACCTGTCATTGCACCCCTCTCTCTCTCTCTATCTATCTATCTATCTATCTATATCTATATATAAATATATATATATATATGAATGAATTAGTGAAATGTGATATAATGGGTAGTGATATAAGAGACTTTTAGTGACTTTTATTTGGGTTTCTAAGAAGTCAATCCAAACTCAACCAAACTCATCGAAACCCAAAAAACCTCCAATTACATACCATACTAAAAGTGCAACTTTAACAGCTAACAAACCTGACCACGACCGATGAAAAGTGTGTAAAATCAAATAATCCACTATAAACAGTAGTATAACAAAAGAGGTTTTCTACATACATACATATGTATATATTTACATATATAGATAGACACATACCATCAAAGATAGGTCAATTTCTACACGTCATCAACGCCGAGATTGATGGCAACGGAGTCCTGAGGAGGGGGTCTGGTCATGGTCTTCTCCGGCGGTCTGATCGAAACCCTAACTGTTCCTTCTCCGATCGGAGTATGAGGACTAGTTCGATCTTGATGATGAGGTGGTGCCTCCGTAGAAGTCGCCGAGACAACGAACCCCTGCTGAAATCCTTGTCGTTCCACTAGCCGGAGGAACGATAGGGGTGATAACGTCATCCCTTCAAAGATAGGTCAATTTCTCCATGTCATCGATGCCGAGGCGACGGAGTCCTGAAGACTGGTTCGATCTCGACGATGAGGTGGCACCGCCGGAGACGACGATCCCCTGCTACAATCGTCGTTTCCGAGGAGAATTGAGGCGACAGCTCCACCGTGGAGAGACTGTGCGCCGGTGGTGGTGATGTAAAGATCTTCGGCGACGGTGCATCAGAGCGGTTTTCCGGCGAGATTTCCATCTTGAGTGGTGGTTTGAGGGAGAGGGAGAGGGAGAGAGAGTTTGGTTTAGATCTGACGAATTAGATTTTAATTACTTATATCTATATCTAACTACAGTATAAAACCGTAAGTATTTTTTCAGCATTGTTATTACCATCAAACTGCAAATGGTCAAATGAACACCAATACAAATTACATTGTGCCTCTGAACTAAAATAAAGAAAAGGAAAACTATGTTAAAAAAAATGCTTCATAAACAATGTGACTCTATATAATTCTTACACAACAGGGACATGGCCACTAGTAAGACTAGCAGTGCCGATAGACTTCATTCAAGATCATTTGGCTTTTTACTTTTTTAGGCAAATAAGCGGGCGTGTGATAGGCAAGAAAAAAATTATTATTTAATTGAGCATAAAAGTTTGAACTTTTTCTAGACCAAACAACACACAAAGATCAGGTTTTAAGCAGTCAACCACACGAAGTACAAGTTGTAGGCAAAAGAGAAAATCTTGAGCTTAAAAGTTGCACTAAAACAAACATATACTACATAACTAGGTTATTACAGTCATTGATGAAATAACTTCAAACATCTTGGTCCATGAAAATTCTACAAAAATTATAGGAAATGGACTAAGAAACACACATAAAAAATCAGACTTGTCACTAATTTTAAATGAAGCAAAACAAGAAGCAGCAAGTCAACATTATATTAGGATCAAACAACTTGTAATTTAAAATTTTAAAAATCAAGTAACGAGTAAATTAGTTTTCAAGCCGACAAAGTGCATGTTAGAATATACTCTACATACATTTCTCGGAACAGAATCAGCGAACACAACCTTCACTGGTTCTAGCAGAGAAATACATTGGCCTGTGCAATCTTATCTCTCAAGGTGAACCCCGAACCCCGAACCCGGAACAGAACCCGGAACCCCGAACCCTGAGAACACCCCGGAACCCGAACCCCGAACCTGAAACCCGAAACCCGAACCCCCGAACCCCTGAACCCTAAACCCTAGGACCCGGGGACCCGGGGGTCCCCGACCCCCAAACCCTAGACCCGAGACCCGAGACCCTAAACCCGAAACCCGAAATCCGAAACCCGAAACCCCAAACCCCAAACCCCAAACCCCCCAAAACCCTAAACCCCAAAACACTAAAATAAAACCCTAAAACACTTCAAAATGTTGACGAGGTTTAAAGTCTATAGCCAACAAATAAGAACATAACCACCACTAGGGATAACCTGGTAGCCAAAATCCACACCCTCTGCTAGAAAGTTGTGGGTTTGATTCCTAGAGGAGTTAAATTCTTAAGATCTCCATATCAACAACACAAACAATCAAATAGCAAAAGTTTTCCATTTTTTAAGAAAACAGAAAAGAAAAAAAACTATACGAGATTACCTGTATCACACCTTTTACACGCCAAACATTATGCTTCAAAACAACAATCTGTGAATCATCCGGATGCAAAGCATGTAACTCCTGCCTAACACTCTATACTCGCATTATGCTCGTCCGATTTCTGTATAGCGACAACTTCTCCCGTTGACTTAACAAGCCTCCCTAAAACTGCACGGGCATCACCGAGGTTGGCTATATAAAGAGTACCGGTACATATAACTCCCACCAAGCAACATGATCCAACAGCTGCGATTTGGGGATTTGTTGGCCATTGTCTTGTGACAATAGAGAGAAAACCTTCTTCGGTTGCTTGGAATGCTTTTCTTATCACGTCAACTGACATGGTTTGTTGCTCCGCTGCAAACTCTGCAAGAAACCAATTTAAAACGAATAATCAGCGTAAAAAAGAACTTTAGCAAGATTTAACTTCTTACATGCAACAAGAACCTTAGTCTATGAACGGGTGCATGTATACATTTAAAAACATGAAGTAGATCAAGTAAATTTGATGTAGAACATAGGTATTCTGTAATCTGTACAGCTTCCCTTCAGATACTGCTAATGAGTATGGCACAGCCTTTTTAAAAAGAAACAGGGAGAAAATATAAACATGTATATGTAGGTAAATTGCAAATAAGCCATGTACAACAGTCTACAGATGTTATGAAAACTATCCCCATGTAAATAAGAAACTTATGATAGCTTCCCTATGTACTATCTACTTTTTCTGCAATAACCCCATGAATAATTCTAAAAGGACATACTTGTATTCCATGATCCAGTGATCCTTTGGATAGTACATGGGAGACAAGTTTTTAAGTACAAAGAGGTTCTTTGCAAAACAGCCATAGCATGTGGATGTTTACTGCTCTTTACCCCGTATATTTTTACTATTATAACAGACTAAGATCTGATTCAACGTAAGCATACTAGTGTCATCACTGTCATGAACTTGTCAGCACAACTATTTTATTTTAACTTAGGATACAAACTAATTTTCACGCTTAGAAAGGTTTTATTATTCCAATGGAACAATATTACGAGAACAGGGGGCAGTACATCCAAGTGAGTGCAGTATTTGGTATAACAACTAAATAAACCCTTAGCAATAAAAACACAATCACTTACTCTTGAGATTTGGAAATAGATTATCATTGATATATCTCGACGTCTCAGTCCCACCATGACCATCGTACACCCCGACATACGTGCCATACGGACCTGTATCTAACAAGCTCAAGCAACCGGACTCAATCTGGCTCTGATCCTCAAGCAAAAAGTTGGCCTGAACAACGGCCATTGAAAATTCTCCACTAAAATGCTGCCCAATATCTTTGTACCATAATAAACTCTCTTGTTTTCCAGCGACGTCGGATTTAGATCGGTCGTATCGATCTGATGACGGCTGCCAACAGGCCCTCAAGAAATTAATAAATGTTGATAACATCCCTTATCTCACCACAAACCCTACCATTTATGTCTCAACATATAGACCCTTTTATTTTAGCTACACACACGTATGATCGCTAGAAAGCCTCTGTCAATGATGATGCTGTAACAAAAATAACCAAAAGGTATCAAAACTTGAACTAACAAGCTGGTAAAAGATTAATTCTCTTTTTGCGAAACTAAGCTGGACATAAAGAAAAACTGTTTCGCACGAGCTTCCAGTCCAAAATGTTTTGCTTTTTTGCTCTTAAACAGCATATCTAGTTGTATGGCAAGTAAAGATCTTTTCTTTGCCTCTTTTAACCTGAATAAACTAAAACTTTGAGCCAAATTAACCCTCGATTTCTCCACGAAGAGCTAATTTTTTTTTTTTCTGCCTTTAATGTATTTAAAGTCTCTAATAAAAACAACACTATGGAAGCAAAAGGGGACAAATACAAACAGCTAATTCCAAATCAGCACAACTGTCATTAAATTGACAAAATCTAAGCATTAAAGTCGAATCTAGCTCGCAAACTCACAGTTAATAATAAAACATCAACTAATCTTGCCACATACCCAGTAACCCAAAATTTCACTCCAAATCCCACAAAACATCTCCAACAGTATACATCAATATATACATACAGTATATATATTGAAATATCAAGACTACATCAAAATCAAGCATCAACTAATTCTGTCACATACCCAGTAACCCGATTTCACTACAAATCCGATAAAACATCTCTAACAGTACATATAAATATATACAAAAATATACACAGTATATAAATTGACTTTTAAATACTATACAAAAATCAAGCATCGATTAATTCTGTCATATACCCAGTAATTAATTTTCACTCCAAATCCCATATATCAACATATATACAGTATATATAAAAACATATACAGACTATATATCAAGCATCAACTAATTCTGTCACATACCCAGAAATTTATTTTCACTTCAAATTCCATAAAACACCTCACACACACAGTATATATATATATATATGTATGTATGTATATTAGACATACCAAGACTAGATAAAATATCAAGCATCAACTAATTCTGTCACATACCCAAAAATTTATTTTCGCTTCAAATTCAATAAAACACCTCTCACACACACACACACACACACACACACATATATACAGTATATATATATATATATATATATATATATATATATATATAATATTGACATGTCAAGACTAAATAAAATACCAAGCATCAACTAATTCTGTCACATACCCAGAAATTTATTTTCACTCTAAACCCAATAAAACAACTCCAACAGTACATATAAATATATATATATGCAGTATATGTAAATATACATATATAAACAGTATATATAGACATATCAAGACTAAATAAAATATTAAGAAACAACTAATTATCACATACCCAGTAACCCAATTTCACTTCAAACCCAATAAAACAACTCCAACAGTACATATAAATATATATATATGCAGTAAATATACATATACATATACATATATAAACAGTATATATATTGACATATCAAGACTAAATAAAAAATTAAGAAACAACTAATTATCACATACCCAGTAACCCAATTTCAGTTCAAACCCCAAATTCATACATAACAAGACTAAATAAAAACAAAATAAAGAAGTTGAGAAAATCAACTCACAGTGGAATTAGGTAAAAGTATATGCGATTTTTTAAGGTATTATTACCAAACGAATAAGACTCCCATCTAACTATTAGATCTGTGTGGGCACGTTTTTTAGATTGTGTAAGAACCTTTGTATGTTGGGGGCGAAAAACCGGAAAAACAAAATAACTGAACTTGAAAAATGAAAAACACATGAATTGAAAAACCTAAATTTTTTCGGGTCTTCGGTTTTCAATAAAACCGAACTGAAAAATACCGAAACCAAAAAAGACCGAAAAACCAAAAATAAAACCGAAAAATAACCGGAAAAAATCGAAACCAGACCGAAAAAACCGGTCCGGTTGGGTCCAAAAAATAAAAAGACCGAAACCGGAAAAAACCGAACCGAAAAATATGTTCGGTTTTGATTTCGGTTTTTCCAAAAACCGAACCGGACCGGACCGAACACAGCCCTATTTGTATGCATATTTTTTTTTATTGTGAATGCACTTTTCTCGATTTATTTATTTTGACTTGTTTTGATTTTTTTTGATTTTTTTTTATTTTTATTTTTTTGAATGGGGGTTGACGGTGGTGACGGCGGCTTGTCGGAGCTCCGACGGACCATCATCGTCAACCTATTAGCGTGATGGATCAGAGTATAGATAGGGGCGACATCGGTTCACTACTGAACTTTTTGACTAAATACCGATATCATACCAAACTAGTTTGGTTTGAGAATTTTTATACCATTACCAAACCAAAAAATTCGGTATACCAACTATTCGGTTGGTTCGGTTTTATTTTTATACCAAAATTTAGAGTTTACAAGTGATGATAGAAAAATGGTGCGTATTGAAAAAAATATATAGTATAAAATTTTAAAAGTAATAGATTAAAAAAAACAATATATATATATATATTCATTTATTTATATTATTGTTACATTTCTTATTTATTTGCATAAAAGAGTAAACACTACTAAATTTTTCTAGTAAAAGTTATAAATAAAATAAAATGTTATAAGTATTCACTAGAAAAATTAATATAAGTATATTATAACAATGTTAATAATTAAGTGTTTATAAGTCTTTTAGTTTATTTGTCCGTATAGTATATTTTAATATTTCGATTTGAATCGGTATCATACCGAACTCACCAAACGAATACTGAAACCGAACCGACTTTCAAACATCTGTTCGGTTGTACCGTACCGTAATGTCGGTATACCAAACTTTTTATACCGACGCGATTGGTTCGGCTCGTACGAGTCGGTACAAAAAGTCCTGAACCCTGAACCCTGAACCCTGAACCCTGAACCCTGAACCCTGACCCTGACCCCTGACCCCTGACCCCTGACCCCTGACCCCTGACCCTCAACCCTCAACCCTCAACCCCGAACCCCGAACCCCGAACCCCGAACCCCGAACCCCGAACCCCGAACCCCGAACCCCGAACCCCCGAACCCCCGAAGCCCCAAGCCCCAAGCCCCAAGCCCCAAGCCCCAAGCCCCAAGCCCCAAGCCCCAAGCCCTAAACCCCTAACCCTAAACCCTAAAACCCTAAACCCTAAACCCTAAACCCTAAAACCCTAAACCCTAAACCCCTAAACCCGAAACCCTAAAACCCTAAAACCCTAAACCCTAAACCCCTAAACCCGAAACCCGAAACCCGAAACCCGAAACCCGAAACCCCGACCCCGAACCCTGAACCCCAGACCCCAGACCCCAGACCCTAAACCCTAAGACCCCAGACCCCCCGACCCCAGACCCCAGACCCCAGACCCCTGACCCTAAACCCTAACCCCCTAACCCCCTAGGACCCTAGACCCAAACCCCCAAACCCCCAAAACCCTAAACCCCTAAACCCTAGACCCCAAACCCCCAAACCCCCAAACCCAAAACCCCAAACCCCAAACCCCAAACCCCAAAACCCAAAACCCAAACCCTATAAACCCCTAAACCCTATAAAAAATGAATGAATGAAAAAAGACCGAAAAGGAGAATAGACTAACCAAATAAAAAGAGGTTGAATATATAGATCGATGAAGCTCGTTCCCCCACGCAAACCTGCCATTGCACCTCTCTCTCTCTATCAATCTATTTATTAGCAGAGTCACCAATCAGACTTCGTACATGTGTATATTCTAGGGCACGAGAGAGAGAAAGAGCAGTTGTAGGGGAAGTTCTGAGCAAAGGGATTTGCCATTGTTCCAAATCCATGAGACGGTCTCGGTTGTCGAGAGAACTGAAATAAACAAACAAAATAATGTACATACAGTCATGAAATTAAGGCGCGAGGATACTTAGAGCTGATAAACTATTTATAAGATGTACACGAATGAAAAGCTAAGAACCCAAGCATAAGTTTGCTAAAACTGATTTGTTTGCGAAAAAATAGTTTAATGTACATTCTCTTTAAAATCAAAATTAAACAGCAAATTTAAAAGATACAAGAATAGCCACCTCAAGCAATTTTCGTCAAAGAACCATTTTAACTGTCTCATAACTCCCTTTACTGCATCAACATTTCTTTCCACTGTAGTCAAGTGAGTAATTGGTCCCATAACACAAGATCGGCTTAAAATGGAATTTGACTTTTGAGTGACCCACGACAATGTTAACAAAAGACTGTATTTGTCAGATACTCGGTTTTAGGCGAGTTATTTATTCAAAATTTCCACTATCATGTCAATCTAACATTGTCAAAAATTGACTATAAAATTTAAAAATTATATTCAAGCGGTATTCTCGATCATAAGGGAGAATTCTTCTAAGAAACAAACGTTGTATAATTAAAAGAGGAAACGGACGTAAACAAACCTGCGCAATGTTCTGATCATAAGGGCCAAGTATGCCAAACGGTGGAAGATATATTGCGGATGGCGTTAACTGGGGAGACATATAACTCCCATCAGATTCAGTGTTAGGCCAATTTGACAAAGGTTGTTCCCCATCAGAAAGGCCACCAATTTCACGAAAAGACCCAAAAGGTACATAATAGCCTCCTGCTGATCCAGCAGCAGCACCAGGCCCAAATACAATGTTGTTATTATTATCACCAAACCTATCCTGTTGCCCACTATTACTCCCTGCTCCTCCAACAAATTCATTTTGTGACATTGGAATATTTTGATTTCCATGTTGAGGAATCCCGGGAGACGGTGGCTGCGGAATGAAAGAGGGATATTGGTGCGGGGAATATAACTGTCCGTCTAACATAAAAGGGGAACATAGGACTAGCCATTGGGGAAAACTGTCCATATGCCGCCATCTGGCTATCAATCCCAAAACCAGAATAATACAGAACTGATGCGTTGTCGCCGTACATAGCCTACAAGCCCAGGTATCATGCACACAAAATTAAATTTTTCCTCTGGAAAACTATGAAAGAGTAAAAATATGCATAGCATGCATCTTAAATACACATGTTAAAAGATTTAATACCAAAGAAGTTTTGTTGTTCCAATACCAAATAAGATGTTAGCGGAAGATTTTAAGGGCATGTAATAGCAAGGTTTCAAAAGGCGCTAGGCGGGTTCTAGGCGGAAAGGGTCCGCCTAGCGCCTAATTGGCCGCCTTTTTTCCCCCTAGACTGGTTTTTTCCCGCCTAGGCGCCTAGTCCCCATCTAGCGCCTTGGCGGGCGCCTAAGCCAATTTTTAAAACACTGTAATAGTAAGTTTTATCGTGTTGTTTGTTTCGTGAAGTTAACTCCTTTAATACATATTGACTTCCCTGATGAGTATCGGTGAGGATGAGACATCGATTCATTTCAAAAGAATCTGTTTATGTTCTCTAATTAAAATTAGATACATTCAAACAAACCTGACTCTCCTTCCTTCTAACCCACTTGCTCAGGATCTCTTCCAACATTCTCTCTCTCTCTCTACCTCATCTTTCGCTCCTTGGGGGTTTCTGTGGTTCTCTAATTTCATATTCGCGGCAGGTAACCGATTTTTTTAAACTAGTTCATGAATGAGGATGACAGTGATTGATTTCTTTCGTCTAGGAGGATGTCTAAATTTGGGTTGATCTAACGATTTTATGCTTGTGTATCTTTTCAATACGGAGTATGTAGTATGACTTCAGACTCCTCAGTAATAATGCCTTATTTTCTATATTCCTAAAAACAATCCCATAAGACAAACAGATAAGAAAACCATAAGTAGGCGTCCCTAAACAGGGTAAACATGTTCAGATTCCTAATCTTCTCTTAGCAAACGAATATAAACCTAAGAAATGCAACCTCCGGTGTCATGTTTTATTCTAACATTGAACTAGAACTGAAAGATAAATTTGCGAACACAGTAGATGTGCATGACATGAGTTTCCATAAAGATTACAACTCAATAATGTTTGCCTCTAAAATGATAGCAGAAGGAAACAACCGAAACGAACCTCCGTAAAAGTAGGTACTCTCTTGAGTGGCTAAAGTAGGAAGAGGCCCACTTGTATATGTAGATTCTAACTGGCTTGTTGTAGTATTAGCTGAAGCTGCCACTTCGTCTGCATTAGAAGAAGGATTTCCAGAACCAATATTTTCTTCTTTCGGTGAGATTTTCTGTAATAGATAAATAATGAATTAGAAAGAAAAGCTTGGCTAGAGAACAACATTTTTCTTAAGCCAAGTGAGGAATGGATATAAGCTAGAGCCCTAACTTTGTACCTTATCAGTCAAGTTAAGATCAGCAGGCCTCCCACCTGCATCCAGCATCAAACATTTTACTAATTCACAAAAATATATATACAAATAAAGCAATGCAGTGGGAAAATAAGCCTAAAAAGTACAGAAAGAGCAGAAGATATTGCACATGCATCACGTTCATCAAAAGAACCTATGCTGCTTATATCTTGTAAAGCCTACAGAGAGAATAATTGTCCCTACAACCAATGCCACCATAAACTATTGATTATGTAAGTCTACAACCAATCACATGATACTATGAGTATAACAAAAAGTCGAGTAGCCACGAGCATCATTTGCATATAAATCCATCTATATCTGCAAAACTGTTTTCTACAAGGGAAGAGCAGTGATCATTACAATGTTTAAAAAACTTATCATACAGAATTCAAAATAATTAAACTAATCCTTCTTGCTTTGCCGAGACTGTTTTATTTATTTATTCATAATAATAATTAACCCCACACCAGAGGTGGCAGCAAAGAGCACGAGCCTGGCATAAAAAGTCCCTAGACAGTTGGGCAAACCCAACACCACCTTCGTGCCAAATACTAATGTATAATGCTAGTTGGTGGGAGAGAGGCTACTTGCTTACAGCAAATAAAATACTGAACATTCACGATATACAGCCTACATAATGTTTACAAGAAGAAGCAAAGTTGGTGGGAATAGTCAAATGGTTGGACAAATTTAGTGTAAATAGCTGAGACAGTGGGGATATATATATATATATAACAAAATGAGAGAGTTAATAGATCAAAAATGGACATGGGTTCTGACTCATAAATAACCAATGGTAAATAAAACTAAAGCGACGGTAAACCAGATGTAGAGTACAGTGCATAGATAGATAATGAGTGTGTGCGTGTGTGTGTTGGGTGACAAAATTAAATTAAAATAAGCTTGAAAATATTGACTAAAACGGAAAAAAAAAGGGTGTTCTCTCAAATGAATTAGTCCTCTTAAAATTAAAAGAAAACTGAGGGTGTGGTGGGTTGAATGGAACGAACCCATCCCTAAAATTAAATTAAATTAAATTAATAGAATAAGAAAGAGAAAAATGTAACAGAATCAAGTCATGAGTGGGGGTTTTGTTTTGAATATTATAATAATATACATTTATACAAAATAACAACAACAAAAATTAGGTCAATTAATTCAATCTCTCTTAGAGAGGGATTATATATTATAATATATATATATATATATATATATAAAAGAATTAGATTGAAACCCTAATTGATTGAGATTGATTAGAGAAAGAGAGGATTAACAATAAACAAAAATAAATAAAACCACCACAAACAAATAACAATAATAATAAAAAAAAATTATTGAATTGGAATAAAGAGAGAAGCAATAAAATTACCAGATGATTCTTGATGCTGCTGCTGCTGCTGTTGTTTCGACTCTTCCATTACTATTTTATTATTATTATTATTATTAAATCAATTTCAATTTCCGTGGTGGGTTTGTTGTAGGGTTTTACCGACAGATTTTATTATCAAACCCTCTCTCTCTCTCTCTCTCTCTCTCTCTCTCTCTATATATATATATATATATATATATTGTATTGTATTGTAATATGTCTGGGGAGAAAGAAATAAGCGAATTGGGGGGAAATCCGATTTTAATTTAATTTGATTTGATTCACCTCTCTCTCTCCCTCCCTTCCCCTCCCTCGTTTACTCTTTATCCTTTTTCTCACTCTCCACTATTAATTCATTTAATTTAATACCATTCCTATATAAAATAGAATTACAACAGACAGACAAGTGAAAATAATGGCTGAGTATACCGTAAACAAGATGTAGCTGTAAAGTTATCCTTGATTTATATACAGAGTACTGATCATTAGCATGTGTGATAGGTACCGACATAAACATATATCATAAATAAAATTAATATTTTATTAAAAAATTAATATCGAATAAATAAATATAATAAATTAACAATCGTATTTATAGAGTAATATGAATATAATTTTGTTTGTAAATTATATAATCGTATTTATATAATTTTTTACTTATAAAAAAATAGATATTTTGTTTGTAATATGAATATGGGTGAAAAATAACATGTATTTAAGTTATTTATTTATTTGAATTGAATGACGTCATTTGAAAGTAATTATAATAGTAGAGTTATGGTATTTTTGAAAAAAATTGGCTAAATTGGGCAGGTTCATTTGACTTGGGTTGACTTATTATAATAGTATAGATATAGATATATATACGGGGAATGATCAATACACATATAAAAAAAACACTATATTTACACATTAATCCTAACCCTTCATTGTATTTTTTTCAATGGTTGAGATTGAATCAATATGGAGTGATTTTTAATTAATTAATTGATTCAATCTCAACCATTGAAAAAAATACAATCAATGGTTAGGATTAATGTGTAAAAATAGTGTGTTTTTTATGTGTGTATTGATCATTCTCATATATATGTATATATAAGTGGAGTACTAATTAACATGGGTAATTAGCAGGGGTGTGCATAAAGTGTAATAATATAAATGAAAGAGACGATAAAAAATGAATGAATGAAAAAAAGATCGAAAATGAGAATAGACTAACCAAATAAAAAGAGGGTGAATATATAGATCAATGAACCTCGTTCCCACACGTAAACCTGTCATTGCACCTCTCTCTCTATCTATCTATCTATCTATTAGCAGAGTCACCAATCAGACTTGGTATATATATATATATATATATATATATATATATATATATATATATATATAGAGAGAGAGAGAGAGAGAGAGAGAGAGAGGGGGGGTGTGTTTAATTTGGGATTCTTGGGCACGAGAGAGAGAAGAGCCGTGTCTGTCTTTAAATTATTTTACAGAAAATTTGGTCGTCCAGTTTTTTTATTTTCAGCGCCTAAATATTCATTTTCAGCGGCCAACCTTTACATTTCACTCCTCAAATAATTTCCAGAATTTATACTCTCGATCTACTTCGTCTGTTCAATTTTCATTTGATTTCCCAAAACTAAGTGCAATTTGACCCCTAAACTACTCTTTATAAAAAAATTCAAAAATATTAAATGTTTGATTAAATTTGGAAAATATTATTTTGACAATTTTGATATAAACTATCTACTATTCAAAATTGTACTTTATATAGCTGAATTAAATAAAAAATGAGAAAATAATAAAATTAGTCGCACACATTTTTTCAAAAAAAATGGGTTATTATAAAGAGTTAATTTCAAAACAAGGATTTCATAACACTTTTTTCGCATCATTATATCAGAGTAATGGTCCTAGTCAAAACACTAATAAAATACATTTTGAAAGATATAAAAAACTTTCACATGAATTGACATTAGCTTATAGTTTATTAAAAACAGTTTTAAGAGTAATCACAGTTTTTAAGCGCATCTCGAATCTATAATGAAGAAACATGTTAACATAATAAAGCTTAAAATTTTTACGGGACATCATGAACTCAACATTTAAAGTTGACTGTATAAAAAAAAACAAATATAAAAAAAAAAACTAAATATAAAAAAAAAAAACTAAATAATCAAATTTTATAAGCCATGAACTCAACATTAATTGAAATTTTAAATTGTCATTTTATTTATTGGATTTATGCCATATAGTACACGGTTTCTGCTGTTTTTCGTTTCTACCCTATTTTGCATTATTTTGTTGCCTATAGCACACGTTTTTATAGAGAATTTTCATTGTCATTTTATTTATTGGCTTATATTACACGGTTTTTAATATTTTTCGTTTGTGTCCCTTTTTGCATGATTTTTTCCCATATAGCTCACGCTTTTATTAATATTTTATTCTGTCTTTTTTTCCCTCGAATTTATGGATACACGCTTTTTACCATTTTTTTATTTCTGTCATTTTTCGCATGATTTTGTTACCTATATAGCACACACTTTTATTGATATTTTACATTGTCATTTTCTTTCTTTTATTTTACATTGTCTTTTTACCGTTTCTTCATTTCTGCCTTTTATCATGATTTTGTTGGCTATAACACACGTTTTTATTGATATTTTGCATTGTCATTTTATTTATTTTATTTTACATTGTCTTTTTATCGCTTTTTTCATTTATGTCCTTTTTTGCATGATTTTATTGCCTATAGCACATGCTTTTATTGATTTTTTACATTGTCATTTTATTTCTTCGATTTATGGTAGTACATTGTTTTACTGTTTTTCGTTTAAACCCTTATTTTTATGTTTTTTTGGCCAATAGCATATTTTTTTATTGATATTTAACATTGTCATTTTATTTCTTGAATTTATGGTTTATAGTACACTGTTTTTACCGTTTTTCGTTTCTCCGCTTTTTTTGCATGATTTGGTTTATGTACACTTTTTTACTGAGATTTTATATTGTCTTTTTCTTTCTTGTATTTATGGTTTATAGTACACGTTTTTTACCGTTTTTAGTTACAACCCTTTTTTGCATGATATTGTGGCATACAACTCATTATTTTAATGATATTTTAAGTTTGTCTTTCTTTTTTCTTGGATTTATGGACATACACTCATTTTACCGTTTTTTAGTTTCTGCCATTTTTTTCATAATTTTGTAGCATACACACTTTTGTTAAAATTTTAGATTGTCTTTTTCTTTCTTGCATTTATGGATTATAGTACATTGTTTTTACCGTTTTTTTCATGATTTTATAACCTATAGCACATGCTTTTATTTATATTTTACATTGTTATTTTATTTATTTATTGGTTTTTTCCCTAATAATTCATTGAAAGTTTTCAATAAGGTTACAAAAAGCCCAAAAAAGGAAAAACTATTTTTTTTTCCTATTTTTAACGTCTACTTTGTTATTTTAAAAACTCAAATTTGATTTTTTTTTCTATTTTTATCGAAAAAGTCATAAAATCCACAATAAAAACAAAACAAAATTTGCCTTTGTATTTTTAAATTTAGATTTGAAAATTTAAAGCAAGTTTTATGTATTTTTTGTTTTCTTTTTTAATTTTTTGTATTTTTTTTAGGAAAAAAAAGTAAAATGATCTCAACATTATTTTAAAAAAGTCAAAATTGCACCTATTAATTACGAACTGTAACTAATAGGTGCCAAAATGAATGGATTGAGAAAATATGCCTAGAAAAAGACATGCGCAATTCTTAATTTTAAATTTTCCATAGTGCCAAAAATCAATGGGAAGATATAAAGATGTTAAGAAACTCTTAACAGATTGAAATCTATATCAACACATAAAAAGCGTTAACAAACAAAGTTTTTTTATGATTAGCAATAGCATTCACTTCCAGGTAGGAAATTGCATATAGAAGATTTCTTTAAACGGCTTATGTACAAAGGTTCGGCAGTCGACTCCAAATTTTACGGCTGAAATGGGAATACGTGAATTTTCATGTCATTCACTATTTTGCATGTTCGAAACGTTATTTTTACGTCTAATAGAGATGATCTTAGAGTTTCACTCCATCCCCTATAAAATCGAATCCACAAACTCGTGTAGTTGCATGCAACTCATGACCACTAGCCAGGTTATGTGTATTGGGTCATTGGATAGTTTGAAATGTTTACTACTTACTACTAGTTCATTTCCCTGAAAATAGAAGATAAATTATTATATATTCTGCTTCAAAAATGTACAGAATGCTGAGGTTGAAATAATCCTCGTTATATAGCAAACGAAAGAAAATATCATGTTTCTTTCATCCTGTTTTTTTTTTTTTTTTTTGCTTCTTAAGAAATTTCTTTACTTCACAAATTTAATGTGTAAACGACAAAATAAATACTCAGACAATGATATAAAATATGTGAAAGCTAGTAACGATCAACCCGTATCAACACCCATTGGTGATCTTGAAGTAGTCCACCCTTATATCAAAAACACTTATCTTGTTCTTTCATGTTCTTAGAAAAACACATAAAGTTGGTAAAAAGGTTGTCACTAAGGTAAGGTACAGACTACTTAAAATAGCATAATCCATAAATAGAAAAATCGTAAAAGTTAATACAAATAAACACGAAAGTGGAAACAAAGAAAGTACATGCAGTCTCATCATGTTTGTTGTCGCAGACGGATCATTCATATTGTGGGATACTGTTAAAAAAACCGGAGAACGAAAGAATTCCAATAATTCAGAAAAACCTATCAAATAGTTTGGAGCATGTTGATTAGTATGCATGGTTTTTTTATTTTCTTAAAAATAGTTTTAAATAGTCTTTGATTGAAACAGTTACAAAATATTCAACCGAAAAATATTCAACCCAGTTGTATGTAAAAAATTAAAAAGCTGAAAAAGAAAAACAACCGATTGGTTTAACTTTCTCCAAATAAACTTAAATTCATTCCAATGTTGAAACAATTTAGTTACCCAGTTAAAACTCAAGCAAAACCAGTAGAAGAAACATCATAAATGTATTGTCACACTTTATCAGTTGGTTTAACTTGGTCATCACGAATTATTACATTTTAGTGAAAAACATACCCATACAAGTACCGAGTGGGCGATAAATTTAACTTGGGCATGCTGACTATGAAATTTTTAGATTGATATGGGGAATCGAAAACCGAGAACATGGTTGGTCTAACGAAACAAAACATGAAATTAACCAACAAACACAAGCAGCAAAAATGTTCGGTCAATATCGGGTCAGCGATGGGTCATGATAGGGGACCAACGACCAATTTAGCGGACTTTAAACTTCATAAGTTCATTCACGTTCGCACATGTGATCAATCATATTTTTTAGTTGATTCGTCTTAATTCCATTTTGAAATATTTTCAAAATCACAAGCAAACCAAATAGAAAGAATGTGATAAACTAACACTAAAAACTTTAATACAAATTACTAGTATTTTCATTAATGTATGTACATATTCATCATCAGTTTCAATACATAGTTAAATAACACTCACATTTAGACAAGAATTCATACCGGACGCATCAAATTGAACAAAAAGACAATCATTAAACAAACGAGTATACGTCCATTCACCCACATGGAGTTCTAAGAAAATATCATTTAAATTTTTTAACTTTGTTTTCTTCCTATATAAATTCATAATTACGCATGTAAATTTATTCATGTATTTAAAATGTATACATAGTAGAAATGACAAAAACTTGAAAAAAACTTATTCATGCTGTAAATCTTGGATGTTGGATAAAAAATTGTAGTATGTTAAAAACATCTATATCATTGTTGTTCCAAAAACACTAATATCCCGGTGCGCTACTCTACATGTCATAAATCCTAAATTTCATATGCACCAAAAATTTAGAAAAAAATACAACATGTCAATGTTCAAACTTCCCTTATATGAAACCGGCTAATTAGTTTGGAAGTTTTCTTTTCAAACAAATCGTTCGACAAGCAATGATTTTGATCATTTGTTGAATTTGTTAGAAATCAGAAGAAGGCTATGAAGTTTAAAAGTTGTGTCGATTTTGTAAAAAAAGGATTTGTTAACATAAAAGTGACTTATTTAGAGAAAAGTAATGTCGATTAAAAAAATGGATTGTTTCCAAGCAAATTAGTAGTTTTGTTAAAGTACATTTTACTTATAAGTGACTTATTCATATTTTATTTAATAACAAATTGGATTTTTTTTTTTAATTCTTCACAAAATTAATTAATTTTAACAACATTACCCTACTATTTATTCAAATAATCAAATTGCATATAAGAACCCCTAAACCCTCAAAAACCCCTAGGGCTTAACCCCTATTTTTTTGCGTTTTAGGGGTTTTTTGGGTTTTTGGTTTTTTTTAGGATTTCTTAGGGTTTCGTTTTTTTGGGGTTGTTAGGGTTTCAAAGGATTTTGGTTTTTTCCGGTTTTTTTTTTGTTTTTAGGGTTTGTTAGGGTTTTTGTTTTTTTTGGGTTTCATAGGGTTTTGGTTTTTTCGAGTTTTAGGGTATTGGTTTTTTGATGTTTTTAGGTTTTATTAGGTTTTTGGTTTTTTTAGGGTTTTTAGGGTTTTGGTTTTTTCTGGTTTTAGGGTTTCTTAGGGTTTCGGGTTTTTTGGCTTTCTTAGTGTTTTGTTTTTTTGTGGTTTTTAGGGTTTCTTAGGATTTTGGTTTTTTTGGGTTTTTAGGGTTCCTTATGGTTTCTTTTTGGGGGGCTTTTAGGGTTTTTTAGGGTTTTGGTTTTATTTGGGGTTTTTAGGGTTTATTAGGATTTTGGTTTTTTGGGTTTGTTAGGTTTTTTTTTGGGTTTTTTAGGGTTTGTTAGGGTTTTGGTTTTTTTGGGTTCTTAGGGTTTCATAGGGTTTTGCTTTTTTTGGGTTTAGGGTTTTGGTTTTTTGGTGTTTTTAAGGATTTCTTAGGGTTTCGTTTTTTAGGGTTTGTTAAGATTTTGGGGGTTTTTGGGGTTTTTTAAGGTTTGCAAGGGTTTTGGGGTTTTTAGGGTTTGTTAGGGTTTTGGTTTTATTTGGGATTTTTAGGTTTTTTTAGGATTTTTTTTTTTTTTTGGGATTTTTAGACTTTCTTAGGGTTTTGGTTTTTTTGGTGTTTGTTAGGGTTTTTGTTTTTTGGGGGTTTTTAGGGTTTCATAGGGTTTTGGTTTTTTGGGATTCTTAGGGTTTTGGTTTTTTGGGGGTTTTTACGGTTTCTTAGGGTTTTAGGTTTTTAGGGTTTGGTTTTATTTTTTTTGAATTTAGGGGTTTTGATTTTTTGGGTTTTCAGGTTTACTTAGGGTTTCCGTTTTTTGGGGTTTTTTAGGGTTTTTTTTTGTGAATTTAGGGTTCCTTAGGGTTTTGCGTTTTTGGGGTTTTTAAGGTTACTTAGAGTTTTGCTTTTTTGGGGGTTTTAGGGTCTGTTAGGGTTTTGGTTTTAATTGCGGTTTTTAGGGTTTCTTAGGATTTTGGTTGTTTTGGCCTTTTTAGGGTTCATTTGGGTTTTCGGTTTTGGTTTTTTGTGTTTTTTTGGGGTTTTTAGGGTTCCTTAGGGTTTCGTTTTTTGGGGGTTTTTAGGGTTTGTTAGGGTTTTGGTTTTATTTTGCGTTTTAATGGTTTCTCAAGATTTTGAGTTATTTGGGATTTTTTGGTGTTTTTAGGGTTTTTTTTTGGGCGTTTATAGGGTTTGTTAGGGTTATCGTTTTTTTGGGTTCTTAGGCTTTTATAAGGTTTTGATTTTATTTTTTTGGTTTAGAATTTTGGTTTTTAGGGGTTTTTAGGGTTTCGTTTTTGGGGGGGTTTTAGGGTTTGTTAAAATTTTGGTTTTTGGGGGTTTTCAGGGTTTGTTAGGGTTTTGGGTTTTTTTGGGGGATTTTAGGGTATATTAGATTTTTGGTTTTATTTGGGATTTTTAGATTTTCTTAGGATTTTGGTTTTTTTGGTGGTTTTAGGATTTCTTAGGGTTTTTGTTTTTTGAGGTTTTTTGAGGTTTTTTGGGTTTTTAAGGGTTTCAGTTTTTTGTGATTTTTAGGGTTTGTGAGGGTTTTCATTTTTGGGGGGGTTCTAGGGTCTCTTAGAGTTTTTTGTTCTTTTGGGAATTTTTGACTTTCTTAGGGTTTTGGTGTTTTTGCGGTTTTTAGAATTTCTTAGGGTTTTTAGGGTCTTGTTTTTTTGAGGTTTTTAGGGTTTCTAAGGGTTTTGGTTTTTTAGGATTTTACTTCTTTTGGAAGTTTTAGGATTTTTAAGGGTTTTTTTGTGAATTTAGGGTTTCTTAGGGTTTGGCTTTTTTGTGGTTTTTTGGTGTACTGAGGGTTTCGGTTTTTTTGGGGGGTTTTAAGGTTTGTTAGGGTTTTTGTTTTAATTGTGATTTTTAGGGTTTCTTAGGGTTTTGGGTTTTTTGGGGGCTTTTGGGCTTTTTAGGGTTCATTTGTGTTTTGGCTTTTTGGGGTTTTTAGGGTAACTTAGAGTTGTTTTTTTTGGGTAGTGTTTGTTAGGGTGATTTTATTTTGCTTTTTTAGGGTTTCTTAGGATTTTATTTTTTTTGGGTTTCTCAGGGTTTTGGTTTTTTTGGGATTTTAGGATTTCTAAGGGTTTCGTTTTTTGGGGTTTTTAGGGTTTGTTAGGGTTTTGGGTTTATTTAAAATTTAAAGTTTTCCTAGGATTTTGGTTTTTTGGGGTTTCTTAGGGATTCGGTTTTTTTGGGGTTTTTAGGGTTTGTTAGGGTTTCGTTTTTTGAGGTTTTTATGGTTTGTTAGGGTTTTGGTTTTTTTGTGTTCTTACAATTTCATAGGGTTTTTATTTTTTTTTGAGTTTAGGGTTTTGGTTTTTAGAGGTTTATAGTGTTTCTTATGATTTCGTTTTTTGGGGGTTCGTTAAGATTTTGGTTTTTTTGGGATTTTTTGGGTTTGTTAGGATTTTGGGCTTTTAGTGTTTGTTAGGTTTTTGGTTTTATTTGGGATTTTTAAGGTTTCTTAGGATTTTGGTTTTTTTAGTGATTTTAGGATTTCTTAGTGTTTTTGTTTTTGGGGGTTTTTTGAGTTTTTAAGGGTTTTAGTTTTTTTGTGGTTTTTAGGGTTTGTTAGGGTTTTCGTTTGTTGGGGGGTTTTTAGGATTTGTTAGGATTTTGGTTTTTTAGGGTTCTTAGGGTTTCATAGGTTTTAGTTTTTTTAGGGTTTCGTAGGGTTTTTGTTTTTTGGGATTTTTAGACTTTGTTTGGGTCTTTGTTTTTTTGCCGTTTTTAGGATTTTTTAGGGTTTTGGTTTTTTCGGGTTCTTAATTTTTCATAAGGTTTAGGTTTTTGGGGGGTTTTTAGGATTTCTTAGGGTTTTAGGGTCTGTTAAGGTTTTTGGTTTTTAGGGTTTCATAGGGTTTTGGTTTTTTTGGGATTTTTTGGGGGGTTTTTAGTTTTTTGTGAATTTAGGATTCCTTATGGTTTTGCTTTTTTGAGGTTTTTAAGGTTACTTAGGGTTTTGGTTTTTTTGGGGATTATTAGGGTTTTTGTTTTAATTGAAGTTTTTAGGGTTTCTTACGATTTTTTTTTTGGGGGTTTTAGGGTACCTTAGTGTTTCATTTTTTTAAGGGCTTTTAGGATTTGTTAGGGCTTTTTGAGTTTTTAGGGTTTCTTACGATTTTGGTTTTTTTGGGTTTTTTTTTTGTTTCTTAGAGTTTCGCTTTTTTTGGTGTTTTTAGGGTTTGTTAGGGTTTCGTTTTTTGGTTTTTTAGAGTTTGTTAGGGTTTTTGTTTTTTGGGGTTTTTAGGATTTTTGTTTTTTTGGGGTTTCTTAGGGTTTTGGTTTTATTTGGGATTTTTAGTTTTTCTTAGGATTTTGGTTTTTTTGGTGATTTTAGGATTTCTTATTGTTTTTGTTTTTTGGGTTTTTTTTAGTTTTTAAGGGTTTTAGTTTTTTTTGGTTTTTAGGGTTTGTTAGGGTTTTGGTTTTTGGGGGAGTTTTAGGGTTTGTTAGGGTTTTGGTTTTTTAGGGTTCTTAGGGTTTCATAGGTTTTGGTTTTTTTAGGGTTTCGTAGGGTTTTTGTTTTTTGGGATTTTTAGACTTTGTTTGAGTCTTTGTTGTTTTGCCGTTTTTAGGATTTGTTAGGGTTTTGGTTTTTTTGGGTTCTTTGTTTTTCATAGGGTTTAGGTTTTTTGGGGGTTTTTAGGATTTCTTAGGGTTTTGGGGTCTGTTAGGGTTTTCGTTTTTTAGGGTTTTTTGGGTTTCATAGGGTTTTGGTTTTTTTGGGATTTTTTTGGGGGTTTTTAGGGTTTTTTTTTGTGAATTTAGGATTCCTTAGAGTTTTGCTTTTTTGAGGTTTTTAAGGTTACTTAGGGTTTTGGTTTTTTGGGGGTTTATTAGGGTTTTTGTTTTAATTGGGGTTTTTAGGGTTTCTTACGAATTTTTTTTGGGGTTTTAGGGTACCTTAGGGTTTCGATTTTTTAAGGGCTTTTTGCGTTTTTAGGGTTTCTTAGGATTTTGGTTTTTTTTGGTTTCTTAGAGTTTCGCTTTTTTTGGTGATTTTAGGGTTTTTTAGGCTTTCCTTTTTTGGGTTTTTTAGGATTTGTTAGGGTTTTGGTTTTTTTGGGTTCTTAGGGTTTCATAGGGTTTTGATTTTTGGGGGGTTTTTAGGGTTTTGATTTTTTTGGGGTCTTTATGGTTTGTTAGGGTTTCGTTTTTTGGGATTTTTAGGGTTTATTAGGATTTTGGTTTTTTGTGTTTTTAGGGTTTCATAGGGTTTTGATTTTTTGGGTTTAGTGTTTTTTTTTTTGAGTTTTTAGGGTTTCTTAGGGTTTCTGATTCCTGGGGGCTTTTAGGGTCTCTTGGGGTTTCGGTTTTTAGGGTTCTAAGGGTTTTGTTTTTTTAGGGTTTGTTAAGGTTTTTGGTTTTTTGGGGTTTGTTAGGGTTTTGGTATTTTTGGGTTTGTTAGGGTTTTCATTTTATTTGGGATTTTTAGGTTGTCTTACAATTTTTGTTTTCTTGGTGGTTTAAAAATTTCTTAGGGTTTTAGTTTTTTTGCTGTTTTTAGGATTTGCTTGGGTTTTTTGGGGGGTACTTAAGGTTTCATAGGGTTTTTAGGGTTTTCGGTTTTTGGGTTTTTTAGAGTTTGTTAGGGTTTTGGGTTTTTTAGGGTTTGTTAGTGTTTCGGTTTTTTTGGGGTTTTAGGGTTTTGTTTTTTTGGGTTCTTAGCGTTTTCATAGGGTTTTTGTTTTTTGGGAGTTTTTAGGGATTCTTAGTGTTTTTGTTTTTTAGGATTTGTTAGGGTTTTTTTTGGTTGGGGGGGGGGTGTTTAAGGTTTTTTAGAGTTTTCGTTTTTTGGGGGTTCTTAGGGTTTCATAGGGTTTTGATTTATTTGGGATTTTTAGGTTTTATTAGCGTTTTGGTTTTTTTAGGGTTACTTAGGGTTTCGGTGTTTTTTTGGTGTTTTTATGTTTTTAGGGTTTTCATTTTTTTGGTTTTTTAAGGTTTTTTAGGGTTTTCATTTTTTTGGGGTTCTTAGGGTTTCATAGGGTTTTGATTTTCTTGGGTTTTTTAGGGTTTTTTAGGGTTTTGGTTTTTTTTAGGGTTTTGGTTTTTTTAGGGTTTCTTAGGTTTTCGGTTTTTTGGGGGGTTTTAGACTTTGTTAGGGTTTTCTTTTTTTGAGGGTTTTAGGGTTTCATAGGGTTTTGGTTTTTTGGGAGTTTTAGGGTTTCTTAGGGTTTTGGTATTTTTTGGGTTTTTAGGGTTTTGCTTTTTTTTGGGGGTTTTAGGTTTTATTCTTGGCTTTTGTTTTTTGGGGTTTGTTAGGGTTTTGAGTTTTTTGAGCTTTGTTAAGGTTTTGTGTTTTTTAGGGTTAGGGTTTTTTAGATTTTTGTTTTTTTTTTTGTTTTTAGGGTTTCTTAGGGTTTTAGTTTTTTGGGGGTTTTTATGGTTTTTTAGGGTTTTAGTTTTTTTTAGGGTTTGTTAGGGTTTTTGTTTTTTGGGGTTTTTAGGATTTTTGTTTTTTTGGGGTTTCTTAGGGTTTTGGTTTTATTTGGGATTTTTAGTTTTTCTTAGGATTTTGGTTTTTTTGGTGATTTTAGGATTTCTTAGTGTTTTTGTTTTTTGGGGTTTTTTGGGGTTTTTTGAGTTTTTAAGTGTTTTAGGTTTTTGTGGTTTTTAGGGTTTGTTAGGGTTTTTGTTTTTTGGGGGGGTTTTAGGGTTTGTTAGGGTTTTGGTTTTTTAGGGTTCTTAGGGTTTCATAGGTTTTGGTTTTTTTAGGGTTTCGTAGGGTTTTTGTTTTTTGGGATTTTTAGATTTTGTTTGGGTCTTTGTTGTTTTGCCGTTTTTAGGATTTGTTAGGGTTTTGGTTTTTTGGGGTTCTTTGTTTTTCATAGGGTTTAGGTTTTTTGGGGGTTTTTAGGATTTCTTAGGGTTTTTGGGTTTGTTAGGATTTTTAGGGTTTCATAGGGTTTTGGTTTTTTGGGGGTTTTTTGGGGGTTTTTAGGGTTTCTTACGACTTTTTTTTGGGGTTTTTAGGGTACCTTAGGGTTTCGTTTTTTTAAGGGCTTTTAGGATTTGTTAGGGTTTTTTGCGTTTTTAGGGTTTCTTAATATTTTGGTTTTTTTGGGTTTTTTTTGGTTTCTTAGAGTTTCGCTTTTTTTTTATGTTTTTAGGGTTTGTTAGGGTTTCGTTTTTTGGGTTTTTTAGGGTTTGTTAAGGGTTTCGTTTTTGGGGGTTTTTTGGATTTGTTAGGGTTTTGGTTTTTTTGGGTTCTTTGGGTTTCATAGGATTTTAATTTTTTTGGGGTTTGTAGGGTTTCAATTTTTTTGGGGTCTCTATGGTTTGTTAGGGTTTCGTTTTTTGGTATTTTTAGGGTTTATTAGGATTTTGGTTTTTTTGTGTTCTTAATGTTTCATAGGGTTTTGATTTTTTTGAGTTTAGGGTTTTGTTTTGTTTTGTTTTGTTTTTGGGTTTTTAGGGTTTCTTAGGGTTTCTGTTTTTTGGGGGCTTCTAGGGTCTCTTAGGGTTTCGGTTTTTAGGGTTCTAAGGGTTTTGTTTTTTTAGGGTTTGTTAAGGTTTTTGGTTTTTTGGGGTTTGTTAGGCTTTTTGGGTTTTTTGGGTTTGTTAGGGTTTTCATTTTATTTGGGATTTTTAGGTTGTCTTAGAATTTTGGTTTTTTTGGTGGTTTTAAAATTTCTTAGGGTTTTAGTTTTTTTGTTGTTTTTAGGATTTGTTAGGGTTTGGGTTTTTTTTGGGGTACTTAAGATTTCATAGGGTTTTGGGTTTTTGTGTTTTTTAGAGTTTGTTAGGGTTTCGGGTTTTTTGGGTTTTTTAGGGTTTGTTAGTGTTTTGGTTTTTTGGGGGGTTTTAGGGTTTTGGTTTTTTGGGGGTTTTAGGGTTTTGTTTTTTTGGGTTCTTAGTGTTTTTATAGGGTTTTTGTTTTTTTGGGGTTTTTAGGGATTCTTAGTGTTTTTGTTTTTTAGGATTTGTTAAGGTTTTTTTTGGGTGGGGGGGGGGTGTTTAAGTTTTTTAGGGTTTTCGTTTTTTTGGGGTTCTTAGGGTTTCATAGGGTTCTGATTTATTTGAGATTTTTAGGGTTTACTAGGGTTTTGGTTTTTTTATGGTTTCTTAGGGTTTCGGTATTTTTTTGGTGTTTTTAGGGTTTTCATTTTTTTTGGGTTTTTAAGGTTTTTTAGGGTTTTCATTTTTTTGGGGTTCTTAGGGTTTCATAGGGTTTTGATTTTCTTGGGTTTTTTAGGGTTTTTTAGGGGTTTTTTTTTTTTAGGTATTCTTAGGTTTTCGGTTTTTTTGGGGGTTTTAGACTTTGTTAGGATTTTCTTTTTTTGAGGGTTTTAGGGTTTCATAGGGTTTTGGTTTTTTGGGAGTTTTAGGGTTTCTTAGGCTTTTGGTATTTTTTGGGTTTTTAGGGTTTTGCTTTTTTTTGGGGTTTTTAGGTTTTATTTTTTGGGGTTTGTTAGGGTTTTGAGTTTTTTGAGCTTTGTTAAGGTTTTGTGTTTTTTAGGTTTAGGGTTTTTTAGATTTTTGTTTTTTTTTTGTTTTTAGGGTTTCTTAGGGTTTTAGTTTTTTGGGGGGTTTTTATGGTTTTTTAGGATTTTAGTTTTTTTTTGGGTTTGTTAGGTTTTTTGTTTTTTGGGGTTTTTAGGATTTTTGTTTTTTTGGGTTTCTTAGGGTTTTGGTTTTATTTGGGATTTTTAGTTTTTCTTAGGATTTTGGTTTTTTTGGTGATTTTAGGATTTCTTAGTGTTTTTGTTTTTTGGGGTTTTTTGAGTTTTTAAGGGTTTTAGTTTTTTGTGGTTTTTAGGGTTTGTTAGGGTTTTTGTTTGTTGGGGGGGGGGGGGGTTTTAGGGTTTGTTAGGGTTTTGATTTTTTAAGGTTTCTATGGGGTTTTTTGAGTTTTTTAGTGTTTTATGCTTTTAATGTGTGTACCCACATTTATGCTTTTAATGTGTGTACACACATTAAAAGCATAATTCTTTTTTATAAAGATGAGTTTTTGTAAACCATTTATGCTTTTAATGTGTGTACCGTAATTCTATTCTGTTATTCAAAAAGAATAGGAGAAATGTGGTTTGTACACATAGGAGAAATGTGGTTGCAATTAGTGGAATGTAGACGTAAGATAACAAAGACAGTTACCCCTTAAATGGTCTTGTAATTGTCTCCAAAAATTCCTTTATGCTCTATATTTCAGTTCTGTATCAGTAAATTCTTATTGTTTCTTTTCAGTCATGATGCAAAACAGGCATGGTTTAGCTGGAAATTCTCAGATAAATCCAGTAAAACCAACTTGGAGAAAGTACCACCTTAACAGATATTCTTGTTTTAGTTTCAAAAAAAAAAAAGATTTTATTTTTGGCGGGTAACAATTTTTAGTTTTATATGACAACAATATCCACATATATAAATTACAGGCAGAGCAGTTAGAAAGGAAAAGAAAGAGTTGGAGAGTGACATGAGTGAATAGAGAGTAGTATTCAAATTGGAGAGCTGTGATTGGTCGCTGGATAAAGAATTAGATGATTTGTCATCAAGGAAAAGTTGGATTAATCCAACAGAGTAGTAAAACAATCCAAGCAAAGGAGGTACCTGCAAAACAAAAAAGAAGAAAGAGTAAAAGATGAATTTATATACAAATAAGTACCGATTATAGAGCAAATAAAGCCACAGGAACAGAAAGAGGAAGAAGAAATACGGACCCAGATATTAGTGTGAAGAGGGCCGATATCAATGGATCCGGTTCGATAACTAACAAGATTAACCCTGGAATGAATCCCGTCGATGAGAGGGCCGATGAGGAAACCAGTAGCAAAGAGAGAAATTGAAATTACTGGCCAATTCTGTTTAAAAGCGGAAGAGGAAGAAGTAGTAGAAACAGTGAGCCCGGTTCCATCAGTTTTGCTGCTTCTGCAATACGAATGTGAATGATTTGCTGCTTTTCTACATATAAGAGGAGATAAAAAGATGGGGTAGGGTATAGTAGTAATTGGATTGGCCTTGGCGTCAGCATTCGGGGATTTGGTTTTCACAACAGGGTGAGGAGAGCATAAAGGTACAACCACAAGTAATGACTGCATTTTAGGAAAACACCCCTCTCAGAAGCTAGAAAAAGATCATTTCAACTAGCAGGATCAGTGGTTGGCATTAACTGGAAACCTCATCTCAACATTTCTACTACTATGAATATGGGTAGGACAGTCAACAAAATATTGTAATCACATTTGGTGATGTTTTCATCATTGGCAACAGTTGTTTCGATTAGTAGTCTTCATGGAGCAACGGTTATTGCTCGTTGTGTACCATCGATATTCAACGCTAACTGGCTGGTCACAAACAGCCCCCTCCCCCAATTACATTCATAGAAAAACACAATGTATTTTAGCCAAAATCTTGCAGATTTTCACCCCCTGCCTCAAACAAATTTTATAAGCACCAATAACACCCCTTGAGTTAAGCACCCGCATAAGAAACTTGCTTCGCATTCAAAGGTCGGGGCGTTGTGTATGAAACATAAGTGAATCATTCATCATTTTGTACATAAAAAAAAATGCATGTTCTTTTTTAACACTAAAAACTGAAAATGGGAAATAAACTATTTTCATACCCTTAATACAGATGCAAATATTCATTCAACTTGAATCTTGATAAAACACGAAGATTATAACACAGAGACATCCATGGTAATTCTTATGGTCATAATCCATTAGACAAAACTAGATAGATCACAAAAGTAACATACTACATTACTCCTAATCCCCAACCCCTGCCCGAAGAACTCATCAATGTCACTGGAACACTATCGGCGGGGATATGTCATGGGACATACTCGGCCCACAAACCACTAATACGTCTAATAACACCTCAGATTATATACAGTATCTCCATCATACGCTGCATTTCTCACTTCCAGATACTTGCAGCATAACTCTTCACAACAAAGGGTCTCGTTTCTTAACGAACAATTCTGTAAAAACCATAGAACACGATTAGCGTATGCATGAAAAAAAAAATGATCAACACTTTTGGACTTAATTCTCATTTAATCGTAAGATAAAATTGTTTCCCGTTTAGTGGTACTTTTGATGATCGTACACTTCAAAGAACCGACTTCAGATTGGCATACAACATACTACACAATAAGCAGTTCAGAAATGTTTTGACTTTGAATGGGCATACCACATCAAGAGTCGATTTTGGATATACATCTTAAATACTATGACTTGCCACCCCAGATGGAATTAAAAAGTCACTGAGAAATAAGCAATAAAAAATTGTCTTTTTACCCCTAAAAATAATCTGGAACATGGAGTCTCACATGTCATACAAAATATAGAATCAAAAAAGGGTTTGAAGCATCCATCGTCAAACAAGATACTTTTAATCATGAACTAGAAGTCATCTGATCAGGTCATTACCTTTTCAACCATATTTATCAATCTGAAGCTTTTAACTTGCGAGGCCTCTTATGAGCAGCTGTTGATGGCACTTCCGACTTTCCAGGTGCCTTCAGAAATAATGGAATCAAAGATTAAAGCCATGAAATGATGGAAGTTATATCCCAGAATGGTGACAAAAAAGGGCCAAATAGAAGATAGTCATACGGGTTTATGTAGATAAAAGGTTAAATACCTTCTTCTTCTGGTCTCTTTTACCCACTCTGTCACCTATACAAATAAAGTGAAAGTCAAGGTCATCGAGATGAGCGTGATAAGAAAAGATAAACTAAGTCCTTTTATTTAGCCTAAGAGTTAAAATATATACCTCCGAAACTCAAAGGTTCAAGAACGAACGAGCTATCCTGATCCACATCACGCTGCAAACGCTGATTAGGTGCAACAATAAAGAAATTATTGTTAGCATTCTTACTTTAACTATGAAAAGGGTAAAAAAAAAACATGTATTATGTATATAGGTAAAAAAAAGTTACACACCTTAGTGCTCGGTGTTTCAGAAAATGAACCATCACGGTAAGATGAACCTTCTGTTTCTTTATATTGCAACTGGTAAACATAGAAGGCCAGAAAAATAAAACGCCACAATAAGTTACAACCGGTTGGAAACAACCACCGAAAATACTCAATGCACTCAAAAAACAAACCAGACACACAACTTTGAAAAAAGAGCGGCAAAAGCCAAAGATAATTCTACAACCTTATTGCAACTGATGAACATAGAAAGGCCAGAAAAAATAAATCGCTACAATAACTCACTACCGATTGGAAACAACCACCGAAAATACTCGATGCACTCAAAACACAAACCAGGCACACAACTTCAGAAAAGAACGCAAAAACCAAAGATAATTCTACAACCTATTGTATTGTTAATTTGAGGGCATCTTTTTCAATTAAAAACACGGCATGTTTCCGAAACTGATGATATTCCAACACCAACGGCGACTGTGAAGAAATTAATATACTACATAAAAAAATTGTAAACTACAGAAAAATAATTTCTTAGCGAATAAATATAAGCAACTCGGATTGATAGACATATACAGCACTGTGCAAAATCTAAATTAAGGACAAAGGGGACATATGTTACCTGTTTCTGAAGTTTCAGCACAGTTAGTATTTCTTTTCTCAATTCCAGATGCTCTGCACATACAGCTTTGGTAGGAACCTTTGGTTTCAAATTAACCTATCCAACCAAAGGACTTCATGTTCATAAAAAAATATAGCATTGCCATAAAACGAAGTGTGTAAAGTTGACTTAGGTAGAACTAAAATTTGAAGATTGTATTAAACAAAACGAAATCATTTTTCACGTTTCTTTGTTCAGACTTTAAAGTTGAGTTATTGTCATTAGCCTTTTCTGACTCCATCTCTGATGTCTTAGTGATGATTTCATTAACAATCTATCCAAAAATTCTCCTTTTTCCAGTGTAAAGCTTACTTACACTCGCTACAAAAAGACTTGCTTAAAATTTTGGAACTCATACATAGAATGTTTGCTTTACCAAGTAAATCCCCTGGTGCAAGAAAGAGCGAAAATGTGCTTACACTTTGTTGAAATGGAGACCCTATATTTATTTATTTTGACCCATGTATTTGACCACAATTATTGTATATCTTTTAAATAAGGGAACGCTTTTTCCTTGTTATCTACTCACGAAATGAACGAGGGCATCAGTAAGAAACATAAAAATAAACAGCAAGCAAGATAATTGCTCTTATTTGGGAGAGTAGGATTTCAGAAAAGCAATATAAATAAATAAGAAATAGAAGAAATCACGTAAGAGAATATGCATGCGTTATCTCATATCTGGAACATTAATTAGATTAGAGTATATTCAATATAAAAGCATAAGCACAAAGCAGTTGGTAAAAAATAGAGTGCAAGAAATGAAACGGAAAACCCATCTTTTTAAATTCAACCGAGCAAATATGGGGAATAGATTAAAATTTTGACAAGCAAAACGGGAAAATGCTAGATGTCTAAAATTTATATGTTACTCTTTCCGATCTTTTTTAATTGTCCACAACGAATTTATGTACACTTTTTCCCAGACAAGAACTTGTATCAAAATTGCCGAAATAGTTTAATATTTGAACTGTATGATTAATCTCTGGAAAATTTTATCTCGGTAATCTTTATACATGTTCTTGGAACGGACAAATTTGCACCTACTTTTATAGACGACAATTAAAGGGGAAAGGAGGTCAATAATTAAGAAAATGACAAGAAATCCCTATCAAAGTGACAGGAACAGCAAGGGTAGGAAGAAAAATACGCACCTCAAGTTCTTGCAAAGTTTCTTCAACACGCTTGACAATTCGTAGTCCAGCAGATGTACTTACTGCTTGAACCATTTGGTCAAGTGCATATGTTCTAGTATACACCCGTAGCTGAAAATACGCCCAACTCAGTAAAAAAGTACAATCATTCATGGTACTATTTTTCTTAAATCTGTTATAAACCAAAAAGAAACAACAAAATCAAAAAATGAAGAAATGAAAAGCGGTAAAAACCATGTAATATAAGCCATAAATCCAAGTAATAAATTGACAATAAAAAATCTCAATAAACGAAAAACAGTAAAAATCGAGTACTATAGACAATAAATACAAGAAATAAAAGGACAATTTGAAATTTCAATAAATTCATTTGCTATAGACCACAAAATTAAATAAAAATGGCTGAAACGAAAAACGATATAAACCGTCTACTATAAGCCATAAATTCAAGAAATAAAATGTCGATGTAAAATCTCAATAAAAGTGTGTTATATGGTCAACAAAATCATGCAAAAAAATACAGTAACAAAAAACGGTAAAAATCGTGTCCTATAAGTCATAAATACAATAAATAAAATGACAATATAAAATATCAATAAAAGCGTGTGATATAGGCCAAAAAGTCATGAAAAAATGGCAGAAATGAAAAATGCCAAAAACTGTGTACTATAAGCTATAAATCCAAATAATAAAATGACAATCATAAATCTTCATAAAAGTGTGTGCTATAGGTCACAAAATCATGCTAAAAAGGGTAGAATTGAAAAACAGTAAAACTGTGTAATATAAGCAATCCACGAAAGAAAATGACAATTTAAAATCTAAATGAAAGTGTGTAGCCACAAAATCATTCAAGAAATGGCATAAACGAAAACCAGTATAAACCGTATATTATAAGCCATAAATCGAAGAAATAAATGACAATGTCAAATATCAAGAAAAAGATGTGCTAGCAACAAAATTATGCAAAAAATGGCATAAACGAAAATACCAAAAGGTGTGTACTATAGGCCATATATCCAAAAAAGAAAAAACACTATAAAATCTCAATAAAAGCGTGTGCAAGCCACAAAATCATGCAAAAAAAGGCGGAAACGAAAAACGGTAAAAACCATGCACTATTGGCCATAAATCAAAGAAAGAAAATAACAATTTAAAATCTCAATAAAAGCGTGTGCTATGCCACAAAATCATGAAAAATAAGGCAGAAAGTAAAAACGGTAAAAACCATGTACTATAAGCCATAAATCCAAGTAATAAATTGACTATAAAAAATCTCAATAAAAGTGTGTGTAGGCCATAAAATCATGCGAAAATTGGTAGAAACAAAAAACAGTAAAAACCGAGTACTATAGGCCATAAATCAAAGAAATAAAAGGACAATTTGAAATCTCAATAAAAGCATTTGCTATAGGCCACAAAATCAAGTAAAAAATGGCTGAAACGAAAAACGATAAAAACCGTATACCATAAATCCAAGAAATAAAATGTCTGATGTAAAATCTTGATAAAAGTGTGTTATATAGTCCACAAAAGCTAGCAAAAAATGGCAGAAACAAAAAATGGTAAAAACTATGTATTATAAGCCAGAAATACAAGCAGGAAAAGAACAATATAACATCTCAAAAAAAGTGTGTATCGTATAGGCAACAAAGTCATGAAAAAAAAGGCAGAAATGAAAAACGGTAAAAACCGTGTACTATACCATAAATTCAATAAATAAAATTACAATGTAAAATATTAATAAAAGTGTGCTCTAGGCCACAAAATAATTCAAGAAAGGGCGGAAACAAAAAACGATAAAAACCGTGTACTATAAGCCATAAGTCAAAAAAAATAAAATGTCAATGTAAAATCTCGATAAAAGTGTGTTATGTCCACAAAATCATGAAAAAATACAGTAACTAAAAAGGGTAAAAATCGTGTACTATAAGACATAAATCTAAGAAATAAAATGACAATGTAAAATATCAATAAAAGCGTGATAGACCACAAATCATGCAAAAAATGGCAGAAATGAAAAAACGTTAAAAAGCGAGTATCCATAAATCTGAAAAAATAAAAAGACAAAGTAAAATATCAATAAAAGCATGAGCTATAGGCCACAAAATCATCCAAAAAAGGGCGGAACCGAAAAACGGTAAAAACCATGTAACTTAGGCCATAAATCCAAGAAAGAAAATGACAATTTAAAATCTCAACAAAAATGTGTGCTATAGACCACAAAATCATACAAAAAATAGCAGTAACGAAAAATAGTAAAAACCGTGTACTATAAGCCATACATCCAAGAAATAAAATGACAATGTAAAATATCAATAAAAGTATCATGCAAAACATGGCGGAAATAAAAAAAGGGTAAAAAGTGAGCATCCATAAATCTTAGAAAAAAAAAGACAAATAAAAATATCAATAAAAGCATGAGCTATAGGCCACAAAATCATGAAAAAAATGGTGGAAACGAAAAAGGGTAAAAACTGTGCACTATAAGCCATAAATCTAAGAAAGAAAAGGAAAATTTAAAATCTCAATAAAAGTGTGTGCTATAGGCCACAAAATCATAAAAAAAAGGGCGGAAACAAAAAACGGTAAAAGCGTCTATTGTAGTGCATAAATTTAAGAAAGAAAAAGACAAAGTAAAATCTCAATAAAAGCGTGAGTTATAGGACACAAATTCATACAAAAAATGGCAGAAACAAAAAACGATAAAAACTGTGTACTATAGGCCATAAATCCAAAAAAGAAAAGGACAATTTAAAATCTTAATAAAAGTGTATTCTATAGGCCACAAAATCATGCAACAAAGGGCAGAAACGAAAAACAGTAAAAACCGTGTATTATATAAGCCATATATCCAATAAATAAAAAGACAATCTAAAATATCAATAAAAGCATCATGCAAAACAGGGCAGAAATAAAAAAAATGGTAAAAAGCGAATATCCATAAATTCGAGAAAAAAAAAAGACAGAAAAATATCAATAAACGCGTGAGCTATAGGCCACAAAATCATGTAAAAAAGACGGAAACGAAAAACGGTAAAAATCGTGCACTATAGGACATAAATCCAAGAAAGAAAAGGAAATTTTAAAATATCAATAAAAGCGTATGCTATAGACCACAGAATCATGAAAAAAAAGGGCAGAAATAAAAAACAGTAAAAGCGTCTACTATTATAGTCCATAAATTTAAGCAAGAAAAAGACAAAGTAAAATCTCAATAAAAGTGTGAGTTATAGGCCACAAATTCATACAAACAATGGCTAAAACAAAAAATGATAAAAATCGTGTACTATAGGCCATAAATAAAAGAAATAAAAGGTCAATGTAAAATATCGATAAAAATGTGTGTTATATAATCCACAAAATCATGCAAAAAAAAATACAGTAACAAAAAACGGTAAAAACCGTGTCCTATAACCCATAAATTCAAGAAATAAAATGACAATATAAAATATAATTAAAAGCGTGTCCTGGCCACAATCTCATGCAAAAAATGGCAGAAACAAAAAATTCCAAAAAACGTGTAGGCCATATAACAAAAAAAGAAAAGCACAATATAAAATCTCAATAAAAGCGTGTGTTATGGCCACAAAATCATGCAAAAAAGGCATAAACGAAAAAATGGAAAAAAGCGTGTATTTTAAGCTATAAATTCAATTAATAAAATGACAATGTAAAATCTCAATAAAAGTGTGCGCACAAAATCACGCAAAAATGAGCAGAAACGAAAAATGGTAAAAACTATGTATTATCAAACAGAAATTAAAGAAAGAAAAGAACAATATAAGATCGCAATAAACGTGTATTGTATAGGCCACAAAATCATGAAAAAAAGGTAAAAATAAAAAACCGTAAAAACTGTGTACTATATTAATTAAATAAATAAAATAACAATGTAAAATATCAATAAAAGCATGTGCTATATGCCACAAAATAATGCAAAAAAGGGCCGAAACGAAAAAATGGTAAAAGTGTGCACTATGTCCATAAATCTAAGAAAGAAATGGACAACTTAAAATCTTAATAAAAATGTGTGTTAGGCCACAAAATCATGAAAAAAAAAGGCGGAAACAAAAAACGGTAAAAAACATGTACTATAAGCCATAAATCCAAGTAATAAATTGACAATATAATCCCTTAATAAAAGCGTATGCAATATAGGCCATAAAATCATGCGAAAATTGGTAGAAACGAAAAACAGTAAAAACCGAGTACTATAGGCCATAAATCCAAGAAATAAAAGGACAATTTGAAATTTCAATAAAATCATTTACTATAAGCCACAAAATCAACTAAAAAATAGCTGAAACGAACAACGATAAAAACTGTGTACTATAAGCCATAAATTCAAGAAATAAAATGTCGATGTAAAATCTCGATAAAAGTGTGTTATATAGTCCACAAAATAATGCAAAAAAATACAGTAACAAAAAACAGTAAAAACCGTGTCCTATAAGACATAAATCTAAGAAATAAAATGACAATGTAAAATATCAATAAAAGTGTGCTAGACAGGTCCGAATGGATGAGAGAAAGGTTCAAGCGATACTCGATTGGGATGCTCCTAAAAAGGTCCCCGAATTACGTTCGTTCCTTGGGCTGGCGAATTACTATCGAAAGTTTATTGAAGGGTATTCGAAGATCGTTGCACCGCTTACTGATTTGCTAAAGAAGGGAAAAGTATGGGATTGGTGTACTCGATGCCAAACTGCGTTTGCTAAGTTAAAGGCTGCGGTGTCGACTGAACCGGTGTCCACAAAATCATGTAAAAAATGGCAGAAACGAAAAACAGTAAAAACCGTGTACTATAAGCCATAAATCCAAGAAATAAATGACAATGCCAAATATCAATAAAAGCGTGTGCTATATGCAACAAAATCTTGCAAAAAATGGCAGAAACGAAAAATGCCAAAAAGCGTGTTCTATAGGCCATATATCCAAAAAAAGAAAAAGACAATATAAAATCTCAATAAAAGCGTGTTATAGGCCACAAAATCATGCAAAAAAAGGCGAAAACGAAAAACAGTAAAAACCGTGTACTATACGCTATAAATCCATGAAATAATGGACAATTTAAATCACAATACAAGCATGTCCTATGGGCCACAAAATCATACAAAACAGGGCAGAAACGAAAAACAGTAAAAACCGAGTGCTATAAGCCATAAATCTAAAAAATAAAGGACAATGTCAAATATCAATAAAAGCGCGTGCTAGCAACAAAATCATGCCAAAAATGGCATAAACGAAAAATGTCAAAAAGCGTGTACTATAGGCCATATATCAAAAAAAGACAACACTATAAAATCTCAATAAAAACTTGTGCTATAGACCACAAAATCATGCAAAAAATGACGGAAATGAAAAAATGGAAAAAAGCGTGTACAAGCTATAAATTCAAAAAATAAAATGACAATGTAAAATCTCAATAAAAGCATGTGCTATATGCCATAAAATTATGCAAAAAATGCTAAAAACTATGTTGTGTTATATAGTCCAAAAAAATCATGCAAAAAAATGCAGTAACAAAAAACGATAAAAAAACGTGTCATATAAACCATAAATCCAAGAGATAAAATGACAATATAAAATCTCAATAAAAGTAGTGCTATAGCCACAAAATCATGCAAAAAATGGCAGAAACGAAAAAATGAAAAAAAAACTAGGTATTATAGGAAAGAAATTAAAAGAAAGAAAAGAACAATATAAAATCTCAATAAAAGTGTGTATTCTATAGGCCACAAAATCATGAAAAAAAGGCAGAAATGAAAAACGGTAAAACCCGTGTACTATACCATAAATTTAAGAAATAAAATGACAATATAAAATATCAATAAAAACGTGTGCTATAGCAACAAAATAATGCAAAAAAGGACAAATGAAAAAATGGTAAAAGCGTGTATTATAGTCCATAAATCTATGAAAGAAAAGACAGTAAATCAAAGTAATAAAATGGCAATAATAAATCTTCATAAAAGTGAATCCTGGTCAACAAATAATGCTATAGGTCACAAAACCATGCAAAAAAGGGCATAAACGAAAAAAAATAAAAACTGTGTACTATAAGCCATAAATCCAATAAATAAATAACAATGTCAAATATAATAAAAGCGTGTGCTATAGGCAACAAAATCATGCAAAAAATAGCAGATTTATGGCTTAAAGGACACGGCTTTTACCGTTTTTTGTTACTGCATTTTTTTGCATGATTGTTTTGGATTATATAGCACGCACTTTTATGGAGATTTTACATCGACATTTTATTTATTGGATGTATGGCTTCAGGCTTAAGTAATCAAAACGGAAAGGTCTGAGTTGTATGCAGACCGTCTGTGATTGATACAGACGGCGGCTGTATTAGTGAAAAATGATACAAGTCACTCCACGTAATAAAAACTCAATCTACTAAAAATACAAAAAAATATATAATTTTTAATTAATATTTAAATTTAGGGTGTACTTAACTAGGGTTTCAATATATTTATTTGGGTTTTTAATACGTAGCGTGGTTTGTATCATTACCGTCTGTATTAATCACAGACGGTCTGGATAAAACGTAAGTCAAATGCAAATCATAAACTTTTATACACTTTTTTTAAAATGAAGATTTAATAATTTCACTCTTGCCCCTCCCTCATGAGAGAGAGTGAGCAGACAATCTCGAGTTTTGGCCACTGGTCCTCTAATGGGTTTTTTAGACCCATCACAATAATATAGTTGAGAAATACATTTGCTAAGAAGGAAGTGGAAGAAAACACCATGTATGACTAGTATGATTCTAACTTAATTCGCTCATTTGATTTGATTAAAATGATGATTAGCATATAGTAGAAAAATTGGTTTCTTGTTAACTAATAATACTCGCCTGCTATATAGCAGACATCTACTCTTAAAAGGAAAAAAACACAATATGAATAAATAATAATCACAGAGACCGCAAACCAAATACTTTATTTTATATTTCCTAATGTCTAGCTAGCTAGTGTATGACTTCAGCTCATTATTATTACCTTTTCAAATAATACAGAAAAAATAGGATTTAAACATTATTGCAAAACTAAAAGCCAGCAACGTATATGCTAACATGAAATGGACCCAACACCAACCCTTATCACTTCCATGTTCGTTCTCCACTGGTCTGGTCCCTTATAAGTTAGTTATATTCCAGTTCGTTTTTTCTTTCAGCCTTTTTTTCCTTGATTTTGTGGCCTATAGCAAATCTTTTTATTGAGATTTCAAATTGTCATTTTATTTCTTGAATTTATAGCTAATAGTACTCGGTTTTTACTGTTTTTCGTTTCTACTATTTTTCGCATGATTTTATGGCCTATAGCACACGCTTTTATGGAGATTTTTTATTGTCATTTTATTACTTAGATTTATGGCTTATATTACACCGTTTTTACCGTTTTTCGTTTCTACCTTTTTTTTCATGATTTTGTGGCCTATGACACACGTTTTTATTGTGATTTTAAATTCTCCCTTTCTTTCTTGAATTTCTTTCTTATAATACACAGTTTTTAGCATCTTTCGTTTCTGTCCTTTTTTGCATTAGTTTTTGGCATATATCACATGCTTTTATTGAGATTTTACATTGTCATTTTATTTATTGAATTTATAGTTAGTACACGTTTTTTTCCATTTTTTCGTTTTCGTCCTTTTTTGCATGATTTTGTGGTATATAGCAATGCTTTTATTGAGATTTTATATTATGTTTTTCTTTTTTAGATATATGGCATATAGAACACGCTTTTTGGCATTTTTCGTTTCCGCCATTTTTTGTATGATTTTGTTTCCTATAACACGCGTTTTTATTTATATTTGACATTGTCATTTATTTCTTGGATTTATAGCCATAAATCCAATAAATAAAATGACAATGTAAAATCTCGATAAAAGCGTGTTATATAGTCCACAAAATCATGCACAAAAATGTATAAAAAAAAAGGTAAAAACCGTGTACTATATGCTATAAATCCAAGAAATATAATAACAATGTAAAATATCAATAAAAGCATGCGCTATGGCCATAAAATCATGCAAAAAATGGTAGAAACGAAAAACAGTAAAAACCGTGTACTTGTGTCATAAATCCAAGAAATAAAAAGACAATTTAAAATCTCAATAAAAGCGTGTGCTATATGACACAAAATCATACAAAAAATGGCAGAAACGAAAAACGAAAAACGAAAAACGATAAAAAAACGTGTACTATAAGCCATAAACTTAAGAAATAAAATGACAAAATAAAATATCAATAAAAACATGTGCTGTAATAGGCTACAAAATCATGCAAAAAAAGCATAAACGAAAAAACGGTAAAAATCTTGTAATATATGCCATAAATCCAAGAAAGTAAAAGACAATATAAAATAACAATAAAAGTGTGCCGCAAAATCATGCAAAAAAGCGCATAAACGAAAAAACGCTAAAAACCGTGTAATATAAGTCATCAATCCAAGAAATAAAATTACAATGTAAAATCTCAATAAAATTGTGTGATATAGGCAAGAAAATCATGCAAAAAAAGGAGAAAACGAAAAACGGTAAAAATCGTTTATTATAAGTCATAAATTAAAGAAAGAAATGTATAATGTAAAATCTCAATAAAAGCATGTGTACAATAAGCCATAAATCAAATAAATAAATTGATAATGTAAAATATCAATGAAAAGGTGTACTATGCAACAAAATCATGCAAAAAAAGCCGAAAACGAAAAAACGTTAAAAAGCATATACCATAGACCATAAATCCAAGAAAGAAAAAGTAAAATCTCAATAAAAGCGTGTGCTAGCCACAAAATCAAGCAAAAAGACGTGTACTAGCCATAGATTTAAGAAATAAAATGAAAATGTAAAATATCAATAAAAACGTGTGTTAAGGCCACAAAATCATGCAAAAAGGTATAAACGAAAAAAGGTAAAAACCGTGTAATATAGGCCATAAATCAAATAAAGAAAAAGACAAAGTAAAATATCAATAAAATAGTGAGCTATTAGCCACAAAATCATGCAAAAATTGGCGGAAACAAAAAACGATAAAAAGCGTATATTATAAGCCATAAATTCACGAAAGAAAAATGACAATGTAAAATCTCAATAAAAGCGTTTATTATATAGGTCACAAAATCATGAAAAAAAAGGTATAAACGGAAAAACGGTAAAAACCGTGTAATATAAGCCATAAATTCATGAAATAAAATAACAATATTAAATATTAATAAAAACGTGTGTTATAACAGAAACTACTGGAATGATAAGTAAATAGCATAAACTACTGGACTGGTCATTAAATAACATAAACTATTGGACTTAAAAGCAAATAACGGAAACTACTGGACTGAAAAGTAAATTACATAAACTACTGGATTGGAAAGTAAATTACAGAAATTACTAGACTGACAAGTAAAATAGATAAACTTCTGGACTGAAAAGTAAATTACGAAACTACTGGACTGTAAAGTAAATTGCAGATATTATTGGACTAAAATGTAAATTACAAAAACTATTGGACTTTAAAGTAACTACTATAAATTACTGGACTGAAAAATAAATTACAGAAACTACCGGATTGGTTGAGAAAAAAACATGTGCTATTCATTTTAAAAAATATAGTTTTTTTGGGAAAATAGACAACCGATACAGTTAAGGATTGCTTAACGCTTCCGGCTTTTTCTTTGGGTTATTTTCACGTTTACGAAAAGAATTTATATCCACAATGTAGGGGTAGACTCACGTTTTCATATTTTCCTTGGTTAAGCTTATTTCTCTGTCTCGTCATTAAGATAACGTTGTTTTATTGATAATATGTTTTGAATGGATGTTGAACAACTCCACAAGGCCGAACTTGTTTATTGCATATACTAAATAGAACCAAGAATCTTATGGCTTTGTAAGAAAAGGGTTAATTCTTGGTTATGAAAGCTTAAAACCAAATTGCTGGAAATATTTTTCCCCTTTCAAAAGTTACCTTCCCTCTTTTGTTTCCCTTTTAAAACTTTGACTCCTTGACTCCTTGTTGTTTAACATATCAACAACTAAGAGCTAAGAAACTAACAATAATTAGATAAATGAAAAAAGCACATTTCAATGTCGTTGAAGCAACGTTCAAGGATTGAAAAAATAAGGTAATAAGAAAGCATCTAAAAGCAATAACACACGAATAGTTTTGTAATCGATATGATTTGATAACCCAATGAACTACAATAAATATCCAATGGAGTAATACGTTTTAAAATTATGTGGCCACGTTTTGAAGTTTTAAAATTTGTCTACCATCTTCTTTTGGACAACTTATTTGTTGTCAATTCGTCTTTATCCCGAATAGTTCCGGTATATAATACAAATCGAGAATATTGGGTTTGTGGCATGCCCTTACGCGCGTCGTGCATGAAACGCATGGACGACGGTTACTAGTAAATAAAATAATAATTATCACCCATGTCCTTTCCAAAAATTGCCATAAACATACTGTCCTTGCCAAACAAATCTAAGTCATCTGCTACTCTCAACTTCTAACTGACAGTCCTTGAGAAGTGTAAGAGGTGTGTGTAAATAAAGGAAAAGGCAGACTGCTTGTTTTAAGGAGGTTTAAATGCAAAGCTTTTTTATATTTGCAGGAATGCATTAACCAAACTGGAACGGTGGAGAAATGCCAGAATCTTAGTCACCAAAAACACTTGTAACACTACTAAAATCAGTGCTTTAGAGATGTTGACTTGTTCCATTTTCTAATAAAACCCCAGATAACCGCAAAACAAAGATGTAATGAACTAATGTACAAATGCCAATTTTTTGATGGAATTTAAAAGGCCTCGGAATTGACCGGAAAAACCAACCATTTTTTGTGAAATAGAATATTTGATTGTTGGAGATAGAGATAGAGAAGGACACCAACAAATTAGTGGAAGACGGACTTCGTAGGCTAGTCGCTGGTGACATCATAAAAATTGGTAGGTAATTCTATGACATTTATGTGAGGGAAAAGGACTACCCAATGTATTAGTTAAGGGGAACGAATCAACCAAAAATGAAGGGAATCGGTTCGGATTTTTAAAGAGTATATATGACCAGAATTATTAGACGAGATATAGTCAATAACAGTACAAATATTGAAAAGAAATTAATAAAGGGGAGAAAAGACTTCCTCTCAAGAGGAGTTGATGTAGACAAGCCATCATCCTGTGCTAAATCACAGGAAAGGACTGCTGCCAGATCACTGGAGACCCACTTTATCCACAATTCATGATCCCTAATACTAAGATCTCTTGTCAAATTATTAAGTTTCTCGAGTTGTGAACATGAATTATCGCCCTCTCTAATACTAGAATGCCTCAACTAGGATCCTGTATTTCCATAAACGCCATTCTTAGTATCAGTAAACCAATGCTTTGGTGAGCCAAGTATTATCGGAATGTGTTTTTGAAATGCAAACATAATCTGCCCAATGAATAACGACCTCTCTACAATTGTAGAGTGAAAGTACCAAGTCATTTTCCCAGCTAGCAAACATGCGATCAAGCTCATTTTTTAGTTCCATTAATATTGACGAAATACTCTGGTAGCACTTGTTTTGTAGTATGATGCTAAAATATCTAACCTAACAAATACGTTTGGAGAATCTAAGAAGCTTACAAGGTCCTCAAGAATCGTATGGCAGCAATTGTCAACCGCATCTTGAATCCCCTCAACTTCAACTCCGAAGTACGAACTAAGACAACTAACTAAATCGTTGTCACCCTTCTTATTGTACTCAATGAACCAAACCCCACCACCCAAATCAGCTTTTTCATCAAGACCCTCTACGATGCCATTAATATTTTTTTGACATTGATAATACTGATTAAGTCGTCGTAGCTATAATCTATGATAGTTTTCATTCTTTGAACAAAAACATCTTCGAATATCTCATTCCATAGATCAGCATTTTCTGCCAAAAAAAGCTCGCGAATTCTGTTCCATGGTAATTCAACCTCAGAACCAATGACACATTTTAGCCAATCCAAAATACCCGCCAGCACTTGCTTATCATCCATTGTTTCTCTCACTAGCTTCTCCGCTGAAGCAAGCAATTCTGTTCCACGGTAATTCAACCTCAAAGCCAATGACACGTTTTAGCCAATCCAAAATACCCGCCTGCTTATCATCCATTGTTTCTCTCACTAGCTTCTCCACTGAAGCAAGCTCCTTGCCACAAGAAATTGAGTCAATCAAGTACCTTCCGTTAATCTTGTTAACAACTTCCTCGCCACAAGTCTTCAACCAAGTAGAGCAAGTTTTAGCAACATAATCCCGCTCGAGCATGTTACCATTTTGAATTCTAAATTATCTCTGAACAATTTCCACAATTTTACTTCCTCATCGGGATCCGGTATGCTGCCGAAAAGCTGAGAAGCCAGAGGAGACTCCAATATTACTTTATAAAACAGCGTCTTATCACTCAAAAGCAAAAAGAGCTCCCCTACTTGGACTAAAGTATCCTGGATTATTTTGAACACTTCACAAAACCCGTTGATCATGTTAAAACTCGTGGTTTTACAAGACGAATAATTGCTCAAGATCTGAGAAATGCAAGATTTTCTTGAATCTAGAAACAAAGACAAAACTTGTCTGGGGTGAAGCTCGTCAACAATGGCAACAGGCAAGGACGTAGGCGGAGATGCTGAGGGTGAGAGTGATTTTGGTCTAGTGCGAGAAGCCTCTCGCAGCTCTTCTGGGTAATATGTAGCTTGAAACTCTCCACTATCTGTCATTGATGCTGCAACAAAGGAAACTTGGACAAGATACTCTTGTCGTTACCCTTCTCAATGAGCCCATGGTGGACCTGCTTAACACGAATATACCTGTTGAAAATATAAGTTTGATATTAAGGTCTACTGACACAATCTGGAATGATTAGCAGGTACTATTACTAAATTAAAACCTCATAAATTAGGCATCTCAAATCAGTTGATGTACAAAAAAGTTCACTAAAAAATGCCTTTGTAAATAAAACCCAAATCCCTAAATCCAAACAGTCAAAAGTTGATAACATAGTGTATTATAGTCGATAAAACCATGCAAGAACAAAAAGTCTCGAAATTTGATATAAGCACGTAGTATAGGCCATAACACGATGCAAAAGTGTGTCAATAAAAAGTGTGTACTATAAAGCTATAAAACCACGTAAGAAACATATTCTCTCAACACTCAATAACAGTGTGTTCAATAGGCCATAAACTTAAGCACAATAGAGCTAGTCTCAAAAAAATCAATAAAAACATTTACAAAAGGCCAAAAAGCCAGGCAAAAATTGAACAATCTACAATAAAAACTTGTAATAGAGGTGACTAAACCATGCAAGAAACATACGGCTCGAAATGTAACAACATGACTTAATTTGTAATTGTAGATCAGGTTTTGCTAAAAAAACGTATATGTGAATATTGGACGACTTGTAGAGCAACGGCTGATCACCGGTATTCTCGAGTATTCGTCAGGATTCTATCTCTTTTAGTATCGTCGTCATTATTCGCAACTTAATTACTATATAATTGTATTTCTCGTTTTTGTTATGAAAATAATAAATAATTTAGTTGATGAATAAAAATAAATAACATGAGAATGAGTTGTATATAAATGTGTTTGACCATAAATTAACAAATTACACTTTTTTGCCAGACAATATTTACAAAACGAGTAATTTTTAGGTAGACCCCGGTCTACCATGTCACTTTAATGACATGGTGTACCAAACCACTTAAACTAAGACACTTGTTCCTTCTAATACACGTGAAATAAAATCTGTAACATTACACTTATTAGTAACGGTTCTCTCCCCTCTTTCTCTCTTCTTTTGTTGACTTGCCTTTTCAATCCAAAATCATCCTGAGATGTTTAATTAATTATATCGAGTAGGCCAAGCTTTCATTGTTGCTCTACTTGAAAACCACCCAATTATCTAATGTTTTCATTTTACTATATTTGCCAATTTCTACATTTTCGGGGGTAAAGTCTGTTACTAAGTTGGGTTCTTATCTGGTTTTTTCTTTAAATTTAATTATGCTTATAACTTGTTATTTTTGGTAAAATTGAGTTATTTGGGGGGAAAACCAGCTTAAAAGTTGTGTTAAAAACGAGCTTAAAAATTATGTTAAAAACCAGCTTAAAAGTTGTGTTAATGTAGTTTACGTATACCTGAACTGTAAAACCAAAATCATGGAGTCCAAGACAAACAGAAGCAACCAAAGGAACAACTGACAGTGTGTATGAGAAAGCAATCCCAACATAAGTACTTAAGTGAGCACAATTGAACAAATTAAGCAAAGAAAGAAAGAAAGAAATCATTTAACAAGATAATACACGTAAAAGCTCATAGTCTCATACGTAGTATATTATGTAAGCCTCTAAGTTGAGATGTCAAAGAATGAAAGATGATCGCACAATATTTATTTTATTTTTATTTTTGTGTGTGTGTGTGTGTGTGTGGTGGTTGGGGGGGGGGGGGGGGGGGGGGGGGGTTGCTTTCAAATTCTAAGTTTTCGAGTGCATGGACACACACCAAACAAGGTAAGGAATCATTTCGCTACAAGTTATAAGCAAATGAGCTTATTAATCCATATAAGAAACAATATAAAATAGGAACACGAAAGCAAATTCCAAGTGAAATAACTACAGTTCATTGATGGACATGAGGACCAATTCAATAATAAAATTGATATGCAACTTTATCATGTTTACCACACCCAACAATCCACACAACTGTTGAATTTGAAAATATTTTCGTTCTCAAGAAAAACATCCCTAAAACAACAATTAAGATGGAATATAAGCCGGCTCACAGGGCTTTAATTGGTTGCACTTTCCAAGATATGAGCTGGACTTTGAACATTGAAATAATTAGGTTCATCCAGCTTTAATATCTAGGGTGTTTCTACCCCCAAAACTGAAATTGTCAACTTTAAGTCGATGAACCCCATGGATTCCAGGTTTTTAAACAAAAAAGCTGAGCTTGAAGGATTCAACCAATCAAGGCCAACTATAATTAAGTATGAAAAGGTGATCAAAATAATTAAGTTACTTTAAAGCAAATAACCAAATTCGGTCCGGTGTGGCTGCAACCATTAATAATTTTAGTGCTTGGTTTGGATACATTCAGCACAACACGCAAATCTTAATCTAAGTGTAAGCAATAAAGCTTATAAAGTTCTTATTCTTTCTCATGAAAGGTGCGCTTAAAAAATACAGTGTGTTCCCTTATTTGCATTCTGTACACTACTAAAATCAACGGCAAAACCAGCTTATGTGCTTATTTGCTCCATATAAACTAAAACCAGAAGAGGCCTTTTACATATGTATTTGTACACTTTAGTAGCAACTTATAAACACATATCAACTTAATTATTTAAAAAGTTGCAGCTCTTAAGGTGTATCCAAGCAAACAGAGGATTGTGTGGCTGCACCTTTAAAGCAAAGAAGGCATAACCCCCATAGTAAGGGCTTACGGCGAAATAAGCTATACATCCAAATGGATTGTAGTCTTCCGAGCCAAAACATTTTTTACTTATCAAAGAAGCAACAAATTGTACATGTGTGATCAAGAATGAATCAAGAAACACCTGAAGAAACAAGAAATACCACTAACTTATGATTAAACAATAGTCAGGGAACGAGAATAAACAAAGCAAACTACAATGAAATTGCTTTTTAACCTTCATTGAATATAATTTAAATACAATAGTTTGACTAAGCATGCATAGCATTCATCAATCACAAACAAAGGAACACAAATTATATACAATCAGCCATAACTCGACGATCAAACCTATCTTCTCACATTGATCGGACTAATCAATTAATGAATGAGGAGTATTATTTCCAGATCTAGTTAAGATGCATCAATAAGATGCACAAAAAAAAAGAGTTTTCAAAACATTAAATTTTCCCTAGGGTATACAAAATTCTTAACATACACACATAAAATACTGAATAAACAAAGACTTTAAAGCCTTTTGCAACACAATTATCCACTACAAGCAATATTCAACAAAAAGGTGAAAGTAACTTTGTAATAAATACATCCGAACAATTAAATTATCATCTAGTACCAATTACAAAGAGGTTGTGTCAAAGATCAAGAATATAATTTCAAAAATTAGAGTTAAAATGCCAAATAGTTTATATTAACCTGATCTACATAGTTACATCTAACTAACTGAAAGATAAAAATAAAATACACATTGTCCCTAATAGCTTAAAACTACTTCCGTCTTCATTTTTTATTCAAGGAAAGGAAAAACAAAGGAATTTCAAAATTTAATTTTCAAAATAAATCCCCCAAGGTAAGATGGAAAAAACAGGTAAAATTTGGTATAGTTTTGATGAAAAGAGGTCCGTAGAAAATCATCTTATATTCCAAATTCCAAGCTTTTTGGTGTTTGTTTGGCTGCAGTATTGAAGCAAATTAGGAGGGTTATCTTTTAGAAAGGGAGAAATAACTGGTTCATTATGTTTACAACTAGCTTGATTTATAGAACAAAAGTAAAGATTACCCTTTAACTGCTCGAGCGAGAACTTTACAAGTTACTAGAAACCAAAACTTCTGAGCTTAAACTACAAGCAGTATTTGATTCTTATGAACCTTTCAATTCATTTTGGAAGGCTGAGGTGCTGTACATCGGGTATTTAGGATTTTGTAAATATGAGCTTTTGCAGTTTCAGTTTTTAGTATTTGCAGAAACCCAGTCCTTAGGAATTTGTACTGTCGTGATGTTGTTCACTTGACACGAAACAATGTGTTAACGGGTCAACAGACAGCCTCACATGTGATCGAACTTATTGATTGATTATCATTTATCACTCAAAAACATCAAATATCAAACTCTACAGGTCATAAATCCTAAATTTCATATGCACCAAAAATTTAGAAAAAAACATAAGACCATGTCACTGTTCAAACTTCCCTCATGTGGAACAAGCTAAATAATTTGGAAGTTTTCTTTTGAAACAAATCTTTCCAACTGAAACTACATATGCCTCGACTCTCTTTCTACTTTTACGAATCACTCGACGGGCACTGATTTTGATCATTGGTTGAGTTTTTTAGAAATAAAGAAAGACATCAGAAGAAGGCTGTGAAGTTTAAAAATTGTGCCCATTATGTAAAAAAAGGATTTGTTACCATAAAAGTGACTTATTTAAAGAAAAGTGATGTCGATTAAAAAAAATGACTCGTTTTCCAGCAAATTAGTTGTTTTGTTAAAGTGGCTTTTTCTTATAAGTGCCTTATTCATATTTTCTTTAAAAAAATGCATAATTTTCCTAAAAAGACTTATTTTCAGAAAATTGACTCAATCACAGACAATTTCCTTTAATTCTTCAGAAAAGTACTTAATTTTCACAACATTACCCTACACACTATTCAAATAATCAATTTGCGTGTAAGCTAAATTCTTATTTAAACCAAGCGATTTAGCAGTAGCCAATCAAAGCCATAATTCATTCAAATCAGAGAAAGATCTAACCATGTGGATTTTGATAGGTTGGTGTAGTTTGTAGATTGGTGATGAACTGTGAACTATAATAGTATGATGTACTAATGATTAAAGAAATCTAGGTTAGTGTAAGAAAAATAATTTCCCTATATATACACGTTACATGGTATAAGTGGAATCTGACCCTTAGTGAGATCATTAATGTAATTCGAAATCTATATTACAAAGTACATGGTCATAGCCATTGGATCAGACTCGGTTCTTGTCCCACATGATCCTGGGATACCAAACAATAAGTGCAATTTGTAAAAGAACAAAAAAATACAGCTACTTCCCCCAATACTAAAAAATAATACAAATAAAAAGAAGAGTGTTAGAAACAAATATAGTAACCTGCAGTCCATCATGTTTGTTTTCGCAGCCGGTTTGTATTCATATTGTGGCTACTGTTAAAAAGCTGAAGAACAAGAGGAACCTGTCAGATAGTTTGGAACAAGTTCATGAGTATGCAGGATTTTTTCTTTTTAGAAAATCAGTTTTAAATAGTCTTGACTGAAACAGTTGCAAAAAGCCGTTAGGGTGCTATCAATAAAAGTCAAGTAAAAAATATGTACAAAAACATACCTAGAAGAGTAAGTAACTAAATATCATTAAGACTCCAAGCTTGAAACTGAAAAGTTATTGGAAAGAATATATATGCAGGACAAACTGAGTAGGAGTACCGAGAATTGACGAATAACTACATAAAAGAAAGTGAAAATATTGCTCATAAACTTATCTATAACCTAATTATATTATACTCAAAAAGCTATAAAAAAAATATCTGACTGTTAACTACAAATACATAATTCAGTGCAACACGCAATAAAACTATAAACATGTTCCAGGTTTAGTTAAATAATTAAACCCATTACTACCAAACAAACAGAATACAGATTTTACTCGACTGAATAAGGTGCAAACAAGTCAGAAACTTGATAATTGTATCTAAGTCTCAATAATAATGTGACAACAAAGTTATTAATTTTCAAGATACAAAACATGAAAATGACATATATTCCCAAAAAGATGAAAACAAATCAGTGTTGTGCTTGTGTAGGAGTAAATTATATGTTTTCCAAATATGACCTCTAAACTAAAAAAAAAGTCTATTGCAGCAACGAAATGCTTATCAATTTTAACAACCAACCAACCATATATATAAGGTGTATAAATAAACTTAACCACCACACAAATCAATGTTGCACTGCACCTATAAACAATAGAGTTTGCCAAAAAAAGAAAAAGAAAAAGAAAATGAACAAACCCATCACAACCAAACTATAGTAATTATAAGGGGGGGTATAAAATTGAAAATAAAATGTATAAAATCATAAATTAGATCAAAAAAACAAATCAAGTTTGTAAAAAGGGATCCCTAATTTGCAATAGATATATACATATATATATATATATAGTATAATAAGAGAAAACCAAAACATGACATATAGTAAGTGAGAGTAAAATAATGGATAATATAAATAGAGTAAACATGACCTATATCTCATCGTTGCTTATAAACAGCCAGTTACTACTCTCTCCAATAATCTCAGGCGACACGTCATCTTGTTAAAGGGACGCCTGGCTCTCTCTGTGTGTGTGATTCAACACTAAACCCTAAACCACCATCACCCCCCCCCTAAATTCACCAATTTTATACTCCTCTTATTATTAATATTAATATTAATATTAATATTAATGTTAATGTTAATGGTGTGTTTTAATTAGAGTCCTGCTTGTGAGGGTTATAACAAATAAAAACTGTTTGACAGGCCTTAATTGCATCCCACAAGTTAACAACCAAATTAATTCAATGTTTTTAACTTTTAATGTCTATACTTCCCATTACTATATTGATTTGGAGTATGTATACGTGAATTTCCTATTCCTATCCCTACCTCCAGCTATATGATATATCTAATGGTTACAACTACACTTACAACTGTGGTTGTAACCAACTTAATTTGATAAACAAATAATGTCTGTAACTTTGAAAGCAAAAAAAACACAAGACGTTTGTAACGAAGTTCATCCCTAGTTCCAGGGCTACGTTTTCGGATCACTCACTCAGTTTGTAGTATTATTTCAAGCGTAAAAAATAGGACACAAGACTTATGAAAAACTCTATATATCTCTCCATGTATATGTATGTATGTACGTACGTGTATATGTGTACGTGTATGATGTGTTCTTTTAAAACATAATTTATGATAATTTGTATGTGTACAAGTGTTGATTGGTGAATTGTTTAAATATATATATGTATATATGTATATTAATTGTTATTTAATAGAAAATAATATAAATTGTAGATCTGTGTCTATATAAGTTAGAATAATACCATTCTCTATATAAGTTTGAGTAAAATACTAAATAAAAAAAAACAATTTCCATGCTACTACGTACTCTTGGTGTCTGGTTTTCGGAAACAATCAACAAAAAAAAGCGATAACATGCTAAAAAGCTTAGGGATGCCTTTACGTAATTATATATAGAGTGTGATGGATCTAATTGATCTGAATTACTGTATGTTTTAAATGATAAAGTAAGTCTCTCCTCTTATATATATATATATATATACAACTTTCACCAACCAAAAATGTTACGAAAACGATAAACACGGAAGCACCTTGGGGCCCATGATGTAATTTCTTCTAGAATGACTCAAATTGCAGACTTGTTTGGCAATTATTGCAAGGAAAGTCAGACCCGGCCAAGTTAATCATATTTTGTTAGTAGGATTGGTTGACAGCATGATCTTTCGGTTTCAAGACAGTTGATGCTATAAAAAGAGCTCGCATCACTTTTAAAGACAGGCTTTAAGTAGTTCATGTTTTCTGTACCAAACTATCGCTGTTTAACAATTTGCATACTCAACTATTTTTTTTAACAATTTACATACTAAATTAACATAAATCAATCAATAAGCATACTATTGGTGACATGTCATCAATTAAACACACAGTTGGCAAAATTTTACATACGTGGGCTTATCAATATTACACGGCAGCAAAGGAACGAACAGGTGTCTATGAAACCAAAACATTCTCTCTCTATACGTATAACTCTGTCTATACGTATAATTCTCTCAAAAAACGTCCAAATTAAGCAACAATTACTGAAATAAATAATTTTTAAACATGAGTTGGATGCTTCGTGATGGGACAGAGCCTCCAAAATACGGTAAGTCAATTTCTTTATCTATCTATAATTAGTGGTTTTTTAATTATATATTTCTTCATTTTATAATTAGGGTTTTTGTTATAATTTTTTTTTTTTGGATTATTCAGTTTACATTATTCGAGTTTTTAATTATTAGAGATTTTTAATTGTATATTAATTAATTTTATAATTAGGGTTTTTTTATCAATTTATTTAGATGAGTTATTCAGTTTACGTACTTAGGGATTATGGTTAAATATTGTTAATTAGTGGTGGTTAATTTGAGTAGTAGGGGTTTAATTATGTATACTTTTTAAATTGCAGATAACAATTTCATGTTCACCGTAGCCTATCATCATGATGGTATAATGTCTCGAGGTAACAGAACACAATATTTGAATGGTAGAGTTGATTACTTTGATTTTTGTGATGAAAAAGAGATCAATTATCTAGCACTTGTAGGAATGGCTTACAAATTAGGCTGGTTAAATGTTAACAAGTTGTACTGTAAAAAAGTGGGAACTTCATTTGAGGAAACTGAATTTCAGATTAGATTTGATAGGGATGCTTATCATATTGTTAACTATGTTGATAGCGCTACTAGAGTTGTGGAAGTATATGCTGAGTGTGATAACAATGAAATAGATTCAGACTTAGACAGTAGTGGTGATGAATTTGAAGTTGAAAATGATGTTGGTTCTGATTTAGAAAATAATTTTGGTACTGATGATGATATTGGTGGGGAAGATGATACTTTAGTTGACACTGACATTACTGTGGACCACAGCAGTGGCAAAGCTAGTGGTTCTGGTACTAGTAAGGCTAGATGTAAAGACAAAGCTAGTGTCACTATGAAATCTAAAGTTGCAGCTGCATACAATAATGTGGGTAATGATGAGGACATGGATCAGGGTTATGTGTCACAGTCAGAATTTGATAGTGATGTAGGGTCTGATGAGGATGAAAGTAGAGTTAAAGTTAGTTATTCAGTGTTTGGTGAAGCAGACTTAGATAAACCTATAGAGTTTAAACTTGGAATGAAATTTCCTAGTGCTGCTCTGTTTAGAAAAGCTGTAAGGGAATATGCAATTCAAAGAAAAAAGGATGTTTATTTGAATGTGAACTGCAAGTTAAAAATGTATGGTATTTGTAGAAATGGAAGTACTGATAACCCATGTCCTTGGTTGATATATGGTGCAAGAATGAGATGGGAAGAGACAGTACAGATAAGAACTTTTGTGGACAGACACACATGTTCTAGCACACTGGTGAATTCAAATCTTACACCAAAATACATTGCTGAAAAATTTGAAGTGGATATTAGAGAGAATCCTAAGTGGGATGCAAAAGCATTTCAAAGGTTTGTGGCAAGAAAAACAAAGTGTAAGGTAACTATTGCCAAAGCATATAGGGCTTTTGACCTTGCAAAAATTCAAATTGAGGGCACTTCTGCTAACCAATACAAACTACTTTGGGACTATATTGCTGAGTTAAAAAGAACTAACCCAGGTAGTACTTTTTTGGTGAAAACCAAGAATAGACCAAGTTTAGATGCTCCATATGTGTTCAGAGGGATTTATATCTGTTGGGGGGCCTTGAAAAGAGGGTTTTTAGAAGGTTGTAGACCAGTTATTGGTGTTGATGGGTGTCATCTAAGTGGGCCACACAAGGGTATAATGTTGACTGCAGTGGCAATAGACCCCAACAACTGCATGTATCCTTTTGCTTATGCAGTTGTTGGGAAAGAAAAACAATCTACTTGGAGGTGGTTCTTGAGGTTGCTCTCTAAGGACCTAAACATTCAGTCTGCAGCTGACTATACCTTCATTTCTGATAAACAAAAGGTTAGGCTTGTAATTAAAATTTTCATTTATTAATTTATCATTTATTTATTTTGCAACAATAACTTGTCATTATTCTTTAATTTTATTCTGTAGGGTCTTATTGCTGCCATGGAGGAAGTGCTACCTGGTGTGGAGCACAGGTTTTGTGTAAGACATCTCTACAATAACTTCAAAAAGGACCACAAAGGGTTGGCATTAAAGAATCTACTTTGGAAATGTGCTAGAGCTAGCACTAAGGAATACTTTACCAAAGCCCTAGAAGAGATGAAAAACCTTAATGAACCAGCTTATCTTTGGTTGTCATCCAAACCAGGTAAGAACTGGTCTAGGTCTCATTTCTGTTTTCAACCAAAATCAGATATTCTATTAAACAACTTGTGTGAATCCTTTAATGCTTGCATAAAAGAAGCTAGGGGAAAACCTATTTTGAGTATGCTTGAGGATATGAGGAAGTATCTCATGGATTTAGTTATGAGAAAAAAAACTGCTATGGAAAAGAAAAATGCACTTCACATATGTCCTAAAATTCAGGAAAAACTTGAAGGTTTTAAACTTAGATCACATAATTATATACCTTATTCGAATGGTAATCTCATTTATGAGGTTGATAGTGGTCATTCTTGCTATCAAGTAGACCTTGCTAGGAAAACTTGTGCTTGTAATGTATGGCAGTTAGCTGGGATACCATGTGTTCATAGTATTTGTGCCATGAATTGTGAAGGTCTCAAACCAGAGGATTATATACATAGTTGTTATACAAGAGAAACTTACCTCAAAACCTATAGTAACACTTTGGTACCAATTAATGGAATTGATTTATGGCCCAAAACCAACAAACCAGTAATTTTACCATCAGTGGTTACTGCACAACCTGGTAGACCAAGAAAGAATAGAAAAAGAGCTGCAGATGAGCCTAGGACACCCTCTCATAAGATAGGTAGGGTTGGTACTATAATTACATGCACACTGTGTAAAAAAGCTGGTCATAACTCCAGAACATGTGGTAAACCTCCAAAATAAAAAAGCCAGGGGAGAGGAACAAGGCAGAGAAAACCAAAGGCAATTCCACATTTAGTTGATGAAAGTAACAGTGACAATGATGATTTTGGTATGGATGAGGAAGATGATGATGGTGTTGAAACTGTGGTGGAAAATATGGTAGAAAATGATGGTGTTGAAACTAATGTGGTGGAAGATATAATGGAAAATGATGGTGTGGGATATGGTGGAAATGGTGTGAGTAATGAAAGGGAAAATGAGAGTGATAATTTATATGATAATGTGGTTCTTAGTGAAAATGATATAGCTGAAAAACAGGATGAAGTGGATCAAACATCAAGAGTAGTATCCAGTCAACCTTTGGGAGCTTTTACTGGAAAAAAGAGAGCTAAAATGACAGTAAGTTCTCTTAATTTCATAAAACATTTACTTTTTTTATTAGTGGTTTTTGGTCTAATTGCTATTTTATTACTCTTAGATACTGTAAAATATATTCTAATTACTATTTTTATTGACTGTATAAAGGTGAGAAGAAGTATGAGAATAATAAATTCACCAAAAAAAGGCCCTGCTACTGTGAGAGAGAATGAGAGTGGTGTTTTCTGTGATAATGTGGTCCTTAGTGCAAATGATATAGCTGAAAAACAGGATGAAGTGGGTCAAACATCAAGAGTAGTGTCCAGTCAACCTTTGGGAGTCTTTACTGGAAAAAAGAGAGCTCAAATACCAGTAAATTCTCTTATTTTATTAAAGCCATTATTGCTTTTTATTAGTAGCTTTTGTGCTAATATATTCTAACTGCTATTTTTATTGATTGTTTAAAGATGAGAAGAAGCATGAGAATATTAAATTCACCAAAAAAAGGGCCTGTTGTTGTGGATTTTGAGGATTTAACCAAGTATGGTGAGAGTGGCAGTGACACACTTCATGCTGGCATCTTAAACAAAACAAAAGGTGGTGGAAAGTCAACAAAGGGACATATTTATAAGGATGGCAAGATGTATCTCACACCTGCTGCTCTTAAACTTGAGTTGGAGCTTAAGAAACAATGGAAAGCAAAACAGAGTCAATCTGGCCCTAATTTGTAGTAAGCTACATTGAATGACATGTAATGTACTTATTGCTTTTGTTTTTATTTTGGTGGCCTATAATGGCTTTGCTACTGTATGAATAGTAACACTTTGGTGTCTGTTACTGGCCTATGAATGAAGTATCTATTTTGGCAATTTAATGGTGTTATTTTGTTTCTATAGTAATTTGATTTACTGTTTTTATTGAGTAGTTTGTATAGTAAATGTTGGTATCTCAATGATGTTTTTGTACTGAGAGATGACCATTGTGATATTAGAAATGTTGGTATCTCAATGATGTTTTTGTACTGAGAGATGACCATTGTGATCTTACAAATGTTGACATCTCAATGATGTTTTTGTACTGAGAGATGTTATAGTTTTGTTCTGTAATTTTATCCTCATATGTTATGAAAACAGCTCAGAACACAGTCTTTTTTGATCTCAGAAAAGAGCTCTTATGAACTCAGAATGAGATGAGATTTAGGTATTTCTGAGCTCTTATGAAAACATCTCTGAATTGTCCATTTTATGATGAGATTTGGGTATTTATGATCTCAGAATTGACCAATTTTTGGACTGATTATTGTCCACTTATAGCCATCTCAGAATGGGGCTTTTGTGAACTCGGAATAGTTCATTTTTTGACTGAGATTTGGGTATTTGTGATATCAGAAAACAACACATTCATTCATACTGAATTAACCCTTCATTCATTCATACACATAGCATTACATGAAACCATTACATTAAACATTCTTTTTCTTCCTCAAACAGGTACACCATTGACAGGACAATAATTACAATCACAAAAACAGCAAGTATACAACCATTACTATTTTTTCCCTTTTTCTTCTTCACTTGCTTCATGTTTTTCACCATATCTTTTTTCTTCGCACCTTCATATTCTTCAACCAGCTGCATTAGACAAGCTTTTTCATTCTGCAATTCATTAATTTGTTTCTTCATTTTTGAATTCTCTCTTTGCATTTCTTTCATGTCAGCTTCCAAGGTGTTTTTTCCTTTCAATAAACCTGGTATTATTTTTGTGGCACGATCACAAATAGGGGGATCAACCCATAAGAAAAATGAACAAGAGTTGGTTTTACAATTTCTAAACCTGCGACCTGGGTTTTCTGCAGTCCATGATGTGTTTAGTTTTGTGGTTTTCCTACAATGGCAGTGGTAGTCCATTGAAGAGAGTGTTAGTGAGAGAATGGCTGTCTGAAAATTAGGGTTATGGGTTTTGGGTTAGTGAGAGAATTGGCTGGGTGTAATGAATTCTGGGGTGTAAGTGATTTTGGCGCCAAATATAGGCCAGAAAGCCCACGTAAGCAAAATTTTGCCAACTGTGTGTTTAATTGATGACATGTCACCAATAGTATGCTTATTGATTGATTTATGTTAATTTAGTATGTAAATTGTTAAAAAAAATAGTTGAGTATGCAAATTGTTAAACAGCGATAGTTTGGTACAGAAAACATGAATTAACCCGTTTGGCAATTATTGCAAGGAAAGTCAGACCCGGCCAAGTTAATCATATTTTGTTAGTAGGATTGGTTGACAGCATGATCTTTCGGTTTCAAGACAGTTGATGCTATAAAAAGAGCTCGCAAATTGGTTTCGCATCACTTTTAAAGACATGCTTTAAGTAGTTCCGTTACTTGTTGATACCCGACAAAGACGGATATATTTGTTAGCATGACGGATGTTGAGAATATGCATTGTATGGAAAAATTGCTAAATTCTTCCGGGACATCTAATTGTTTGATAACTTATAAATTATGAACTAGTATTTGTTTTGAACTTGTGGTGCTAGTTTTATCGACCGGACGTTATGAGTATGACTTTACCTAAAATGTAAACAGTCGGCATATGTATTAACAAAACCATGTCATCCAGCTATCAGTTGGCTTACGTCAGTAATGTCTAATGAATGAATGGGAATATATCAAGTTGGACATTTTTTTTTAAAGCGTTCTAAATCAAAATTTGACCAATGCAAATCTTTACGGTTTGACGACGGAAACACAAATGCGCGTTTTTTTTTCCGATATGTATACGTGACAATTACTATTCCAATATACTCGCACAGTTGTATCACAGTTGTATCGGCATCCTCAAAAAAGCTAGCAACTATTTTTACTTGCTTTCCAACTTTACTCCTTTAATTGTCAGACTTCAATTTAAAAAGATAAAAATATAAAATAACATATTAACTCTTTTACTACTATTTGCAGAGTGAAGAAGGCAATTGAAATAAGTTATATTTCAAACATTGGAGAAGTAGTATGTATGGTCCATGGAACGGAGATTGAGAATTCAGTGCAAGTAAATTTTTGATAATGTAAATTCCATAAGTTACGATCTTATTGTACATTATATTAGCCTACATGTAATTTTAACTTACAGTTAGAATTCAGAAATTCAAGTTAAAAGTTTTTGCAAATTAGAATTGCATGTAATTTTGTTGTATACAATAGTAGATGTCAAAAATGCAGTCCAACTTTTCTTTCTGTAGCAATTAATTTAATATCCACGGATAAAAAAAATTACACGATGTAATTAAAAACAAGAGTAGTCGTGATAAAAACAATATATATAGCATTATCAATTATATAATGCCCCAGGCTCCCAACTCATAGATACCTTCCACAAAGCTACACTAGACTTTTTACTTTATTCTCGAAATCTTTTTTTTCTTTTTTCTGGTATATTATCATTATGGACAAGGCTATGCGCCACTGTAGTTCAATTACCGGAAAGATGATTTCAGTAGGAGAATACAATTTCATTGTTAATACTCAATTTCCGATATGGTACTGTTTTTGCTTTGACATCGACTTTATGATATTGTGATGATTTGATATACTTTTACAACTTTAATCTCTTTATCATACATACTTACATTAATGTAAATACGTGGTAAAATTTAAAATACACATGCACCTTATTCACACCAAACAATAAATAGTGTGGAACGTAAAACAGAAAGGTTAAACACGTATAGATAGCTACCTGGAATTTTCCGCTAGCTTTTAAATAATTTGTTTTCGCTTCTTACTTCTGGTTTCACACTTCGTATTATTTCACTTGTAATTTTTTTTTCCCCGCATCACCTTTTCGCAACCCGCCACTGTTTGTCTTCTTGACGGCTATTAAACAACGTTGATATTTTCTGCTATAAAGTCTAAAAATTTTTGACAAGTCAACGATTATTTTACATGGTAAAAGTATCGATCTGTGTTAATTAATTAGTTTGTTTACTTGTTTCCAATTTTATTTTATTGTGTCCAGGACCCATTATAAAAATAAAATAAAAATTGTCTCAGTCCAGTTTTTTTTTTTCAACCCAGATTCAAGTCTTATTGGACTTGGGCCCGGACATCCCCGGATGCTCATATGAATTGTACAAAGTATACATGATAATTAATTAAAGTTCTATAATAGTCAAATCAACATTCATGTTATGCGATTCAGGCTTAAGTAATCAAAACGGAAAGGTCTGAGCTGTATGCAGACCGTCTGTGATTGATACAGACGGCGGCTGTATTAGTGAAAAATGATACAAGTCACTCCACGTAATAAAAACTCAATCTACTAAAAATACAAAAAAATATATAATTTTTTTTATTTTTAATTAATATTTAAATTTAGGGTGTACTTAACTAGAGTTTCAATATATTTATTTGGGTTTTTAATACGTAGCGTGGTTTATATCATTACCGTCTGTATTAATCACAGACGGTCTGGATAAAACGTAAGTCAAATGCAAATCATAAACTTTTATACACTTTTTTTAAAATGAAGATTTAATAATTTCACTCTTGCCCCTCCCTCATGAGAGAGAGTGAGCAGACAATCTCGAGTTTTGGCCGGGGGCGTCTCTTTTGAGGACTCAGATTACTCATCTGAGTCCTCAGATTACTTATTTGAGGACCTGGTTAAAAACCAGGTCCACGTCACATCTTATTTTTATTTATTTTTTCAATTCATTTTACTCAATTTTATTACAAAATAAATAACTCTAACACCACTTCATTACATATCATCACACTTCATTTATATACAAAATAAATAAATTTACCCACTCTATCACACTATTAATTAATACATTCTTGTGCTTTTTTTTTCCACTCAAACTAAATATAAAATTAAAATATTTTATAATAATAATATTATATCAAGTTAACACTTTCAAGTAATTTATATTTTGCACTTTTTTATTTATTAATTTTGTTACTTCCGAGTAAATAATTAAATTATCCCCAAAAACCCTACACGTCTTTATTTTATTCCACCTTTACCTACCCACACTTCTAAATAAATAATGACGTGTGGGTAGGTAAAGGTGAAAGAAAATAATGACGTGTAAGATTTTTGGGGACAATTTAATTATTTACTCGGAAGTAACAAAATTAATAAATAAAAAAATGCAAAATATAAATTACTTGAAAGTGTTAACTTGGTATAATATTATGATTATAAAATATTTATTAGAAGTGTGGGTAGGTAAATGTGGAATAAAATAATGACGTGTAGGATTTTTGAGGACAATTTATATTTTGCACTTTTTTATTTATTAATTTTATTACTTCCGAGTAAATAATTAAATTGCCCCCAAAAACCTTACACGTCATTATTTTCTTTCACCTTTACCTACTCACACGTCATTATTTATTAGAAGTGTGGGTAGGTAAATGTGGAATAAAAAAATGACGTGTAGGGTTTTTGGGGACAATTTAATTATTTACTCGGAAGTAACAAAATTAATAAATAAAAAAATGCAAAATATAAATTACTAATATTTTAATTTTATATTTAGTTTGAGTGGAAAAAAAAAGCAGATGAATGTATTAATTAATAGTGTGATAGAGTGGGTAATTTTATTTATTTTGTAGATAAATGAAATGTGATGATATGTAATGAAGTGGTGTTAGAGTTATTTATTTTGTAATAAAATTGAATGGAATGAATTGAAAAAATAAATAAAAATAAGATGTGACGTGGACCTGGTTTTTAACACAGGTCCTCAAATAAGTAATATGAGGACTCAGATGAGTAATCTGAGTCCTCAAAAGAGAATCTCCCGTTTTGGCCACTGGTCCTCTAATGGGTTTTTTAGACCCATCACAATAATATAGTTGAGAAATACATTTGCTAAGAAGGAAGTGGAAGAAAACACCATGTATGACTAGTATGATTCTAACTTAATTCGCTCATTTGATTTGATTAAAATGATGATTAGCATATAGTAGAAAAATTGGTTTCTTGTTAACTAATAATACTCGCCTGCTATATAGCAGACATCTACTCTTAAAAGGAAAAAAACACAATATGAATAAATAATAATCACAGAGACCGCAAACCAAATACTTTATTTTATATTTCCTAATGTCTAGCTAGCTAGTGTATGACTTCAGCTCATTATTATTACCTTTTTGTTGTGTGACATATTAGCTAGATATATAGATATGGAGATACAAGTATAGAGAGATAAAGGAGTCGTCTTTATTCATTGATAAGTGTAGAGAAGTTACATCAAGAGACCCCCTAACCTTCTTTATATAATAGAAGGTAGGGTTACATATGCTAGGAAAACCCAATAGAGGCCCAATAGAGTAAGGCCCAAGATGGACAATAATATCCTACAACACTCCCCCTTTGGACGTCTTGAATTCTTCGTCTTCATGCAGTCGATCTGAGTCGAGTTCATTCGCAGTGCTAAACACATAAAAACCTTAGGGACGGAAAACCCAATGTGGGACAAAACCGGTACCTAGGAGAAACTGTATAGCTGAATGATATAGGCCGAAATATCATGTAAGTAACTAACCACAAAACAGTGTGCCTCATCAAAACCTTGACAGAGCAAACCCAATGGGAAAATCTCTTATCGAAGGAAAAAGAGTGCAAAAGTGGTAGTAGTATGGGATCAACCACAAAACAGGTGCCTCATCAAAACCTTGCTAGAGTAAACCCAGTGGGAAAAACCTCTAGTCGAAGGACAAAAGAGTACACAGTGGTAAGAAGTATACAACAGGATACTCCCCCTAATTTCGGCAATCTTAAGTGAGATATAATGGGAACGTGTCTCGCTAAAAACATTGCCAAGGAAAACCCATTGGGAAAAAAACCTTGGTCTAAGGACAAAAAGAGTACACGAGCATGCGACTGGATGCTCCCCCTCACTTGCACACGACAGGGTGCGAGGATTTCGACTAAGTAGTAATTAGTGCAATAAGCATTCACCTGGATGCTCCCCTCACTTGCACACGACTGGGTGCAAAGATTTCATATTCCAAGAAAGAGTACGAGCATTCGACTGGATGCCTCATTTACTTACATACGACTGGATGCAAGAAAATCTAACGTGGAATAGAACGAGCATTCAACTGGATGCTCTTAAACTTCATTTGTGAAGATTAATTTCGGCGAGAAATGCTAAATAGCATAATGTAGTCATGTCTCTCTTGATCAATAACAACAAGTTGTCTTCTATGACAAGTGTTTTATCTAGATCGTGAGACAGAACATATGTAATTCAAATATGACTAATACTAGCTCGAAGTCATATACACTCTCTAGTCGTCTCATAGAGCACGAATAGATCAGAGTGATTCACTTGGAGTCATTCCAAGACCTCCAAGATGTCGCCTTATTCCTAATGGTAAAGGCATACCATGTTAGGAATATCCCTTATGCGGGTCTGATAAGTAACCGGCATCGGTATAACCGAAAAAGGGTTGCGTTAATTCGAGTACCGAAGGGGGTAGGTACACTCGATGACGCAAATGGGATAAGACAAGCCCTCATCCACAGTTACCTTAAGGTAATGGGAAAATGTCTTTTATGCCATTTCGATGGCAGCGTGTTAGCGCGATGCTGTGTCGAGCTATATCATTCACAGCAGACGAGATGTTCGTCCTAGCACATTAGACCAAGTACAATAATGCGCTTATTGTACTTAGATATGAACATCATGGTTCAATATCTCTTCATCGTCACATCAGGGACGGAATGGGTCTATATCAATGTCTAGTGATCGAACGATCATGGGAGAATCTGACGACTTAGCGTCATGATGACTACAACGTCATAACACCTTCTGGGTGTAGTCTAAATCATGGACTTAGATTCAATCTTTACGGGACTCAATCATCAGGTTGAGTCACTACCGTGTCTTCCCAAGATCCTTCATCTCGAAGGCAAATCCAAAAATGGATCGCGTAATAAAACACGCAAGGGCATAATACTTGTTCAAGTATCCCAAGCTAATCAAGTACTCACTTAGGCGGTATACCACATCCGCTCGGATTATATTAATCCATATAGTGAACATCTCAGTCAATTGAGATCGTGTTCCGTGGTCAGAAACTACTTGATTTAAGCACATGAAGTCACACAGGGACCTTCATCTATATCTCTTTGTCTAAATCCCCATAGAGATAAAACCGTGACCACAATTGCATGCTGCATAATCAGTTTTTCGGAAACTACTAAACTGATAAAGTAGGGGACTGTTATAATGTCCATTACGAGGAAATCAACCATCTCGTAATCAACTCCAAGGTGTGAGAGAAGCCTTGCGCTACTAGGCGAGCATTCTACAATCTCATTATTCTCATCACTTTTCCTTACGAATAACCAAATAAACGAACTCGTTTAACATTGGTGGTGTTGGAACTACAGGTCCGAACACACTTTCATTAAGGAGTCTACTTGGATTGCAAGTTTCCATTAGTACAGTCTATTCTACGTTGACTTCAGGCAACGGTACATGGTTCCCTGTCATAATTTGTTCATATTATCAGTCGTCACCGAATATATGAACAAGTAATCAATAACAGTCTCGTTTCGCTTCAATATCGTCTAAGATATCATGATCGACAGATATTTCGAGATTCTTAGGATGAGGAGGAAATCACACATCTCCTTGATCCTTTATAATCTCGTGCGACAAACGAGTTTCAGTTCACCACCTCTGGGGCTGAACGAATTAAGAACCGGTCAACTTCCTCATATCTTAGGAAGGACGACAGACTGACGGCCGACGGCAACGTCCTTTGCTTGGTGGGTTCGGCCAAAGCAACGTGTTACGACAGGAACACGGCGTCCGACAGGGACGTCTATCCTTGCAAGCATTTTGCAGCTGGTATAAATGATCTCGTGACATCTCATAAAGTCATTAAATGCGTCTGGCATTTAGTTAGACTTGAGGGAGTCTATGCACTTACTTATCACTAAGTACAGTTTTGGGGATCAAGCTAAGACTGAGTGGGTTATGCCACGTTACTTCACGTCGTTCCTTATCAACGGTAACGTGCAAATCTCCCCCTAACGACGAGGAGAACAGTCTTAGCGATGTCACTTTCGCATATTATGCGGTAAAGAGATCGCTTGCCAAGGTTACTCTATCAAATGATAGGCAGGGGATTCATAATCGACTTATGTCTCCTTCAGAGGTCCATATTTTGAACGCTATAGCGGCTCAATCAAAATATTAATTTAGCACTCCAAACACGCGTTAATATGAGACTTCTGGCTCATAACCAGTAACCAGCTGGTACGCATATGGTGTTTGAGTGTCTATGAGCCTCATAACGGACCAATGCAGCAAAATAGCATAACCCCACACGGAAATATAAATCTTGGTGCGCAAGACCAAGAAATGCATGCAATCATTTGCAGCCGCATCATCAAACTTTCCGTGAGTCCATTTGGGTCTGAACATAATCGACAGGATGTTCAATTTCAATTTCCAAACTCAAGTAATTCAAATCGAAATTTCGATTATTACTCTTCGGAATTATCAAGTCGACTAGACTTTTCAGGATAATCCGGATCATGAGCCATCAACTTAATGATAGGGCTAAAAGTTTTGGAAAATGCTGCATTTATGTGGACAACATTAAAATGTGACCATATTGTCGATGCATCAACCATAACCATTTATATTTATGGTCCGTCTTATGGTTGGATAAGTCCACAATAACTCCTTCAATTCTTTACCAGAATTCTACGAGTTCATTTCGTGATCTTTACACATACTAGTCTTTCAAAGTGAGCATTAGTGGCATGAATTTCGGATTAATCACGAAATATATTCTCAGAGAGAATCCAAATGCTATGCGATTATAAATCAAGCATCGTCTTTTGACCCGGGAATATCTAATCCGGTCAATGCCACAATATCAAAATGCTCTTATCAATCGACGACAGGCGAATGATAGTAAAGACAATCATGTCTTAGCATTTAAATTCTTTATCATTCGACGACAGGCGAAATGATAAGGAAACTTTAAACGCTTTAAAGAATGTGATAGCAACCACTTGAAAGACATTCCAACTCCTCTAAAATACGCTTTTGGTCGTATTGAATGGAGACTATGTAAAGAAATTTTAATTCTTTCATGAGCTATTACCAGGTAACACTGGTTTTCTCGAATATTTTATAACTCAACAAGGTACGGCAGGACCTACATGAGTATAAGACCTCATATTTGACAAATCAATTTGGTTTTACCAAAGATTTCGATTTTGGAACGACATGTCCAGAATCGTTGTCACTGAGTACTCTTTTAGGCAAGTAGTTGGTGAAATTATGTGGTACACTGTTACCCACTATTTCCAAAAAAAACAACTACCCCACAAGTATTGCCTAAAATTTCATAATTTAAAGTTTGGTCACATTTGTCAAAGGAATTTGCTCAAAACACTTTAAATTATTTCGAGAAATTTCGTAAACAGGCAAACCATAATCCAAAAGTATGGTCCAAATGGAAAATAATAATCCAAATGGAAAACATAATCCAGATGAGCGAAAAAATGGCTCAATGATTTATCAAAATCAATAAAGAAAAGTATCAAACTCATTTGAGCCACAAAATCGGGGGTCTCAAGAGTTTCCTTTCAGTTAGCTTTAACCACATTAGCATCGGTTTTTTCACCTTTATAATAGTTTTGAACTATTTAAGGAGTAACCGTGCATGACCTTTGTTTTTATAGCATAGAGTTGCCTCCTTAAGCATTATCTCTTGCTTTGTGACAGCGAGTCATATTGTTCCTTTCAATTACTGTCTTGGAGCCACAGGTTTTCGATTTTGACGATTGTCTAAAATCTCGCTTGGCTAGGCGATTCATCGGGATCGCGACAGTTCGAGACAAATAACACTTGTCTCGGTTCTCGATTCGTGAAAAAAAATGTACACGAAGAGCATTAATATCAGGCAAACAATTCGCCATTGACCCAATAGGATTAAAACTACTCACCGGGGTAATTTTCTTATCCAATAACAGATGGGCGATAAAGGAACATGGTGAATATAAATTCACGATACTGCTTATGGAATGCAATTTCCAAGCTAGTATTTTGGTGAAGGATTGCTCCAATATGTCAATTTCAGACATTTGTTCACCATAGACGTCATCACGTCTCAAATGTGGCGGCGGAATAAAATCAACGCCTTAGCATTCATCTCGAGGGTAACAACAAACTCGTGTTTTACTCATCAAAGATGACATCCAAATAATTTGGGTATCACATGCTCACACATCAGGGTGACTAACATGTGGTGACGGAATAACATCAACGTCTAAACAGTCATTTCGCAAGTATGTTTTGCGAATTTTCTCATCATAGATGGCATCCAACATGTGTTGGGAGTTCTGGATTATTTTTCATATAAAACGACTGGTTTATATGTTTATGGTTTGCACAAGCATAAACTTTAATTTCGAAACGACAGGTTCGAAAATAGTTTTGCTTTTAATGTGAATTGGTTCTCATTGATCGAACGACGGGTCGATACTGAGACACCAATTCGGCGAAACATACATCACTATATAAACACATTCGGGGAAATTATTATTTAGTCAACCCCTTTCGGTAGCTCTACTTGAAAAACGACCAGGAAAGACGGTGAGGGTGGAGGGCACGAATGCCACTTAAAACCCGACCTCATTAGGATATCGACTTCCGCCTATATCTTTCCTAGACATCGTATCCAAATAGGTGAGCCTATTTAGGGAAGGTTCATAATTTTTCCAACTTAAATGTGAAAATATATGATTTCGCAATTCTACCATTCATGGCAATAAATAACAGGTATATCTTTTCTAGATAACCACATATATACAAGGCAGTATAAAATATATTCATGATATATATCTAATCATGCAGTAGATTTGGTGATAAACTAAATCAATTCAGGATTATCAATCACACAAATTATATCATACCAAATCAAATCAAATCAAATCAATTAACTGCCATATGTTATATTTATATCTATGGTAATATCAAAAGATATGTTGATTATACTAATAAGATATCAATCAATTATCTACGGTTTATTGCCATATAAGTAATTCTATACATGGTAGTTATAACATGCAAGCAAACAATATATTTTTAATTACCAATCAATTCTATATATGGTAAAAAAAATATTTTAACATGCAAAAGGTTAAATTTACATGGAAACATATCAATTTATTCAATTAACATGCAATTTTTATTCGCTTGCCTTTTAATAAAAAAAATTTATATGCATGTGTGTGTATATTGACCGAATATTGTATCTTATCATACACATATTAACATGTAGTTCTAACATGGTGTTAATAACATAACATGGTTGTCGGTATACATAATTCTCGTTATTCATGGAATTAATAGTAGGTTCTGTTAAAAATCCATTCAAATGGCATAGCATATGATTTTGTTTTAACATGATAATATATATGATGATTATACATATATACAGTAAACACAGTATGCTAATTATCTAAAGACAACCACTTCGGTTCTAAATCAATTCATGTAGATACAGTAAACATACAAACATGCGTTGTAATCATGCAATACAGTAGCATACAAACATGTAATATGTAACGTGTACGGTATAAAAAAAATTTATATCCGGGTACCTTAGGCACGGTATGTTGGTGAAGGTCGATATAGCAAAACCCTAAAAACCCGGTCAAACCTCAAGGTTTATAGATACTCAATATCCGTGCGTTTATCCAAAATCTCCAATACCCACGAGCGTATATCCTAGTCTCCGTGAGCAAAGTGCCGATAACGTGTTGTGTGACATATTAGCTAGATATATAGATATGGAGATACAAGTATAGAGAGATAAAGGAGTCGTCTTTATTCATTGATAAGTGTAGAGAAGTTACATCAAGAGACCCTCTAACCTTCTTTATATAATAGAAGGTAGAGTTACATATGCTAGGAAAACCCAATAGAGGCCCAATAGAGTAAGGCCCAAGATGGACAATAATATCCTACAACACTTTTCAAATAATACAGAAAAAATAGGATTTAAACATTATTGCAAAACTAAAAGCCAGCAACGTATATGCTAACATGAAATGGACCCAACACCAACCCTTATCACTTCCATGTTCGTTCTCCACTGGTCTGGTCCCTTATAAGTTAGTTATATTCCAGATCTATCTATCTATCTCTACCTCTCTGTTTAAACAGAGTAATATTACTTACTACTACTATTTATCTAGTTAGTACCATTTCACCATAAAAAAAAACCTTGTTTATTTTTTTTGGTTACAAATTCTTTACTGGAAATTTTACGCAGAATGGGTTATGGTAGGCTCGGTTGCAAATCATCTGAGCCCGATTCGATCACATCCATATCGACTCATCAATCCACCAAACCACTCTATCTAAAGCTATTAATTATCCTATCAATAGTCTTAATCCTTGTTGCAGCTGGTTCAGTAGCGGCTATATATGGGATAAGGAATCGGGATTTGTCTGGGTCAGGATCAACCCGGTTTAAACCAACTGTGGCAATAAAAAGAACTTGTGGTAAGACTAGATATCCAGATATATGTGTTGAGTCATTGGTTGCTTTCCCTGGTGCACTTAGTGCTGCAGAGGACGATCTTGTACATATATCGGTTAACATGACTTTCCAACGATTTGGGAGAGCGCTTTCTCAAGCGATGGACTTAATTAACCTCGAAATGGATTCCTATACCAGGTATATATGTAATAAAATGGTTCACGCGCGTTATTAGTTTTCTAAATAACACTCACATCAAAACGGTATAACTCATGCTATACATACTTTTTTCATTTTCAGTAATGAGCTGTAATTTTTTATTTTTTTCCGATTTATAAAAATTCGAGTGCTAATTGGTAGTCCCTGAAATATATATTCTACCATTACTGCAATTTTAGAGGTAGAAAACAAGATACAGTACTGATGCTTAAACATCATTTCGCCTTCTAACTTTTAGGATATGTAGTTGATCGGTCATAATTCATTATTATCGTAGTTGTGGAGAGGTTAGAATGGTAACAAATGACATAGATATTACTCCCTCCCTTCCCAATAAATTATCCACTACGAAACTACATGCAATTTTGGCCGGTCAATAACTTGTATCAAAATTGTCGGAATGAAAATTTTCAAAAGTTAATTATATAGTTCAAACATTAAATTATATGATTTGGTTTTGAAAATTTTCATTTCGACAATTTTGATACATATTATAAACCGGTCAAAATTGTACGTAATTTCGTAGATGACAATTAATTGGGAAGGGATGTAGTATTATGAATTTGTGACAAGTTAAATATGGTATATTGAGATATTTTGATTTTCATAGATCGGCTTATGCTGATTGTCTTGAGCTTCTTCAAGACTCGGTGGATCATCTCTACCGATCGCTCTCCTCCTTCACTGACTCACAAAACGGTGATTTAGTCGACTCTGAGGCACCTGGATCGACGGATGATGTGATGACTTGGCTCAGCGCCGCATTAACCAACCAAGACACGTGTACCGAAGGATTAGGAGATGTGAGTGGGCACATAAATGAGCAAATGAATGAGAAGCTTCGAAACCTATGGGAGCTTGCTAGTATAAGTCTGGCGATTTACACAGAAAAATTTGGTGACAATGAAATTGGTGGTATTCCGATACAGAACAAGCAGAGAAAGTTGTTGCGTTCAAATCATGTAACACCGCTTAAAAGAAATGAGCATTTTCGGGGACTGTCAAAAGAACATACGAAATTTCCAACGTGGTTAAGTGTAAGGGATAGGGTGTTGATGGATTTGCCGCCAGTGGCGGTTCAAGCGGATATAGTGGTGGCAAAGGATGGTAGTGGGAATTACAAAACCATAGTTGAGGCCATCAAAAAAGCGCCAAAGAAGAGTAATCGGAGAATTGTTATATACATCAAGGCAGGAAAGTAAGTAGTAATTAATTGTGTTATAACATAAAATTACTGTCATTATTAGCTACGCAACTGCTATAATTAAGTTTTAACCTTGTCCAAAACGTCCAAACTGCTTGCCTGTTAAGTGGTAAAAAGAATACATTATTATATGACGATTGAAAAATACCTACTACTATTAGTTTTCCTTTTTTGACAATGAAAACGACAATTAACCCACTAGAATTCTTTTTAATATCGGCAGAAAAAGCGTGAACCACTATAAATAATTAAATTAATAAGATACTTTTAATATCAGGAACTTCCTAAGTGATTCGTTCTTGATGTGTCCAAAATATAACTAAAAAAAAAGTTGAACCTTTCAAATTTTACATAATTTTTCTAAAAATGTTTTCACACTATTTTAATAATTACCGAGGTAGCTAATCTAATTAATTAACAATTTGTCATCACTATATTTTTCTAATTACGGATGTAGCCTGAGTTAATTAACAATTCATTTTAACATGCAAAACTACAATAAATGATACCAAATCTGAATATTATGTTAAAAATAAAATATATTACGAGTTTTATGACATTACGTTTGTGTAACTTTTACTAGTATATATATAGAGGGAAGATCCATACACACATAAAAAAAGTTTACACATCCATCTCAACCCTTTATTTAATTTAATTTTAATGATTAAGATTGATTTTATTTACTTACTAAAAATATACTTTTAAAAAAAAACATCATCACCGTCACCATCACCACCCAGTAGTGGTTACTATTTCAATAAATTTCAATAATTTATATAATTGTTTGGTTAGATTAACTATTAACAAATTCAATTATTTGGTTGAAAATTTGAAACTTTGTTGGTAATATATTCAAGATGTATGAAGTTAGAAAGGCTAACCTTACAAGGACCAACTTTGTGCAATAAAAAGTAACTAATTAAAAATAACTTAGATTAATTTTAAACCATTATATAAAATCCCACAGCGCGGAGAAAAAACAAAGAATAAGAGAGAGAGTTTTGCCATGAAAATAAAAATATAGTATTGATATTAGAATGTAAACGTATTATGTTTTTTTTTTATATATGTATTAATCATTTCCTTCCCCATATATATATATATATATATATATATATATATATATGCCATGATCTTTTGAACTAATTAAAGGTTTGGAAACGCCTATGTTGTCAGCTCTTTTGTTCTGGTAATAGTTATTTGGATCTAAACATTTTGACTCTGTCCAATTTTATTCAATTTTTTTAAAAATACTCTCACTCTAATATTATAATTTCTCTTAAATGTCTTTATTCAATTCAAATACATAAATAAATTAAAAAATATTATTTTTCACACATTTATATTTCAAACAAAATCGTTGTGTATTTTTTATAAGAGTAAAACGTTATGTTATTCTTTATATACAATTATTAATTAATTATATTTAATCATTTGATATTTAAAATTTTAAAAAAAATATTAATTTTATTTGTCGGGATCATATCTATATCATTACGTATCGCACACGTAACATATGTACAACAATTACTAATTATTTAATATATATACTCTTATGACATCATCGTAAGTTTGGGACGTGTCGAATGTTTTTTTTTTTTTGAAAGTTAAAATTATTTATAACACATACATTAGTATTTACGTTGGTCATTTTCCAGTACGAGTTATTAGCTTATTAACTGGGAAAGGTCCTTTTATTATATATAGTAACTTATTAAATAAAATGTCACTCAATTCGTGTACAGGTTGGTTGTAGTCTGTAGAATTACTTTTTTACTCTCTTAGGCGTACGTACAGCTGTAACCTTTTTGATAACTTTTCATATAGTAATTATCAAAAAAATCATTATCCTAAACTTCTGAGCAAAAGTTTCACTTAATAATACTACTTATTTAGCAAAAGGTTCCTTTATTTGTATTAATTAACCAACTACTTACTGTCTATTGGATCCTAAATCCTACTCCATAAAAGTCAAAAGTTCACAGTTAACCAAACAACTATACATATATATATATATATAGTCACTCGTTAAAAGGGGGCTAATGGCTTTTACCTGTTGATACTAAACCAACCAGGTATGAAGAGGATCATTTAAAGGTGGAGAGGAAGAAAACAAACTTGATGTTTATCGGCGATGGAGTCGGTAAAACAGTGATTACAGGCCATAAAAGTGTTGTTACTGATAAATTAACTACATTTCACACTGCCTCATTTGGTAAAGTCATGTTGCTCTGAATTTGACTCCTCATGTGTTAAATCGATTTTTGAATTTTTAGTCCGAACCTAACTAAATAACTAATCGGTTTGGTTAGGTTTTCCGTTTTCTGTTCGGTTCCACCGCGGTTGGTTTGGTTTGATTTTTATCCCTGGTCAGGTTTATTTCTTAAAGATACCCTTGTATACGCAACTCGTATATGTCCCACCCAGAAGAACATGATTTTTTTCAAAAAAACTGTGATTGGCTATTGGCTCGAGTTAACTCCTAATTCATTTATCAACTAATTTCTCTTATATTTGCATTTTCCATTTTTTTACCAAAGTATTCATTGATACTCTTGAATTACAGCGGCCACCGGGAAAGGCTTCATAGCCCGCGACATTACATTCGAAAACTATGCCGGACCAAGCAAACATCAAGCAGTAGCCCTTCGTGTGGGTGCTGACCATTCAGTAATCTATCGCTGCGAAATTCTAGGTTACCAAGACACACTATATGTTCATTCTCAACGCCAGTTCTATAGAGACTGCACTATTTACGGCACAATTGATTTCATTTTTGGCAACGCTGCGGTTGTTTTCCAAAATTGCACAGTGTATGCTCGTAAGCCCATGGAAAGCCAAAAGAACACCATTACGGCCCAAAACCGTAAAGATCCAAACCAAAATACGGGTATTTCTATACATGCATGCAAAATCTTGCCCACCTCTGAGTTAAGGGAGTCTAAGGGTACATACCCTACATTTCTGGGGAGGCCTTGGAAAGCATACTCGAGAACAGTGTATATGATGACTTATATGGATGACCATGTTAGTCCAAAGGGTTGGCTCGAGTGGAATGATACGTTTGCCTTTGATACGTTATTTTATGGTGAATATATGAATTATGGTCCGGGATCATCAGTTGGTGAGAGGGTTAAGTGGCCTGGTTATCGGGTGATGAAGTCTTCAGCAGAGGCGAGCAAGTTCACTGTGGCTCATTTTATTGACGGGTCATCATGGTTACCTTCCACGGGTGTTGCATTTCTACGTGGTCTAACACTGTGATGGTGTTCTACGGGTCATCATACCAGTCAATAATTATTTACCTATCTTTCTGCTTTTTTCTTACACATTCAAATAAATTTTACTGCAAACCACCCCATATTGGTTGAGGGTTATACTATTACGTTGGTAATTAGCTAGTCACAGATGATCATAACAGCTGTGTTCAATTATAATTCATCTTGCAAATGTAAATAAATTATCAAATTGGTGAAAAAGAAATCTATTTATATACAACTAGACTGTTGGTTTGTGTTAGTGTGTTAATTACATTTATATGATTGTTGACAATGAGGTTACCGGCTAAATGTATATTAATTGCTTTGTGTCGGTGGAAAATAATACCAACTATACCAAGTACCAATTGATTCCCTTCAATTATTCTACAACTACATCGGCTGTGTGACATAGAAAGATCGGTGATACGTCTTTTTTTTATAATTATTAATTGCTCACTGGAGTCAGGACCGTCTATTATTTGTGCTAGCTGGAGTCAGGACTTGCCCCAACCCCACTAGATACATACCACCATTATTATTAGTGACACTTTCAAAGTAAATACTTATTACTTGTTGTGAGGTTATTGGACTCTTGGGCTTATACTTTATGGGCCCAAGTTGGGCTTGTAACCCTACCCCTCTATCTATATAAAGAGGGCTAGGGGTCTTGTATTTTACATTCATTTCACATATTCCTTCATTAATAAAGATCATGTTGTTCTCCCCTCTCTCTACTTCTGTCTCCCTATATACGTAGCTAATAGTGTATTACAACACGTTATCAGCACTGCTCTCGGAGATCGAAGTACGGATTATAGATTCAATAAACCTTGAGGTTTATCCGGGTCTTATTAGAATTTTGTTATATCGACCTTCACCAACATACCGTGCGTAAGGTATCCGGATATAATATTTTTTTAAAAAAACTGATATTGCATGTTTGTATAGTTCTATGCACGAATTACATGTTTGTATGGTACTGTACTTGTTTGTATGTTGTATTGTACCTATGAAATTGCATGATTACAATTTCCTGCATGTTTGTATGTTATACTGTGCATAGCATGATTACAGTATGTTTGTTTGTCACGTTACTGGACCTAATTAATATTGTGAGGTAATATGGAATTTGTCATGTTACTGCATATAAAACCTTGTTAATCGCATATAAATTGAATTGCATACCCGTATTAAGTACATAATTTACGTATTGACCTCATGTATTAATCTGTCGGATTAAATCTGCAACAAACTGAAACGAATGTACTGAATTGTAATTCTCTGAAAGCTGTAAAATTACTCAAGGACTAAACTGAAACTTGTCTGAAATTCTGGACTGTATATGTAATAATGCTGTAAATAGATATATAGTTTGCTGTAAATTACATGGATAGTCCCTGTAGTATATTACATGTATAAAAAACAGTATATATGTGTTATAAAAGTCAATATTCGGTCTAAATATTCACCCACATGCATATATATATTTATTAAAAAGGCAAGTGAAAAAAAAAAAAAATTGCATGTAAATTGATTTGATTTGATTATGTTAGAATCTTCATGGATTGATTGATAATCTTAAATAGATTTGATTTGATATGTTAGAATCTTCATGAATTGATTGATAATCTTAAATAGATTTGATTTGATATGTTAAAATCTTCATGGATTGATTGATAATCTTAAATTGATTTGATTTGATATGTTAGAATCTTCATGAATTGATTGATAATCTTACATAGATTTGATTTGATATGTTAGAATCTTTATAGATTGATTGATAATGTTAAATTGATTTGTTTATAACACTAAATCTACTGCATGATTAGATAGATACTAAAATATATTTACTGCATGTTTATATATATATATGGTTAATATAGACAGGTACAATCTATATTTATTTACTGCCATATACACATATGTACAACATGTAAATTTGCGAAATCATATATTTTCACATTTAAGTTGGAAAAATTATGAACCTTCCCCAACTAGGCTCACCTATTTGGATACGATGTCTAGGAAAGATATAGGCGGAAGTCGATATCCTAATGAGGTCGGGTTTTAAGTGGCATTCGTGCCCTCCACCCTCACCGTCTTTCCTGGTCGTTTTTCAAGTAGAGCTACCGAAAGGGGTTGACTAAATAATAATTTCCCCGAGTGTGTTTATATAGTGATGTATGTTTCGCCGAATTGGTGTTTCAGTATCAACCCGTCGTTCGATCAATGAAAACCGATTCACATGAGAAGCAAAACTAATGTTTTCGAACCTGTCGTTTCAAAAAAAAAGTTTGTGCTTGTGCAAACCATAAACATATAAACCAGTCGTTTTATATGATAAATAATCCAGAACTCACAACACATGTTGGATGCCATCTATGATGAGAAAATTCGCAAAACATACTTGCGAAATGACTGTTTAGACGTGATGTTATTCCGTCACCACATGTTAGTCACCCTGATGTGTGAAAATGTGATGCCCAAATTTTTTTTGGATTCCATCTTTGATGAGTAAAACACGAGTTTGTTGTTACCCTCGAGATGAATGCTAAGGCGTTGATTTTATTCCGTCGCCACATTTGAGACGTGATAACGTCTATGGTGAACAAATGTCTGAAATTGACATATTGGAGCAATCCTTCACCAAAATACTAGCTTGGAAATTGTATTCCATAAGCAGTATCGTGAATTTATATTCACCATGTTCCTTTATCGCCCATCTGTTATTGGATAAGAAAATTACCCCGGTGAGTAGTTTTAATCCTATTGGGTCAATGGCGAATTGTTTGCCTGATATTAATGCTCTTCGTGTATATTTTTTTTTTCACGAATCGAGAACCGAGACAAGTGTTATTTGTCTCGAACTTTCGCGATCCCGATGAATCGCCTAGCCAAGCGAGATTTTAGACAATCGTCAAAATTGAAAACCTGTGGCTTCAAGACAGTAATTGAAAGGAACAATATGGCCCGTTGTCACAAAGCAAGAGATAATGCTCAATGAGGCAACTCTATGCTATAAAGACAAAGGTCATGCACGGTTACTCATTAAATAGTTCAAAACTATTATAAAGGTAAAAAAAACCGATGCTAATGTGGTTAAAGCTAACTGAAAGGAAACTTTTGAGACCCCCGATTTTGTGGCTCAAATGAGTTTGGGACCTTTCTTTATTGATTTTGATAAATCATTGAGCCATTTTTTCGCTCATCTGGATTATGTTTTTCCATTTGGATTATTAATTTTCCATTTGGACCATACTTTTGGATTATGGTTTGCCTGTTTATGAAATTTCTCGAAATAATTTAAAGTGTTTTGAGCAAATTTCTTTGACAAATGTGACCAAACTTTAAATTATGAAATTTTAGGCAATACTTGTGGGGTAGTTGTTTTTTTTGGAAATAGTGGGTAACAGTGTACCACATAATTTCACCAACTACTTGCCTAAAAGAGTACTCAGTGACAACGATTCTGGACCTGTCGTTCCAAAAATCGAAATCTTTGGTAAAACCAAATTGATTTGTCAAATATGAGGTCTTATACTCATGTAGGTCCTGTCGTACCTTGTTGAGTTATAAAATATTCGAGAAAACCAGCGTTATCTGGTAATAGCTCATGAAAGAATTGAAATTTCTTTACATAACCTCCATTCAATACGACCAAAATCGTATTTTTAGAGGAGTTGAAATGTCTTTCAAGTGGTTGCTACCACATTTTTTTAAAAGCATTTAAAGTTACCTTATCATTTCGCCTGTCGTCGATTGATAAAGGATTTAGATGCTAAGACATGATTGTCTATACTATCATTCGCCTGTCGTCGATTGATCAAAACATTTTGATATTGTGGCATTGACCGGATGAGATATTCCCGGGTTAAAAGACGATGCTTGATTTATAATCGCATCGCATTTGGATTCTCTTTGAGGATATATTTCGTGATTAATCCGAAATTCATGCCACTAATGCTCACTTTGAAAGACTAGTATGTGTAAAGATCACGAAATGAACTCATAGAATTCTTGTAAAGAATTGAAGGAGTTATTGTGGACTTATCCAACCATAAAACGGACCATAAATATAAATGGTTATGGTTGATGCATCGACAATAAGGTCACATGATTATTGTTGTCCACAGAAATGCAGCATTTCCCAAACTTTTAGCCCTATCATTAAGTTGATGGCTCATGATCCGGATTATCCTGAAAAGTCTAGTCGACTTGATAATTCCGAAGAGTAATAATCGAAATTTTGATTTGAATTACTTGAGTTTGGAAATTGAAATTGAACATCCTGTCGATTATGTTCAGACCCAAATGGACTCACGGAAAGTTTGATGATGCTACTGCAAATGATTGCACGCATTTCTTGGTTTTGCGCACCAAGATTTATATTTTCGTGTGGGGTTATGCTATTTTGCTGCATTGGTCCGTCATGAGGCCCATAGACACTCAAACACCATATGCGTACCAGCTGGTTACTGGTTATGAGCCAGAAGTCTCATATTAACGCGTGTTTGGAGTGCTAAATTAATATTTTGATTGAGCCGCTATAGCGTTCAAAATATGGACCTCTGAAGGAGACATAAGTCGATTATGAATCCCCTGCCTATCATTTGATAGAGTAACCTTGGCAAGCGATCTCTTTACCGCATAATATGCGAAAGTGACATCGCTAAGACTGTTCTCCCCGTCGTTAGGGAGAGATTTGCACGTTACCGTTGATAAGGAACGACGTGAAGTAACGTGGCATAACCCACTCAGTCTTAGCTTGATCACCAAAACTGCACTTAGTGATAAATAAGTGCATAGACTCCCTCAAGTCTAACTAAATGCCAGACGCATTTAATGACTTTATGAGATGTCACGAGATCATTTATACCAGCTGCAAAATGCTTGCAAGGATAGACGTCCCTGTCGGACGCCGTGTTCCTGTCGTAACACGTTGCTTTGGCCGAACCCGCCAAGCAAAGGACGCTGCCGTCGGCCGTCAGTCTGTCGTCCTTCCTAAGATATGAGGAAGTTGACCGGTTCTTAATTCGTTCAGCCCCAGAGGTGGTGAACTGAAACTCGTTTGTCGCACGAGATTATAAAGGATCAAGGAGATGTGTGATTTCCTCCTCATCCTAAGAATCTCGAAATATCTGTCGATCATGATATCTTAGACGATATTGAAGCGAAACGAGACTGTCATTGATTACTTGTTCATATATTCGGTGACGACTGATAATATGAGCAAATTATGACGGGAAACCATGTATCGTTGCCTGAAGTCAACGTAGAATAGACTGGACTAATGGAAACTTGCAATCCAAGTAGACTCCTTAGCGAAAGTGTGTTCGGACCTGTAGCTCCAACACCACCAATGTTAAACGAGTTCGTTTATTTGGTTATTCATAAGGAAAAGTGATGAGAATAATGAGATTGTAGAATGCTCGCCTAGTAGCGCAAGGCTTCTCTCACACCTTGGAATTGATTACGAGATGGTTGATTTCCTCGTAATGGACATTATAACAGTCCCCTACTTTACTAGTTTAGTAGTTTCCGAAAAACTGAGTATGCAGCCATGAATGTGGTCACGGTTTTATCTCTATGGGGATTTAGACAAAGAGATATAGATGAAGGTCCCTGTGTGACTTCATGTGCTTAAATCAAGTAGTTCCTGACCACGGAACACGATCTCAATTAAATGAGACATTCACTATATGGATTAATATAATCCGAGCGGATGTGGTATACCCGCCTAAGTGAGTACTTGATTAGCTTGGGATACTTGAACAAGTATTATGCCCTTGCGTGTTTTATTACGCGATCCATTTTTGGATTTGCCTTCGAGATGAAGGATCTTGGGAAGACACGGTAGTGACTCAACCTGATGATTGAGTCCCGTAAAGATTGAATCTAAGTCCATGATTCAGACTACACCCAGAAGGTGTTATGACGTTTTAGTCATCATGACGTTGAGTCGTCAGATTCTCCCATGATCGTTCGATCACTAGACATTGATATAGACCCAGTCCGTCCCTGATGAGACGATGAAGAGATATTGAACCATAATGTTCATATCTAAGTACAATAAGCGCATCATTGTACTTGGTCTAATGTGATAGGACGAACATCTCGTCTGTTGTGAATGGTATAGCTCGACACAACATCGCGCTAACACGCTGCCATCGAAATGGCACTAAAGACACATTCCCTTACATTATGGTAATTTTGGAAGTGGGCTAGTTTATCCCATTTGCGTCATCGAGTGTACCTACCCCCTTCGGTACTCAAATTAACGCAACCCTTTTTCGGTTATACCGATGCCGGTTACTTATCAGACCCGCATAAGGGATATTCCTAACATGGTATGTCTTTACCATTAGGAATAAGGCGACATCTTGGAGGTCTTGGAATGACTCCAAGTGAATCACTCTGATCTATTCGTGCTCTATGAGACGACTAGAGAGTGTATATGACTTCGAGCTAGTATTAGTCATATTTGAATTACATATGTTCTGTCTCACGATCCAGATAAAACACTTGTCATAGAAGACAACTTGTTGTTATTGATCAAGAGAGACATGACTACATTATGCTATTTAGCATTTCTCGCCGAAATTAATCTTCACAAATGAAGTTTAAGAGCATCCAGTTGAATGCTCGTTCTATTACAGGTTAGATTTTCTTGCATCCAGTCGTATGTAAGTAAATGAGGCATCCAGTCGAATGCTCGTACTCTTTCTTGGAATATGAAATCTTTGCACCCAGTCGTGTGCAAGTGAGGGGGAGCATCCAGGTGAATGCTTATTGCACTAATTACTACTTAGTCGAAATCTTCACACCCTGTCGTGTGCAAGTGAGGGGGAGCATCCAGTCGCATGCTCGTGTACTCTTTTTGTCCTTAGACCAAGGTTTTTTCCCACTGGGTTTTCCTTGGCAAGGTTTTTAGCGAGACACGTTCCTATCATATCTCACTTACGATTGCCGAAATTAGGGGGAGTATCCTGTTGTATACTTCTTACCACTGTGTACTCTTTTGTCCTTCGACTAGAGGTTTTTTTCCCACTGGGTTTACTCTAGCAAGGTTTTGATGAGGCACCTGTTTTGTGGTTGATCCCCTACTACTACCACTGTTGCACTCTTTTTCCTTCGATCAGAGATTTTCCCATTGGGTTTGCTCTGGCAAGGTTTTGATGAGGCACACTGTTTTGTGGTTAGTTACTTACATGATATTTCGGCATATATCATTCGGCTACACAGTTTCTCCTAGGTACCGGTTTTGTCCCACACTGGGTTTTCCGGCCCTAAGGTTTTTATGTGTTTAGCACTGCGAATGAACTCGACTCAGATCGACTGCATGAAGACGAAGAATTCAAGACGTCCAAAGGGGGAGTGTTGTGAGATTATTGGACTCTTGGGCTTATACTTTATGGGCCCAAGTTGGGCTTGTAACCCTACCCCTCTATCTATATAAAGAGGGCTAGGGGTCTTGTATTTTACATTCATTTCACATATTCCTTCATTAATAAAGATCATGTTGTTCTCCCCTCTCTCTACTTCTGTCTCCCTATATACGTAGCTAATAGTGTATTACAACATTACTATTTTTATTGGTACTCACCACAACTAATTCCCAAATGTCACCACTTTTACAGTACTACTATTATTTTGGAAATTCACTTTTAGTTTTTTCTCTCTCTTCCCTCCTAAAGAGACAAAACTCATCTCTCAATCATACGTATCTCCTCCGGAGCACGGTTAGTCTCCGTTGCCAGTCATCCGATCTTCAGGCGAGATCAGATCCTATCTCATGTGATCTCTGGCGAATAGCAATCAGTTTGGTTCATTTTTTTGTGGGATAGGATCGACACCCTACTCGTAAACCTCAATTCCGATTTATTTTTGAATGAAAACCAAGGTCCATTGCAATAATACTACCATCAAATATGTATGTCTATAATTAATACAAAAAGAAACTGAAAAATTTCACCTGAAAAATGTAAATCATACAAAAGGGTTACAATTCCGTTAGAAGAACAAAGCCTTCTTAGTTACATTTATAATCCCGCAAAACAAGAAGTGTCTTCATATAAAAAAGACCGTGCGCCTCCGATTTTTATTGGAATTACTCTATTACTTTGTAACCTAGCTATCAATAATTTGTTACAACTACGGTATTACTACACATAAAAAGGGCAAATCAATCGGGTGATGCCGGTTATATTCACAAATTCTCAACAAAATTCCCAACTCTCGCACAAAGATAACTAACATATGATGAGCCTGAAAGCTTCTTAGTCGGTAGTGGAAGAGCCTGAGTGAGACTTTGAGCTGATATCACATGATTCAAACAGAGGGTCGCTCATTACATCCTGCATATATAGATATATACGATACAAATTCAATTATCGTTAATAATAGACCCTGGCGCCTCGAAAGTGCAATAAACCACGAACAAAGGAAATAAAGACAGCGCAACAAACCTGTGGGATGGAAACATGACTACGATTGGTCATGGTGCTTCATAAGGAAGAACACCAAAGTGTTTGGTAATCTGGTTCTGAGCCACTTGTTTTAATCTATTAAGCTCTGGCATAACTTCTTTCCCAAGATCTGGTCGATCTTTACGTCTCAGCTCTGCACACTGTACCGCTATCTTTGCCAAGCACATGACTTCGTCCACCGGCCAGTCACTTACAGCCTGGTCCAACATCTGAGAGAATGCTTCTTTCCCTTTCTCAATAGACCTCCCCACTTGATGAGCCAAAGCCATTGCCGACTTGGTTGTAATCAGTTGTAAGAGGACGATTCCAAGCGAATATATATCCGATTTCACACCAAGCATTCCAGTTTGTTGGTACTCTGGGTCTGTGTAACAGAACATCCCAGCAGTTGATGTCATTCTGAATTGGGTTATACCATCGTCCAGAGAGGGAGGGACAAGCCTTGCCAATCCAACGTCGCTTATCTTGCTCACGTAGTTGTGGTCAAGGAAGATGTTGGCTGGTTTGAGGTCGCGGTGTACTAGCGGCTCCGGTTTAGTCTGGTGAAGAAACAACAACCCTGTGCCTATCTCTGCGGCAATACGGAACCTGAGTTGTCAAGACAGAGGATAAGTGTTGTCTCGTCTGAAGATACAGTCTTCCAGACTTCCGTTACCCATGTACTCATATATTAGACATCCGTATTCTGGGCATGCTCCTAATAGCAATACCATGTTTGGATGTCGCATACAACTTAATATCTCTACCTGCAACAACACAATACTTCAAACACAAAATGAGAAATAAAGCACAAAATGCATGTCATTTAGTAATTCACATTAGGCTCTGATTGTTTTGGCGAAAAAAATTCGGGGAGTATTTTCACTTTCTCCTTATTTTTCGAGTGTTTGGCAGCTCTAAGGAATTTATTTCGGTAATGTAATCAATTGAGAATTTTTTTTTTCTCATCTAATATCTTTAGATGTAAATGTCTTTTACTCGCAAGTTACTTTTACTTATATATTACTTTGGAGTTTTAAGTTACTTCTTGGCTCCTAAGTAACTTTTAACTTATAATAAGTAAGAAATACGCTTACTTATAATAAGTTATCTTTGACTTATAAGTTGCATACAAGTTAGTTTTAGAATAAAGTTTGTATAATTTACAATCATTTATTATTCTTACAATTTACTGTAAATCCCGTACCTTACTTGTTATTATACCAACTTACTTTTAACTTATAACTTACTTTTAATTCGAAGTTACTTTTGAAGTTATTAGTTTTTTTTTTAATTATTATAATTTTTAACTTAGTAACCATTTATAAAGATATATCAGTTTTTTTTAAATCTTACCAATTTCCCCGAAAAGTATTTTCTTACCAATTTTTGAAGAACTTATTTTCTTGTATTTCCCATGAAATCTAAAAAATATTTTCCTGTAAACATATATTTCAAGTGAAAATGGGAGTAAACAAATATGGCTCTGTTTGTTTTACGATAAAATATTTTAAGGTAAACAGACTTTCCGACAAAACAAACATACAGAAAAAAAACGTAACATATTTTTAACTGCGCATTTACTAGCAAAACAAACCAAACTAAAACAAAAGAGCATAAAGGAGAGGATCTTGATACTGAAATTAAAGGGCCACACCCTCCATGTTTTTAGATCTCTCTCAAATTCACACTTTTCATTTTAATACAGTCTTGCAATACCGGCTACCAACAAAAGCCAAAAAGTATCACTTCAAATATTTACATCAGCACCTTTCGTGAAATTTTTTCCGTTCCGCTACTGAATGAAGCATAAGATTTTTATAGAAATGTTTACCTCTCTTTGGAATTGTTCTCTTCCTTGAGCTGCATCTGGCCGCAAAACCTTTACAGCGACAGGTGTATGATCAAGGTAACATCTGTATACAGGACCGTAACCACCTTCTCCAATCTTTCGAGATTCGGTAAAGTACTCCGTTGCTGTTTCAATCTCTTCGATTGTATATTTCCTGTACATACTCTCATTTGGGACCAGTCTATGAACTGCCAAAGTGTCGCTACTCTCGTGTGCTTCCTTAAGAATAGTCATCTCGGCACTAATCCTACGCTGTGCCTCGAGTTGTGCGATTCTCTGAGCGGCTTCAGCGGCCTCCATAGCTGCTCGACATTTAGCTTTCTCTCTCTCTGCAATTGCCTTGGCAGCTTCTTCTGCTATCCGAGACTCCTCTATTCTTCGTTGTTCTTCAGCTCTCCAGTGATGGAGCTCATCTGCCTATAAGTACAAACATACACATATAATCATGTTTTTAATTGAAAACACATTTGAACAAGAAAAGACTTCAACTACCCTCATCATTAGTGATGCCACCAAATAAAGTTCATGTTGCGTGTATATATATATACCTGTTGCTTTACGGAAAGTGCTTCTTTGCAAGCTGTGCTATACAAATCCATGGTTTGCTTGAGTTCTAGCTTAAGTCTCCTCATTTCAGCTTCGACTTCATCCTGTTATAACAACGATACCAATTACAAAAACTTCGACCATTATTTTAACATGAAGGCCTTTTTTTGAACTTGGCAGGTGTGACAAGATAGATGATTAAATCTTCCATTTAATGTCTCATGTACAAGGATTTGTATGTATGTACCTGCAGTTGTTCTTGAGAGGAAGATGAGTTTGAGCCACTGCAGAGACCAGAGGGAGAAAAACCACTAATAGAACTGGTGTCACTGTACATTGCGCCAAACCGAAGAGAGCCTTTCTCGGAGCTACTGCAAGTTGAAACCCTACCGTTATTGTAGCTGTTATAATTGTAAAGTGAAACTGACAACCGGTCTGTGCTTGTCCTATCCCCTGAGCTGCTTACAAACGATAAGTCTGTTTCTGATTCTGGAAGATCTCCAAATAGCTTTTTGTCCGAGCCGTTGCCTCTTCTCCTAGCAAAAGGTGACCTGTTTCCAAAAATACCAGAATGTCTGCTTAGAATAATTTGTTCCCTTATTTTATCTTCAGACTTTTTTCAAATGTGGAAGTATTCCCTTTTATGAGGAGGTGAAGTGGAGTTAGAAGAATGCAAACTCACTTGATGGATTCCGTGTCGTCTGATATATACCGAAGCCTGTGCGGCGTTCTGTCCGGTGCTGGTATGATGCCAAAAAGGGAAACGTTAATGAGTGTTTCATGAATTCACTGGCTATACAAATTAAATTAAGCGAACAAACACGTATGCCTAACGAATTTATAGAATATGGAAGAAGCATATGAGAGTGGATGTTGTAGAGGAAGAGTTGGCGAGTGCACCTCGAATACGGAAACTTGGCTTGGAACGTACAGAAGAATTGATGTGAGAAACTCGACTGTTGTTTTCAGCAATCTGATCATGAAGGGGAGAAGCAAATGGTGCAGAACGAGAAGCATTTCTAACGGAAGATATCTTTCCTTTGGAGATGACATACACAGTGCAAAATTCAGAGGCGCCTTTTGACACATAACTTGGTATATCCGAACCCTTCAATCTCCTGCGAATTACCAATAATTATGTGCTCATGTCACGACCAATGCCATCTAGTCGATTTACATGCAAGTTTCAAGGACCCATTGTTCATAGCAGAACATTTTTTCTCCCAACGGTTGATATGGCAGGAAAGACTGTTAATGCTATAAAAAAAAGATCAGAAAGGAGAAAACGAGGGACAAACTGACCTAATAAAACCGTGCCGTGAAGCACCAAGAACCAGGTTCTCAATGGCGGCATGAGAAGCGTATTCTATCAATGCCTTAACTGTGTTCTTATCTTCCAGTATCACATCAATATATTGTACTTGTTACATGAATAATAATACTGATGTTTAGACAATAAGCCCCGTAGAAATCTGGCAAACATGTTTTCTATCTGCTTATTATTCCGGCGGGCATATTTATCCATGTATAGCTAGAGACTGAATGGTGTCCAGTTTCAATGACGAGGGAATGTCACGCTGCCTCTCTCCTCAATCAGAAATAATTACAAAACAGTCCGTATAACGTAATAAACGATTTTTTTGAATTTTTTTGATCTCCGAATTTTTTTAATTCCTAAAATAGTCCTTAAAATGAATAGTTTTTGGTTTTTAAAATTACAAAATAGTCCAATTTAATTCCTATATAAACCCGCGTTCTACTGTAATTCAAAACACAACATTTCAAAAAGACTCTCTCTTTCTCAAATATATTATTCTATATATCATATAATTCAAACATTTTCTATCCGAAATACAAATAGATCCAATTCGATTATCTTCTTCATCAGATTGCTCGTCCGATTCCGATGATGTCAATTTCGCAACGATAAATGAAAATTTTCTCGCCAACAACCCTATGTTTTTACTTATTTTTATTTTTAATTGATGTACTATTTTATTAATTAATGAAATGAATGTTTAATTTTATTTATTTAAATTTATAAATTTTAGTTGTCAATTATTTAGTTTTGATTACAATTATAACTGCTAATACCTATTTACAATTACATTCAAAACTGTTATGAGCTCTTTAATAATTTTTATAATTTCAATAACATTTAAAAGTTAAACAACGTCTTAAACTAACACGACAATAAACTTGACACGTCGCTCCCTATAAACTAACACCCAAAACATAAATTAAAACATCATAGAAACCTCAAATTGCAAAAGAAACTCATGTAGACAAAACAAATGCTACGGTATTTATAGATCCGTGATTTTGAATCCTGAAAACTAGTGAAGAATGAGTCATTCAAAGTTCCAAATGCTAAGACTTATAATCGGGTTGCAGTTTTCAATCTCAAGCTGGACTGCATTTCGCTCATCACTTTTATATAAATGTACGTATTGCGTGTGCAACGCGTGCTACATATGATCCGGATAAATAATTTTTTAAAAAATATATTGATTGAATGAATATATTAAATTAGAAATAGTGAGTAATATAATGTTTTTATTAAACAAAATACACGTAAAACGATTTTATTTGGTATAATATTATAATTGTTTTGAAAGTATAATAATTTTTGTGTGTTTTTTATATTTTAAATTGAATAAATGTAAATGAGTAATTAGTAAAAAAGAGTGGGGTATTTTTGAAAAAAATGACCAAAATTTGGCAGCCTCACTTTTTCTTGGGTTGACTTACGTAAGGCCTGAAAAAGTTTACGAAATCCCGACCTAATCCGACATCCGATCAGGTCCCGACCCGATTTTTTTCCGACCCGATATTGTCTCGATCAGTAAGATCGGATTTTTGTCCCATCATAAATTAATTCGGTTTGGGATCGGGTTTTTATTTCCAATATAGATGGATTTCCCAACCCGACCCGACCCGATAGAATTAATATACATAAAAAAAATAAAAATAAAAATCTTATTATGAATGGTATCAGTTTATATTTATTAAAAAAAAATGAATTTACTCTCATATCTATTCTATTTACTAAATAATACACTTTTATTTCCATATGAGTTTCTTGTTGCATATGTTGTGTAGTCATGTTAATATTTAATAACTAAAATTATAACATTTGGTTCATACTTTTAGTTTGAATTATGTTATTGTTTGTTTTTTCTTAAAAATAAACAAAATTAGTTGTCTTCTTTCATAATCAATTTTATAAACGAATACAATATCAACATACCATTGTCCCACTTTTTGATTTTGTTTAAATCTAATTAACTCTTCAATAAAATTGTTAATTATATTGTAACTTTTTAACAATTTTTTTTAAGAGTATCAAGTATCGGAAAATCCTGTCCCGACCTTTCGGGATCCCGAATTATCGGAAATCCATATTATCGGGACCCGACTATTTTTGGGTCGTGATCGGTACTTTTAAATGATATCCGAAACTATCGGATCGAAATACGGGTTTAAGTTTTTCGGCTCGTCTTCCGTTTCGATTCCAGCCTATACTTACATATAATATGATATGATATTAAGATTAAAATGACTAGTAAAACCCAAAAACCCTTATTTCAATAGACTTTTTCCGTTCGTGCCCCCCACCCCCCACCCCCACCATACCCAAAACATAAAAAGTTTATTCCCAAAACATACAAATATACAATTATATATATTTATTAGAGTTGTATGTTTTGAGAATAAAAGTTTTATTTGTTTTTTAGTTTTTGGTAATTAGACTTTTAAAAATGATATGTTTTGGTAATTTTCCCAATAAAATACCCCAATCATTCTCATATTTTCTTACTTTAGTTCATTTAATCTTTATTTTTTCATACTTTTCTCCTTACGGTTTTCTGATCTTACCAATTACACCCTCTTACCACTTTATTCTCTAAATTAGCCCTTTTGTACTCCAAAAGTGAATTTATAAATAGAACACTCATAATCAATTTAACAAACAAAGGCGAAGCCAAACAAAAAGTAAGATTTTACTTTAAAAAAATATGTAGTTTACTAACAAAAACAAGAAAGCATGTTTTATTCAAAAAACACACACTTACAATTAGCGCAAAAAGTCATAAAACTTGGCATAATAGTTTAATTGTAATATGTTAAACCTGTAGGAGGAAATTAATAAAACATAAAAGTATAGAATTTATATGATTTTTTTTACCTCATGTGTGTTTTTTGATATTTTAACCTTAATTTCAAGGTAACATATTTTGTATTATTTCAAAATAGGCAAAACAATTAAAGAATTATATAATTACTAAAATAGACAAGTTTTGGTGCAATTCGAGGGAGTTATCAATTGTTGTTTTACCTAAATTATAATTATTTATTGTTTGGTGAAAAAACCTAAAAGCATACAATACTTTTTTTTTTCTCTCTCTCTATAACGCCGTCACCATCCATCAGAACCCATACATGAGACGAACCTTACACTTACATATCCAGAAGGCGTGCATCGACCTATAACAATCTCTCAGTAACATCTACAGACGTCTAAATACCTTTATCGAGGTTCAACGAATTGTTTGGTAAGCCATGCAATATGCATTTCTTTTAAAATTAACAATTAGATTATTTTTTGAAAGACCAACATAATTTGAGTAAATAGTTATATTTGTAGCATACATGATTATTGCTATTTCCTTATGAGCAAACGACTTTTAGTTTTACTTAAATCGTGTACTTTGATGTGGTGACTCTTGCATTTGCACATACAACATATTTGAAATTTATCAAATTATAACAAACAATATTTGGTTCTTTAAGATTACTTGATTTATTTAGAAATTACAGTCAATTAATTATAGCTATATGGATTCAATTGAATAACAATATATATATATATATATATTCAATTGAATATACATAGAGGTTGGTATTCAGACATGATTAGATATGATCCTACATATTTTTTTTATTATAAAAAATTGATTTTTTAAAAAATTGATTTTTTTAATTTTGGTTTTTAATTTTGTAATTTATAAAGATTTTTTAATGACATATGTAACTATTTGTAAATAAGTTTACAAAATATGTATTTTTATTGTAAAAGAGTCATAAACTTTAAAACAACCAGATTTTTTATAAATAAAAATATGTATTAAATTGAAATTTTATAAATAAATAAAAACTAAACTAAAAGTAAAAGTAGTAAGTAAAGTAAAGTAAAGTAAAGTGAGAGTAGTATTTAGATATAGTGTTATAATACATAGAGTGATACGTAGAGAGAGAGAGAGTAGGCAGGCAGTTTAGAGCTTCATTATCTCTCTCACCCGCAGGCTCTCTCTCTCTATATATATATCTATGTTACTCAACTATGGTAATTGTACTACCTACATCATTACACACACACAGAGAGAGAGAGTTACATATGCATTTATATAATTCATCACTTCTCCTTTTACCTGCCTTTCTCATCTTCCCCACCCTGACCTGCCCCTATTTTATTTATTTGTATATATTATTATCATTTCATTTGTTTCGTTTGTACTATCATATATCATATCTCTAATATCTCTCTCATTTAACTCTACTACTCCAAACTACTACTTCACTGGTAGTGGTAGAACCCCCCTAAAAACAAAACATAATGCCATTTGTTATATATTTCCAACTCCCCATTCTTCCCCTCGCCTTTCCCCCTACTTACTTCTTTTTTTTACCTTCCTTTTTTTCATTTACCATCCATCATTCTCTCTATATACTTCTAATGTTGCTTTCTAACTCATTTTGTTTGCTTCTTCTTGTTTTTTAACCTTCACTATTTCTTTCTTTTTCTTGATCCTGTTTGTTTTTCGGTTTACCCTCAGCCTGAGTTGAACCTAAACGGGGGGTTCACATTCTATTTTGTTGGGTTTGACTATTTTTCAGTCTGTCGATTCCGTGTGCATCCTCTGATATGTCCCTCCTATCTTCATTCCTTCCAACTAGCAAATTGGAGTTTTTTTTCTTTTAACATGGAACAATGCCTGTTCTTGTTGTTGTTTTCTAGCTCCCCACATGTGGAATAAATTTATACGTATATTAGGAAAAGAAAAAATACTGAACTCTTGTTTCTTTTAAACTATACTTTTAGTCCTCATACTAGCATACATTATGCATTATCAAGAAAGAGGATGAACTAAATATGACATTTAAAACAAACTGCATATATAGGTTCATTTATTATCAAGGAACAAGCTTTCTCACTAATTATCTAAGTGATAACTGCGATTCTTTATCTAATTTATCACCTACCTTGTCTCTTTTACCTCCAACTGAAGTGCTTTTTCTTTCTTTTTGTTCCCTTTTTCGGAAGTTTCTTGCAACTCAAACTAAAATTGATGAAATGTGATTCCCACTATTTGACATTGTATTGCATGTTGCATATGTCTTTTAGTTGCCTAAGATCTTGACCTAGAAAAACAAGAATATGGGAATAACATATATGAGATTGCTACTTTAGCTTTGCAATGCTTGCATTTTGCACCTACTTTTTGGTTATAAAAAGAACTGACATGGCTAGCAAATCATATAGAATTGTCGATTAGGTTGCTCAATGCAAGACCATCATAGATTACATCAACTTAAATTGTGCTTGCTATGGATACAACTTACTGTCCAGTTTAATTATGTCGTGGAGGGTTTGAGTAGACTGTTTTCCTGATAGTTGTTCCTTGCCATCTCTTTATGTTCTATAATTATGTGTGCTGTGTTTGGACGACAGCAATTTGTAGAACCTTCTTTTTTTAACGGGAACATCTGCCTCCCTCTATTGTGTCAAGGCCGTTTGTTGTGCCTTTTCGTTTTCTCCCTTCTAAGTTTTACTGCTTTTAGATTCTCTTTACTTTGCGTAATCTTAGTGGTTTTGACTTTTGCACATGAGTTTCCTCATTTCTAGTGTTTTGCTGCTTTATTTAGTGTAACTGTAAATGCTGACAGTGAACACTGGTTCAACTAAATATGGAATTAAATATACTAAAAGTAGATTCAAATTTACATTAATGGCAACATGTACATGAAGTTCTTGGCTCTCTTGCTAGAATTACGATGTTTTCTTTTTGGAATGTGTATGCAGGTTCAAAGTGTTTGTAGGGCCCAACTTGCTTGGAGGCATTCTAGTAACTCGAGCCGTACAACCCTTAATCTGAAGTACTTTGTTTTAACATTTCTACATTTATTTTAAGAATGGCTGTGAATGAAGTGGTGATTGACATCTGTGAACATAGTAGGCCTTTCGATAGAACGAAGAAGAGAGTTCAATGCAATTATTGTGCCAAAATAGTGAGCGGAAACTACCGCCTAAAGTGTCACTTAGGAGGAATCGGTACAGATGTCCTTCATTGTAAACAAGTTTCCTCAAACATAAAGGAGGCTTTCGCAACCATGTTATTAAAAAAGAAAAAAAGGTATTTGAGCAAAGAAGTTGGGCAACTTTATCATCCAAACATTTCTTTGAAGAGAAATTGGTCCCCTTCTCCTCACTCCAATGGCGTCCCCAAGGAAAATGACAATGTTGGCAATTCCAAGCAAAAGCGTGTTAAAAGGGTGCAGCACAGTAAAAATATAAAATATGTTGGTACACCCACCGAAAATTCATCACCTTCTCCTCACTCCAATGGCGTCCCCAAGGAAAATAACAATGTCGGCAATTCCAAGCAAAAGCGTGTTAAAAGGGTGCAGCACAGTAAAAATATAAAATATGTTGGTACACCCACCGAAAATTCATCATCCCTTGAAGTACAGAAATGCATTGGCAGATTTTTCTACGAAACCGGCATTAACTTCAGAGCTGCCGAAGCTCCTAGCTTCAAGACAATGGTAGACGCCATTCGCAAATCATGTGATGAAGGGGAGTGCAGTAGGTTGCTCCCCAATTATCAGCAGTTGAGAGGAACCATCCTTAAGGATGAAGTTAAGGAAACGCAATGCTATGTAAATGAAGTTAAAAGCTCGTGGAAGAACACAGGTTGTAGCATATTGTTGGATGGGTGGACCGATGGAGATGGAAACAATCTGATAAATATAATAGTGGACTGTCCAAAAGGCCCGATTTATCTCAGGTCATTGGATATCTCATCTGCCTTTCTGAATGTTGACTCCTTGGTGGAAATGCTGGACCAAGTTATTGAGGACGTTGGGGTTGAAAACGTGGTTCAAATCGTGACGTATTGTACATTGACGTGTATGGAGAAGGTGGGCAAGCAATTAACGGAAAAATACAAGAGTTTCTTTTGGGTTGTCGGTGCTTCTCATTGCTTAGATCTTATGTTAGAGAGCATGTGTGAGTTGGATCTCGTCAGGGGCATAATGGAGAAGGCGAAAACTATCACCAGATTCCTGTACAGATCGTCTCCACTCCTGAAGCTTATGAGGAACTTTACTAAAAGATATAATCTCGTTAGACCTTCAAAGATTATATCAGCAACACCCATTTTAACCCTCAAGAACATACTTAAGGAAAGAGAGAATTTGAAAGAAATGTTTAGTTCATCCGAGTGGGGTTCTTCGATCTGGGCTTCTAGCGCAGAGGGGAGAAGAGTAGCGGATATGGTAATAACCGATCATTCGTTCTGGAATGAGGTGACAATGGTTGTTAAGGCTACTATTCCAATAACCAAAGTAATGGGTTTGATCTACAAAGCTGATAAAAAAGACCCACAGCTTGGTTTAATATACGAAACAATTGATCAGGTTAAGGAAACAATTAGAGAGCAAGTAAATATAAAGACTGACTACATGCCTTTCTGGGAGATTATCGATGACGTTTGGGACAACAAGCTTCACAGTCCTTTACATTCTGCTGCGTACTTCTTGAACCCATCTTTTCTTTATTCGGGTGATTTCTGTGCCGATGCTGAGATCGCAAGTGGTCTTCTGTGCTATATTGTTCGTCTGACAAAAACTAAGCACGCTCAAGACTCGGTCTCCCTTCAAATTGATGCGTACCGAGAGGCTGGGGGCTCTTTTAAAGAAGGATGTAGTCGGTTGTCAAATATTTCTCCAGGTAATATTACATAAAAATCTTCTAATTCTACATTTTGTCTTTTCTTTTAACATTGTTTGGCAAGTCCAAGACCCAAGCTAAAACAGCTTCAAGTTCTATTGAACCCCGAGTAAGAAAAATCATTTAAGGGACCCCTATCGAACCCAACAAACCAATGTTCTGAATGACATTAAATAAATGTTGTCTGCTTTCTTCTCTTGAAAGTTGAAACTAAAGAGGTCACTGGTGTTGGAGTCGGCTCCTATAGCAAATTTCCCTTTATTTGAAGGAAACCTTTTTAAAAAAAAATGGCTTTACTCAATAAAGGGTGCCCTTCCAGAAATTATCTAAGGCACGAGCGAACCCAGGCCGAAGAGGGGGTTTGGAAATAGTTTTCAACCAGCAATTGACGCACCTCGGTTAGTACCTCACTAGTTACGTCATTGCCCCACGCGCAAAGATTTGAAGGGAAACTTCATTAAGGGTTCATGTACTTAACAACCATAGGCGAATGCAGCTATAGGCAAGGGTAGGCACGTGCCCACCCTTGTTTTCTCAGAATGAAATTACTAAAATGCCCTTGGGTAATTATATCTAAGTTTGCTTTTAGTTCAATACATTTGACACTCGTCATTTTATATCTTAGGTTTAGCGGTTTTCTATTTTATGGTCCGTATAGTTCAAAGTTGAATATTGTTATGAATTTGTAATACGATACTTGAATGAAAATAATGAGGATTGCGCATCTTGTCATAATCCCAAAAGTAAAAAAAATCCTAAGACCCAGATATATACATATATATATATATATATATATATATATGTAATTGACCATTAATATATACTCCTATGTTTTATTTAATGATTTTTTCCAGTTTTGGGTTGGTCAAAGAAAAAAATTAAACAAAAAAACATGAGATTTTTAAATCTGAGAAAATGGTGTAACATATAAGAAAAATAAATAAATTAAAGAAGAGTTACACTTGTTTGGTTAAAAGAGTTGAAGTTATCTTACCTTGTCTAGTTTTTAAGCAAGTATTTTTATATTTTGAGTTTCTGAAAAAGTGGTTCCTTTGGCTTAAAGTTTCTAGCTTTCCTTATCTGAGTTTGTTTATCATTTGTAGTCACAAATTTTAGCAAAACAGTAAAAAAAAAAATGAAAAATGTTTTTTTTTATTGTCAATATATTTTGGCCTTATTTTAAAATTTTCCGACCCTTGGTTGTAATCCTGAATTCTCCTCTGCTAACAACTATTATACTTTGTCCATACAGTTTCAACCGAGACACTTATTGCGCTTTCTTCTAGAAGTGTGATGTCGTCGCAACCAAGTTTTTAAGAAAAAATGACATATTTGGCACTTTACATAAATGCACTAATGTAGGCTAATTCATCACTAAACACAAATCTAATGGTTCAGCTGGTATAAGTGTTGTCATTTATCAAATTTTTCGTATTTACCAGTCTTCTTTTCTTTCCCAAAATTTATAACGTGCATAAATCTTTTTTTTTTCCTTTCAATTCTGATTTGGCATTCCCCAAGACTTGACCATCCTTGGCGATTGTCTTCGTATATCGGCCAGTTCAGTTATTGTGGATCTTTGGTCAAGATTTAATTGTTCTTGTAATGCAGATATATGGTGGTCTACATATGGAGTAGATAGTCCTGAGCTGCAAAGACTAGCGATACGGGCTTTAAGTCAGACATGTGACGGTGCATCGAAATATCAGCTAAGGCGTGATTTAGCCGAGGAGCTATTGAGGGAAGAGGGGAGAAGAAACCCTATAGAAGAGCAGCGGCTTAGAGACTTGGCTTTTGTGCATTATAATTTGCAGTTGCGTAACTTCGATCCAAGCGTTAACTCGGTTAAAACCGAAGAGATTGATCCAAGGAGTGATTGGATAGTTGATGATAATGTTGGTGATGATGATATACTGGTTAGAAGCAATGTAAAAACCGCAGCTACTAGTCGGAAGGAGAATGTAAAAGAAGGATGTTCAAGCGCTTTTCCAAAGGAGGAGACTTTAATTTAAAAAAAAAACAAAAAGAAGAGTTGAAAGAAAACATGAGTAATTTTTGTGTGTGGGTGGGTGGGTCCTCTTTTTGCAGTGATGCAACTTATGGTTATGTTTTGATGTTTAGTTAGTTTGTTTGTTTGTTTGACATAAGAATCAATGTCGTTGTGAAACTCGAGTAATATTTGGTGTTTTGGATTGTGGGGGGATGATCAGGTGCTTGCTTGCAAGCAAACATGTCAAAAGTGTTGTTGAATGTAGGTGATATTATGTTTGGTAATGAGTTTTTTTTAACTTAGGTTAAACTAATGTGTGATCGACTGTATTATGAAATATCAACGGGGCGCCATGTTGAGTAGTGGGTGGTCTCAAATTTGATACTAATTTTGTTTATCCTCAAAGCATATAGCTTTCGTATTTATGGACATGGAGTATATGTTTAAGTATTGAGGATAGAGTTAATGGTTGAACAAGGTTGGAGAAGTCGGATCTTAGTATAATATAAGCAACAAAATCATGAAGTAGGTGGGTGAAGTCGGGTTGGGTCGGGTCGGGTATTACAAAAAAAAACAATGCATACATAAAAAAAAAAGGGAGAAGTTATGGTTGAGGTGGCTTAGGGAATAATGAGGAGGGTTAGGGAGGGTAAGAGTAAAATTGAGTAGGGTTGGTTAATAAACAATGATACTCCAAAGTGGGATGGTTGTGTGTGTGTGTGTGTGAATTAAAATTGTAAGTTGGGGGATTAAAAGTGTAAAGAGGGAATAGATGGGGGGTTAAGAAAGTAAATAGGTTAAAAGTTATAGTACTTATTATGTAAATATGCTGTGTTCCATCCATTCACGTTCACATGAATATTAATATTAATATTAATTAAATCACTTCCTGTCTTCAACTTGGCTTCCGTATCTCTGCGAAAGAGAGAGAGAGAGAGAGATATAACATAATAATAATAATAATAATAATAATAATAATAATAATAATAATAATAATATATTTATATATAAAATAGAGGCGGAGGAGGGCGGAGGGAGGGAGGGAAGGGAGCCTCTGTATTGTTATTGGAGCTTCCTTTTTTTTATAATTATTATAATAATATTAATAATAAGGAAGAAGAAGAAGAAGAAGTAAAAGTAAAGAGTTGGAATTAATAAGTAATTTAATTCCCCAATTCCGGATATTAATATTAAAATTAAAGAGAATTTCCCACTTTTTTTTTAATTTAATTGGGGGTGGAAGGGAAATTACGCTCCTTTATCATCATCCTCTTCAAGGTAATTAATTATTAATTATTACGCTTTCTTTTTCAATTTTATTATTAATAATTTAGCATTTATTATACCCAGTCCGTAAAAAGTAATTAAACCAGGGACTAAACTCCCTCCCCTCCAAACCAATTCAATGCCTTTTATTATTTATTATTATTAAGACATATATTGTGGGTCTTCTTTCTTATTAATACACAACACTTTTCATTCCTCTTTTACCAAAACTCATTTATCAATATTACTACTTCATCAAGAATCACCCTCTCTCTCTTCTATTTTTAAAAAATAATCATAATAAAGTTTATTCAGATATCAACTCCTCCATTTGCCTTTTGAGTGTCATTCATACATAATTAGCTTAATCAGTGTTTTTATCTTTACTTGAGCTAATTAATCAGTGTTTTTATCTTTACTTGGGAACTGCATAATCAGTGTTTGTTTCATATTTTATTCAATAATAAGCTTCTTAGTTTAACTTAGTTTTGGTCATCATCATGTAGGAGACAGTTGGATTGTTTCTTCTCGTTATAACGTGTCGTGGAATGGGTCTCCCACTTCAACTAACAAATTCAGATTAAATAAAAAAGAGGTAATCCTCCTCCTCCTACTACATTTTAAATACATTCTTAATCCATCATTACCAAAGGCTTGGTTAAGTTTATGCTGTTAAGATATGTGTTTTTTTATGGACCTTAATAACAGAGAAAGAATAATAATAATAGAGATGAATGTGCCGTCTGGGCAAGTTCCAAGGCAGATTTCCAACCAAACTGCCAATGGAGGACCGTCTTCTTCTCAACAAAATGCAAATTTCATTCCTAACAGTAACAGGATTCCAACTTTAGGGGCCAATCATACTACAATGAATTTGGACCCTGAATTAGTCAGAGCACGTCAATTTGTGCGAGGGAAGATGTAAGCACCTATTCAATACCTATCTTTTATTCTATTTAATCTTTTCACTTGTCTTTCTTGAATTTATATCGGCTTCTCAGGAAGGAAGAAAGATTAACATTTCGTACACTTTCTGTTTTGTTTTTATTGGGTCAGAAAGAGGCGGGTCTTACTAAGTTTCTTAAGTATGACGAAATTTCCAACATAGTTAAGAAAATTGCTTGGAGCACTTTTTATTTGGTCTAAAATAGTGGAAAATTACAAAATTAACTTAAAGAAGTAGCTGTCCCCTTTAGTTTTGCATATTCTTGGTTATTTAGTGCAAGTTGTTGGTTTTAGTTTTCATTTGGTTGAGGGAAGACTTGGCAGAAATTGTTCAAAGCTAAGGGACTGGTTGTCGGGATCAGTGAATTTATCAGCTTGTTGTTGCATATCTGAGAGAACTTTGTTTGATGCCATACACTAATAAAAGGTATCATGTCTTGTCTTTGCAGCAAACACTTTATTATGCAGAAATATTCTTCTAGTTTGCCGGAGAATCGCCTTCCTGATATTGTCGGACGCCTAGACGAGATATTATGGCGAAATGCTAAAACAAAGGTTTCTACTCGTTTCTATATCTTCCTTACCCCTTGGTATCCTATAAGGACCGGATACTAATTGCTTCATTCTTCAGAGTATGGAGCTTTGGTTTCCTATATAATTCCTTTATATTGATTGTGAATAGCAAAAGAGTCTTTCTGCAAGTCATCTTAGTACTGTTTGCCTGCTATCCTTTTTATTTTTTTGTTTACCATCTGAGTTTTCATGCATCGTAGGAGGATTATGTGAACATGGGATCTTTGGAGCCTCGTCTGCTTGCTGTGATTAATAGGTCTTCGTCAGCAAGTAATCAAAACCAACAACAATACGTACAGCGTTCAACTAATTCGCCATCTGTAATTGGAACTATGATACCTACTCCTGGTATTCCTCTCAATGCTAATCCAAACATCACGGTTGCATCTTCTGTTGGTACATCATCAGTGGTTTCAAATGGTGGTAATGCCCTGAACGTTCATATGGTGATTTTTTTTAATTCATGTGCATTTTCCTTATTAGTTGGGATTAATTTCTCTTTTAGATATTGTGATAATCATATAGATTTGTGCAGGATCTAACATATCAAATGGATACCAGCTTTCTCCTCATGCTAATTCCCCCACCAGAAACAATGTGTCGTCAGTTGGTGTACAGAGAATAACAAGCCAAATGATACCCACGCCTGGATTTATTAGCAGTAATCCATCACTAGTGAACGTGAATGCTTCTACCGTTACAGGTTCACTTTCGACCGTCGATTCTGTGATATTGTCTCAGCCGGTTATGCAAAAGCAGCAAGCTAATGGTCAAACCAGTCGGATTTCACATAACCTTGGTAGTCATGTAGGGACTAGTAGTATTCGATCTCATGGCTTTCCAAATGAAGCATTTAATGGAGGTTTAGGTATGGCCCAAAGCAGTTTACAACAAAACTATGATCAGTATCAGCAACCAATGGTGCAGGGTACGTTACTCTGTTGTTATTTTAAATTATGATGTCACCGTACACAGGTTTATTGATGATGTGACATAAAAAAAACTGTTGTAGAGAACTGTAACATTTGTACTATTTTGATTTGGCAGATGATGGATATCGGATGGTTGCCCCTGATTCTTCTGGACCTATAAACAACTTGTATGGTCGTATGAGCTCTTCCGGCGTTACAAATAACAACCGAAATTTAAAATCCCAAAATTTTTCGTCTATGTCAAGGACTAACTCTCCTATGATCATAAATCAGTTGAACTTGCAGACAGCTTCCCAGCATGTTGCGAATACCACACCAATCGAGCAATCTGAAAGCATGAATTACGACCCAGCTCTTAACTCATCACAGGGACATTCACAGCAACAACGTTATGTCATGAATCAGCAATTTTACCAACAAGACCAGCACCAGCAACATAGTCAGCAGCACCAGGTATTCTTAAATTACAAAGCTCTGGGTTCTTTATAAAAAATCAGTTATTTGTACTGCATAACCAATACTAACACCAATCCAGATGCACTCAGATTCGGATTCTTTTGATTTAGCAGGAAACTTGCTCTCCTATCATTCAAACATCACAACAGATGCATCAATCATTGTCTTCCCAACAGATAAATTCGAAATTTTCGAATGACCAGAACCTTGCGGAGAATTTTCGTCAAAGAAGGAATGGACAAGATCAAGCTCATTGCAACGGTCTATCATACGAAGGCGAATTTTTCTCAACTGCTATAACTAGAACAGAACCGACAAACTCTGTTGACAATAGCTGTAAACCTGCAGATCCGACCCGTGAACGACAGTTTAAGAATCAGTTAAGGTGGATGTTATTATTACTGCATGCACGTAGATGTACGACCCCTGAAGGTAAATGTCAAGAATCTCATTGCGTGGATGTTCAACAACTTTTGAAGCATATGAGGGGTTGTAACGTGTCACAGTGCAAGTTTCCTCGTTGCCACCACACAAAGGTGTTAGTGGATCACCGTAAGCAATGCAAAGATACCCACTGTCCTGTATGTGTTCCTGTGAGGAATTTCTTAGAACGACAGCCATCAAGGCCTCGTGCTCATGTTGATTCACTCCGTAAATCTTCAGAAGAAGATTTACAGTCTTCTCTGAAACGCATAAAGATGGAGCAGCCTTCACAACCTCTCAATCCCGAGTGCAACAGTTCATCTATTTCAGTTCCTACCGTGGGTGTATCTGATGTGACTCTTATTGCACCATCTCATCAATACAAAAGCAGTTTCCCTTGTACCTCGACAAATATCGAGCTTGCTGGAGTTAAAATGGAAATTCAATCTGTGTCCGGAAATGTCGTTACCAGTGATATGAGGGATAACAGCCACCAGAAAACTGCTAATGAACCTAGTACATCTACCGTCTCTGCCGGTTTTGCTAAGAAAGAATGCATTAAAAGTGAAAAAGAAATCGGCCAACCGAAACAAGAAATTTCCGCTGAATATACATCTGTAACCAAATCTGGTAAACCTACTTTAAAAGGAGTGTCGTTGATTGAACTGTTCACTCCGGAGCAGGTCCGAGAACACATCAGAGGTCTCAGACAATGGGTTGGCCAGGTTGGTGATCATTGATACTTTTACTTTTCTTCTTTCTAAGTCTCTTCTTCTTTAATACTTCCTCCGTCCCAAAATAAGTGTCCTGCTTCGAAAACCGTGTTATTTAAGGATTTGAAACAATTTCGGTAAAAACTCAACAAAAGACGTTAAAAAATCAAAATTTTCAAACAAATACTTTTTAATTAAAATGTGAGGTTGAGTATAATTTTGTTATGTTTAAACTAACAAAAAGTTATTTTTTAAAAAAGAGAAAATTTACTAAAAAAGGAAAGCGGACACTTATTTTGGGACGTCACAAAAAGGAATACAGGACACTTATTTTGGGACGGAGGGAGTATGTTTTTACCAGCTCGTTGATGTTACATAAATTGGTATGAGCATAGCAAATATTGCGTTTCAGTGTGCGCTTTTCACGTATGAATGAATCTTTTTGATACTTTATTTGGGGATTATATTTTGTTGACTAACAAGCATGTTAAAATGCTTGTTTCCGTGTTTCCATTTTTCGTTCTGTCTTCTGTTTTAAACCTGTTGATTTTCTTTGACATAAAGTCTATCCTTAACGTATGAGTAAACTTTAGAACCTATACGCAAAGTTGGTCATGAGTGAGAACGTCACCTTGTACCACAGATCCCTTTTGTTCTTGCCTTAGGATTGTGAGCTATAATAAGGTTATGGTTAGCTATATGTACCTTTTTATATGCATTGTTCTGGATGCTCTGAAGAGAACCTATGGTAGAAATAGTTGATATAATGATGGACAACAGAACTTCCTGCAATCCTGCCTATATGTATAACGCTTTTTACGGTTTAGTTACTGTAAAAGATGGCTTTTCTGGTACTAATATGCCAGATTTAATAACAAATGATTGTCTTTTCTAGCCTATGCAGATATCGGTGTGCTCATTTATTTGTCTTTTTTCTTTCCAAAAAGTAAGACGCACTTTTGTTTGATTATTCCCATCTTTTGATTTCAACAGAGTAAAGCGAAGGTAGAGAAAATTCAAGCTATGGAGCATTCAATGAGTGAAAACTCATGCCAACTGTGTGCAGCTGAGAATCTCACTTTTGAACCACCACCTATATATTGTACGCCATGTGGTGCTCGCGTTAAAAGGAATGCCATGTATTATACTATAGGAGCTGGAGATAGTCGACATTACTTCTGCATTCCATGTTATAACGAGTCCCGAGGAGACTCTATCCTTGTAGATGGAACTATGATGCCGAAAGCTAGGTTAGAGAAGAAGAAAAACGACGAGGAAACTGAAGAATGGGTATGTGTTTTTTTCTTTTTATGTTTATCGGGTTTTTAGCATTTTTGTACCCTGAATTGTTGCTGTTCTTCCGATTAGTACCCTGAATTCAAGGTTTTTTTTCTTTCTATTTTGAACTATTTTGACTAATTATGTGACACGTGACATCAGAATAATTGAATTCAGGGTACTAAACAAGAAAATAATTGAGAATTCAGGGTACTACATAAGAATTTTTTTAAGAATTCAGGGTGTCAAAATGAACAAAATAGAGAAAAATAGAGAAAAAACTTGAATTCAGGGTACTAAATAAGAAAAATAAGAATTCAGGGTACTAATCGAGAAAACATAAACAATTCAGGGTACAAAAACCATAAAAACCCTATGTTTATCTATAGCAGAAAGTGCCTATAAAGATGAAGTCCGGACACAATAGTAAGAAGGATAAAGGTCGTGCTTTTGACTCTAGAATATTATAGTCACCCATACCAGGTCTCTATTTTGATTATTTGTTCAATTTTAGAAAGCCTTTGTTATATTAAATTTTATTGTGACAGTTGATGGGTTTTGTGCAGTGGGTTCAATGTGACAAATGTGAAGCTTGGCAACATCAGATTTGTGCGTTATTTAATGGTCGAAGAAATGACGGTGGAGAAGCTGAATACACTTGCCCTAACTGTTATATGGCTGAGGTTGAAAAAGGGTTCCGCAAGCCTTTACTTCAAAGTGCTGTTCTTGGAGCAAAAGATTTGCCTACAACGATCCTCAGTGATCATATAGAACATAGATTATTTAAACGTTTGAAACAAGAAAGACAAGACAGGGCAAGGTTGCAAGGCAAGAGCTATGATGAGGTGATTTATTTGATTTTCTCTTTGAGTTATAGATTAATGATTGGTGTATTTCAGCACATTGTTATGACCATTCTGCTTTTTCCTCACTGATAGACAAACTAAAGTTTTGCAGATTTCCATACCTCAACATATGATATCAGCTTGTGACCCTTTATAATCATACTACATAATAAACTGTTGCAAGCTTCACAACTTAGTGATATAAGTACTTCTAGTCACATCTCAATCCTTTCTTTTGTCTTTCTGATAATCTAGTGATGTTATTTTAGTTTTAGAATATTCGATTCCATTCATCAAGCCCTTGAAATTTTCACACCCTTGAAAATTTCACACCCTGTTGTTGTTATTCTTTCGAAGAAGCTAGTCGATTAGCCCCACTAGTAATACGTGGAAGTGTCTTTTGAAAACTTTCCTCTACCATCCCTATCATTTCTTACATCATATGTCAGAAACTTAAATTCTTTTTTAAAAGGTATCACAATGTAATACCCGGTTTAGATCATTTTCGTTGTGCACTATAATTGGCCTGCTCTAACTTTAAGGTTGTTAAATGCTATTAATTTTTGTGTATTGTTTTATGTGTGCTTTTACTCTTTCTTAATAGCATTTTGTTAAACCTAAAACATTTAGCAAAATTCAGGTTTCCTATCAACTAAACTAGGTTTATCTATTTGTCATGTATGATGGATCTAAAAGCAGTGCATAGTCTTACTATCAATACTCCGATACCTAAAAGTTAAAATTAAATTTTTGTGAAGCTAAATAACTCTGCAATTGGAATTAGTTTCTCTTTGTTTATGGTCAGTCGTTTTACATTTTATTGTACATTTCACTGATTGGGTTCGTGATCGAAGAAGTTAGTGAAAACCAAATGTAATTTGCATACATCGGTTTCATGGTTTACGAAGTCAACACGGAAAAGTGGGAATAAAACTTTGAAGTTCTGTTTGGAGGAAAGCTGAAATGTAAGATTCGGATCTAAGTATATATAATGGGCTATGTGGTATGAATGTAATTATGAAGCATATGCATCGATTAGATTTGCATGGGATGTGATATCAGCATATGAGGCGGTGATTAAATGGAGATTATAGAGTTATCTGCCATTTTCAGCTATGAAATCTTTACAAATAAAAAGCTTCTTGACACTTGAATGCAGCCTCATGGTTTCTTTCTTGATGATGATTTTCAGGTTCCAGGAGCAGAAGCACTTGTGGTCAGGGTTGTGTCGTCAGTAGATAAAAAATTAGAAGTCAAGCCACGATTTCTAGAGAATTTTCAGGAGGAAAATTACCCGATAGAGTTTCCATATAAATCCAAGGTAGGAAGGTCTCCTAGAAATCGTCAATGTTCCTTTCATATATTTAAGCATATGAGCAAGTTGTCAGTTTTTATTTTCCCTTCATACATATATGTGTATATATACACATACACATATACATACATATATGCATATATATAATATATTATATATTCATTTGTGTGTGTGTGTTTATATATTTGCTTAAAGCCCGGCCACTTTATTTGTTACAAGTTGAGTTTTTATTGATGTCTTTCTTTTTTTAGGTAGTATTGCTGTTTCAGAGAATTGAAGGTGTGGAAGTATGCCTTTTTGGTATGTATGTTCAAGAATTTGGGTCAGAGTGTCAACAGCCGAACCACCGGCGTGTCTACCTCTCATATCTTGACTCGGTGAAGTATTTTCGGCCTGATATTAGAGCTGCATCAGGAGAAGCGCTTCGTACATTTGTATACCATGAAATTCTGGCGAGTATCTTCTTTTTCTTTTGGGGAAAAAATACATTTACTACACCAAACTATAGTGTTGTTAACGATTTGGGTACCCACCTTTCAAATTTTCCAATTTGGGTACCACACTATAATAACTTTCCAATTTAGGTACCACCGTCTAAATAAATCACGGAATCATGTCACGTAACATTTGACAAACATTAATTTGAGAGACTAATTTGACAATTTTGCACAAAAATATATCATATTAGAAAAAATTTCCCCCCAATTTCACACATAAAAAAAATTAGCATATAATCCAAATTTTTGTTATGTGTGAAATTGGGGGAAACGTTTTTATAGGATGACATATTTTTGTGCAAAATTGTCAAATTAGCCTCTCAAATTAATGTTTGTCAAATGTCACGTGACATGATTCCGTGATTTATTTAGACGGTGGTACCTAAATTGGAAAGTTATTATAGTGTGGTACCTAAATTGGAAAATTTGAAAGGTGGGTACCCAAATCGTTATAAGCAGATAGTTTGGTGTACTAAACCTATAAAACCCCTTTGCTCTTGTAATATTTTTCTGATATAATTCAGCCTAACCCCGAACATTGTACTAAATTCATCTTTTTAGTCTTGATATCCTTTTTCTTGTTTCTTTTATCCTGATATAATTCTATTATTGTACATGACACCATTTGTTTAATCTTGACATTGTATCTTTTCTGCCTCTTATATAGATTGGATACCTGGAATATTGCAAGAAACGCGGTTTCACCAGTTGCTATATATGGGCTTGCCCGCCTCTCAAGGGTGAAGACTATATATTATATTGCCATCCAGAAATCCAGAAAACTCCAAAATCCGATAAACTCAGAGAATGGTGAGTCAAGTAATATTTTGGTTTTGCAATTGTCGCAGTCGCTTTTTTTTTAAAACGTTTTCTTGTTTCAGGTATTTATCCATGTTAAAGAAAGCTTCAAAGGAGAACATTGTGGTAGGCCTCACTAATTTATACGATCATTTCTTTTTATCGCATGGGGAGTGCAAGGCTAAGGTAACTGCAGTTAGATTGCCTTATTTCGATGGGGATTACTGGCCCGGTTCTGCTGAAGATATGATTTACCAGCTTCGTCAAGAAGAAGAAGGCAAACAACTTAAGAAAGGCACAAACAAAAAGGTTATATCAAAACGCGCTTTAAGAGCTTCTGGGCAAACTGATCTCTCTGGGAATGCATCAAAGGATTTACTTCTTATGCTCAAGGTAGTTCAGAATCTATATTTTATGTAACATTAACTTCTAGGTTTTTTATTTTTCCCAGTACAGATTGCTTCAACTTTCTTTATATTCTGTTGCGATTCTCCTGTCGTATAGATATTAATGTTTAATGCATGATGTAGTATCACAACTTATTTTCTTTTGTAGTTTTTAGAAAATGTAATGAATTTTTCAAGATTAGTTTTCTCGTTTACTTTCTTATGAACGTCCGTGTTGTTGCAGCTTGGTGAAACAATTGCCCCTATGAAGGAAGATTTCATCATGGTTCACTTGCAACATGCGTGCAATCATTGTTGTCTTCTAATGGTGTCTGGAAATCGTTGGGTCTGTAACCTATGTAAAAATTTCCAGCTTTGTGACAGGTATTTCTACCTGATATACCCTCCTCTTTATACACTCTAGTTGAATTTTAAAAAATTGTTCAAATGTTGTTTCTGAAACTGAACGTCATGATGTAACTGTTATTACTTAAGATATATTAATTTAAAATGGCTACTGCTCCTTACACGGTTTGGTCCTCGCTTGTGAGATAAAATTAAGTTTTTTCTTTATATCAGTGAGAAAACCTATGAAAAAAAAGCGGCCTAAGTTTTTTTTTATCTTCCCTCTATCCTCTCTGCTTTCTTCTCCGCCCACGGCAATGATAGTCCTCATCCTCTCGCTTTCTCCAATTCTCGTCTTATCTCTCCCACCTCTGTTTTTCTCTATCTCCTCTTTCCCCGCTAATCCAACGAGTGTCCATAGAGTGTTTGTTGTGGTCAACAATAAAATGTCAGCAGACACGGATATGCCGTGTTGGACACTAGTTTTACGGACGCATACCCGTGTCTCACAATAGTCGGACACTTTATAATGGTATTATATTTTTTTTTATGATGTTATGTTTACACCATTCAATTGAGCCTTCACAAGGTTTCAAATGTTTTGGAACTTTCAAAATTACTATCTCCTCCCCTAACTCATCAGTTAATAGCTCGATTGACCTTTAGAAAGGACAGGCGGTGTGTAAAAAGGGAAGGGATGTACTCAACGGGAGTTGATGACTGACACAAGGAATTCCTCATTTAAAAATAATTGCAATGACATATCCCCATCACACAAAGAAATTTTAAAAAAGTAGGGATTGGTGTGTATTAATTCAAAAGCTTAGGATAAAATATGCTTTTTATTTTGTAACTTTGAAACAACTTTTTTCGGCAGTTTACAAGTTAAGGTGCCCTATTTATATGAATTTGGAATGCCGTCGACCTATCGTATCAGTCTGATCCTTTCATAGCAGTTGTATTTACACACACACACACACACACACACACACACACACATATATATTTACACACACACACATACACATACATATACATATATATATATATATATATGTATGTATATAATTTAATGTTGGTAGTTAAGACTGTGATTATAGATTTTTGTCCTTTTATTTATTATAGGTGCTATCAAGTTGAACAACAACGTGAAGCAAGAGACAGACATCCTGTCAACCAAAGAGACAAACATGTGTTCCGTCCGGTAAGCTTTTGTAACTGATACACTTTGATCCATACTTTATTTTATGTTAGTTTGATTCTAAATGAGCTGATTAACGAGGGAGATTATAACTCTGAAGGTGGTAATCGACAATGTGTCTGAAGATACACAGGACAAAGACGAGATTCTAGAGAGCGAGTTCTTTGATACAAGACAGGCATTTCTTAGTCTTTGTCAAGGAAATCATTATCAGTATGATACCCTCCGACGAGCTAAGCATTCATCGATGATGGTTTTATATCATCTTCACAATCCGACGGCTCCTGCTTTCGTAACAACATGTAATCGGTGTCATCTTGACATTGAAACTGGTCAAGGTTGGAGATGTGAGACTTGTCCTGATTTTGATGTCTGTAATAATTGCTATCATAAGGATGGAGGAATTGATCATCCTCATAAGCTAACTAGTCATCCGTCCATGGCCGACCGTGATGCTCAAAACACTGAAGCCAGACAGCTACGAGTTGTGCAGGTTGTGATTCTTTTTCAGTCTCTCGTTAATTGGAATTTGTTGTTTTTACCACCATGTTTTTCTTTTGGTTAGGTTGCTGCTTGTATTCCATAGGTTTTCTCTTTTTCTGTTTCTGTTTGGACCTAATCTTGAAAGTTATTCCTAAGCTTTAGGACATAGGTTATTCAAGGATTTGATCTACCTGATTAATTTAATCTAGCCTGGTAATATATTTAATCAGAAAAAGAAGTGTGCATTTAATCTGAGCCTAAAATTTTAAAATTTTCAGTTTTAACATTTGCAATTGCTTGTGAGACGAGTGATAGATGCGCACCGACTGCGGTAAGGCTTAATAGTAGAAAAACCACTGATGCAATTAGGATTCCTAGACTAACCGATTACGAGAACAAGTACAATTTAACTAGCTTTAAACTCAACCTTGTTAAATATTGCGCGTTGGTGGTTAAATTCACAAACTTTTGTAACTTTTAAGACATTACTAAACTACTGTTTATTCCATAAGCTCGCATCCCTGTTTTGGAAAGCTCTCTTCAAAACTCAAGAAGCTCCTTTAGGCATAAAAATAAACAAAGAAAGCTCAAACAGCTTAGGGTTTATGTAATTTTTACACTTTTTACGCTAAAAAAGCTTACGTTTTTCTGAAGTTTTTACAAAAACGCTTGTGCTTTTCAGAGCTCTGCTTTGAATACAGTCCCCTAAATAAAGTTAAGATGGATAGATATTTCCTCCACTAAAGGTTAATCCCAGAAATCTTCAAAAGTAAAAAGTTAATCCCAGATATTTCCACAATGGATCATTGTCTCTTCCGCGTCTCTCTTACTTCTTCGGACTTTGTCCTTGATATTAATATCTTATTGAGTGACAGGTTTTGATATATTTCACTAAGAATATGAAGTCACCTGGTAACTTGTATTAGTATACTTGGTATACTAATAATGGGCTACTGTATTAGTCCATTAATATGGCACTGACATATGTTCTTTTACAAGACTAACACTTAATATGAACTTGAACCATCCTTCATATGTTGGGAGAATCTCTAAATAGCATGTTAGTCGATTTTTTTCTTGCTGGGTAACTTTTGTCCTAATTGGCCTACTAACATTGCAGCTCCGAAAAATGCTGGATCTTCTGGTGCACGCGTCTCAGTGCCGTTCTTCAAGTTGTCAATATCCAAACTGTCGAAAGGTGAAAAGTCTTTTCCGTCACGGGATAAATTGCAAAACTCACGCATCGGGAGGTTGTCTGCTGTGTAAGAAGATGTGGTATCTCCTTCAACTCCATGCTCGTGCTTGCAAAGAATCTCAGTGCCCTGTTCCACGTTGCAGGTATTGCTTGCATTATAAGTACATTTTGTTACATGCACAGTTTTAATTTGTTTTATTCCTGTTTTTTTATTGTTATATAATTGCCCGCTTTCAGAGATTTGAATGAACATATGAGGAGGTTACAACAACAATCTGATTCACGACGAAGAGCAGCGGTGATGGAAATGATGCGGCAACGAGCTGCTGAGGTGGCTGGCAACAGTGGATGACCGAGTCGTGATTGCATATGTACATATATACATACCATTAATGATATGATATGAGAACGAGGTGCCCACAAAGAAATAGTAACAAATTGGTCAATAATCCCTTACTTTGGTAGTTGATCAAAATCCATTTCCATACGTTCCTCGACAAGGATCCTACTTTACAGTACCATTGAGGTAAAGAAGAGAGGTGATACACTCTTACGATAAAATCGATGGAAGTTGTCCATAATCTAGAAAAAGTTGGTAAAATTAATTATTTAAAGTATTGTACCATTTTTACAACCAGTATAGGGACTCCGAAATACTTTTTTTTTAATTGTAGGTTTAAAGCGCTGTACATTAGTTTCCTGAGTACAGTAGATTTTAAACATGGTTACTTCTGAATAAATTAATCCATGTTTTCTTAACTTGTAAAATGCCTGTGATCAACCAGTTTTTTTTTTCTTCCAAAAAACAATCTTACCAACTGCTAGATAACGGATATTCTTGTCGATTTAGGGTAATAATGGCGATTATCTTCGTCGAAAAACAATGGTGCTTGTAGATATTTTATAATTGCTATTCTACTCATTCTTTCATTTCATTTCTGCTGACTTCCTCGATGAAGTATTACTGCTTGTATAGATTTCATTGGTGGGGAAGCTGTTTTTGTAGTTTTTTTGTTTTGTTATTTATGTTGGTGAATATATAATTAACTGCTTGTTGCTTCTTCTTCTTCTTTCATTTTGAAGCATTTGTCAACTATTATTTCCTTATTTGCGGTGGTTTTATTTTTGGTTTGAGTAATGAAATACCCGTAATACAGAAGACGTATTTGTTCATCTAAAGAGCATCTTTACTAGCAAGGAATTTGACGTGGAACTTAATTTTTTCTTTGGCGAAAACACAGGACAAAGAAATACCCCGAGATACGTATTTACTAGACTTATTGGATGGTTAGTTACAAAATTGACTTACGAACCCTTTCGTGGCAAAATCTGACTAGGTACGTGAATGAGAGCGGTCTTGTGGGTGCGTTAAGGCAATGACATGCAAACGTCCGTTACACTGCTTCAAACATGACCTGACACGGTAGTGAAGACAAAAACAGTAGAATTAGAAACTGCGTTGTTGTTGGTTCTCACTTATTCAGAAAGAGTGTATATGAATTATGAATGAATCCAAACCAGATAAGAGACATTAAAAAATGAAAAGATTTGACAAGTTGTGAGATACACTACTGACTCACTCAGATAGATGTAAAGTGGATAGGATGGGATTGGATAATACTAATTCCAAATAAATTAATATACGTTAGTTAGTAGTTTATGAACGTAGTAATAATAATAATAATAATAATATCAGTGTAGTGAGTAGTTAAGAAGACATGTATAAGTGGAGGGAGGAAGGAAAGGTTACGTGGCAAAATGATGTTCAGTTATTGGCTCTCTCAAACCTCTTACTTTGCTGCAACATTCCTTTCTTCTTTCTTTTCCTTTCTTCTTCTATTCCAGTTCCAGATAATTTAACATAAATAAATTATACATACATATATATATATATATATATATAAATAGAGAGAGAGAGAGAGAGATGAGCATTCCAACCATGGGTGCAGTATCTGGGTCATTCATCACGACTAGTATAGATTATCTTGGGTTACACAAATTGCTTGCTCTTTCTAAATGTTCCTCCTCTTCTTCTAATTATTATGTACTAGTTGATCGTTCTTGTCGTATAAGGCTTAAACAGCTATCCGCTACTCCTCCGTTGTCATCATCATCATCATCATCATCAGAGACAGTAACCACCACCATATCCAAGGAAACTACTCAGCCTCTTGCTGACATGGCAAATGATGAGGTGAAGGAAGAGGTGGTTGTAGCAGTAGATGAAGATACTACTAAACAACAACAACAACAGTCTCAGCTATCTTCTTCATCGATAAGGCTACTAGTAGACGACGTGAACCCTGTGGGCTTAGGAAGAAGGTCCAGACAGGTCTTTGACGAGGTTTGGCGTAAATTCTCAGGTTTAGGCCAAATCTCAAGAACACCCCGCACTGTTGACGATGATATCGTTGGAGGTGTCCAAGCCCCAATGTGTGAGTTCATCGTCCCTGGTGCCCAAAACACCACCGTTCTCGTTGTTGGCGCTACCAGCAGAGTTGGCCGTATAGTTGTTCGCAAACTCATGCTCAGGGGCTACACTGTCAAGGTAACAATCCCCTCAACAAATCTTTCATCAAACAAACACGTTTCAATCTAAAAACTAATTTTCTTCTAGCCAAACGAGGTTTACAAGAAGGCAACCAACAACTCAAAAGGCTTATTAAGCAATAAGTAAGAGGTTGAACTTATTTACATTCTAATCTAAGTTTTTTCTTCTTATGAATATATAGGCTCTTGTGAGGAAGGCAGATGAGCAAGTAGTGGACATGCTCCCAAGGTCGGTGGAGATCATAGTTGGGGATGTAGGTGATCCTTCCACACTCACTCTCGCGATAAATGGGTGCAACAAAATCATATATTGTGCTACGGCACGTTCATCCATCACTGGGGATCTCTACAGAGTCGATTTCCAGGGTGTTTATAACCTTACGAAAGCATTCCAGGACTACAACAACCAACTCGCTCAATTGCGAGCTGGAAAGAGCAGTAAAAGCAAGCTGTTGCTTGCCAAGTTTAAGTCATCTCGTTCTCTCGATGGATGGGTTGTTCGTCAGGGGACTTACTTCCAGGATGCTGTTGCTGCCAAGTATGATGCTGGCATGGATGCCACTTTCCAGTTCACCGACTCTGGAACCGCTGTCTTCTCAGGTCGATCATTTTCTTAAAATTAAGTGTATAAACGATACACACACACACACACACTGGTATGGAGTCCCGCTATCCAGGCTGGTGTAGGTGGTAACTCCCCACACCATATGATAATCAACTGTGGTCCCACCAACATCTTTTAACATTGTGGTGAGAAAAGCTACCACATACAGGCTAGTCCGGTACCAAATTTGAAACATATCATTGTTGTAAATTACGCAAATAGAAAATGTGGCATTTAAGGTCCTTTAATCTTATATTCTTGAAGTTTTACCCTGGTCTTTATTGTAGGATATGTTTTCACTAGAGGAGGTTATGTAGAACTGTCGAAGAAACTCTCACTACCTTTGGGTTGCACTCTTGACAGGCATGTGAATCCTCCTCCATGCCCGGCTCCCCCTGTCTTTATGATATTTACTTCTTAGCATCTCTCTTTTCGTCAGTCTGTGTATCACAGTATTTCTTTTAATAGATATTGATTTTATGATTTCCCGATTGTAGATACGAAGGTCTCGTACTTTCTGTTGGTGGCAACGGAAGATCGTATGTTTTGATTGTAGAGACAGCTTCTTCCGAAGATTCTACTGAAAACAAAATGTATTTTGCTCGATTTAGCACCAAAGTAGGATTTTGCCGGGTAATAAAATCCTTTCCACTAACAAAACATTTTTTTAGAATGAATTTATGCTACCTGTCTATTTACACGAGTTAGTATCTGGCAATCGAAATCTTAGATTAATATGTTTCCTAATTCTACATTTGTTTATTTAGGTTAGAATACCATTTTCAGCATTTCGAGCTGTTAAACCAGATGATCCTCCATTGGATTCGTTCCTTGTACACACTCTTACTTTACGGTTTGAACCAAAAAGACAGGTAAGGACTTAAATGTATTAAAGAGGTTTCTATGATTTTGCATGCTTTTAACAAGTGAGTTTGTTAATCTAATATATCTGACCGCTGCAGAGGCCTATTGAAGGAGCTCCTGGAACCAATCAAGACTTGAGAAGTTTTCAGCTCATAATGGAATACATTAAGGCATTGCCAGTGAGTTGTTGTGCACTTTTCCTCTTAAAAATTATATGAAAAAAATGTTACTGCGTTGCATGATTTGCATCTCCATCTAAGTGCATTATTGTAAGGGATTCTTGACCAGAGCTTATCTGGTGCCTTTTCTTTTATCATATGTTTTTGTGCGTGCATATATACATGTGCGTGGTTGGGCATTTATGCTGGGATCCCATTCTTTTCACTACTTTTTTTCAATATCCGGACCATACTACAAATAAAGTTCAATTCGAACTCTCCTTTAAGTTCCAATAGAGGAATATACCTTGTCCAATTTACTTTGCTTTCATGTTAAATGGCTGTTATAGACAGTTTTTGGAGCCTCTTTTAGAACATTACTCAGTCATAATTCAGTAGATTATGTAATTTAATTAAATACAGGAAAAAATCTTGGTGGTGCATATTTCTAACTATAAATTTACTGTCAATCAGTTTACAATTTAAGAAAAAAAGTAGTTTCATGATTTTACCTGATATTAGATGTTTAGGATTTGTTACCTACCTTTTTTTCTCTAGGCTGGGCAAGAAACAGACTTTATCTTAGTTTCATGTACGGGATCAGGAATAGAACCCACAAGAAGAGAACAAGTTTTGAAGGCAAAGAAGGTCCGTAGTTTCTTTACTTTTTTCTCTGTTCTTTTTTATATTTATTTTTTCCCCTTGCAGACTTGCAGTGGTGTTAATTGTGTTGGATAATTACTCTAGGCCGGGGAAGATTCATTAAGAAGATCAGGCATTGGGTACACTATAATTCGCCCAGGTCCACTAAAGGTATATATTTAGATTCTCTTTTTTATAAAATCTGCTCTTTCAGATTCTCAGTTGAGAAAGCAAAATTTGTCTTCAGCCAATTATTGCAACTTTGGTCATGAGGCGTAGTTGGGAAGCTATTTTAGCCACAAGCGATGTTTCTTTTTTGAGTCCAATCTAGTTCAGAACTCATGGAACCTGTTCAGATAAGATAACCCGCCAAAAGGGAAAGCGCGTAATTTGGAGTCCTTAATGAAGAGAATGTGTTATAGCTAAAAGGATAGGGAATAAGTGAATTACTTCCACACTGAGCAGGGATAAGGATCTAGCAAGATTACAAAATACCTTCATTCTTTAGTTTCCTTCTGAAAAACTTGGTTTCTTGTATGAGCTTTTTTCAGGAAGAACCCGGTGGGCAACGTGCTCTGATATTTGATCAAGGGAATAGGATATCGCAGGTGAAAGAGACTTATAACTTTATCGTAAATATAGTAGTAATATTTGGTAGCTTACGGTCAGTAACCTTTCCTTACAAAACTAAAAGGAAAAAATAAAAAAAACACTAAGCAACTACTGAGAGTTTCTGATCAGGATTGAGTAATGGACAGGGTATCAGCTGTGCCGACGTGGCAGACATCTGTGTGAAGGCATTGCATGATTCAACTGCAAGAAATAAAAGCTTCGATGTGAGTAACACTTTTTCCTTCCAATCTTTTGTTAAAGATTTATAATTATGTAATGCTGATATAAGGATGTATGAGCAGGTATGTTATGAATATGTCTCCGAGCCAGGAAAGGAGCTTTATGAGCTGGTAAGGGACCATTTACCAATGGCTACTAAAAAGCTAGTGTTTGGTTCAGAAAATTTCTCTATTCCTCTTCCGATTTTATGCTTGATAAAAAAAAAAATTATACATAATTTCAGGTAGCACATTTACCTGACAAAGCAAATAATTATCTGACACCTGCCCTCTCAGTGCTGGAGAAGAACACTTGAATTCAATTCTCTTCAAATCATACCATCTGCCTAATCGGATCCAGGCATACTCGAAGAAAATGTCAATACAAAAATTGGAGTGAGGGTGACATAAAATTGTCTGGGTACATAATGTATTTGATAGTGTGCAGAAAATGTATCAATCACAGAAGAAACAACAATTTCGGAACTATTTTGTACATAATTATATAATCAAATGAAGAAGAACTTCTATCGAAGAGTTCACCGGCTTTCATTTTTATCGGAATATTCTAATTATCAGAACAGGGAAGAAAACTCTTGAAAAAGTTGGATGGGTGTGGAAGACTTGTACAAATATTATTTGTTAGAATGATCTATGTATTTGATGGTTATATGCGGGATAAAGCTAAAAACCTTCTTATCTTGGCAGTTTTAGTTGAAGAAAAGGTGCTATAAGTTGCACTTCCAAGCCATTTTTAAGCAATAGATGCAAAATTGTTTACTTAGAATGGCTAGTGTCTGTTGATGACGTGGTGTTTTTTCAACTTTTGATGTCGTACTAAGTTATTAATCGTATGGACGCAGTTTTTTATTTAATGTTTTGATTATATCATATCGAGTTTTCCTCTTTTTTGTGTTTGAATGAAATTGGATCTTAATTCAAAAAAGAAAAGGAAAAAGGAATAGATGCAAAATGAATAAATAAAAAGAGATGAAAACTATATGAACTGATAATAGTTACACAATAAGTATCAGGAACTCTACAAAATAGAGGTGTTGACACCTTTGTTTATTACGAGCTTTTGTAGAACAATGCAATCATCACCCAGTTATGTGAAAACTTGGAGAAACTACCGCCTTGTACCCTTAACCCTGTAGTGGTATTAGATATATATATATATAGTATGAATTATGAACTATGAACTATGACTGACCCAAGAGATAGATGAAACATAGATTTGTATGTAAAATTTATTGGGCCAATCCCACATAAAATAAGCCCCCATGCGAGTGGGTGACTACTGCTTTGTGCATCCATTGTCTTTATTTCTAAATATCTCCTTTTCGTTTTGTATGTGGCTCAAATTTAATACTCCACTGCATAAGATTTTGGGATATAAATATTTACTCCATAATAAATAAGGTGGTGGTGGGTGGTGAAAAATAGTGATGATATTTGTCTATGGGGGTTTGTGCCTGACTAGTAGCTGGTGGTGGAGATCGAAATGGAGTGGTAGCTCAATACACCCACAACGACGACAACAACAACAGCAGCGGATAGAGTTAACGATATGCAGTAGTAGCAGGAGCAGAGTCGCCTTCATTGTTCCTGGCAATGGCAATGGCAAGAGAACTAGTAGTATTAATAATAATAATAATAGTAGTAGTAGTGGTTTTTCTACAACTGCAAGGACTCTTGTTGTTGCTGCTGTTATGAGTACAGCGGTATTATTGCTTCCGATGATGTCTCCAAACTCAGACGCTGTTGACCTTAACGGAACCAAACAACAACAGCAAAGACGACATCAACCGTCGCAGATGGAAATGGACGATACTTTACTAGACATACCACAGACATTATCAAGCCAAGATGACGGATACTGTTCTTCAGCTAAGGAGGAGAACTGCAAGAAGAAGCCAAGAATCCAAAGACCCAAGTCAAGGAAAGCAGAATCGTGCACTATCAAGTGTGTTACCACTTGTATCCGTGGTGGCGGCGGTGGGTCCCCTGGTGAAGGCCCTCTTAATGTCCGAAGGTACGTGCTTTGTATACAGATCTCCACACAAATCTGTTTACGAATAATTATTTTCATAGTTGTGTACGTACGTAGAGCACTCCTAAATATACAAATTCCTACATTGTTCTTTGTATCATGTACAACTCTGTTTTGTTTGCAGCTACTCATTTTTTGGTAATGATAAGAAATATTTTTACTTGCATCATGCTCAGTTTTCAGTTTTCCTTTCCAGATTAGACAATCCATAACTTGTGAATCACCAAAGTACAAACATTACCAAAAGGGGAGGGATTTGGTTTAGAGTGGCGGAGGTTGTTTGAGATTCTGTAACGTGTACATGTTTCTTTAAGGCAATTTTTTTCCCACAGTCCTTCAATTTATCATCATTAACAGAATGATGATGGTTGGTGTTTGACTTTATTTTGCATATTTGCAGGCCTCTTGTGGTGTTCAAGGAGGGATTCCGCAGTCGTCAATACTGGTAATAGACCGCTAGTCCTTAGCATAATTTAAGTCTTATAATTTTATAACAAAGTTCTTTACATGTAGAGAGTAGTCCAATAAAATTATTTTTTATAGAATTTTTGAAGCTATATATGCACTGATGAGTAGAGCATCTCGTGACGATATCCTATACAGTTATACATATAGATTATTTCGATTGGATTGTTTAGAATGCTCTTCAGCATGGATAGTAAAGATGTGAAATATAAGATCTAAAAACCATCCATCATTCCGTAATCCTTTTAAAACCTCACATTGAGCACATTGTGATTTTACTTCATCTTAACTTTTTTTAATTTTGTTAATTGCAGTCTGATTGAGTGTTCTGACATTTGTAACTTGATCAACGAGGGTGACAGCGGGCCTTAACATGATCTTGATAAGAATTCATCCAGGCACTACGGTTCTAAGTTTTTCTCATAAATATTAGAGGAGAATGGAAGGATAGGTGCGTGTGTAACCTCCAAATTTTACCATGAAAATCAGCAAATGGACAAACTTTGTCTTCTGAAGATTTTGTTTTCTTTTCAAGAAAGAGTTTCTTTCAACGCTTTTGACTCGAACATTCGTAAATGCTATATACTTTTCTTGTAATTTATTTAATCACTTATGTTTAGTTGTAGACATGAAACTTTTATCTGCAATGGCAATAATATAAGTGAGACACCAATGATAGATAACTACTTGCTATATGGCTTGAGAAGTGTGAGTTCTCCTTTCGACAAGGTTAAGTTGGGTTCAGAAACTTGAATTGATAATTGAGTTGAGAAAATCATTAAGAAAAAGAAAAACAGATGGGTATTTGATTAGGAGGATCTATAGACATGAAGGCTAAAGGACAGGAAAGAAGAATTCTGGTATCAAGATTCGAGATACACACACCAGTCAGTGTATCAATTCGACGAAATAGAAAAACATCGTCTTTTGAGAAGCAATCCATTTTTTTTTATTGAAAGAAAAGCGTGCTTGACATTCACTAAATAAGTAATCACAGAGATTAATTATATATGCTAGCTAACAAGAGAAATGGTAAACTCGGGAACAGATTGATGGATAGGTACGTGAAAGCCGAAATAAAATTAAGCAGTCAGAAAATAAAAGCAAGAAAGCATGGAGGCCAGCGAGAGTGGTGTGTAAACAGATGATCGATCGGTTGGGAAATGTGTGATCATACGGGGCATGGCTTAGGAGTGTTGAACCTTGTTCGTAAGCATGTATTAGTTAGTTGTGTTGGTTTTCCGTCTAAAATTATACTACTTCACTCCGTACTATGTATGTATGTATGTATGTGATTTTGAAAAAGAAAAAGTGGGTTAAAGTGTGGGAGAACTAACACAGTGAAAATCACATTAGTGTATATATATATATATATATAGTAATGTAGTAAGGTGTTTTGTTATATGTATGAATTTGTAAGTAAGTATGTAGAGAGGAGAGTGAAAGAAGATAGTGGGTAGTAAAGGTGTAAAGTTAAAAACATATTGGGTGGAGTTTATACGACATACAATAATATTAATAATAATGTTGTAAGATATTATTGGACTATTGGGTCTTACTCATAGTGGGTCTAAGTTGGGCTTTTTATCTTGTATAACCCTAACATCTAGTATATAAAGAAGGTTAGGGTTCCCTGTATACACACATTCTGATTAATAAAGTCTCTCTTATTGTTGTCTCTCATACATCTCTCTATATCTATACATATATCTATAACGACCTAATATGTCACACAACACGTTATCAGCACTTTGCTCGCGGAGAATAGGATATACGCTCGCGGATTTGGAGATTGTTGGTAAACGCACGTATATTGGGTATTTATAAACCTTGAGGTTTATCCGGGTTTTAGGGTTTTGCTATATCGACCTTCACCAACATACCGTGCGTAAGGTACCGAATTCAAAACTTAATTTATTCCATATATATGATCGCACATATTATTTTATGGATAACTAAAACATGATAAATTATATGGAAGATGTAAAACATATTGGGTAATAAGGCATTTTTTTTTGTCTGCATATGAAACAAATTGATAAGTAAAGACCTGGTAACTCATATGGATATGTTTGATTAGATTATTATTAACATGTATATGCCGTATGCTTTATTATTATGCCGTATCTGTGGTTATGAATTTACAGTCTAAATTGGTTAAGATATAAACCTTTAGAGGTTAAACTATTATGTTTGAAAGCACTAGAATCATACTGAAACATGTCAAGAATTGTGTACTGCCTATGTAATTATAATTATAATCAAACTGGATATAGTTTACTTAATTACAGGAGAGACCCCTAGTATTGTACTTACATTTAAAACAGTATATATGAGCTTAATTCTAGCTTAATACTCGGCCCATATTAATATACATACATGCATGAATATTGTTTAGTGATTAGTTAATAAAAAAATTACATGTTAAGTGAATAAGAATTACCATGTTAATAATCACTGTCATGTAAAATTATTACTGCTGCTATGTATATAATATGTAAATTTGCGAAATCATATATTTTCACATTTAAGTTGGAAAAATTATGAACCTTCCCCAACTAGGCTCACCTATTTGGATACGATGTTTAGGAAAGATATAGGCGGAAGTCGATATCCTAATGAGGTCGGGTTTTAAGTGGCATTCGTGCCCTCCACCCTCACCGTCTTTCCTGGTCGTTTTTCCAGTAGAGCTACCGAAAGGGGTTGACTAAATAATAATTTCCCCGAGTGTGTTTATATAGTGATGTATGTTTCGCCGAATTGGTGTTTCAGTATCGACCCGTCGTTCGATCAATGAGAACCGATTCACATGAGAAGCAAAACTAATGTTTTCGAACCTGTCGTTTCGAAAAAAACGTTTGTGCTTGTGCAAACCATAAACATACAAACCAGTCGTTTTATATGATAAATAATCCAGAACTCCCAACACATGTTGGATGCCATCTATGATGAGAAAAATCGTAAAACATACTTGCGAAATGACTGTTTAGACGTTGATTTTATTCCGTCACCACATGTTAGTCACCCTGATGTGTGAAAATGTGATGCCCAAATTTTTTTTTGGATGCCATCTTTGATGAGCAAAACACGAGTTTGTTGTTACCCTCACGATGAATGCTAAGGCGTTGATTTTATTCCGCCGCCACATTTGGGACGTGATGACGTCTATGGTGAACAAATGTCTGAAATTGACATATTGGAGCAATCCTTCACCAAAATACTAGCTTGGAAATTGTATTCCATAAGCAGTATCATGAATTTATATTCACCATGTTCCTTTATCACCCATCTGTTATTGGATAAGAAAATTACCCCGGTGAGTAGTTTTAATCGTATTGGGTCAATGGCTAATTGTTTGCCTGATATTAATGCTCTTCGTGTACATTTTTTTCCACGAATCGAGAACCGAGACAAGTGTTATTTGTCTCGAACTGTCGTGATCCCGATGAATCGCCTAGCCAAGCGAGATTTTAGACAATCGTCAAAATCGAAAACCTGTGGCTCCAAGACAGTAATTGAAAGGAACAATATGGGCCGTTGTCACAAAGCAAGAGATAATGCTCAAGGAGCCAACTCTATGCTATAAAGACAAAGGTCATGCACGGTTACTCCTTAAATAGTTCACAACTATTATAAAGGTGGAAAAACCGATGTTAATGTGGTTAAAGTTAATTGAAAGGAAACTCTTGAGACCTCCGATTTTGTGGCTCAAATGAGTTTGATACATTTCTTTATTGATTTTGATAAATCATTGAGCCATTTTTTCGCTCATCTGGATTATGTTTTCCATTTGGATTATTATTTTTCCATTTGGACCATACTTTTGGATTATGGTTTGCCTGTTTATGAAATTTCTCGAAATAATTTAAAGTGTTTTGAGCAAATTCCTTTGACAAATGTGACCAAACTTTAAATTATGAAATTTTAGGTAATATTTGTGGGGTAGTTGTTTTTTTTGGAAATAGTGGGTAACAGTGTACCACATAATTTCACCAACTATTTGCCTAAAAGAGTACTCAGTGACAACGATTCTGGACCTGTCGTTCCAAATCAAAATCTTTGGTAAAACCAAATTGATTTGTCAAATATGAGGTCTTATACTCATGTAGGTCCTGCCGTACCTTGTTGAGTTATAAAATATTCGAGAAAACCAGTGTTATCTGGTAATAGCTCATGAAAGAATTGAAATTTCTTTACATAGCCTCCACTCAATACGACCAAAAGCGTATTTTAGAGGAGTTGAAATGTCTTTCAAGTGGTTGTTACCACATTTTTTTTAAAAAGCATTTAAAGTTAACTTATCATTTCGCCTGTCGTCGATTGATAAAAGATTTAGATGCTAAGACATGATTGTCTATACTATCATTCGCCTGTTGTCGATTGATCAAAGCATTTTGATATTGTGGCATTGACCGGATGAGATATTCCCGGGTCAAAAGACGATGCTTGATTTATAATCGCATCGCATTTGGAGTCTCTCTGAGAATATATTTCGCGATTAATCCGAAATTAATGCCACTAATGCTCACTTTGAAAGACTAGTATGTGTAAAGATCACGAAATGAACTCGTAGAATTCTTGTAAAGAATTGAAGGAGTTATTGTGGACTTATACAACCATAAGATGGACCATAAATATAAATGGTTATGGTTGATGCATCGACAATATGGTCACATTTTAATGTTGTCCACATAAATGCAGCACTTTCCAAACTTTTAGCCCTATCATTAAGTTGATGGCTCATGATCCGGATTATCCTGAAAAGTCTAGTCGACTTGATAATTCCGAAGAGTAATAATCGAAATTTCGATTTGAATTACTTGAGTTTGGAAATTGAAATTGAACATCATGTCGATTATGTTCAGACCCAAATGGACTCCCGGAAAGTTTGATGATGCGACTGCAAATGATTGCATGCATTTCTTGGTCTTGCGCACCAAGATTTATATTTCCGTGTGGGGTTATGCTATTTTGCTGCATTGGTCCGTTATGAGGCCCATAGACACTCAAACACCATATGCGTACCAGCTGGTTACTGGTTATGAGCCAGAAGTCTCATATTAACGCGTGTTTAGAGTGATTAATTAATATTTTGATTGAGCCGCTCCAGCGTTCAAAATATGGACCTCTGAAGGGGACATAAGTCGATTATGAATCTCCTGCCTATCATTTGATAGAGTAACCTTGGCAAGCGATCTCTTTACCGCATGATATGCAAAAGTGACATCGCTAAGACTATTCTCCCCGTCGTTAGGGGGAGATTTGCACGTTACTGTTGATAAGGAACGACGTGAAATAACGTGGCATAACCCACTCAGTCTTAGCTTGATCCCCAAAACTGCACTTAGTGATAAGTAAGTGCATAGACTCCCTCAAGTCTAACTAAATGTTAGACGCATTTAATGACTTTTTGAGATGTCACGAGATCATTTATACCTGCTACAAAATGCTTGCAAGGATAGACGTTCCTGTCGGACGTCGTGTTCCTGTCGTAACACGTTGCTTTGGCCGAACCCGCCAAGCAAAGGACGTTGCCGTCGGCCGTCAGTCTGTCATCCTTCCTAAGATATGAGGAAGTTGATCGGTTCTTAATTCGTTCAGCCCCAGAGGTGGTGAACTGAAACTCGTTTGTCGCACGAGATTATAAAGGATCAAGGAGATGTGTGATTTCCTCCTCATCATAAGAATCTCGAAATATCTGTCGATCATGATATCTTAGACGATATTGAAGCGAAACGGGACTGTCATTGATTACTTGTTCATATATTCGGTGACGACTGATAATATGAACAAATTATGACATGGAACCATGTACCGTTGCCTGAAGTCAACGTAGAATAGACTGGACTAATGGAAACTTGCAATCCAAGTAGACTCCTTAGCGTAAGTGTGTTCGGACCTGTAGCTCCAACACCACCAATGTTAAACGAGTTCGTTTATTTGGTTATTCGTAAGGAAGAGTGATGAAAATAATGAGATTGTACAATGCTCGCCTAGTAGCGCAAGGCTTCTCTCACATATTGGAATTGATTACGAGATGGTTTATTTCCTCGTAATGGATGTTATAACGGTCCTCTACTTTATCAGTTTAGTAGTTTCTGGAAAACTGATTATGCAGCATGTGATTGTGGTCACGATCTTATCTCTGTGGGGATTTAGACTAGAGATGTGGATGAAGGTCCCTGTGTGACTTCATAATGCTTGAATCAAGTAGTTCCTGACTACGGAACACGATCTCAATTAAATGAGACGTTCACTATATGGATTAATATAATCCGAGCGGATGTGGTATACCCGCCTAAGTGAGTACTTGATTAGCTTGAGATACTTGAACAAGTATTATGCCCTTGCGTGTTTTATTACGCGATCCATTTTTTGGATTTGCCTTCGAGATGAAGGATCTTGGGAAGACACGGTAGTGACTCGGCCTGATGATCGAGTCCCGTAAATATTGAATCTAAGTTCATGATTCAGACTACACCCAGAAGGTGTTATAACGTTTTAGTCATTATGACGCTAACTCGTCAGATTCTCCCATGATCGTTTGATCACTAGACATTGATATAGACCCAGTCCGTCCCTGATGTGATGATGAAGAGATAATGAACCATGATGTTCATATCTAAGTACAATAAGCGCATTATTATACTTGGTCTAATGTGCTAGGACGAACATCTCGTCTGCTGTGAATGGTATAGCTCGACACAGCATCGCGCTAACACGCTGCCATCGAAATGGCATAAAAGACATTTTCCCATTACCTTAAGGTAATTGTGGATGAGGGCTTGTCTTATCCCATTTGCGTCATCGAGTTTACCTACCCCCTTCGATACTCGAATTAACGCGACCCTTTTTTCGGTTATACCGATGCCGGTTACTTATCAGACCCGCATAAGGGATATTCCTAGCATGGCATGTCTTTACCATTAGGAATAAGGCGATATCTTGGAGGTCTTGAAATGACTCCAGACGAATCACTATGATCTGCTCGTGCTCTATGAGACGACTAGAGAGTTTATATGGCTTCGAGCTAGTATTAGCCATATTTGAATTACATATCCTCTGTCTCACGATCCAGATAAAACACTTGTCTTATTTGAGGACAATTTGTTATTATCGATCAAGAGAGATATGACTAGATTATGCTATTTAGCATTTTTCGCCGAAATAAATCTTCACATATGAAGTTTAAGAGCATCCAGTTGAATGCTCGTTCTATTACACGTTAGATTTTCTTGCATCCAGTCGTGTGCAAGTAAATGAAGCATCCAGTCGAATGCTCGTACTCTTTCTTGAAATATGAAATCATTGCACCCTGTCGTGTGCAAGTGAGGGGGAGCATCCAAGTGAATGCTTATTGCACTAATTACTACTTAGTCGAAATCCTCGCACCCTGTCGTGTGCAAGTGAAGGGGAGCATCCAGTCGCATGCTCGTGTACTCTTTTTATCCTTAGATCAAGGTTTTTTCCCACTGGGTTTTCCTTGGCAAGGTTTTTAGCGAGACACGTTCCCATCATATCTCACTTAAGATTGCCGAAATTAGGGGGAGTATCCGGTTGTATACTTCTTACCACTGTGTACTCTTTTGTCTTTCGACTAGAGGTTTTTCCCACTGGGTTTACTCTAGCAAGGTTTTGATGAGGCACCTGTTTGGTGGTTGATCCCCTATTACTACCACCGTTGCACTCTTTTTGATGAGGCACACTGTTTTGTGGTTAGTTAATTACATAATATTTCGGCCTATATCATTCGGCTACACAGTTTCTTCTAGGTACCGGTTTTGTCCCACACTGGGTTTTCCGGCCCTAAGGTTTTTATGTGTTTAGCACTGCGAATGAACTTGACTCAGATCGACTGCATGAAGACGAAGAATTCAAGACGTCCAAAGGGGGAGTGTTGTAATATATTATTGGACTATTGGGCTTTACTCATAGTGGGTCTAAGTTGGGTTTTTTTATCTTGTATAACCCTAACCTCTAGTATATAAAGAAGGTTAGGGTTCCCTGTATACACACATTCTGATTAATAAAGTCTCTGTTATTGTTGTCTCTCATACCTCTCTCTATATCTTCTGTACATAATAATACTTCCTATATATATAATATATAATGGAGTATACTACTATTTTAGTAATAATCCGGATCATGAGCCATCAACTTAATTATTGTCGTCGATTGATAAATGATTTAGATGCTAAGACATGATTGTCTATACTATCATTCGCCTGTCGTCGATTGATCAGAGCATTTTGATATTGTTGCATTGACCGGATGAGATATTCCCGAGTCAAAAGACGATGCTTGATTTATAATCGCATCACATTTGGATTCTCTCTGAGAATATATTTCGTGATTAATCCGAAATTAATGCCGCTAATGCTCACTTTGAAAGACTAGTATGTGTAAAGATCACGAAATGGACTCGTAGAATTCTTGTAAAGAATTGAAGGAGTTATTGTGGACTTATCCAACCATAAGACGGACCATAAATATAAATGGTTATGGTTGATGCATCGACAATATGGTCACATTTTACTATTGTCCACATAAATGCAGTACTTTCCAAACTTTTAGCCCTATCATTAAGTTGATGGCTCATGATCCGGATTATTCTGAAAAGTCTAGTCGACTTGATAATTCCGAAGAGTAATAATCGAAATTTCGATTTGAATTACTTGAGTTTGGAAATTGAAATTGAACATCCTGTCGATTATGTTCAGACCCAAATGGACTCACGGAAAGTTTGATGATGCGACTGCAAATGATTGCACGCACTTCTTGGTCTTGCGCACCAAGATTTATATTTCCGTGTGGGGTTATGCTATTTTGCTGCATTGGTCCGTTATGAGGCCCATAGACACTCAGACACCATATGCGTACCAGCTGGTTACTGGTTATGAGCCAGAAGTCTCATATTAACGCGTGTTTGGAGTGCTTAATTAATATTTTGATTGAGCCGCTATAGCGTTCAAAATATGGACCTCTGAAGGGGACATAAGTCGATTATGAATCTCCTGCCTATCATTTGATAGATTAACCTTGGCAAGCGATCTCTTTACCGCATGATATGCGAAAGTGACATCGCTAAGACTGTTCTCCCCGTCGTTAGGGGGAGATTTGCACGTTACCGTTGATAAGGAACGACGTGAAGTAACGTGGCATAACCCACTCAGTCTTAGCTTGATCCCCAAAAACTGCACTTAGTGATAAGTAAGTGGATAGACTCCCTCAAGTCTAACTAAATGCCAGACGCATTTAATGACTTTATGAGATGTCACGAGATCATTTATACCTGCTGCAAAATGCTTGCAAGGATAGACGTCCCTGTCGGACGTCGTGTTCCTGTCGTAACACGTTGCTTTGGCCGAACCCGCCAAGCAAATGACGCTGTCGTCGGCCGTCAGTCTGTCATCCTTCCTAAGATATGAGGAAGTTGACCGGTTCTTAATTCGTTCAGCCCCAGAGGTGGTGAACTGAAACTCGCTTGTCGCACGAGATTATAAAGGATCTAGGAGATGTGTGATTCCTCTTCATCCTAAGAATCTCGAAATATCTGTCGATCATGATATCTTAGACGATATTGAAGCGAAACGAGACTGTCATTGATTACTTGTTCATATATTCGGTGACGACTGATAATATGAGCAAATTATGATAGGAAACCATGAACCGTTGCCTGAAGTCAACGTAGAATAGACTGGACTAATGGAAACTTGCAATCCAAGTAGACTCCTTAGCGAAAGTGTGTTCGGACCTGTAGCTCCAACACCACCAATGTTAAACGAGTTCGTTTATTTGGTTATTCGTAAGGAAAAGTGATGAGAATAATGAGATTGTAGAATGCTCGCCTAGTAGCGCAAGGCTTCTCTCACATCTTGGAATTGATTACGAGATGGTTGATTTCCTCGTAATGGACGTTATAACGGTCCCCTACTTTATCAGTTTAGTAGTTTTCCCAAAAACTAATTATGCAGTATGTGATTGTGGTCACTGTTTTATCTCTATGGGGATTTAGACAAAGAGATATAGATGAAGGTCCCTGTGTGACTTCATAATGGTTAAATCAAGTAGTTCCTGACCACGGAACATGATCTCAATTGACTGAGACGTTCACTATATGGATTAATATAATCCGAGCGAATGTGGTATACCGCCTAAGTGAGTACTTGATCAGCTTGGGATACTTGAACAAGTATTATGCCCTTGCGTGTTTTATTACGCGATCCATTTTTGGATTTGCCTTCGAGATGAAGGATCTTGGGAAGACACGATAGTGACTCGGCCCGATGATCGAGTCCCGTAAAGATTGAATCTAAGTCCATGATTCAGACTACACCCAGAAGGTGTTATGACGTTTTAGTCATCATGACGCTAGTCGTCAGATTCTCCCATGATCGTTCGATCACTAGACATTGATATAGACCCAGTCCGTCCTTGATGAGACGATGAAGAGATATTGAATCATGATGTTCATATCTAAGTACAATATGCGCATCATTGTACTTGGTCTAATGTGCTAGGACGAACATCTCGTCTGCTGTCAATGGTATAGCTCGACACAGCATCGCGCTAACACGCTGCCATCGAAATGGCACTAAAGACACATTCCCTTACCTTATGGTAATTTTGGAATGAGGGCCTGTCTTATCCCATTTTACGTCATCGAGTGTACCTACCCCATTTGGTACTCGAATTAACGCAACCCTTTTTTGGTTATACCGATGCTGGTTACTTATCAGACCCGCATATGGGATATTCCTTACATGGTATGTCTTTACCATTAGGAATAAGGCATCTTGGAGGTCTTGGAATGACTCCAAACGAATCACTCTGATTTCGTGCTCTATGAGACGACTAGAGAGTGTATATGGCTTCGAGCTCGTATTAGCCATATTTGAATTACATATGCTCTGTCTGACGATCCAGATAAAACACTTGTCTTATTTGAGGACAACTTGTTGTTATCGATCAAGAGAGACATGACTAGATTATGCTATTTAGCATTTCTTGCCGAAATAAATCTTCACATATGAAGTTTAAGAGCATCCAGTTGAATGCTCGTTCTATTCTAGGTTAGATTTTCTTGCATCCAGTCGTGTGCAAGTAAATGAGGCATCCAGTCGAATGCTCGTACTCTTTCTTGGAATATGAAATCTTTGCACCCAGTCGTGTGCAAGTGAGGGGGAGCATCCAGGTGAATGCTTATTGCACTAATTACTACTTAGTCGAAATCCTCGCACCCTGTCGTGTGCAAGTGAGGGGGAGCATCCAGGTGAATGCTTATTGCACTAATTACTACTTAGTCGAAATCCTCGCACCCTGTCGTGTGCAAGTGAGGGGGAGCATCCAGTCGCATGCTCGTGTACTCTTTTTGTCCTTAGACCAAGGTTTTTTCCCACTGGGTTTTCCTTGGCAAGGTTTTTAGCGAGACACGTTCCCATCTTATCTCACTTAAAATTGCCGAATTAGGGGGAGTATCCTGTTGTATACTTCTTACCACTGTGTACTCTTTTGTCCTTCGACTAGAGGTTTTTCCCACTGGGTTTACTCTAGCAAGGTTTTGATGAGACACCTGTTTTGTGGTTGATCCCTACTACTACCATTGTTGCACTCTTTTTCCTTCGATCAGAGATTTTCCCATTGGGTTTGTTCTAGCAAGGTTTTGATGAGGCACACTGTTTTGTGGTTAGTTACTTACATGATATTTCGGCCTATATCATTCGGCTACACAGTTTCTCCTAGGTACCGGTTTTGTCCCACAGTGGGTTTTCCGGCCCTAAGGTTTTTATGTGTTTAGCACTGCGAATGAACTCGACTCATATCGACTGCATGAAGACGAAGAATTCAAGACGTCCAAAGGGGGAGTGTTGTAGGTTATTATTGGACTATTGGGCCTTACTCATAGTGGGCCTAAGTTGGGCTTTCTAACTTGTATAACCCTAACCTCTAGTATATAAAGAAGGTTAGGGTCCCCTTGTATTGATACATTCTGATGAATAAAGATCTACGATTGCCTCTTGTTCTCTCTATGTCTCCTATATAATATATATATATATACTGAGCTAATAAAACTTACAACAATTAAATTAAAATTAAAAAACAAACACTATATCTCTCTAAATCCTATATCTATCTATCTCTCTGTGTGTGTGTGAGAGAGAGACAGAGAGAGAGAGAAGTCAAGAAACGGAAAGGAGGGGGGGGGGGAAGAATAAGAATAAGAATAAGAATAAATAAAATATATAAATTATAAATCTCTCTTCGTTCGTTCGTTCGTTGGTTATTTCGCTGGTTTAGTGGATTTTGCATCCGAAACGAAAAGACAGAAAGATATATAGAGAGAGGGAGGTATATCAATCAATCTTTTAACCCCATTTACGTTACTTTCTTTCTTTATTCTTTTTCTTCCTCTCTCTCTCTCTCTCTCTCTCTCTGTTTTTGCCATCTAATTATAATATAGGTGTGTGTGTCTTTTTATTGTTTTTATTTTTATTTTTTTGATTTTTGATTTAGTATTTAGGATCCACACTCACTTCACTCACTTTTATTAGGACTACTCTTATTTATTTATTGATTTATTGATTCGTTAATACAATGAAACAAACACATTACCATATGTTATAGATCTACTTTTTCCCCATTGATACCGTCGACAACGGCTGTATTAGTTCACGCCACGTAATAAAAACTCAATCTACTAAAAATACAATAAATAAATAAATTATTTTTAATTAATATTTAAATTTAGGGTAGACTTAACTAGGGTTTCGATATATTTATTTTGGTTTTTAGTAGGTTTAGTTTTTAGTACGTGGCGTGATTTGTACCATTACCGTCTGTATTAATCACAGACGGTCTGCATAAAGCATAAGCCCTACTTTTTACTCTCTTTCTGTCAGGGAAAGGGACAGAGATTCAACCAGGGCCTTTTTTTTTACACTCTCAATTACACCATTTACTACCCAACCTTTTAATTTTTACCAATTTGGTCCCCCAACCTACAAACTTCTCGTGTTTAACCAAAATTACTATATTCTTTCTCCCATCTATCACATATTGCGTCAACTTCCATCCTAAATGTATCTCCAAATCTCAGATATACTTAGTGCAATTTTATCCAGCTGTCCAACCCTTCATTACACTACAATTGATAGGTTAAGTACCAAATTGGTATAACTTAAAGGTTCGGTACTAAATTGATAAAACTTAGAGGTTCAGTACCAAATTAGTAAAACCCAATAATACAGAGCACTAAACAAATTTGTTCCCGGTTTCTCTACTAGTTCCCATTAAGTGATCCAACTGTATTTTTTTTTATAAGAAAAGGAATATAATTTGGGATCCCTTACCTACATTGTTAGCAACAATGTTCTAAAAAGCGGCTGCGGGTTTTAGACAGAAATAGGCCACATAGCGCCTAATGCCGCTTCCGTATGACCGCCTAATCGAGTAGGCCTCGGCCTAATTTTTGCCTAGGCTCCCAATTTATAACACTGGTTAGCAGTAATAGGCGCCCCCCCTGTCTTTCAGACTTGTTTCATCTTTCTCTCTTTTTCTTTTCTCTATAAGCTTCAAAGCAAAGCTACTACTTCTTCTTACTTTTGTCTTTTATACTTTCTTATTTACAGACGTTTGGGAACAAACCAATTAAAGCAAACCAGTTGAGACATATGTGTATGTATCCCTGAAGAAGCAGGTTCTATTTGTACAAAAAGGCGTTTGTTAGAGAGAGGTTTACTTACTTTCGAGTCGGTTAAAAAGGGATTCCAAGATTCAGCGGGCAGGGTCAGGGGGCGAGTTGCCCCAAGTAGCAGCAGCAGCTAGAAGGGTCAACTCATCTGTCGCTATTGCAATGGATGACATGGAGAGTGGTGTTGGTTACGGGATGTACAAAGATAACAGACTCAGGACTTTCCCCAGCCTCCGCACCAAATCTTACTCCCCTCTTGTAACTACAACCTCTCCTTCTCTTTTACTATCTTCTTCTCTTTATTTACACTCACCTATCATCTCATTTTTTTTCCGTATGCCCCTCCCTACGAGATTCGCATTATAAAGTTTTGTTGCCTTTGCACATTACATAAACCATATATTGAGGTAGATTTACAGCAGGAAAAAGTTGATTAAATAGTTTTCATCAATCAGCAAAAAATGATATAGTAGTGTAAAAAATATTTAGCTTCCGCAGTTAATTAGCACTTCATACAATGATTTATTTAAACTTGGTTCAGTAAGAGTATAAAATCGCCAAGAAAAGGTAACGCTAGTGTACTTGTAGCCTGTGTATGACATCGAAAGGTGATAAATTATTAATTAATAGAACTGTGAATATCCCTTGTATTCTGGTATCGTTTCATAAGTTTCCCTTATATAATATATGGCACTTTTAATAAATTGGTTAGTTAACTTTCCCTTATTTTAATAGTCTTGTGTGCTCTTATCATTGTTTTCTTTCTTATGATGACAATGATGTTAGACAACTTGCCTATTGCCTTTAGAACAATTGGTAACAAAACAAAGACATACTTAATCTTCTTTTTGATACTGTTCAGCTAGGCATTATAGTAATCACTGATTCCTGTTTATAAGATGAACTTGATACTTGTGATCTCGTTAGTGTTGAAAGTCGTCACCAGTCACCTTTATTCTTGCATTTTTTGACACTACTAGTTTTCTCACCATGCTTCACCCTAGCTTGTTGGCAATTTGAGGTCCTCTTTAACTGGTTTCTGTACTATTCTCTAAAAGTAGTTTCAAAGCAAATCAGTCTTTGCTGAGGTGTTCCTTTGTCTTTTTATTTTCTTGGAGGATCCAGATTTTAATTTTCTCGCTCTGTTAGCCTTTTATGTGTAAGGATGTTATTTTCATCTTGACATGATTGACCGTAAGGTGTTTGCATACAGGTTTTTCGGCTTTTCATGCGAATAAATTTTCGTGTTCGCTTGTTGCTTATGCTCTTTGGCTTCGGAGGCATATTTTACGTTGGGGCAAGTACCTCGCCAATTATCGTGTTTGTCTTTGCGGTCTGTATAATTAGCTTCCTCATATCTATATATCTTACCAAGTGGGTACTCTCAAAGGATGAAGGGCCTCCTGAAATGGCTGAGGTATAATCTATTATTTTCTACCCGTTTTGATTTAGGTTTCCTTCTCTGAGGTTACTGAGGTTATCGCCTTTCTCTGGACAGATTTCTGAAGCAATACGTGATGGAGCTGAGGGTTTTTTCCGGACTCAGTATGGAACTATATCTAAAATGGCTGTTATACTTGCATTGGTGATTCTCAGTATATATTTGTTCAGGAGTACGACCCCCCAACAAGAATCTTCTGGCCTTGGAAGGTGACGATACTCGTTTCGACGTTAATGTTAAATTTCTTTTGTCACTTGAGTTTGCCATTTAGTTTTCTCTTGCCCTTTTTTGTATGCAAATGCAGGACGACGTCTGCATTTATTACGGTAATTGCATTTCTTCTAGGGGCTCTATGTTCAGGCGTTGCTGGATATGTTGGCATGTGGGTCTCTGTTCGTGCAAATGTCCGGGTTTCGAGTGCAGCTAGACGTTCGGCCAGAGAGGCACTTCAGGTAATTTCTCTAGTTTTTCTCAACCTGAAACATATGTATTTGATAAAACAAATGATTTTCAAATGTTCAAAAGACTGGTTGATAAAAGGGAATTGTGCAGATTGCTGTTCGTGCTGGTGGTTTTTCTGCTCTGGTTGTTGTCGGCATGGCAGTACTTGGGGTTGCTATTCTTTACGCGACATTTTATGTCTGGTTGGGGGTGGACACGCCGGGATCAATGAAAGTCACTGATCGTAAGTTTGCAGTTTTCCTGAATAACTGTCTATTTACTACTCCTGTTTGTGTTTTATATATTTATTAATGTATGACATGTTGCTAAAGTCTTTTACTACCGTTTCTGCGAAACTTTTCCTGACAGATGACTAAATTGAATAAATACTAGCTTTTTAAATCATACCTTTCTGAGTACTGGTGGAATGCTTCAAGTCATGAAACCTGACATTATTCAAAATTGTCTACAGAAGATGATCTCATTTATATTTTCTTTTACTCTGTAACCATAACTAAAACCTGATTTGGAGAATGCCGGAATAGTCAGTATTTGTCGGAGTGTACACTAGCACCTGAATCATCTTCAATCACTTATTTTGTTTCAGTGCCTCTTCTTCTTGTTGGCTATGGGTTTGGAGCTTCATTTGTTGCCTTATTTGCTCAGTTGGGTGGTGGAATTTACACGAAAGCAGCTGATGTTGGAGCCGACCTTGTTGGAAAAGTCGAGCAGGGTATACCTGAAGATGATCCTCGTAATCCTGCAGTAATTGCTGATCTGGTATATGTTTATATTTTACTTCATTGGAAAAATAGCATGTGTTCAAAATTTGGAATCATCAATTTTAATATATCTATGTTAGCATGGTATTTTTCTCGATATTGATTGATGGACTTATAACACCATTTATGGTGGGTTTTGAGTATTTGTGGAGGCATTACACGGATCTTTTTTGGTACTAGTGTTGAATGAGTTATCACATACACACTGAAGTTAAGTTGTGGATAAAGTGATGTTTCATATGTTGAAGGTTGAATTTCGATTTTTGAAAGTAGGGACTGACAACTATCGATTGTGCCTAGTGTATTAATGTTGAATGAATTATTATGTAGTGCCACTGGGTAGTTACATTGTGAATGAAGTGATGTTTCATATGTTGAAGGTTGGAGACAATGTTGGAGATTGTGCGGCACGAGGTGCTGATCTCTTTGAAAGTATTGCAGCAGAAATAATCAGTGCCATGATTCTTGGAGGGACAATGGCTCAGCGCTGCAAAATTGAAGGCAAGTGTATTGTCTATTTAAAATCTTCTTGGCTGTTCTTACTTCGCAGTAAGCTTCTCTTGGTAGATAAATTTGTTTTATCTAATCCGAGGAAAGAGACAGGAAATGGTTTATTTGTTTTTTCTAAATTAGTCAAGTACTGCTAGGTAGGGTGGAACTTTCTGTCTGCCAGAAGAGTTAGTTTATACTTTATCGGAAGAATTCCTCATTTGGTTTGCAATTTAAAGTTATCTAGTCTAACCCTCGCCTCTCCCTCTCTCTCTTAATGATTACACTGATACTGCCTGGCTGTTTATTGGCTGTGGTACGGCATGCGTCTTTTTGTTTGCTTGTTTCTTCATTCTCATAGCGTTCATTTTGATTAGTTACACTATTCTTGGCACAAAATACATGCAGTAATAGTATTGCGCATAACAGTAGTCTTCCAGTTTAGTGATATATTCTCCTTTCCAATAACCCTTTCTCAACCTTGTTGTTCTTTTGGCTGAGAAATTGATGAATGTAGTTGTGTTAATCCTTATGTGCAGATCCATCTGGATTCATTTTGTTTCCTCTTGTTGTTCACTCGTTTGACCTACTGATATCATCTGCTGGGATATTTTCCATACGTGGCACACGTGATCCTTCAGTAATTGGTGCAATCGAGGATCCTATGGAAATTCTTCAAAAGGGATATTCCGTCACAATATTTCTGGCCATAGTAACTTTTGGAGTGGTAACTATTTCTTTTGTATTTATTTCTTGATTGCAGCTATCTGAGTTTGGCAAATTTGAGCTTACTAATTTTTGTTGTTGACAGTCTACTCGGTGGATGCTCTACACTGAGCAAGCCCCTACAGCATGGCTAAACTTTGCATTATGTGGTTTGATTGGGATTATGACGGCATATTTATTTGTTTGGATTACAAAATACTACACTGATTATAAGCACGAGCCAGTGCGGACTTTAGCTCTTTCTAGCGCCACAGGCCATGGGACAAACATAATTGCAGGAGTTAGTTTGGGACTTGAATCTACTGCTCTTCCGGTTCTTGTCATAAGTGTATCTATAGTATCAGCGTATTGGCTTGGTCAGACTTGTGGCCTGGTTGATGAATCTGGGAACCCCACTGGTGGATTGTTTGGGACAGCTGTTGCTACTATGGGAATGCTTAGTACAGCAGCATATGTTCTCACTATGGATATGTTTGGCCCAATTGCTGATAATGCCGGTGGTATTGTAGAGATGAGTCAGCAGGTAAGAGAGTATTAGATTTTTTGTCAATTGCCATTTTCATTTTTGGTCTCTTCATTTATATGATTTTATAAAATTCAGCCAGAGAGTGTCAGAGAGATCACCGACTTACTCGATGCGGTTGGGAACACCACTAAAGCTACAACCAAAGGATTTGCCATAGGGTCTGCAGCTCTTGCGTCTTTTCTTCTTTTTAGTGCTTATATGGATGAAGTAGCTGCATTTGCTCGTGTTCCCTTTAATCAGGTTAGTTTACCTTCTGTTTTTCCAGTTTTTTTTAATGTATTCTCAAGTTTCTTTTGATCATCTTATTTTAACTTTCTTACTGTGCACAGGTTGACATCGCTATCCCGGAAGTTTTTGTTGGTGGGTTGCTTGGATCTATGCTTATTTTCCTCTTTAGCGGATGGGCGTGTTCTGCTGTTGGCCGAACTGCTCAAGAGGTTGTTAATGAAGTTAGAAGACAGTTCATTGAAAGACCTGGTATCATGGTTAGTCCAAAAGTTACTTTGAGAAGACATTTTAAATTGAATTTGGTCCATTGCGATGTTTTTAAATTTTTATCATAACGAAAAATTGCTTAATGTTACAGGAGTACAAGGAGAAACCAGACTATGGCCGTTGCGTTGCCATTGTAGCTTCGGCATCTTTAAGAGAGATGATCAAACCTGGTGCTTTGGCCATTGTCTCGCCTATGGCTGTCGGTAAGCTATCTACCACTATTCACACCATCATGTGCATTTTCTTTATTAACCCAGTGACGTATTAAAGGTGGCTTTGTTATATCTTTATTTTGGTGCTTATTACATGTAAACCTAATGCATCTTAGGTTGGTAATGGAACTGATGAACATGTTTGTGAACATTTGGTACAGGTTTGATTTTCCGGATATTGGGACACTATACAGGACAACCTTTACTTGGAGCGAAAGTGGTGGCTTCAATGCTTATGTTTGCAACTGTATCTGGTATTTTGATGGCTCTGTTTTTGAATACATCTGGCGGTGCCTGGGATAATGCCAAGAAATACATAGAGACTGGTGCTCTTGGAGGAAAAGGAAGTGACTGTCATAAGGCTGCAGTTACCGGTGATACGTAAGTACCCCTGACTTGAAATTTCATAGCATTCTGAACCTGTAGCATTTTCATTGTTATGCGACAAGGGTTTTTTAGCAGTTATTTTTTACAATTATCTGAAGCTTTTGTTTTGTTTGTTTTAATATTAATTGCAGAGTGGGAGATCCATTTAAAGACACAGCTGGGCCTTCACTTCATGTCCTAATTAAAATGCTTGCAACAATTACTCTCGTCATGGCTCCTATCTTTCTTTGAGAAAAAGTCTTTTTAATAATAGGCATACAGCTCTCCCCGAGTTTTTTTTTTCATGCGCTAATATAGTTATAGATACCTTGATGTAGAAGAGGTAGGGGTGGAGTCATAATACATTGTTGCATGGGATTATATTTTTTGAAATTGAAATATATTTTTTGTGGGAGATTATGCGACCTTTTATTTATCTCGTATTTTGGGGTATTTGTACAATTATTAATTGCACTTGAAGTTATGGACTTCTTTTCGCATTCCGTTGTTAGGAATTGACCAATGCCAACCAGATTGTTTTCCATCTTTTCAGGCTCATTATAATTAGAGGGGGGGAAAGTTTGAGGAGGTCAACTCAATCAATTTAAGTTGTCCTAAATATAGGATGAGGTGCAGAATTCAGATAAGAACATGTTTGAATTTACCTGTTTAGTAATGTTTTCCAGTCATAGTACAGAAGGTATAGGAAACATGGGTAAGAGAGTTTATGTTGTAGCTAGTTTTTGAAACTTGCCTGTTCTGGATTTACTTATTTGGTGGTTTGTGTCTTCCTACTGTCTTTCGCCTCTGAGGGCATGTTCGCAATGTTTATATGGTTTGTTATAAGTTCAACATACTTTTATCAATAAAGAAACCTTATCTAACAATACATATGAGCATACATTAACTAATCGAATCATTCGATGTGTTTGGATCTTGGTAATAACGAACAACATATTATAACATATATTTAATTTTTATTGGTTTGTATGTGTGTTAGCGGTAAAAAAACTCATATCATTACCATACCATTTCAGTTGAAACGACACGACAATACGGTACTACTGATACTACGGCAACAGTACAATGGTATGAGCGGTAAGTAGGAGGAGCCTAAGAGACTAGGTGAGTAAGGGGGATTTAACAAATTAGCCGACTGTTAAGCAGTTAGGCGTCAAATGATTTATTTTCGTCTGAAACCCGACCTTTCTTTCTATAACATTGGTACAATCAGTTAAGACTTAAAAGTTATACAGTCCAGTCTCTTAAATTTGACCTCGATTGGCTATAGTTTTTCTATTTTTGGCTGACCAACAAGGGTAGTAGTTAATGGTCATTGCTCAAAAGTTGGAGAAAAGTGTGATTGGCTGAAAACAAAAGAAAGACAAAAGCCTCTCCTAAACAAATGGATGACGAAATCTAATCCACAAATTCCCCCAGTTCAAACATGTAAAAACATACAGTGATTATATATAGAGGCATTTTTATTTTACACTCTCCGGGTGGTTCCCCCGTTACCAATGTATATTATATAAATTACATATTAAAATCGTAAATCAGTTATATTGTTGTTTGGGTCACCAAAGTTTGCAATAAACAGATCATATATCTTGTTATTTTGGAATGCGGATAATATATGCATGAGAACACTTTTTAAGGATGAATTCAACCATCAAGAGATCAAAGAGCTGTGTTATACGACCCACGATCCCCCTTGCCCATGTTCTGAACAGGTTATGGAAGATTAACCCTAAATCGCTCCAAAAGACAAAATTAATTGTGAATAGTTTGACAAGTATCAAATCGACCAATAATTTCAGAAACAAATCTTCATCCTATCAAGATTGCGGTGAGAATCAATACTTAATAGAAGAGGAAAATGCGCCATCATCCTCACAAAGTGTTGATGTTGTGGGAGTATCCCCTCGGATACCAAAAGGATCATTGGCGGTGTATGTGGGACCCGAGCTCCAAAGGTTTGTGATACCGGCTTGTTATTTGTCGATGCCAGATATTAGGGAACTGATGGAGGGTGCAGCTGAAGAATTTGGATACCATCACCAGGGTGGAGGGATCCGACTACCAAATTGTGACCAGCATGATTTTCGATACATTTTAGCAAAATGTATGGAAAAGCGTCAAACTTTGTCCAAGGGAAAGCATGCAAGTAAAAAACAGGCCGAATCGTAGAAAGTTTAGACCATTTTTCTCTCTCTTTTCTTAGTCATCTTCTATCATTGTTTTAAAATTCGCGCTACGTAGCGCTACGTAGCGCGAAATAGCGCTTTTTTGGTAAAAAACGCAACGAAAAATCACGATTTTGGGTGGAATTGCGCTAAAATCGCGCTACAGGGGACCAAAAGCGCAAAAAGCGCGAAATTCTGGACCAAAAGCGTAAATAGCGAGTTAAAAAAAAAAACAGCGGATTTAAATAATAAATATATATTGTACAATTTTCATAAAAGTGTCTGCAGTTCAAATGGTTAAGACTGTGCTGTTATTTCCAGCAGACCTGGGTTCGAAACTCACCAACAACAATTTTTTTTTTGATTTTTTTTTATTACTATCTAATATAACTATACCTTTTTTTTTTTTTTTGTTATATATTCTAAAGTTTAGTGCATATTTAGGCAAAAAAAAATACACCGCAAAGCGCTATATAGCAACGCTTTAGCGCTTTTAGCGTTTCTCTCGAAAAAACGCTACGATAGCGATAACGCTATTTAAAACACTGTCTTCTATCACTGCTACATTATTACGTACTTTGATGGTACACTAATTAACAAAGCCCTTGTATATCAACAAATTTTACATGACAGCATCCATGCATCTAGTATATTTTAGGAGAGTGATAATATGCCCATGCATGTTGATTTTCTGTATCATTGACTTGTTTTTATGTAAAATAGTAATAACCAAATTGACATGAGAATATTCTGTACTGTTTTCTGTTTGCATTAACATTACTACATTAGTCTTTAAGAGAGAGATATGGTAGGGTTCAAAATATTGTGCACATATAAGAGGGTGGCAATTATCATGAACAACTTAGATTCATATAAATGCATGCATACATACATACATACATACATAAATAAATATATATTTATAGTTTTATACTAGTAGCTAGAAGCTTGGATTTGTAAATCTAGTGCTACAATAACATATTACATATATTAAGCCTGAATATACAGGGAACTGCAAATATCATCGAAAGTGGGAATATATATATATATATATATATGCTTAATTAATTGGTGTGATCATGCATGTAGTAAGGAAAATATTCTATGAACTTTTTAGAAAGGAGCTAAAGGAATTCTGGTGGGGATCGAAACTCTTTTTTATAGTTTCGCTTTCGATACAAAGTTATGGTTTCCATTGTTGTGTTTTCATTATTATTTTACTTTTACTAAAATATAGAAATAAAGATTAAAAAGCAACAAATTGCTCTAGGGTGGGAAGCAACAAATAAAGGATAAAAATCGACCCATCTCCACTTTGCAACTGGATCCGAGGAAGGATATATATATATATATATATATATCTTCTCTTGTAACTAAAGCTCTAGTAGTGTCTACACATTGGTCCCTATTCAATAAAATTACAAATTAATTTATAGGATAAAGATTAGTTCGAGCATCTACGACTAGTATATATATTAATTGCTCTATAGTTCACATCCACATTTATAATACTGCTCCAAAATAATAGAAAATTAACATAAACAAAAAAAGCGGATCAAGGAGGCACTTGGTACATTAATTACACGTCTTTGCTGCAGTACGAACCCCACCCTACAGGCTACAGCAATATTATATAGTATTATAGTACGAATTTATATTATGATAATATTAATGATACCATTAGATTAAGTCACATTATACCATGCATGATACCAGGTCAAATTCACAGATCTTGTTGAATAACTATACTTATATATGTGATGATCAACTAACGTGATAGCTAATTAACACAAGTCCTCCATACAATCAATATCATGTGTGCATCCCACAACTAGACTAAGACCCTACGCACATTCTAGTTGACATACATGACATGAGAACTAAATTATTGAAGAAGGTAATAAAAAGATGCAGAAGAAAAGCAAGTCTCAACTTTATTAAAAGTAGTCCCTTTCTCTTTGGAGTCATTCTCCATCAAATACAGATATCCATATAAACTTCACAAAGACCAAGGAAGGAAGCTGGGTACATAACACATTACATTACAATTTTGTCCTCTATTCATTCATTCATTCATTCGAGGGTTTCAACCTTAATTTACCCATACAAACTCTTTTAGGAGACTCTTTATTTATAGTTCACCCTGAAGTAGACTAATAAAACAAACGTCTAAAACCGGAAAACAGCAAAAGAAAAAAGAAAAAAGAAAAATGGAAGTTACAATAAAAAGATATTGAATTAGCATCAAATATCATCTGCACAACTGAGGATGGTGAGGTGTGGGGGTAAGCTCACAGGTAGACTGATCAGGTGAGTAACACCCATTGCTGCTAGTATTCATTAAATCATCATCATCGCTAACTGCAAAGTAATTAGATATTGGATCATTCAAAAATAAAACTTGTCTGTTTTCTTGTACCATCTTTACTATTTTCTCAAAGAAAGGAACATCACATGGGATTTTGAGTACCCCTTCTTGTTGAAAACCAAACTCATCTTCAGCTTCTCTTAAAAGAACCCCAAATGCTTGATGAGCCAAATACTCTGTTGGTATTATATACCTTTTAAGCTCTTTCCCAACGCAAACGGCTAGGTACCCTTTCGGTACCACATCATTATTCACATTCGATACTGTATTGTGATCTCTATCAGAGAAAGAAAGTGTTTTTTTAAGAAATTTGATGCTTTTGCTAGTAGTGGTGTTTAGATTGTTGCTACTATTACTTTTACTAATAGTGTTGGTATGGTTAGAGATTTGAGGTTTAGGGGCATTGGCGGCTAGGTTCTTCCACTTCTTCAACATCCGCTGAAGCCTAACTATCTCGCTTATCTTGTTTCCCTTCTTTGTTTGCTCCATTTTACTACTGTGATTGAGATTCAAAGGAATACAATACCTGATTTCTCTCTCTCTCTCTCTCTCTCTTTTTTTATTTTAAGATTTGCTTTTCTAGTTTGCAGGGTGTCTGAAACACAAGGCTGCTCGACTATTTAAAGCAATTTCAGTTTTTTTTTTAATTAAAGTTAATTAAACCTTTTTAAATCCCCTATAAAGTCAAAACCCCATGCAACCCAACCCTACCCTACCCTCCTATTTTAGTAGGCTACATTACATTTAAACATCTAAGGAAAATGCTCTTGAATTATCGTTACATTAAATAAAGTTTTCTATCAGATGATCATGATCAAACCTCATCAATGTCTTTTTTCAGAATCACAGCAAGACAATTCTCACTCTAATAAAAGACCATGCAACCTACGATCCTATGATTAACCAAACTAATTTCCTCACTGCTGATGTTACGTACCCTAAATCTAGACTCAAGTTGAGAGATTTTACTAATACAAGACCATATAACCAGGCAGCCAGACACTACAAGAAAATTGACAGTTGGTAACAGAATATTCTGTTTGTATTTGAGCAATTCTGTTGCTGATCGGTGATCGGCAACAGATTAGCAACATAAACTACTATGATACTGTTTGGCTTGTGGCTGATTTTTAGTAACACTTATGTTGTTACTAATTCCAGTCAGCAACATAATTGTAACAAGTTTATTCTATTGCCACTTGTATGTATAGTGCAACACATTTTGCAACACATCTGTAACACATACATATTGTTGCAAATCAGTTACAATTTTAAGCTAGATTATTTTATTATATAACTACTTGTAGCTACTCATGTCGGTATTGTGTTGCTATTTCTTTATTTTATTTATTTATTTAAAGCTTATAGTATGTTGCTATATTATTATTTAAATATCAAATATTTAAACAAAAATTAATCAAAAGACAAATTAATATTAATTGAATTTATTATCCATACAATCCCCAAAACAAACATGAAACAAACTATACACATTCTCGCATAGATTCCAACATTATGAAAGCTATTATGCACTACAGCCCAAAACTACCAGTAACAAATCTAAAAGTTTCACAAGTAAACAAATTTCCAAATAACACTAATCCATAGCGGCCACGAACTTGATGCACCTGTCCTAGAGTTAGAGCCAAGAAAAGATGAGCTTGATGATCCGAAGCTGTAGATGGAGCCTTGATGGTTCATCTTTCATACCAGCAACAAACTAAATAAATATAAAATTATCATCGGAATAACGGTCTTCTTCAACATATGAGATAACTTCGGTTTTTTGGCTTGAATGTCGTCAATAGCTGAAAAGAATACATAAGTAACATATTTAAAAACATGTGATATCAAACACAACAAACTAGCCTTTTTAAACCGATTAATCACTTCAACTGAAAACTAAACGATATGTAGCATCTTTGCAGTTTTCTGTAAAAGAGCTCAACGTCATTTTGAAAGTTACCAAAAAGACGTAGCACTTTGATTTCAGTTTAAAGCATTTAGTATTCGATACAGCAAAAACCACAAAATTAAGTACATTCAGAACAACTCAATATATACTAATAATGACTTGAATGTAGAAAATTGGGGATTTTGTAGTGTACATTCAAACTATAAACTAGAAAAAGAACCTGCGTATATAAACTAGTTTAAAGTACACAAACTGAAACAAAGGGAATGCAAACATATACGAGTAATACTTTACTATGTTCAAACTAATTTATACTTCGAAATCACAAACATTTCTAACATCTGCATTAAGCTAGAGCAGCCTAGTTTTAAATAAATTATAAGAGCGAAATGACCTGCGAATATAATATAGTCAATTATCAACGAGCATGCCCACATCACCCACGAGCACCTGGACCGTATAAACAAGAATCACCGCTTTCAGAAGAACTATCATCAACTGAATGTAATCTTCACATCTACTTACAAAAAAATCAAAAGATGTAGTATTCAATTGCTTGCAATTTGCAAACAAACCAACCTAAGATAAGATGAAAAAATAAAGGGCATAAAAGGTTTGTTTGTTAGGAAATTTGACATTTTAACCAAGCAAAAATTAACACAAATATGAAGTACTTTTTTTCCAGCTTTTCAAGATAACTTGTATATGTGTACACTTGTATCTAATGCCTGAGCGTATGTTGAACGTATGTGTATCAAAGGTGTGTTCTTGTATGTTTTTAAAGTAAAATTGTTCTGAGTTTTAATCTTTTTTAATACTTACTGCAAAGGATTCAGGAAGGAAATTAACAAAACCATATGGATTTGTGAAGCCAATTTCAAGCAATATAGAAAGAATACATAAAATCCTAACACAAGATTGGGAACAGATGTATACTAAATCTTCTTAAATGACACTTACTTTAGAGAATTTTCCTTCAAAATGCCTGGAGGAGCAACTATCGAAAAGAATATAATTGCAATGTGAAACTGCGTACAAGCAAATTGATAGTATTAAGGCTCTCGGAGAATCTGTAAAGAAGACATTAAGAATAAGTTTTGATTTATGGCAAAAGAAAAAGATATCTTACACAATAAAACAAGAAAAATGACCCCAAACATCAAAGCATTATAACTATTACTCCTACAAGAGATCCACAGCTAAATTAGCATCTATAAAGAAGTTTCAGGATACAAAGTGGTTCTGCTCAATGCATAGCTTATCAAAATACATTAATACCATTCAGGAGAATTAGGTACATGTTATTACGAGGTTACGCTGCAACTTAAATACTAACAAAAGATTCAAATTTTGGGGGTAATTTAAGCTTTAGATATATAAGAACATCCATTCAAAGATTAGAAAAACAGAAAGAAGGAAATAAAGACATACACAAACAGGGTACATGGTAATCCACAAATTTTCCACATACAATCAAACATTAGAATTTAGATACAGATATACATGATTTGAAATTGGAAAATTCTAAAATCAACTTATTTGATTGTAACAATTAGACCAATTACAGTTATAGACCATTAAATACAAAGTATCTGAATTGAAACTAAAATAAACACATCAAACCATACTTGTAGAAAGTCCAAACAATAAATAAACACAAAAGCTGGAAAAAAGTAACATATCTAAACAAATATTGATCAATAATAAATAGACGATTATCATAAGCAAGCAAACACAAACGTGTATATAAAGAGGGAAGATAGAGAGAGAGACCTATGAGCAAAAAGACTGGAGCGGCGGAAATATAAAATCTAGGGCTTGTTTTGTTTTTGAGCAGAGAGAGAACACTCTGCTGCACATTGTGTATTTTATTATCCAAGAATTGATAAGAAATAGGGGGGGATGTGCAAAACAAAAATGAAAGGGTGAAATCTTGAAATTGAAATAAAAACGGGGGAAATCTCAAAATAAAAAGGGGGGAAGGGATTTAGTATTTGGAGGCTTGGAGTCCATATCTATCAAATAAATCAAAATTTTCAAAAATAAGTCATAATTTTGCTTAATTTTATATGTATATATATATAATTTTTACAAAAAATAGTATGCGAAAAGTAATGATTACTTGTTACGAGTAGAGCCGAGGTTCACGAGTATGACTCGGATCATTAGAGTTTAACGAGTCTGACTCGAATTATTAGAGTTTAACGAGGCTGACTCGGATCATTAGAACTTAACAAGGCTAACTCGGATCATTAGAGCTTAACGAGGCTAACTTTTATCATTAGAGTTTAACAAGCCTAATTATCACTAACCCGAACTTTCAAATAAGTCATGAGCATAGTTTGAACTTGTTTTGTATACTAATCAAGAGTCGATGCGAGCTTGAAAAAGTATTCTAAGTCCACTTAGTTGAGGAGCTAGAATGAGGCTCGCGATGGATACAATCACCCTCACATCACGAATAATTCTATCAATATGTGTATATTTTACATATAAATTTAGTTTATTAGCCTCCCGCTTTTTTCTTTGAATTACAACACCCCTATATACGAATCACTAGGCTCACTCATAAGTCCACTTGCATCGAGCCGAACTCGACGTTTTTGCAACCCTAATCGTATTCATTGTCATTCGTTGAATTCGAGAAGCTTGCTATTAACATTAGTTCATCTCGATTGGTAGCTATATGGATTTGATAGTCTTGTTTAAAGGTTTAGGGGTATTCGTTTGCTTTGACTTGATATTTAGATAAATTAGGGACCAAACCACTTGAAAATGATTGGTTTGGTTATATTTGATCTAAAACAAATTAAGGGACCAAACGACACTTTACCAAAGCATCACTAATCAGGGATTAAAAACTTACAAATTGTAATGGATTTTTACTCGAGGTTATAATAGACATAGGCATGAGGCAAAAGAAGTAATTGGAATGAATTGAAATACACAAAAAAGAAAATTACGAGGGAAATTTCTTTTAACATTAAGTACTATCTATCATCCCGTAGAATTTTGTAGATATAAATATAAGTATTTATATATATATATATATATATATATATATATATATATATATATGCACACAATACAATAATATGTCGACCGACTTATAGCAACAAAAAATGTGTGTTACAAAATAGTGATAAATCATCTTATCATATGTTGTAAACAATAAATATAGCAACATATTTTATGTTACTAATTTTTATGGGGATATCGTGTTGCTGATTTGATGGTAAATTTGTTGCTGATTTTATTCGAAAAATTGTAACACCTTGTTAGCAACATATAAGAGTGATGCTAAATTGAAGTTGCTAAATAGTTGGTGATTCTGTTACTAAATGCATCATACTGTTTTTGTTGTTGTTTTGTTAGTATTATGTTACTAATCAGCAACATAATTTTTCTCCTTATTTTCTTTTGTTGCTAATGGACAAATTTCTTGTAGTGAGAGTAGCATTTCAGAAAAGGAAAAAAAAAATAAACTCTAATTCTGAAATCAAGTAACAACTTGCACATAGTATAATTTATTGGTCACCCCTTGAGAAAAATACTATAAAATATATAGTAGATGTTAAACATAACATTGTGGTCCCTGTTAGTGTATTAATTAAGGAAGACGTTAATAAAATCCCGATTCCATTGTTCATTGCATATAGAAAAGTATCACGGGATTTAAATTGAAAATCATTTTTAAAAAAAAAGAGTAGTTTGTAGGAGGAGTATGGTTTAGATTAAAATGGAAGTGTGACATGCATGTTCACCAGTATGCTAGCTTTTGTAATTAAAGTAGAGGAGCCTCTAGCTAGCAGTACATATGCATATATACTGCATCATCGGCAAATATAAATTTATAAATTGAACTCAATTTATTCTCATGAATTTACTACAACAGTACACCTCAAACTTGGGAATAAATAAATTGAGATTTAAACTATACAACAACATAAACTATGACTGTGTTTTCTATCCCTAACTTGTGCAAATTCCTAGGTGCATGCATTAATAAAGTCTCTATATATAGCTTTTGACCACCGACTTACCTATAAAGTACAAACCCCAAGTTATTAATATAATTTATTGATTTGTGAGTAGAGTTAGTTCATAGTTTGCAAAGATGCCACATACCTATCTAGTGGAGTATTTTGGGTAGTACTAGTATTTATTTTTATAATATATACAGTAACAGTTGCATTGGATTCAGATGCAACTGTAATAACAGAAGAAAATACTATTTAACAATTTATTCTCTTATTGAATTGAATTAATTCACCCACTGCTACCCTTGCTTTGGTAACCGTGATGTTGATCATCATCATCATCATCATGTGCATTTAATGTCATTTCATGTGAACTTTGATTTTCTCACAAATTAAAAAAACAAGCAAACCTTTATTTTCTCTCATACTTTTAGTATCTTTCAATTCATTTTTGGATCTGGGGAAATGCTTTGAAGATCGTGGAAGAAAACAACAACACAAGTTGGTGTCCAAAACAACTGCGTAATAGACGATAATCCCATGTGACAACTCTGATATGACTTTATACTATTACTATTATTATTATTATTATTTCTACATAAAACAGGTATCTCTAAATTAAACAAAGCTGCTTCAACTGCCCATTTTGCAGTTTCAAATGATTAATCACATAGTATATAATTTTGACCAAAAATGCATTGTTTTTTTTTTTTTATCGTAAGAACTTTTTGGCAACTATATATATATTCTTTCAATAAGTAAATAACGGGAATAATTTGCCCATATATATATATATATATGTTTGCACACATATGCTTACATAACATGTATGTTTACTCACATACACCAAATTACAGTAATTTAGTAAAAAACAATATGCTGAATTTTAATCGTTAATGCGGCCTATAAGCAATAAAGTAGTTATATATACATAACATATAAATGTTGAAGTTTAATGGCATTTTTTATATCCTCACATTGGCAATTAGCTAACCACCTATTATCTAATAAGTAACAAAACTATTCGCTCAGTTACATTACTTATTCACTACGAATATATATGCATTTTGGATGCATGATTTTCGTCACTAAATTGTTAAAATGATAAATTTGAAATAAATTTTATATAGTCAAATTTAATTTGTGTATATGAAACTATGAAAGTTTTTTTCCCATATTTATTATTCTAGATATTTAAGTAAATTATTTGCATCTCAAAATATTTAATATCTTTTAATGAACTCTTTACATTTACACAAAATTTCAGTTTTCTTATTAATTTCCTTATAGTAACCTTACGTTATTTCTTTTTATTTGTTTATTATCATTTAATAATCATAACAATATTACAACCACAAAAATATGGACTCCATCATAATTTTTTACTATTATATTAATCTGGTGAATCATATACATTGCTCATATATAAGTTGAATTTTGTGTTTTCTGAAATTTAAGTAATTTATAAGTTTTCTGATTCATAACATTTTTTATATAATAATCATTAAATTTTAAAAGAAAAAAAAAACATGTTTGGAGTAAGAGATGGGAACACATACTTTGACTTTTGAGACCAACTGAAACACTCACACAAGTCTAATGAAAACACATGTCTAGAGTCTAAATAATAGTCATTTGATTTTATTTTATTTATTTGTAATAGCAAATGAGAGTGTAGATCAAATATTTAACATTTAATCTCTCTATAGTCTATCCTAACATAAGTACTCAACAAGTTAACACGCGAAATTTTGTTGTTGCACTTGGTACTACAATAATATATACAATATAAGAGGAAAAAAAACAGCAGTTAGCTAAAACAAGAAACTAATAAATAGACAAGTCCATTGTGATGCTCGAAGATTAAAGAAAGGTAATAATGGAAGGTAATAATTAGGTCAAAAGTCAAAGTAAACGGGACAATAATCGTACACTTGGATTTTAAAAACTCATAACTAATCTGCAATCAGCTTAGGTTTTGTTAAAGATTAAATTATGAGATCAAAGTTAATATATACTTTTATTAAAGTTTAGATTCACTTTCCAATACTTAGTTGTACGGTCAATTTAGGAGTTATTAAAAGTCAGTGCACTCTACTACTAAACTACTTACTACTACTTTATTAAAGATTATGAGTTCTACCGTTTTTTCGCTTCTCGTTCACATGGGGACAATCAGTACTATAAGTTTAAAGCACTGTGACCCTTCTCTGTTTGCGGTACTATTAATTAGTCCCGAAATTAACAACTCCGTCATGATTGGTTTCAAAATAAAGGTCGGAATAACAATAGCATCCGATGCGACCTAATTTCAATAATACCACCTCTACATGGCTTTGTAAATGTTGATAAAAAGAGACGTTCGGAGTCCGGATACAAATTACGCAACCAAACATCATTTGCAGGAACCACCGGACTCTCTATGTTCAAGGCCTATAAGAGCATGTTTAACGGTACGTTGATTCATGATGTTGGTTTAACTTAAATTTTGGGTGCTGGTTTGTGTGAAGCGACGAGTCAAGTTTATTGGTGTGTTGGTTTAAGTTGTTGGTTTAACTTTTGAATGTTATTGAAATTACTAAAGAAGTCCTAATAGTTTTGAATGTAATTGTAAATAAGTCTTAACAGTTATAATTGTAATCAAAACTAAATAATTGACAACTAAAAATTATAAATTTAAATAAATTAAATTAAATATTCATTTCATTAATTAATAAAAGAGAAGATCAATTAAAAATAAAAATTAAATCAATTGAAAATAAAAATGAAATCAAATAAAAAATAAAAAATAAATCAATTGAAAATAAAAATGACATCAAATAAAAAATAAAAATTACATCAATGCTACACCAAAAAAAGTCAAACTAGCCATTTATTACCGTTATAGTGACTTTTGCGTAGTTAAATTAAAACTACAAGACCATGTTTGTAATTATTAACGGTCATATTTTTTTTTAATATTTGAAACTACATGGACTGGTTTGTAAATAATACATGACCAGTCCCTTATGGAGTATTCCCTCCGTTCACATTTAATTGTTCATTACGAAATTACGTGAAATTTTGACCGGCTTATAATTTGTATCAAAATTGTCGAAATCAATTTTTTTAAAATATAATCATAAAATTTAACATTTGAACTATATGATCAACTTTTAAAAATTTACATTCCGATAATTTTGATACAAGTTCTTGACCGGTTAAAATTACACGTAGTTTCGTAGCGAACAATTAAATGGGAACGGAGGGAGTAATATTTATTTACAAGAATAAGAGAGAAAAGGTGGGAAGTTGGTTTCTATTTAGAAAGGGAAACGTAATATCTTATTCAAAGAGAGGGAAATGATAGTTATACAAAATAGTCATATTGAGAATAAGTACCTTTAGTGAACAGACAGGAATCATCAAGAGGGAAGTGCTAGAATAAAAAGTTGTATCTAAGCAACGGGATTTATTAATTACTAATGATATGCTTGACTATTCACACATAAACATATTTAACTCGTATCTTGGTCCCCAAAAAAAAAAACACGAGAGACCAGTTTATCTGTTGAGTAGTGTTAAGACTTTAACAATGAGTTTATAAATCTTGACCTAAATCCATATATCTTCAGGGAACTTTTTATTAACCATATGCTTGGTTAAAAACAATCTACATGGGACAAACAGCAAACTCTAAGAGAGAACAATTAACAACAGAACTGACAAATGTGACAAAAAGAAACCTATATAGCTCCTGCAAAAAAGATAATGTACAGGTATTCCTTCATAATTAAACAAAGTCATGGAAGAGGAAAATTGCTGATAACCGGGTTAAGTTACTATCCAAGGCTATCAGCAACAATGTCAGTGACATTTGTAATTCTTTGAGCAAATTCAAGGATCCCCATATTCGCTATATCCGGGATAGAGTAGAAGAAAACTTTCCCATGCAGCAGAGGAAGGTACTAACCTTTTTTGTATTTTGCAACACAAAGATCATGACACTCCTAATGCACTGTGTTGGGTGGTGTTTTGGGGAAGATTTCACGTACAATTATGCTACTATACAACCTCAGACTTCCTCTTCTTTTACAAAAATCTTTATACTACAATCCTGCTCATGACGAATCCTCCACTACACTAGTGGAGGATGACCCTGAAATGTTACCAATTACATTCATGAGTTGACAAAATCTACACTACACAAATTAAGCTTCAAAACGCAATTATAGCTAAAACATCACATGGATAGAAACCAGGGTTGCAAGTTCATAAACCAAACTACTTATGTAGAACTTAACTACATTTATAAAGTAGCTGCTGGTCCTCTGCTTTATTGTTCAGAATAAAAAGGTCACTGAAAAGGATTACAAAAATACACCACCTGTACTCAACAAGCAGCTGAAATGTTTCTTTTTCTTATACAAGAACTTCCAATAAGATACTGCATGTTACTCAACCTTCTTTTTTCTTACTGTATTTTCGTTTTTAAGGATCTGGATTTATAAGCAACTGATCAAAAATATCTTTCCAAACACACAAAAAAGAGCTATAGTAAATTTGGCCTGAACATTTATCTTAAAATATAAAAATGGTAATGTGAAATAAAGCTGCATAAAAGATTTGATGTGCTTTAGGTAAGAAAATACATCAGCTTGTATTATGGAACATAAAATATACCTTTCTTTTGCTTGGGTGGTCTGATCCCAAGAGGTCCAGCTGGTCTCTTGCCATGCAAAGATTTTGATGAAGTATCTGTCTTTTTTGAAGAAATGAGAGCTGAGGAGATAAGAGCATCAACAGCTTCACGTTGTTTTTTCCTTTTAACAATAGCATCCTTCTCCCCGTCAACTAATCCTATATCATTCCCATCACACTCTTGTGCTTTGCCTTTAGATGATTTTCCTCCTACTGCTTTCTCTCTCTTCTCAGCAAAACTACTTAGATTCTCACAATCATATGCTCCTTTACCTAAGTTAGACTTCTTCCTATCAAAACTCCCCTTACCTAAGCTTCTATCATCTTTTACACCATCCCCTCTCATCTCAGACTTCATATGCTTCAAGGGTTTTTCCTTATTTGGAGAAATACTGTTCTCGTATTTGGTTTTCTCAACGGATTTAAATTTCCCTTTCACCTTCGCACAATGATCTTCATCTCGAGCTCTTTTCCTGTCTAAATGAGATCCAAAATTTGAAAACTTTTTCTTTTTCCCCTGAAAGTCCACTTTATCAGACATTTCTGCAGCATGTCCTCCCTGAGAAGTAGATTTGAACATATGACCATACGGCTTTTTAAGAGAGAAGATCAAATCTCTTTTCTTAGCATCACTAATAAGAGCAGCCCAATTGTGGTTGGTTTGCAATGTTCTCGCACTACCCAAAATCCAGAGAGAGAATCTAGCCCTCGTAAGAGCAACATTCATCCTTCTTATATCAGCAACAAATCCTATATTACTACTTGAGTTCATATTTTTTTTAGACGAAGACCCAGCTCTAACTGTTGATAGTACAAGTATATCAACTTCTCTGCCTTGGAAACCATCAACTGTATTGAATTCCATTTCAGCGGTAAAAGAAGATCCAAATGCACTAGTAAACCGGGAACGCAATAGTGAAAGCTGACACTTATAAGGAGTAATTACGCCAATTCTCCCACCAACGAATTCTGCAGGGTACCTATGTAATGGGTGATTGAAGAGGTTAAGCAAATTGTACGAAAGAACCATAACATGAAGGAAATGCAACTTATACATACATATTCTTAAAACTCCTGAGTATTTCAACTGCAGCGTCCGCCTCATGTTCATTGTAGAGGGACATTCCCCCAAAATTCTTCCCATAAAGTTCGAGACCATCAACAACATCAAAAAACACATAGGGACCAAGACCTTTTGTTACATGAAATGGTGCCGTCTTACTGGCCATCTGCTCTCCATTAAGCAATTGCTTATCGTAAAAATGGAGCGATGGGAAATGACATATCTCAGGGTGCATCCTATACTGCCAATGATAAAAAGAACATATATTTAACAAACTGAGCACACTTCTACAATCAAAATGACAAGTTTTCTTTCCAATAATAAAGCGTTTAAAAACACGGACACTTCAGGAAGGCTTTTCATCTTGAATCGCACAAATACTTTGAAAGCACTTTAAAACCGGAAACTTCCGAAACAATGGTGATGCCTATCCTAGTAAAACTGGAATTACCAGCATCACCTTCCTAAGATCTATTGCATCTACACTAGGTACATGAACTGATTCATAAGAGATACAGTACATTTTTTTTAGTTAACATTTAACAGCAAGTAAAATAATGCTTCCAATTCAGTTTACCTGCTCCTTCAGCATAATAACAGGATGACCAGCCCTTTGTAAACGTTCAAACATGCTACAATGATACAAATATTTGCTGGCAACATTAGAAAGCACCGTAGCAGGGAGCTGTTTTGGGTCGCCAACCTAGATATCAAAATTCAATTAGTCGCCGTAAAATCTTCACTTTTACTTGGTGTGTAAAGAATTTTAAGAACCTTACCATTATACATCTCGTGCCCTTTGTCTTTAAGAGCTGAAAAGGAATAAGAGTAGCAGGTTCCAAAGCCTATAAAATAACAAGTTCTGTTAACATTACAAATGTAGAGAAGCAATGGTGGTATAAAGATAGAATTATACAAATGACGATTAATCCTAAAAAATTTCTAGAAAGACAAATAAGACATGAGAAGAGATAGTAGAATATACTTGAGCTGCTTCATCAATGACCACAGCATCGAAAAGTGTATGCTCAGATAAATTGCTAAGCTTGAGGCTCGAGACAGATTCAGAGCAAACTCCATAAAGATCACCACCACATCCACTCAATGTAGTTACCACTATTTCAGCTTCCCTTAAAATAGATCTCCTCAACTTATATTTAAGAGCTTTGCTTTCTTCAATGGTCTTCTTTTCCCTAGCCTGGCAATTAGCAAGATCCTTGTAAATTGTTTTCTTTTCGGCATATAGTTTTTTTAGTTTTGCATCTACTTGCCAGTGGGACATTTTTTTACTAACAACATCTCCTTTTGAGCCATTTAAATCAGAAGTTTCATCCCCTAAATTAACACGCTGGGCTTCCAAAGATCTAATCTGGTCCACCAGTTTCTCTAAATTAGCACGAAGAGTATTTGAGGAGTCCACACTTGAATCGTTCTTTTCATTAGTAAAAGATTTCTCTTGTGCCAACTGGTGATCAACAAGTGTGTCGATAAAAACAGGTAATGAATTCGGATGAACTGTCTTTGCATTACCAACCCGCACCATATAAGGCTTGTATTTCGTTCCATCACTTCCGATTAGCCCTTCACTGGATATTCTCGATACCAATTCGTCAACCGCGGCATTTGATTGTGCACAGATAAGTACCCTTCCTCTTCCGCAACTTCTCATGGATTTGAAATTATTTTCTGTATTCTCATTAATTTGCCGAGCCAAGGCAGCATCCTGCCAAGCCCTTGCAACAGCAGTAGATTGACTAATGATGGGTCTTGAATTATTGTTTGGTTTTAATATTCCACTTGATGCTCTTTTAGTGTCGGTGGTCCTTCCTGAAGAGAACGCAAGCAAACCACTGACAATAGCCAAAATAGTCCTCGTCTTTCCAGTACCTGATGATAGAAACAACCTAACTCGGTAACTACATGGTGAAAAACAGGATCTTGAGCCATAAAGTGGTAATTATCAGACAAGAGAAGAAAGAGTACCTGGAGGACCCTGTATAAGCGACATTGAAAATTCTTTAGTCGAGTTTAGAGGCCCAACAGCAGTAGAAATAGCTTGAAGCTGGCTGTCATTGTATGATGATCTGAAAATGTGTTGCATTGGTTGTGGAAGCATGTTCAGCACTCCTTTTCTAGCTTTGCAGTGAGCAAATGAATGACTGGTGGGATTTATTATGATCGGAAGTAAGGTAATATCATTTAACGAAGAAAGAGCATGAAATTCACGAATTTGGGGTGTGATGCTCATGATACGACTGATATGCCATTTGCTCCGTTCAATTAGAAGCTTTCTAACCCGGTTTAGACGTGTAGAACCACTTTGAAGATAGAACCTTATAACTAGTATACTTGTTTTTCTTCTGTAATCTTTTTCACGCTTTTCCACCTGGGTACACCAACGTTTTAAAAACAAAAATGTGTCATTTGTAGAAGCTCAATGGATTGAAAACTCATGGCCTAACATAATATATATATATATATAAGATCAGCTAACAAGACTCGATTCCACATGCAGACTTAAATACACAAGTAAAGTGTATACCTTGCCAACCAAGTGAATATCATGAGAAGATTTCTGCACTGGTTGTTTTGTGATCAAAATGAGGTCATTTTCGGAGATGCTTTTATTTCCAGATAAGTCAACATCATCGTGGATACATCTAACAAGATGAAAGTCATCGACTCTCTCTATTGCAAGCACGGAGAGACATCCGCAACCTATGTCTTCCAAAGAAGACATCTCTTGAAATGAACTGTACATCTGTGCTTTAAACTCTTCCAATACCAAGGGTCGGAAAATATCAACGTATTGGTTAGGTGATTCAAAACACACTGGGACCTCCTTCAATTTGCTAGATATTCTATTATCCACCTCAATTGTAGATTCCAATCCAACAGCTGCAAAATAATCTAGCTCTAATATAGGCCTGTACCAATCATCAAGTCTTGGAGGCTTCAACCTCTTCCTTGCCAATTCCATCCTGGATAAGTCGCCTGAGTTATTTTCCTTAGATAAGTTAAGTTGAATAACTTGACGCTTAGGACCAGAAATGACTGGTTTTATTGCATATGACTGACGATGCCTTGCAGCAGCTTTTAGTGCCAACTCCAATGGATCGTCTTTACTATCTTGCACCAGATCTCTAATAACAGTATCACTTTTGACTTTAGTTTCTCGTACCAAATCTTTGATAGCAGCATCATCATTTACACCTTTAGTTTCTCGTGCCAAATCTTTTTTAACAGGACCGGTTTTTTCAGAATCCTTTTCTTTACTTCTATAACTGGCTGGTACAGGTAATGAACGTTCAATATCTAAACTTCTTTGCAACAGGAGGGATTCATTTACACTCGGCTTTTTGTTAATTAAGTCGCTGTCAACAGCTTTTGCACCGACACCAGTGTCAAATTTTTCAGAATTAACTTGGTTTAATTTCTCAACCATAGATATATTAGCTGTGGCTACATCTTCTTGACCAAGAGTTTTAGAAACTCCGGCCTTATTGTTAGATATGTATTCCTTCTTCTTCTCCGTGAGTGAAGCAGCTTTAATGGGTGGAACTAGTGCCTGGTCCTCATCATCCGAAAGGAGAACGAAATTTTCTTTCCTCTTAATGATAGCTGATTCCAAAATCTGCACATCTGCATCCTCAAAGAAGGAATTTTTTGCATCTTCACCTGAAATCTTTTTCTTGGGTAAAGGATCTTCAAAGACTGAATAATCTGATTTCACTTTAGCATCCTCTACAAAATTAGAACCTCGATTTGATAATGCAACAGAAAGGCGAGAAACTTGTCCTGTCAATTCATCATCCACTCCAATACTATCTGGATTCCAAAGCAACCATTTTATACATTTGTAGCATATAATGATAAGAAAGTAAGAAGGAGAAAAGCAGAAAAAAGCAAGAACCGAGAAAACTCACCACGCAACAGGAGTTCTTCAATGGTTTCAATCAATAAGATAGATTTTTCATTGCAGTGCTGCTTAAGCAGGCTCATTAAAGAAACAGAAGTCTCTTTCCAGTATCTAGCTATGACTGCAAGCGATGATCTTCCCCAGTCCATCAAATCATATAGCCATTTATAATCACTGATATTTACTGACCTCATCCTCGACTTTGCAGATACATTATAAGATAATGAGAAAACCCTTTCAAAAAGAAGCGGGAGAATCTCAAGAAGACGGACACAAGTCATCTGCGTTAACAATTGTCTAAAAGCATCAACTAATGCCACTATTTAATAGTAGAAAAATACTATTGTTCTTAGCATTAGTAACCTTTTTGACAAATTCATAAAAACGTTTAGTCTGAGTACCACTATTTACTACTAGAAAAATACCATTGTTCTTAGAGCATGAGCATTGGTTTTGTTAAATTCCACAGGTCAAACATTGACCCATCATCAATTAATTGTGTTAAATGGCACATATGCATGTTAATTTTAAGGCTCGCATTGGTTTATTATTTTAACAAAATTGTCTCTCTCTTTTTTATCGTAAACAAAAACCTATTATTGTGGAAAAATTGGTTAATTATGGAATAGTTATAGAAGTAGGTCAACTCTTTTTGCCACATCACCCGTTAAATCTCTTGTTAAAATTTTAATTAGATTCCCATGTTGAAGTTGATGGATACTATAAGATAACCAATGTGAAACAAAATGTGTGTTAACTAAAAAATTTATCTAGCAAGAAAGACAACATACTCATTGTGGATACTCTTAGCATTGATAATATTTTTAACAAATTCATAAAAGCGTTCAGTCCCAGTACCATTATAGAAATATCACTCAAACCGCTATTTTGTGATTAGATTCACCAAACACGTGGCAAAACCAACAATGCCTTAGGGGGCATGCCATTTAAATGTTGTATCTCAAACTATGAGATAAAATGAAGAGATGGCTCAAAATTAGATGAGATAGTAAAGTACCTGGGAGACTGAATGATCGACAAAAGTCTTCCCTTCTGCCAGACACTTTAGGGCGAATGGCCAAACAGTGATCGCAGCTAGGCATCTAAACTCCTCCCAACACGACAAGTCTACAGTTTCTGAATGTGTATCCGCTGATTTAGGCACAGAATCAAAAACTGGTTGTTGCAGAAAACCCCCTTGTGAAGAAAACTTTGAGATGTTCAGGTCCGACAACAAATTCCCAGGAAATGTAATTCCTTCCTTGAGTAGTTTGCAAAGAATAAAGAAGAAATGATGTAATGTCTGAAAGTGCAATAGCACCGAATCCATTTGAACCTGTAGGTAAGGTAAGATAAAGTTGTATAATTACTCTTTTGCCCTCTGGATCTAGCATCCGAAGAAAGTGAATATAGTAACAATAAGAATACTTTTTGACTTCACAAGTGGTATTTTTCACATTTTCTTAGATGATCGTTATACCTCCTCAAAATGTTGAATTTACAAAAGGGACTATAGTTTAGGGACAGTTATCCGAGTGAAAAGAGAAGTGTAGATTCTTCAATCTTAAGAAGGTTCACAACAAGTCAAGACCAATAGCCAAACACATTAGACATATAAATGTATTCGAGAATGATTACAGATAGAAGCAATACCAATTTCATAGCATGCCTCAGACCTGAAAGTACTGCAGATAAGGAAGGAGGAGTGGAGCAAAGAAACTGCACACCACAAACCAAGCCACGCGTGTTTGAAACGTGTTCAAGAATACGCCTCCCCACTTGTCTAGCATTCTTGCAGAAGAAAAATGGATTTATTAACTGGAGTTGTAATAAAACCTCAGCAAGAAACTAAAAATAGACATCAGTAAAGAAAAAAAGACATGAAAAATTACTTATGCCAAATATATTACATCATTAGGATCCACAAGCAGAAGAATCAAGCTCTCACTCATCCTTGGTTCCCAAGTCCATTGCTTATGAAGGTCAGTTTGCTCCATTTTAGCAACAAAATAACCGGTTAACCTGTGAATACACAACACAAACATATACAGACTAATTAAGGCAGCACCCCAAATGAAATGTACGAATGCCTTAGCAAACAGAAAATGGACAAACCTCTTAAAAGTTTTCAATAAAGGGTTGCACATCATTGAAATTTTGATCGAGTTCTTTAAGTCTTTCCCTTCTACGACATCATCGGAACCTGATGGAACCTTCCAAACAAATAGGTGCGCTATTTCCGAGCCGCATGTACACAGCCAGCTTCTAACAGGAAGAGCCATTTCAGTGCTGTTCTCAGGTTCCACCATGGAAAAACGGGATAACGCCCATAAAACAGCCTTGGAAAACGAGACAGGGAGCTTTGACGGATCAATTTCAACCAACACATCAAGCCACAACATCGGGACGCACATCCATTCTCCAATTTCACGAGAGGTTAGTTCACTTTGCTCATTGAATTCTTTCCAACAACTCTCAGATTTTTCTTCAGCATCGTTGGCAAAAAAACTGTTCTCGTCTTCATCGTCGTAAGAAAATTCAAAAGTACTCTCCCATTTAAGAGATGGAGATTTCCGGTAGTTCAAATATGAAGTTATCAAAGCCGCAGCATCAGATACAATGATAGTGTGAATAAGGTCAAATGCAGGCTGTCTCAGAGAGTTGTGAAGTGATGAATCCTTTAAGGAAGATACTAAAGAAGGGCCCCTGACCAGTAGAAAAATTCAAAACCATATAAGACTAATTTATGACAGCGTAGCAAATTTAATATTTTCAGACACTCTTCTTTCAGTAAACAGACCGTATATCTCAAATTTTCCGAATTCACAGTTCTCCACACACGTAGCCATACACACAAATACGAGCATAAATCACTTCTCATCCATCACAACACAGTAAGTGATGTAGGATACATGAACGTTAATAAAGTTGTACATGAATATTAAGTCCATATCATGAGTCTGTTCATGATCTGCCTATATTCATATAACATAAGTTGTTTTACATTCTTCCATTTCCCACTTCTAGGACCTTTTGCATTCTTGTTAGCCTATATAAAGGCCTTTGGTTCATGATGTAAAGGACACAAAAGTTTCTATCAAAATAAAATATAATTTAGAGTTTCTCTTTCTAGGAGAATACTTGTTATTTTTGTGGTGGATTCCAGATTTCTTTGCGTCCGAAGAACAATATCTTCGTTGCGTCTACTAGAACGATTTCTAGTCACGTTCTTCCTTAGCTAACGCTGCGTCAGTAAGACTAAGAAATTTATGGTAAACATAAGAACGGCACGATGTTTTCAACAAAAAAGCAGACAACACGTTCAAATTTGGGTCAGTACATACCACATATGAGCACATTCGAAAGGCGGGCAAGGTGGTACCATCTTATAACCTCGGTGAATGATGAGAAGAGATATCTGTAAAGGAAACCTAGTATAAACAAACAGCGCCTTTTAAAAGAAAACCTCATTATAAATCAAAATAGGGAGATGCGAGTAAATGTAACCAGTATTATTTATAAATAACCGAAGGAAGAATAAGAGCAGGACCTGGCATGCCTTTTTCTTCATCAAAGTGCTGAAGTTGCTGCTGACAGTCACTTGATGTAAGAGAAAATAAATAAAATGCCTTCGCTGTTTTTCATGTTCACCATCTTGTAAAGCTTCAAGAGACTGAAGAAGAATGGACAACCGTTAGTCATACGAAAATTAGTAACCGCAAATGTAGATAAACACACCACAAAGAAAAAGAGAATGTACTCAGACATGCCTGAAGAAAAGGCAGGAAAAGGTCAAAGATTTCCTTATGAATTTTCTCATTTCTAGTGTGAAAACACTGACCCAATAGAGTGTTACGCATTACACTTGGAGAAAGTGAAGCCTTCAACCAGACCTTACAGCCTTGAACGAATCCAAGAAACAAACAATTAGGCCTTCTACTAAAGCATAAAAAAGAGGGTGATAAATGAATAGAGTGATGAGAAAAGTTACCGAGCATTTCAAAAAGCAATCTTAAGCAATTCACTGCATGAGAAAACTCAAGAGAATCATCACTGATATGGTTGAGGACAATACTAAGAAAAACAGGATAGTTCTCCAATATGCCTTCTTCAAATGCCGGAGGTTCTAGAAAACCAAGCCTTCATATAAAGATACAAAAAAATATGTATTAAAAGAAAAACCAGAGAGCAAAAGAAAATAGCAGACGTGAAACACCACCACCACATCTTACAATGTTTTGATCCCAAGCCATACGCTCATACGCTCTAGCTGTACCCTTGGCCTTTTTGACGTTTCACCATTTGCTGGCACTGTTTCTGTCTCTAAAAAGCCGACGCATTTCTTAAGCATAGGCTGCAAAGGGTCTAAATCTATTGCTCTCCTGCATAATTAATTAAAACAAAAAATTAAAATAAAATGGTTTGCGCCATTTGGTAGAAAATTGTCCTTGAAAATGAGATCTTCAACTGATCTACTAGGATACACGATAGTAAACTTTTGATTGAGCAAGCAGTACCCAATGCTTAATCTTTTAATTGAGTAGAAAACATGTAACGTGTATACCTCAATTTTCCCATGTTTCCAGCAAGACGTATACCAATTGTACGAACTCTTCTGCTTTTGAAGAAGAATAACGCATAAACTCCCTGATACATTATACATAAAAGGGTTAACAACAGTAAAAAGTGAATTCCACGGGGAAGTACATCTACAATAGCAACCCGGCCAAGAATAAGTGAAACATGACTAGGAAAGTACCGGATATTGTTGATGTCCAGCCAATGTAAGCTCGTGAGAGTTATCAATTGCCTCAATAAAGACTTGAAACTCGGTGACCAAGGACAGGTCATCCAGCAAGGTGGGAAACATCAAAATCTGTACATCCATAAAAGTGGAAAAATGAAGAGAAAATTTCTAAAAAAATACATTACTGCTTGATTATACACATAAAAACATCAAGTATCAAGCAAAGAAGCGTCCTACAATTTTAATCATTACTTACGTAATCTCTATAAGAACTAAAAATAAAGATAAAACACTTTCCGATCCTATAAGTGTACCCCCAAAAACTCATCAACTTATATGACAGAGCAACAAAATCAAGGTCAAATAAATAGCGACCATGAAATATTTTTTCGCAGAAAAGGGGAGGCTTCCTGAATTGACATGTGATCTTCACAAGTCATCAACATCAAACTTTGCAAGTCTTAAAAATACTTCGTCAAGGTCTATCATGACTTGATTTCCAAAAAAAAGGTCTATCAGAAGAAAATTGAAGGATTTTATAATCCGAAGTTGCAGAATTAAAACGTCCAAGTGCGAATTCAGCTGTCCTAATCATGTAAAGGAAACTTCTCTAAACACATGAATCATGATATGAAGTGAATCTACGAGACAGGAATATAAACGAAGAGATGGAAATAACACCCGCTCAAACGTTTCAAAAACAATACTCCCTAAATAGACACAACATCAAACAAGTAGATTTCATCACATGAGAATGACAAATGAAAAGAAAAATTGTGATTTGTATTCAAGAGTTTACAAGTAAGAAACACAACAATAACAAAAAGCACAATTACAAATAGAGTAAAGGACCAGGGGGCGGAAAGATAAGAGTGGACATGTACCTCAAACATGACACTAACAACCTCAAGATGATCACGGACAGGATCATAATCACCCTTAGATATTCGTAAATTCATATCTTGTAAATGCTGGGTTACTCTTTCTTCATCTAAGCTTTGTAAAACACTAAGAAGGGGACGGACAGAACTGGAGTCGTATTCGGAAGCATACATGTGTTGTGCTTGATGATGTTGGCATATACATTGGGTGCATTGTCGCATTTCTTCAGATATTCTTTTCCATAAGATCTTTAGAGGAGAATCGTCACGACCATCTTTAGAATAGTTGAAAAAGGTCTCCAAAAGAGGACTCATTAGATCCCAACAGCCACACCATATATGAGTGTCTTTAGGTAATAGGACCAGCAAATTAAATGTGTCTGAAAACCTACATCAAAAGCAACAAAGAGCTGAGCTGATTGGACCCCGTAGAAATCTCAAAGTAGTGAAATGAAGAGTTTTGATGATGATACTCAAACTGAGTGTTAGCTATACAATGTTAGTCCTACAAAAGCAGCAGTGTTGCAACTCAACAGAAACGAGACAACTTTGGTTTGGTCATCAGTTATTGGCTCGTGTAAGTTTTGACTGGGCTCGTGTAAGTTTGAAGATGCATACATAATCATATATGTGATGGTTACACGGGTTTAGCTTGAATAAACAGGCAGGCAAAAAACATGGTATAAGGTATGATGAGCAGCATAAGCAAGGAGTTGCAAGTAAAAAAACAATCACTGAGTTGATGAACAAAATAATGATTATAAAAATAAAAAAAAAGGGAGTAAAAAAAGGGACATGGTATAGGGGGAGGGGTCTGATAGGAGGAGGAGTCGGGATCCCTTTTGTTCCCTATTCGCTATCGTGCCTCCTTTTTGTTTATTTTCACCCTAATTTTTAAAATGTTTGCTCAAAACAGATTGGACATAATTATTGGTCTAAACAGAAATTGTTTAAATTGCAATAATTAGTTTAGACTAGTTATTTTATATTCATTAATTTGGAAAATAAAAAAAAAGTGTGTGACATTTGTATTTAAAAAAGAAGAATTGAAGTGTAAGGATAAATGTAGAAAACGTAATAGTAGAAATTTGGAAACAAATATATATAAGAAAGGGGGGAGGATAGAGTATGATACGGGGGGGTACGTACGATATGTAAAAGAGTAAAAGAGGAATACCTAGTGTAGTAATGATATATATATATATATATAAGTATAAGAGTAAAAGAGAATACAATAAGAAGGAAGTCATTACAGTAATAAACAGCTACTAATAAATAATAAAAAAGGAGAAGAAGGCAGATAATAATAAATGAATAAATAAATAAATAAAAAGGTAAACCAAGCTTCTTTGAGGGAGGTGATGGTGATGGTGGTGGGGATGTGGTCTTCTAATTCTTCATCATCTTCTTCAATGACACTCCATCTCTCTAACAACAACTCTCTCCTCCTCCTCATCATCATTCCTTCTTTATTATTATTATTATTATTAGATATATAAACAAATAAAACTCCAAACGAAGGAGATCTCCCCAACGGAAATTACTCTCTCTCTCTCTCTCTCTCTCACTCTCACTACCAGTAGTCGACCAGACTATACATACATATATATATATATATATATATATATATGGTGTGGGGGGTATTCTAGGGTTTGTTTGGTGAGAGAGAGAGAAAAAGGAAATGTATATATCACGGAGACGGAGAGAAAGCGCGCGCGATCTTCATCATTATTCATAACATACCCAATTATCCCCATTTTTCTTTTCTTTTTTTATTAATATTTTCATTCATTCAACTTTACTTTCACTAACACTTTTATACATATCGGGTCTAATAATAACCCATGGCCCCCAACACTTTTATAAAATTCAAACTAAATTATTTCGTGTTAGTTGTCACACGTAGCCACAAAATAAGGAATAAATACGTTAAAATGTGATAGCAGTAGTATGTGTATATTGTGAATTGAGCGTTTACTTACACTTTTACTCATATTTAAATTAATTAGCATCACTTTTATATTGGGGTTTTATAGGTTTAGTATCCCAAACTATCTGCTTTTAACGATTTGGATACCCACCTTTCAAATTTTCCAATTTAGCTACCACACTATAATAAATTTCCAATTTAGGTACCACCGTTTTAATAAATCACGAAATTATGCCACGTGACATTTAACAAACATTAATTTGATATGCTAATTTGACAATTTTGCACAAAAATATGTCATCCTATAAAAATATTTTCCCCAATTTCATAAATAACAAAAATTTGGATTATATGCTAAATTTGGATTATATGCTAAAAGTTTTTATAGGATGACATATTTTTGTGCAAAATTGTCAAATTAACATATCAAATTAATGTTTGTCAAATGTCACGTGACATAATTTCGTGATTTATTAAAACGGTGATACCTAAATTGGAAATTTATTATAGTGTGGTACCTAAATTGGAAAATTTGAAAGGTGGGTACCCAAATCGTTAACCGTACTATAGTTTGGGGTAGTAAATGTATTTTGTCCCCTTTTATATTTTTAGGGTAACAGTTTAACTTTATATATTTTTCAGCTTTTCTATCAAATTTATTATCATAACTAAATATTACTATATTTTAATATATTTCTATCAATTTTTTTCAACCCAAATTAATTTACTAGAGCAACCATATTAAATAACTTAGAAGTTTTCTGGTATTTAAAGTAAAAAAGTACACTTTGACAACTTATAAATAAACGTTTTGGTTTATACAAATTATCAAATTTTTTTATAAATTTTTCTATCACAACTATACAACTCATTTTTTTTGTTATTTTATCATTTTATTAATTTATATGTGAAAAGTATAAGTAAATAAGAAAAAATAAGATAAAAGTAAGAGTGATAAATATTATTTTAATTATAAAATAACATCATGATATTTTATATTTAATGCGTGTACAATTTTGAAACAATCCGATTATACATACGATCTTAGTTAAGTAGTAAGTTTCAGTGGGGGAGTAAAAAAGGGGATGAAAAAGAGGAGGGGGGTGTTAAATTAATAGGGAAAATATAATAAGCAAAAAGAAGTCCAAAAGAGTGAGTCAGAGTCAATTCACCCAATTCCTTTTTACCCTTCTTTCTTTTCTTTTTTTATAATTTTATTTTTATTTTTATTTTTATTTTTGCTGTTTCCGCCACCCCTTTCTATCTCTATCTCTATCTCTATCTCTATCTCCCTCTTTTATTAGCGAGAGCGTAAAGAGAGGTAGAGAGAGAGAGAGATAAATATCTCTTTTGTTTGTTTCTTTCTTTCTTTCTTCAAAAAGGGAGAGAGAGAGAGAGAGAGAGAATAATAACAAAGTCCAGTTAATTTGTAGCTTATCGAGCGGGAAAAAGAAGAATATATAGAGAAAGAGAGAGAGAGAGAGAGAGGGGGGGGGGTGTGTGATTAATAATTAGTAAGAATAGTAATATTAAAAATTCCGAGATCGATGGTCGAAAACTCTCACTCCCAGGCACGAACGAACATCTTTCCCTATTTCTATTATTATTATTAATAATAATTAGAAGAAGAATTGGGGAATCTTATTTGTTTGATACAGTGCTGCTGTGCTAATAATAGAGACTTACTAAGTAGTTAATTTCCTATTTTTAGGGATATTCTTGAATCTGAGTTTATTTAATTCATAGTGTATTGTAGAGTAGTAGAGTATAATAAAATACACTGATTTGAAGTTGTTAAAATTGGGGTGTTGAAATAAGCAGAAGCAGCAGCTGAAGAAGAAGGGAGGGGGAGGATTTGGTGTGCTGAGGGGAATTACAATGAACTCAACTCAGCATATTCTGATACGACGTAGTAGTAGTAAGGAGGAGGAAAGTGAGAATGTGAATGAATTGGATTTTGGAATTACAAACCAGCAACACCATCCTCTTACTCATACTAGTCTGTTTCTTCACCTTCCCAACCTCACCAAACCCTTTCAGGTCTTATTACTACTCTCCCCCCCCCCCCCCCCCCCCCCCCCGCTTATTCCTCCTGCTTTGTTTTTATTTTTATTTTGTGTTTGTCCACAATAAACTTACAGGAAGTAGGCGGGCTAACTTAAAAGGCTCACACAGTCCAACTTCCCCCTTCATTCTGCATTTACACTCTCTTCTTTATATTAGTTGATATTCCATTGTGGGGGGGGGGGGGCTTTTCATTCCTTTTGGGAAGATATGACAAGTTGTGGTTGAAATCAAAACCTCTCCGCTGATTCATATTTTACTATCCACTTTTGTTTCTTTTTCCCTCTCTATCTTGGATTTCAAGACTCCACACACCTCTTCTTCTTTCTTCATCCCCCCCCCCCTTTTTTCTCCAACTACTTTTATATTCTAAACTACTTGTGCGTGCATTTACCTGATAGAATTGCTGTTTTTTTTTTCTGAATTAAATCAGGATTTTATCAAGTGTAGAGAAGTTGGCGAGTTTCTTAGTGGTGCTATGGCAGGGGCTATGACCAAAGCAGTCCTCGCTCCTCTTGAAACCATCAGGTTAACAACCACCCCCTCCCCTATTCTCTTTTTAAGCACTAACTATCTGATTGACTTCTCTTTTATTTAATTGAAACCTAAATCAGTGAATATGTCCAAACTAGTCAATCCTTTTTATACTTACCATTTAGTTGGAGGTATATACCTTGTTATCTCCCTTTTCTATGTTTAGTTCCCCTCCCTTTTTTTTTTTTTTTTTTTATCAATTGGGTTTGAGAAATAGAAGGTCGGAAATCCATTATAGGTATTAGTTTGACTATGGAGCTCGGAGTTAATTTAATTACCCACACCACTTTGACTCGTAAACAGTATGTGTTTGGGTTAGGTTAAAGGCCGCGTCCTATTCTTTTAGCATCAAACTCTTAAGTTAAAGAGAGAATTTTACTGGACTCGCATTTAGAGGAATTAGAATATACAGCATTTGTTCCATGTTATGTATTTCTTAATTGAAATTCCTATCCGCTGTTCTAGTTGCTGTTATGCAGTTAGGTTCCAAGTATAGTTGCAACCACAGTTGGAACCTAAGTATAATGATGGACAGAATAGTAAAGTTAAATGTACTTGAATTAAATCACACGCACATTTAACAACGGAGTTCACCCAACCGGGCTACGTCTCCGGGGCACTCACCCAGATTATGATATTATAAAAGCTTACAATATAGGATTTAAGTCTTAATGAAAAAATCTCAGACTCTCTCTAGGTTTTTCTGCCTATCTCTATATTGCCCTACCTTATAACTATCACTCAAAATATCAATGACATCCCACCATTGTTTTTCATTTAAAAGCTCACGGTGTATTCTCTCAAGAATGAGTTCTTTATAATTTAGAACACACTTTTTATAAGCAAAGTTATCAACTATTTATAGGAGTAAAAACAATCTTCTTTCTTCAAGATCTTGTTGATTGATTTCAATCTTTCCATATTGCACGAGATACTTCAGCATTGGATTGACCTCAATCTTCATAAGTTACTACCTGTTAATAACTAGCTTTAATAACTAGCTTGGAAATAGGAGTTAGTCTTTTCCTAAAGCAAGGAACATATAAGATAGTATCTTTTAGAGATAAAATCTTTCTGAATATATTTTGAAACTTTAACTCCATATATTATTCAATCTAAAACAGATCATACTGATTTTGATAGGAAACATAGATTGAATTAAGTGATAAAGACTTGCATGAAAATAGAGATCTAGTTTGACTAATTAAGGGAAACATATCTTTATAAACTAATCTCCTTATATCATTTAGGCAACATCTTTCCTTATCACTTTAATATTCTCAATATACACAAACTAAATCTCTAAGAACATATGAGAATATATCCTGCATACTTTAAAACAAATAAACGCCATTAAAGATTAGTAATGCAGAATTTACAGAACTGGACAGAATCCTGCATAACAGCAGGTTGGAACTGAGGTTGCAACCTCACTTGTAAACATAAAGCTGTCTCAATTCTTAACAATCAACATGGATTATTTAGTTCAAACCAATGACAACAAAGAGTTCATAGGCCAGAAATATGGTCCTAACATTAATTAATGTTGATTAAATGGTGACCATTATACAGGACAAGGATGGTGGTAGGTATTGGGTCGAGATCTATCCCTGGGAGTTTCATCGAGGTTGTTGAGAAACAAGGTTGGCGAGGTCTATGGGCTGGTAATGCTATAAACATGCTTCGTATAATTCCAACACAAGCAATCGAGTTGGGAACATTCGAATGTGTAAAACGGACTATGACAACAGCTCAGGAGAAATGGACTACAGAACAACCATCGGTGCAAATCGGGCATGTCAATTTAAAGTTCAACCTCTCATGGCTCTCTCCCATAGCTGTGGCAGGAGCAGCAGCCGGATTCGTTAGCACTCTTGTTTGCCATCCTCTTGAAGTGTTAAAGGTAACGTACACAATTGGCATAGGGACTTAAATGTTCATCATCATCAAACTATACATTTATCCCAAAAACTTGGGGTCGGCTAGGGAATTAAATGTTCGTAGTTAAAAAAGAAGAGAAATTTGTTGCAAGGTGGTAGGGGTGCAATTTCCCATGATGGATACTTTGGGGAACTTTCCCTAATTATCTGAGAGTTATAATTAGAGAATGAAAATCTGTGCCTCTTCTTTCCTGTTGGCATTGATGGTTGCTTTTTTATGCAGTAAATGCCCAGCTTGTTATTATAGTTTTTAATTTCAGCTGTAGTTTATTTTTATTTGAAAGTGGAGACTGCTACCCCAACAGTATATTTCCCAGTTACATTTGATACTTAGAAGTCCCTAATCGGTCCCTCACACCCTCAATACATTATTACACTAGAAGTGTTAGAAAACAATAGTACAGTATCTATTACTTGTCCTAAATTTATTTGTGAGCGGAGCTAATGATCAAAGGAAACCGATGTCTAGATTCATTCACCTTTTTTCAGATTCTTCGTATCGAAGGTTTTTGTGTCCCCTTTCAGCTTTCGAGGTGTCCTTTGATTTTATGAATAGGAACACAGTGTAATTGGAAAACTGGGAGCTTATTTGGATATTAAATAAAATAGGGTGGTTCTCTTTTCAGCACTCAAGATCCCTCTTGGAAGTTTTATTTTTAGGATTAAATGATTAATACTCATTACCGCTTTTGAATTTGGTATTCTATATCGCATTCCATCGTGGGTGTGCTAGCTTACATTGACTATCTAAATCATTTTTTCGCACATTCTTACAGGACCGGTTAACTGTAAGCCCCGAGGCATATCCCTCTCTAGCAATTGCAGTGAGTAAGATATACAAAGATAGTGGGGTGGGTGGTTTCTACTCTGGCATTTTCCCAACTGTGATCGGCATGCTCCCTTATAGCACCTGTTACTATTTTATGTATGAGACAATGAAAAACTCATATTGTGTTTCAAAGAAGAAGAAAGCTTTAAGCCGTGGAGAGATGCTTCTGCTTGGTGCTCTCTCAGGTGCAAACTCTTTTAAGTCATTTGATATCTTCGTTTTTTTGTTGGTTTCGAATTTAGAAGCTGTTTTCAGTTACCTCCCCAGTGGTGAATTTTTCTTATTTTCATTTTTTGTGGCAGGTTTCACGGCGAGCACAATAAGTTTTCCATTAGAGGTGGCGAGGAAACGGCTAATGGTAGGGGCACTAAAAGGAAAGTGTCCACCAAACATGGTAGCTGCTTTAGCAGACGTTATTAGAGACGAAGGGTTGCTAGGTTTATATAGAGGGTGGGGTGCTAGTTGCTTAAAGGTTATGCCTTCTTCTGGCATAACTTGGATGTTTTACGAGGCCTGGAAAGATATATTGCTTGCCGAAAGACGTCACCTATAGAACTTTTTTTTCCACTCATTCAGATTTTGTTTTCCCATTCTTATTATTATTTCAGTTTTCTCATTTCGGAAGACACGGGATCGGCAGGCCTTTGTTTCGCTCGCTGTTGTAACTTGATTCTGTTACAAGTTTTCCTAGTTTGCTCATGGATGTAGTTGGGATATCCTGCCAACTAGTTTTGGTTATTGGTTTGAGCAAATTATACAGCATGTCAGGCCTTTAGTTGAGGACCACATTTGGTGGCTTACCTCTATAAATTTTGTAACCGAGTTTTGCAATTTAATGATATTTTCTGGTTCTACTCTTCTTTCATCTGTTTTATGATCTTGCACGCACAATTAATTTGACTACACAGCTGCTAGTCTTTACCATGTCTGGGACTGTAGAATGTCACAAACTTCTTGGCAACCAGAATGGCAGAAAAAGGTTTTGCTGACACCTCAGTTGTGAAACATAAACAAACACAAGTAAAACAAAAATTAGACAATCATAAATGAAGATAACGGAAAAACTAAATCGGGTCACAAATTGAAGAACATCTTCAATTACATGCCTTGAGATTTTGCTTGTTGCTACTTCCAAAACACCATAAATTCATCAATAGATCTAAAACCCAACATGAACGTCTTAAGGTTCCGTTTACATACACCCATCATTAGGACTGTCTCTACCTGGCTTACACAAAATGTTACATAATAACCAACTACATAAGATTCGTCTAGTTTGTCCCAGAGTTCATTGGGAACAAGATCGGAGAGGGATCTCTCTGCAATTTACCATCACACAAATACAGTTTCTTTGATTTCTCCTCGCACCAGAAGAGCTGTTCATTGGTGATCCTTGACATTCTCAAGGCCCTCGATATAACTTTGAAGTCGATTAGTCCAAATAGTAGTTGCACCCCTTCTTGTGTTGATGGCCATGATCTCTTTTTCCATCCTTTCATCTTTTTACGTAGTTCCTTTAGTTTCATCTCCTTCTGCAATTTCCATTTTTACTCGCGTTTGAGTTCCATATATTAGAATGTCATTACCGTTTAACAATTTAACCATGCATGGTTTATAAAGAAACCAAGACAAGGCAAAAGCGTTCTGGTTTATAAATACCCAAAAGGGTATCAATTTATTTAATAAAGATTTTCAAAATCAAAGTCTGCAATTCACTATGGAATGAAATACTGTATGTCCGTGGAAGGTAAAGAAATTAGTATGCTATTTGGTCACCTTGTCTACTGAAGATTGAATCTGCTGAACAGGAGTAGCTGACAGATTCTGACCACCAAACATATTTCGTACACCAGCTGTTTTTTTCTTGTCCATCTTCAAGAAAATGTGGAAAGCAAGGATTGAACCCTCTATTATCCTCGTTAGATCTGCAGCAAGCACCACTGAATCATTCTCTTCAGCTTCAGTTTGTTTGTGGAGTTTTGTACCTTAAAACAATTTGCAAACAGATGAATTATTTGTCAACATACATATTGCATTAACCGCAAAACAGGATTTTCGCAATAAATGCAACATAACATCCTACTAGAAAATAAGTAGAGTTTTAGTTTATTTATTTTACTAAAGGATAAAAATCAAGCAGGATGTTGCGACATATGGCTGGTCTGGAAGTATTACACCCTAAGAGCCTAAACGAAAGGAGCACATGTATGTTGGACATGCAGCTTGAAGTCCAAGCTTAATTGATCCCAACTTCTATCTTGTTTAGCTGCGGCTTTTAACTTTAAAGCCCAGATTTTTTGCCTGGTTACTTCTAAGCTAGAGTTTAAGACTGTATTTGTTTGAACATCTTAAGCTGTGTTTTTCAGGTTTCTTGGTCTGGAAAAGCTAGAATCTTTAAGTTGGATGAGCCCAATTCATTCACAACCCTAAAAAATTCAGCATATTTGATTAAAGCTACAGCCACACAGTAGCTAACCTTGGATATTTGGAACTTGTAGCAGTATAGGCATTGTACTTCTTGATCTCGCATAAATTTCTGGTCTAAGACCCTGCTCAAAAGGTTCATTCTCGATATATCTCTGCAACATTACATAGAACTGTTGAAACTGCTGAGCAGTGTGATTGTAAATGGTTGGATTTTCAGGCTGACAATATAAAAGTTGGGTTAATTGGGTGTATTGGCAATGAAGAGCCTCCCAACTCATGCAAAGTTGAGCAACATAAGCTGTTTCTATATCATGATATGGGTTGTTATCAAGTTGATGCTGCAGTTGTTCAGTCTCATCGTCTAGTAATTCCATTTTTTTCAGAGAAAGGCAGCGAAGTGGTGAAGTAAGCTTTTTAGATGTCGATCTGGGTGATGGGGTATTAGGTGCATGTGAGCCTGCAATATACGGAACAATAATAAATGTCATCACCAATTATGAGATTAAGACTCTGCCCAACACTGAGGCTGGAATCTAAGATAGCACCGAGGGTTGGATATTTGATCTCTTTTACCTTCCTCCTTTCCCTAATTTCCTTGTTTTTTTTGTCTGCACTTGTCAGGTTGCATCTTTTAAGTATTAAAGTTTTTGTAACAATGGGAACATATGCTTCGGGTGATCTTAAATCACTATAAATGTGTTTGATAGTAGTGCGAAAAGTATACTGTTTTACATTTCTAGTTAAGAAAAAAAAACTCCATATTTAATTGTAGTATAAAATCTATGAGAACTGAGAAGTATTGATTTCTGAAAAAGTATGGATCAACATAATTAAAAAATGCATCAGTTTTTGCCTCAAAGGTGTTATTTTAAAAAAGTATATTTTGCTGTTGCTCAACCAAACAGACTTTCGTACGTCCAATCCCTCTCTAAGTTACTCCAATAGAATAAGCCAAGATGCAGGACAGCCCTCTCATCTTTCCCCAATCTCTATGTCTCTTATCACCGCCTTTTTTTATGGTTTTTTAGTAAGGATTCATTTTAGGTTCAAATCAATCAAGCACATCGCTTTCTATCCCCCTAAAAAAACTGACTACTCCTACACCACTCTAACCAGAATTGGCCATATTCATTTCTTTAATTCCTTCAACTCCTACACCATTTTTAGAATACTTAACCCATTTCTGCAGTAAAGCAAATTAACATCAAGGCCAAAGAAATCCCATGACAATGAAATGGTTATTTGACATGGAATTTCTTTGGTCTGGTGACAAGAGGATTAACTTTTGATATCCAAATGGCACATACTTGAAATATATAAAAAAACATCATACTAAGAAAAATCATAGTAAAAGAATTAAGAAAGATATAATACCAAATTCCTGTAGTTGCTGGGCACTCAAGCGATCAAAGAATAGCATCTGCTCGCGATATCTTTCATGATAAGCATCAAATCCACACCACGGCTGTTGAGGTTCAGCTTCCACATCTCTCCACTCACTAGAGCTCGTCTCCGTTTCCTCTTCCTGTTCTATCTCCTCCTCATCTTCCTCCATTCCAGGCTCTTCTTCAGGTATCAACATCATAAAGCTGTTTCTTCTCAATTCTTTTAATTTTCTCTTAACCTCATCGAGATTAAAGTCATCATCATCTTCATCCACCTCCTCAACTTCAGTTTTATGATCCACTTGCTGTGGTTTTGCCATGTTGCTATCACCTCCTTTACCATTCTCTGGCTCTTCTGCAGCGGGATTCTCCCCTAATTTTTTTTCTGAATTTGGTTTGTGGGACTTCATAAACTTCTTAACCTTGAAGAAATCCATCACCAGACTCGTGCTTTATAACGAGGTTACTCCTACATGAAAGGCATATAAAAGAGGAAATCAGATCTTTCTACTTCTTTTTTGTCAATGTCCATCCAACAAGCACTAATTAGAACAAATATTGACTGGCCATACTCCGCCATAGTGAACTACGGCAGAAAAGGATCACCGTTTCTTTTTGCAGAAAATGATGCTTTTTCATGAAAATAGTGAAGAAAACATAAGAGAAGTGGCCAATAACAACTAAAATGCATGGAAAGAAGTTGCAGTGGCCATTGGAAAAAATATTTTGTAAATCCTCAACCAATTTCAGGAAAAGATAGGAGACACGACAAACATTTGGGAAAAGATCATTTTTTTTATAGACGAAAGTTACTTTATTCCATGGAACTGAAATAAAAGATTAGAAGGGTGGACATACAAAATAAAAATAAAAATTGCATTCGGCAAACCATTTTCTTAAAACCCAGTACCAAATTCAGTAACAGATATGCTGCATTGCACACATTTGAGGAAACGAGACATTTTTACAGCAAAGATGCATCATTCGAAGTGAAACTTAGTACAAAGATCACAAAAGAAGATATATATAGAAATGTACAAAAAGATTGAATCAATTTAATTGTACCCTGGAACCAATTTCAGTAACAGAAATGGCACAACAAAAAACATAAGGTGAAAAGAACATTGTTTAATAGCAAAGATACAGTATTTAATGAAATTGGGTATAACAAGATCAGAGAGGCGAGCATTCACACAGAGATGCACATTCAAATACGGCATTGTTCAGATTATTTTGTTAAAACCCTAACACCAATTCTAGTAACATATAGTCAGCTCAGAACAAAAGAAAAGCACAATGATCTAAATGCAGTTAGGAATCATAAAAGACAAGAATAAAAATGCAGTAAAAGTTAGTCCTCTTTATACTTTTACCTCAAAAAATAAAATAAAAAAATTGATAGGGGGGTAAAAAGATGAAAAAGGAAGCAGTAAAAGTAGAGATGAGCTTCCCAACTTAAAAAACTTTCCCTCCCTATCTCTGTGATCTTAAACCAGAAACAATCATTTTTTTTGCTAATTTTAATTAATTAAGGAAAATGAGTGGAGAAAATGAAGAAACCCTAAACCTAAAAGAAGAGAGAGAAGTAAACAATGAAATGAAGAAGCAGGGCAGGCAAAGGCAAAGGCAAAAGGCAAGGCAAGGTGGTGACACTGGTACCAATACATACACTAATATCCCACACATTTTAACAAACATATTTATTTTTGAATTTTACCCATCTTTAAAATTACTATTCCCTTTTATTATACTTCTTCTTCTACTAATTAAGTGTTAAATTAGTTACTTACATATATTTTGTACGTACTGTACTCTTTAAAATGGAGCAGTATATAGCTTTTAAATGAAAATTATAAAGGAATAAAATAAATAATAAAAAAAAGGGGGGGTTTATATTGATTATGATTAAAAATGGTGAGTGAGTTGGGGGGTTCTGTGCATGCCTGCTTCACCGACTCACTAAAATACCTGTCTCTCTTCTTTCTTTCATTTATTTATTATTAATTTCAATGTTTTTTTATATTAATATTTCATTCTCTTTATTACGAAACTACGTGTAATTTTGACTGGTTAATAACTTGTATCAAAATTGTCGGAATGAAATTGATCATATAGTTTAAATGTTAAATTTTATGATTATATTTTTAAAAAAATCATTTCAACAATTTTAATAAAATTTATAACCCGATTAAAATTACATTTATATGTTTGTATTAGGGGTGGGCAAAAAATCCGCAAACCCGCCCCGTAACCCAATCCGTGTGGATTGGGGCGGATTGGGGCGGGTTGGGTGTCAAAAAAAGTTAAATCCGCCCCGCCCCAATCCGTAAAAAAATTCGTGGGTTGGGTTAGGGTTGGGGTTTCCAAACCGCGGGTTAATCCACCCCAACCCGTTTCAATCCGTATATATATATATATATATATATATATATATATATATATACATACATATATATATATATATATACATATATATATATATATACATATACATATACATATATATATATATATATAAATTTTATCAAGATCTTTTTTAATAAGAATTTCTATATTATAATAGTATTAATTTAAGAAAAATTATATATATAGACAAAAAATCTTTGGATTGTCCAAACTTAAGCTTAATGATTCGATTGATATATTGTCTTATAAATTCAATGTATCATCTCGTACTTATAAAAAGAATGAATTTTTAATCTGGGTCTAGGTAGTATGGGTGGTTAATTTATTTTTAAAAACTTTATTTGTAATTGAAATATAGCCAAATATGAAGTTATATAAATTTATTACGAAATCTGTAGCTATTGAACTTGTGGATTCAATTAGCTATTAAACTTTATTTTGATTATGTTGATGAAGAATAATTTGTTTTGTTTTAGCTTGTTACTTGTTCCGAACATTCTAAACGTATTTTGGTTGGATTTTAGTTTATATTTCTATTTGAAAGATTTATTTTTTTAAAAATATTTAGTTAAATTATGCGAAATAATAAAAAATTAATTACTAAAATAAAAATTTAAGAAACAACCCGCACCCAATCCGCCCCGCTTGATAATGGGTTGGGTTGGGTTGAGATTTTAATATCACTAATCCGCCCCAATCCGTCCCGCCATTTATTTTACGAGACGGGTTAGGATTGCGACCAATCCGCTCCGTGCCCACCCCTAGTTTGTATTATGTTTTTGGGGCTTAGTCACCTCTTATTAAGGACTACTAGTAGTAGTATTTACTTATTCAATCCTCATTCTATCTCATATTTCTCAACTACACATGTGTTGACTAGTGTAGTGAATAATTGATTTAGTTAACTTCTCTATATATTATTGAGTCGTCATCGGCCATTTCGCAATAAATAATGGAGAATATAACACACTTTTTACACACACAACACAACACAACACAACAAACTCAGTATATATATATATATAATCTTATTATATTCATTTCCTACGCTACCTAACCTAGTGATTCTTTTTCATATGTAGTAGTAGTAATAGTAGTAGTGTAGTTTTCATTTTTGCAATCAATTAATTGGAGTATTTAATAATATTTCTTTGGCTTTTATTCTTTTGTCCCCACCTTCCTTACCCACAAGTCAGTCAGTCCTAGGAGATTATTATTATTTACTCGGTTTTACTTCTTTGTTAAATGTGTTGTGTGACAACTATTAGCAAAATATCAACATAGTAATATATGTATGGATAGAGAGTAAAGTCATCTTATTCAAGTATGAATATGTGTTCAACTACGAAGAGTTCAACCGGAGGGGTGGAACAAGATACATGTATATACGAAAAGCTAGAAAGCCATAAGTCATAAACTTAAAGGTTACACAATGTATGTAACCGATACATGAATATGGACAACCATATAAGGTATCACAACAACAAAATGTTTGTTTTTACTCCGTTCATACTGATTTATTAACTAATACTAGTTTTACTCCCCCTATGAATTGGGTCTCACTAGTCTGCTAGCAAGCAAACAGATAGCTGTGTCTATTAGTAAATACATATATACATTATGTCGTCCACAAAAACTAAAGCATGCATCAACTCTTATACGTTATTTGGTCCCCAGTCCCAGTCGTGTCGCTAGTCTGATTTGTGTATGCAAGGTCCGTCCTTGATTTGCCTATCAATATTTCAACATTGCTCGTTCCTTCCAGCAAGTGCCCACCACTATAACACACGCCATACTGTGTTGTGTTATCCTCTCCACAGTCATCCGGTTTCCTTCCTCCAGTTTCTTGCCAAAATTCTTACAGAATTGATGTGTGTACAATAACAACAAACAGTAAAGGGAGTAGCAAAAGTAACTGTCAAATCTTTCTCATAGACGTTTGATCAATGATGAATTGCCAATCACCGGGTCGTAATATGGCTTAAAAATGATTTCATATACCATTATGATTTATGACAAACACAATTCAATAGTTCTTCCAGATACAAAATGATACAACTCCCAAAATCTTTAACCACCAATTGTAGTAACTAAATGCCCAAGAGCGATTTTGCAAAAACTTATATTCAACATACATACAAGTATTACTGAGGGGTAACCTGGAGTTTCAGGAATAGAGAAAGAAAAGCTAAAATCCCAGCCAAATCGGAGGTAAAGGCTGAAATTTATGTTTTGCACATGCCAATATATCATAATAATCCTCTCGGTTAAAGCAGTCGCGGAAATCTGTGAAGAGCTTCTCAAAGACCCTCCACTCAACCTCTATAGATTTTGTGTATGGATATGCCAAAAATACCTGGCAGAAGCATACATTAGGGATGGTCGGAATAACAGAGATAAGATAGACATGAAAGCTAGTGAAGAACAAAGTAAAACACTACAGCATTAAACCAGGCACTCAAGCTTCTCCGATATTAGGAGTATAAAAAAACCAGGTTCTCAAGTCAGGAAAAGTAACCAAACATTTTCTAGTTCCCACTCATTCAATGACTCATTATACCATATTAGTTTCCTTCATGAAGCTGTTAAACCGGTGTTTGAGGTCAACGCGAATGGTTTTCATGTTCTATTTTCTTGAAAAATATACACTTGTCGTGACCCCTCCAGGCAGATAAGCTGACAATTCCTCTAAACTGAATTATAAGTAGCCATGTAAATTCTTTTGATAAATATAGAAACATATGGTGAAGTCCTCTCTTTCAATATATATAATTTTTTTTATACAAGTACAATATATATATACACTCTTAAGTCTATGACTGGTGATCAAAATAACAGAAGTAGCTTACATCTCCCTCTAACGCCAGACGTTTAAGTAGAATAAATGTTTGTTGATTATCAACTAAGTTGTCAAGAACAGCAACCCAGATTTGGGAAGCAAGCTCATGTGCCTTGTCCTGTGATTTGCCACATGAAATGAACTGATCTGCAAAAATGACATGAAAAGCAAGATTTAAGAAATGTCTTTGAGCAAAAGCAGTGCCTATCAAACAACTATAATATCGTATGAATAAACAACAATAATTTACTCTACAAATAAATATAGCATCAATAAGTAGAAGAAATACCTATGAGGGTGCCGTGAAGAATACCAGCAGGAGGAGGCATGGTGGGAAGTTGAAGTTGATCCTTCAAGAAGAGATAAGCATGTCCCAACATCTCATCGTCCAACTCCTCCTCATTTATACATATCAGGTTCTTACTTATATATAATGCTGCATACCTCCTAAATGATCAATATAGATTATTATTATTATTAGCATATACATGTAATCACTTGTAAAGCCACTACATATGTCAAGGATGGAAATCATCATAACTCAAAACCTCTAAAAATATGTAGATCGATAATTGGATACCGGAACACAAGTATTCGACTGAGGTCCGTATTGAGGCGAGATATGAATCAACGTTTTTTTTTTATTGAAACATGAACTTCTGTCGAAATAATGAAAAACAGAAGGTAAAGGACATGATCATTTTGCTCAATCTGAAAATCAGAAATAGGTATCTTCTTAGTATTTTCTGGCGAGCCTGATTTTCTTCCTAGGCCCGGCTTAATCAATTCGCGTCGGCTCCAATCTTATCCAGATGTCTGACGAGGCTGACGACTCCGTTGATGACGAGGCGATCTGCGCTCCTGCACAAACAACGAACAGGGGCCCGGGGTTGTAACCGAGTTTACCCTCTCCGACGATCAAGTCAGTATCGATATAGACTGAAGATAGGTGTACAATGGAAAAGGGGGGAGATCGGGCCGGTTACAAGCTATGGCGTCGGGATAAGTTCAGGTAGTTCGGATGTTTTTAGCTTTATCTCTCTAGTCTCACTTTTTGCGTCCCCTACTAATTGGTATTAGTGGGGATATATATAGTCTGATCAAAGGCGTATTAGCCCTTGGATCATTGCACTGTCTGATAAAGATCCAACGGCTCCAGGTCATTTATGACTCTGACAATGGCACTGTTCATCATCCGGGGCCCACAGGGCTGGCCTGTGATTGGGCCACGTCGATGAAACACATAAAGGGTCCCCCAAGGGAGCAGCAGCATTAATTGGGGAAGAGTGCTCAGCAAGTCTCTCTGGGCCGGCCTAGGAACGGTCCGGCCCTCAAGATCCGGGGTGACGCGTCACCCAAGGTTGACAGGCCCGGATCGCCTGTTGTGGGGTTGATATCGGTCCGGACGAGGGGGTGCCGACATCCCCTCGCCAACAGCTCCCTGTCCGGAGTCGTCGTTAAGGACGAGGTCTGCAGGGATCTGTAGTCGTTACGGGGGCTCCGGTCATCGTGTTCTTATGCTCGACGGTGTGGAGGCGTCTTGGTGTAGTCCGACACGTGTTCTCGTATTCTGGAATTTTTAACACGTGGAGCACGCCCATCAAGCATTTACGAGGCGCCGCCTCTGTCTCTTCGATTTCATCAATGCCATTAATGCTAAGACGGCTGGTGAGTGACACTTGGCAGTTGACCTCTGTTTGCTGTACACGTGTACTGCGTCGATTGAGTGGTAGCATTTATTTGTGGGAGTTCGTGTAATGAACCGCCGCCGTCTTTTCACCTTCTGGTAAATGTCTTTTCATCTTCTGGTGAGGGCCTATAAATACCCTCAGTGAAATCTCATTTTCACTTTCTCACTCTCTCACTAAGAATTTTTACACAGCAGCCCGTTCTCTCTCTTCCCTCACACTTCACACTTAGCAAATTTCATCAATCAACCAACCATCATGGTTATCAAACACGGTGCTGGAAAAGGCCCGATGGTTGCCCCGCAACCGAAGCGCCTTGAGGTAATGGCGAACGCCTTGCCATTCCGGGAGATGGTTATCGACCCGGCCATATCCGTGGCGGTGAACGATAACAGTATCATGGTCAGGCAGCACGGGGCTGACCTCGACGAGTTTTGCCAATTGTGCGGCATAGGGGGGGAGTTCCGACTTCGGACCTGCGCGACTGCAGACGAGGTGAATGGGATCGTGTCTGATCCCAAGAATATGGTAACCCTCTCCCTCTCTACTCTTCTCTACGGGGGTACCCACCTCCCTATTCCGGAGCTACTGGCGGAGCTCTGCGCCTGGACGCAGACTCTTCCATGCCAGTGGCCTCTGCAAGCGCACCGGATTTGCGCCGGAATAGAGGCGTTGAATGTCGCCTTGGGCCCGGACATCCCGGAGCCACTGGGGCTTAAAGAGCTCTTGGCCTGCTATGAATTCTTGCAGACCGAGCCCACCTCGCAATCTAAGAGCCGGCAGCCCTACCTGAGGTGCCGGTCCCACAACCAGTTGATCACAGGTAACTCCGATTCGAATCGGGGTTACACGCAAGACGTGGTCGTAGTGGAGGGCCCTTGGCTTGCCCGTGACGACCTGATCCTTCCGCTCAGGCCGGGGAGGGTACTGAGCAAGAAGGAAAACAAATACACCGTGGCCTCTAAGATCAGGGGCCTAGGTGAACCCAACGTAGAGGCGTTGGAGATGGCCCTAAACTGGTGGGGTCCAGACGGGACAGACGTAGGGGCCCGGGATGCGGAGCGTCTTCTAATCTGTGGCTCCCCCACCTCCTGCAAGGGGAACGGCTTCAAATGGCCCCCTAGGACCTTCTGTCCTGAGGGGTACTCCAGGGAAAGGTGGGAGAAGGAGAAGGGTCTGGAGTCGACCCTTCCTCCCAAGGTCGTGGGGGATGCTGAGGCCACTGTGGAGCCTGCGGCTAGAAAGGCGTCGAAGCCAAAGCTGAAGGCAGGCGGCAAGGCTAAGGCGGTGACGTCGACCTCCTCCGCTCCTGTATTGGCCGATGCCTCATTCGCGCCTGAATCCGCCGGGGTTTATACTGAGACCCGGTCGGACGGTACCGTCCTCCACTTCAGGGTGGGGCCAGACGGTACCCGTACCTACATAGACCAGCATGGGAAACCTATGCCAGAGGTTCTTCCCTTGAGGTCTAGGGAGCCCGGGGTGACGAGCCCCCTACGCTTGGAGGATAGCCCTGCTGAGGCAGAAAACACCGGTCCGAGCTTGGGCACCTCGCGGACCAGGGTAAGTTGCCCCTAAGTTTTCCTTGGATTTTCCTCTTTATACTTAGCTAGATTTTGTAAATTTTTCTAACTCCTTTTTCGTTTGTCTGATGTAGGTGGTTCGTTCTGACGAGGAGGAGGAGGAAGAGGAGGTGGAGGAGGAGGTTGCGGAGCCCGAGCCCGAGGCCGCTGAAGAAGAGGTCGTCGAGGCCGTAAAAGAGGGGGCAGACGAGGCAGGGGATGAAGAAGTGGTGGAGGTGGCCCCTGCTGACGCTAAGGCGCAGACCTTGAAGAGGTTGGCAGGCTTGGCAGAGCAATCGAGGCGCGAACGGGCCGCTCGTAAAGCCGAAGTTGCCGAGGCGGCCAAGAGGAAGAGGGAGGAGGCGAAGGCCCCTCGTGATGTAAAGAAAACCCGTACCGGGGAAATTGAGCCGCGGGAGGTCGTCGTGCCAAGCCCGAAGCCTAGGGAGCCCGTGGTTGTAGATGAAGAGCGAGCGGGGTCAAGCTCAAGCTGTGGCTCGCCGTCGCGACGGATGCCCGTCCAAACCCCGGAAGAGGTTAAGGCGACGACTGGGGTGCGGAGCATTATGGAGGGCCACCCCTCTGCCGGCCTGCTTGCTCTGGCCGCGCTCCAGCAGCAGACCGTCGAGGCCGACCACCGTGGTCGTGACCTCGCCTCTGCCATGACGACTGCCATGGCCCAGATCCCTCAGGTTAACTTGCTGTTTCTTATTTCTTAGTGATCTTTGTTTCTTCCTTAAACTTTTAGCTAAGTATTTCTCTTCTTTCGCAGGCCTATTTGACAATGAACCAGTATGTCTACCAGCAAGGACAACTGGTGAGGTCGTGGGCTTCGAAGGCGGAGGCCAGTGCTAGGCAGGCCGAAGATGCCCTGAAGAAGGCGGAGGGGGCTCAAATAAGGGCCGAGAAGGCCGAGGGCCTCGTTGCAACCTTGGAAGCTCGGCGAGCTGAGGCCGCGAAGGCCTGTGCTGAGGCCGAGGAGCGTGCAGAAGCTGCGGTCACGGCTCTGAAGGAGGCTGAAGCGAGCCTGACCGACAAGGTGAAGGCCGCGGTCCAAGCCGCCGAGGCGGAGCTGAGCGCCTCTTTGGAGCTATCAACACAGAAGGATTTTAATTCCTTCTATGTTGATGGCTGGTCTGAGGCGGCAGCTTTCATGAGGGCGGGACCGGATCACCCGGTGTGGAACATGGAGAACGTCATGGTTCCCGTCCCCTCTGCTCCCATTCCCGAGGTAGTCCCCTTAACCCCTCGAGCCCTCTCTGAGGATGAAGCTGATGACGATGAGGGGGCGTCTTAGGGCTTTTGTAGTTCCCAGTTTTTGTTTCTGATGTAATCTTCTTTATGCACTTTAACTTGTAATAGCTTTTGATTAATGAAACAATTTTGGCCTTTGGGCTTGTGTTTATTTCTGTTTTGTGTGCTTATACATTGTGTCATACACATGCATGCTCCCAAATGATGTGGCCCTTACGCGTCGGCGTTGGGGCGCGCGTTTCGTATAACTCATAACGTGAATGAACACATGTAGAATTTAAATGAACTGAAAAATTCAAATAAATAGAAAACGGGGTGCCGTATAGGCCCGTGTTCTGAAACACTTGTGAAATTTAAGTGAACTGAAAAATTCAAATAAATAGAAACCGGGGTGCCGTGTAGGCCCGTGTTCTGAAACACTTGTGAAATTTAAGTGAACTGAAAAATTCAAATAAATAGAAACCGGGGTGCCGTGTAGGCCCGTGTTCTGAAACACTTGTGAAATTTAAGTGAACTGAAAAATTCAAATAAATAGAAACCGGGGTGCCGTGTAGGCCCGTGTTCTGAAACACTTGTGAAATTTAAGTGAACTGAAAAATTCAAATAAATAGAAACCGGGGTGCCGTGTAGGCCCGTGTTCTGAAACACTTGTGAAATTTAAGTGAACTGAAAAATTCAAATAAATAGAAACCGGGGTGCCGTGTAGGCCCGTGTTCTGAAACACTTGTGAAATTTAAGTGAACTGAAAAATTCAAATAAATAGAAACCGGGGTGCCGTGTAGGCCCGTGTTCTGAAACACTTGTGAAATTTAAGTGAACTGAAAAATTCAAATAAATAGAAACCGGGGTGCCGTGTAGGCCCGTGTTCTGAAACACTTGTGAAATTTAAGTGAACTGAAAAATTCAAATAAATAGAAACCGGGGTGCCGTGTAGGCCCGTGTTCTGAAACACTTGTGAAATTTATCGACATTTTCATTAATAAAGCCCTCAGGCCAAATTACATCGTTTCCATATTTACATCAAAACGCAAAAGCGGAGCCCTACTGATAGTACTTCCGTAGGTTGTTGACGTTCCAAGGCCGATCTACTGGGACGTCGTTGGGAAGGCGACCCAACAGATAGGCCCCGTTGCCCGCCGCACCGAGGATTCGATAGGGGCCTTCCCAGTTGGGGCCTAGTTTGCCGTCGGACTGCACTCTGGTGTTGTTGTTTACTCTCCGTAGCACGAGGTCTTCGTCTTGGAAACGCCTGGCGTTCACTCTTTTGTTATAGGAACGCCCCAGTTCGTTTTTATATTCGGCGTTACGGATGGCTGCCACCTCCCTTCGTTCCTCAGCGTATTCGAGCTCGAGACCCATCATCGTCTCGTTCAGTCCGTTCTCTACCATATCGGTTCTGAGAGATGGGAGCCCGATTTCTAACGGGATGATAGCTTCCATACCGTAGGTTAGGCTGTACGGCGTTTGTTGGGTGCCCCGTCTCCTCGTCGTTCGGTAGGCCCAAAGGACGTGCTGTAGTTCGTCGGCCCATCGTCCTTTGGAATCGTCTAGCCTCTTTTTTATTCCGTCGAGGACGGTCTTATTTGACACTTCAGCTTGACCGTTGCTTTGGGGGTACGAAGGGGTCGAGTAATAGCTTCTGATGCGGTACTTCGCGTACATCGCTTTTAGTTTGGCTCCGGTAAACTGGCCCCCATTATCAGCCACTATCGAGTAGGGGATTCCGAACCTCGTGATTACGTCTCTCCAGAGGAACCTGATCACCTCGGCCTCCGTTATCTTCGCTAAGGCCACGGCTTCTACCCACTTTGAGAAGTAGTCGGTAACCATGAGGAGGAATTTTTTGCCTCCCGGGGCCCGAGGGAATGGTCCGACGATGTCCATGCCCCATTGGGCAAAGGGCCAGGGCGAAGTCACGCTGCTCATCTTTTGGGCCGGGGCTCTAGGTATGGGGGCGTATCTCTGGCACCTCTCACATCTGAGCACGAAGGTTTTAGAATCCTTTTGCATGAGGGGCCACCAATATCCGTGAGTTAAGGCACGGTTGGCAAGCGACCTGCCCCCGGTGTGGCTCCCACACGTGCCTTCGTGTATCTCCTCCATGACCTTTACCACCATATCAGGGTGGACACAGAGGAGATAGGGCCCGGAGAACGATCTCTTATAAAGTTTATCGTTGGGGGCTAGCCAGAACCCTAAGGCCTTTCTTTTTATTTTTTCAGCCTCCTTCTTATCGTCAGGAAGGTCGCCGGAGCGATGGTATTCGATTATAGGGTCCATCCAGCATAGTTCCGGCGGAAGGTCGGTCACCATGTTAACGCTTGCTCTAGCGTCGATGCTAGGCGAAGGGACGTACTCTATGGTGATGACTCGCTCCTTTTTATCACTCATAGCCGAGGCCAAGGTCGCTAGGGCATCGGCGTGGGTGTTCTCGTTTCTGTTGACGTTGACGATCTCCTGATACTCGAAGCTCCGGAGTATTTCGGAGGCGATGGCCACGTACTTTGCCATCCTTTCGTCCTTTGTTTGGAATTCACCACTGATCTGGCTGCTGACTAATTGGGAATCAGTGTGCACCAGTATCTTCTTGATGCCGAGGCTTCGGGCCATTCTCAGGCCAGCTATCACGGCTTCGTACTCCGCCTCGTTATTGGTGGCTCGGAAGCCAAGCTGGATTGACTTCTCGATTACATCACCCTGTGGGGATTGGATCACCACCCCGAGGCCAGAGCCCTTTCTATTGGCAGCTCCGTCGGCATGCAAGGTCCATGTTCCTTGGGCACCCTCCTCGATGCCGGGGGACATCGTCGTTCCGGTGAATTCTGCCACAAAGTCGGCCAGGGCCTGCCCCTTGACAGAGGTTCGCGGCTCGTACCGGATGTCGTACGCGTTCAGGTGGCAAGCCCACTTCGTCATACGCCGAGACAGGTCTCCTTTCTGGAGTATTTCCCGAATGGGCTGATCCGTATACACCACGATACTGTGTGCGGAGAAGTAATGGGCCAGTTTTCGCGATGCCATGACGAGTGCCAGGACAAGCTTTTCTAGAGGCATATACCTAGCCTCGGCGTCGAGGAGGGTTTTGCTCACGTAATAGATTGGCCTTTGCTCCCTGCCGACCTCTTTGATGAGAACGGCGCTGACGGCTATCTCGGACACGGCCAGGTACAACGCAAGGACGTCGCCGGTGTCAGGTTTGGCCAGCAGAGGCGCGCTTCCGAGGTAGCTCGCCAGCTCTGTGAACGCACTCCGGCATTCATCATTCCATTCGAACTTCTTCTGAGCTTTCAGAGCCGTGAAGAAGGGCTTGCATCGATCTCCGAACCGGGCTATAAACCGGTTGAGGGCAGCGGCCATTCCGGCCAGCTTTTGTACGTCCTTCCTTTTTTCAGGGGTTCTCAAGTTCTTCAAGGCAGAGATTTGGGCCGGGTTCGCCTCTATACCGCGATGGGTCACCATGAACCCTAGGAACTTTCCGGCCCCAACTCCGAAGGCGCATTTAGAGGCGTTCAGCTTCAGATCATGCCTTCGTATCGTTTCGAACACCTCCCTTAGGTCGGACAGATGGTCGCTCTCCTGGGCGCTTTTTACCACCATGTCGTCGATATAGACTTCCATGCTTCGGCCTATGCTCTCAGCGAATATCTTGGTGACCATTCTCTGATATGTCGCCCCGGCGTTCTTAAGCCCAAATGGCATCACCTTGTAACAGTAATTCCCCCTTGGGGTTATGAAGGCGGTTTTTTCTTGGTCAGCCTCCGACATGGGTATTTGGTGATAGCCGGAGCAGGCGTCCAGGAAGCTCATTCTGGCGGCTCCGGCGGTGGAGTCCACTATCTGGTCGATTTTAGGCAGAGGGAAGGGATCCTTAGGACAAGCCCGGTTAAGGCTCGTGTAATCGATGCAGACACGCAGCTTTCCGTTCTTTTTAGGGACCACCACGGGGTTAGCGAGCCATCTAGGATAAAAGATTTCCCTAATGGCTCCAGCTAGCAGAAGCTTTTGTACTTCCTCGTTTATGGCATCGGCATGCTCCGGACTAACGCGGCGTCCCTTCTGCATCACAGGCTTTGCATCCGGGTTGACGTTCAACTTATGGCAGGCGAGATCGGGACTGATACCCGGCATTTCGCATGGGGACCATGCGAAGTTATCGAGGTATTCGAGCAGCAGCTTAACGAGGCCTGAAACCTCGGGCTCGCTCAGCCCCGCGCCCACCATAAAAAAGTGGTCCTCGTCGTAGCCCGGGATCTGGACCTTCAGCAGTTCTTCTTCCACCTTTTCTTCGGCTTCCGGACCCATCTTCTTGTTTAGTTCCCGCAGCACCTTAGGATCCTCAGCTTCTATGTTCATAGCACTCTGGGCCGGAACCGGTTTATTGCCGGAGTATACGGCCATGGCACAGCTTCTCGAGACCTTTTGGTTTCCCGATATGGTCTCGACTCCATTCGCAGTGGGGTACTTGACCTTTTGGTGTAGAGTGGAGGAGACGCCTTCTATTTCATGAAGCCACGCGCGCCCCAGAATGACGTTGTAAACGGAGGGGACGTCCACCACCGTGAACTCCACGCTCATAACCTTGGTTCCTGTCTTAACAGGCAAGGTTATGTTCCCTCGGGGCTGAACAGCCTCGGAGTTGAATCCGTACAGAGGGGGGGCGTTGGTATCTAGCTGCCCCTCCGTCAGCCCCATCTTTCCGAAGAGGTCTCCAAAGAGGATGTTCACCGAGGCCCCCTGATCCACGAGGATGCGTCCTACTGAACAATGGCCCACCTGGGCCGTGATCACAAGGGCGTCGTAGTGGGGCATGTCTACTCCCACTAGGTCGAAGTCGGTGAAGCTTAGGTCCGGCTTGGTACCTTGTTTGTACCTTTTTCGGGGTTTCGGGCTTTCGGCGAGGCAGACGTGCTTTTTCATCGTGGCCTCGCGGGCCTCGGTTCTCTCCGCCCCATTTGGTTTCGGCTTCTTTGGTCCCGAATGGATAACTTGGCAAGTCATCACTGGTGGGGGAAGGTCTGGTTGCCTTTCGTCGTCCCCTTCTCGGTCTCGATCGGGGTCCCTTCGCGTCTTGACGTATTTCTCCATCAAGCCATCCCGGACCCATCCTTCTAGCCTTGCCTTTAGACCATGACACTCATTGGTATAATGGCCGCGGCCTCTGTGATAGTCACAAAATTTGTCATTAGGCCCCCGGGCCGGCTCGTTTCTGAGCGGGGGAGGCCAGGAAAAGAATGGCTCATTCTCGATCTCAAAGAGCAGGTCGGGCAATGGTAGACGGAATGTGGTGGAGTAGGCATTGTCTGGGTTCGAAGGGCCAGGCCGACGCGTATCTTCTCTTCTACGCTTAGGGGCCGGTTGCTGGCTCTCCATCGTTCGAGGTCTCCCCAACCTTTCCGCTATGGGGCGATTTCGCCGAATGCTCCTCGAGACGGCTCCTCCCCGAGGCTGATCGATGCTGGCGACTGAACGCGTTGCTCCAGCAGACCTCATGTCTTTCTCGATATCGACGTGCTGTTTGATTAGTGACCGGAGCTGGGAAACTGAGCCAGGAGGGGTCGCTATCATTTCGTTGCGGATCCTGCTTCCCACGATCATGTTCTGCCTGAAAGCAGCTATAGCAGTAGAATCGGGGCATTCGGCACACTCAGCGTGCTTCTGCCAGAACCGATTGTCGTAGCTCTCGAGGGTCTCTTTGGGTTGGACCTTCACTTGGTACAGCTGCTCCGGTTGGGCAGCCCTTTCCTTCAAGTTGATGAAGCGGTGTGCAAAATCATAGGCCAGATCATCCCAACAGTGGATGGAGTTGGCAGGCAGAGACTGGAACCATTTACTTGCGAGCCTCCCCAGGCTGGCGGGGAAGCACCGACACATCAGTTGGTCGAGATGGGACCAGTGGTTCATCTGATATCGATAGTGGCGAAGGTGAGCTTCCGGATCGGAATCAGCATTGAAGGCCTGGAAGGCGGGGGCGACGAAGTTTCTGGGGGGAGCACTGTACTCAATGTCATCAGAGAAGGGGGTGCTACGGGTGGAGGTCACGATCTTCATTGCTGCCTCACCGGCAGCATCGTGTCGTCCACGGCGTCCCCGCCTTCGCGTTCGGGGAGATTTGTCCGTTCGGGCATGACTGGACTCCGGTCGGGAGCTTCGGCTGTCCTCATGCCTATGGAGTCGGGAATGTATACTTCGCTCGTCGTTTCGACGGGAATTCCCTTCGCGGGAGTGCTCCGACTCCTCACCCCTAGTTGGCTCCCTGGGAGTCTCTAGGGGGGGTCGTCGGCGGGGTCCTAGACGGGACATCACACTCTTAGAGGGTCTGGGGGCCGGACCGCCTTGGCTCACGTCTTGGAGGACGGGCTCGGGCTCTGGTGTCATCAGCGTGGCTATCAGTGCCTTCTGGGCCGCAAGCGCGACGAGTTCCTTTTCATGGATATCGAGCATCATTTCAGTCAGTTCGGTTCGCGTTCGAGGGGTTGCGGCTATCGCCGTTAAGGGGGTCGGACCACTCGTACCCGCGGTTCTAGGAGTTTCATCAAAGGAGAGTGTCCTCGGCATTCCGAGGACGTGAGGTCGGGACGACGGAGTATCGAAGCGATTGTTGCCAGACATGTTTTCTTCGTAGTGTCAGAGCTAACGCGTCTTCTAGTTTCCCACAGACGGCGCCAATTGGCGAGCCTGATTTTCTTCCTAGGCCCGGCTTAATCAATTCGCGTCGGCTCCAATCTTATCCAGATGTCTGACGAGGCTGACGACTCCGTTGATGACGAGGCGATCTGCGCTCCTGCACAAACAACGAACAGGGGCCCGGGGTTGTAACCGAGTTTACCCTCTCCGACGATCAAGTCAGTATCGATATAGACTGAAGATAGGTGTACAATGGAAAAGGGGGGAGATCGGGCCGGTTACAAGCTATGGCGTCGGGATAAGTTCAGGTAGTTCGGATGTTTTTAGCTTTATCTCTCTAGTCTCACTTTTTGCGTCCCCTACTAATTGGTATTAGTGGGGATATATATAGTCTGATCAAAGGCGTATTAGCCCTTGGATCATTGCACTGTCTGATAAAGATCCAACGGCTCCAGGTCATTTATGACTCTGACAATGGCACTGTTCATCATCCGGGGCCCACAGGGCTGGCCTGTGATTGGGCCACGTCGATGAAACACATAAAGGGTCCCCCAAGGGAGCAGCAGCATTAATTGGGGAAGAGTGCTCAGCAAGTCTCTCTGGGCCGGCCTAGGAACGGTCCGGCCCTCAAGATCCGGGGTGACGCGTCACCCAAGGTTGACAGGCCCGGATCGCCTGTTGTGGGGTTGATATCGGTCCGGACGAGGGGGTGCCGACATCCCCTCGCCATTTTCTAGGAAGCAAATTTTCATAACCACTAACACGAGATCTTATTACCGAAACAGACAATGGTAATTTAATCAAGGTATATTTTGCTTGCAACATTAAACATAATAAGCTGTTTTTCTATAGGTTGGGAAAAAAAACCTGGGATAATACAGCTTAAAGCTTCTAGCTTTTCCAGACCAAAAAACCAAAGAAATCAGTTTAGAAGCTGATCAAACAAATGGGGCACATCTCTAAAGGAGAAGAAGAAAACTCAAAAGCTGTAACCAAACAAGTTCAAATAGAAAGGCGAATAAACCTTTTGGTGAAATGATGAGGGATGATAGGACCAGGCCAAGTTCGGATAGGATTTGCAGCGTTAGGGAAATTCCTGACGAGTGCGGCTTGCCAGAAGGTGTCGTATTGAAAGAGTTGGGCCCACTGTTTCCTCACACAACATAGTCCTACCCATTCCGAGCTCGGCACACGTATCAATATATCTATCAACAAATGTTCCGGAAGATCCCAAATATGAATATCACCGGGACACATGATCTAATTAATTGGTATGTTCTCTCTCAACTGGAAAATCAAAAATATAGGCAGCCCACAATCAAACCAAGTAGGTAGGTAGGTTGATTGAACAAGGAAGGTAAAACTGAAAAGACTGTTTTTTTTACGAATTAACAAGAAACGGCAGACTAAAAACATGATATCCGTCTACTCCTAGGAATAAAAATATCTGGGGTGGTGACACGAGCGGGTCTGTAGTCGTACATGTAGGACAAAGGGATGCATTAGCAACCCCACAATTTAGGAAAATCCTGTTTTTTCTATACAAACGATTATTCTTGCAAAATCGTTAAAAAAAAAAAACAGTTTGTTTTGTTGCAACCCCAAAAACAGTAGTGTATTGATGATATATATAGGTTTGAGAAAGAGTGAAGTAGGGAGGATAGTAGTATAAGGTTATAAGAGTAGTAGTAAAGTATATAATATGATAAGATGAGAGAGTAAAAGTAATACAGGTCTCTGCTATGCTCTCTGTAGGAATAGGAATAGGATTATAAATAAATAAATAAATAAGTTAAAAATGTAGATAGATAGGAGGATTCCATTATATATATAGCTGTAACAACAGAGAGGAGGATGAGGATCATCACCCTAACTAAACACCCTAACTAAACACCCTAACTAAACACACAACAATACACAGAAATGAATGAATAAATTTATATATAATAAAAAAAAGGTGAATCAGTGTTTATACTAATTGCCGTCGCAAAAGTCGGTACAGTATAATAATTTAATGATCAACGCAGAGCATATATATATTCTCTATCCCCTCCTCCTTTTTTTCCATATATAATAATAATAATAAAGTAAAATGATTTTATTATTCTGTGTTTTTGTGTATTATTAACCACACACACACCCACAGAAACGTGAAGTGAAGAAGATGGGAAAGTATTTTAATTTTGTTTTAATTTGTCTGTGGGTCAACCAACACACCCCCAACCCCTCCTCCTCCTTTTTTTTTGGGTCCATCGCTCACACTCATTTTACTCCATATATAAACCCCCCGACACGTTCAAAAGTTTACTGCACTCTCTCTCTCTCTCCTTTTACTAGTGTTGTACCGTTTTTCACCATTATTATTTCCCCATTTTTATGAAACCACACTAGCTCACTCGTATATCTCTTATTACATTTAAACTGTACCAGATTCAATGGCTGTGGAAGCAGAGTCAGCTACTCTGCTTCCCAATTTTTCTATTATAACCAAACCCCAATTACTTCCGTCTCCATTCCATTTGATTCTTTTTTTACTCTCTCTCTCTCGTATTCACCCTATGCACTTCCTTTTTAATTTTACCAATTACATGGATGGCTTCATTTTAATTAATTATTAGTTTTATCTTCCTTTCTTTTTTTTCTTTTTTTTATCTCCCAACAACTATATATATATATATATATATATTTTCATTTTAATTATTTATTAGTTTTATCTTCCTTTCTTTTTTTTCTTTTTTTTATTTCCCAACAACTATATATATATATATATATATATAGGGAGAGGTTATATGAACATCAACTTAGACATTTTTTCGTAAAAACGCTCAAAATCAAAATTTGGTTAATGCAAATCTTCACGGGTTTTACGACGGAAACACAAATATGCGTCTTGTTTTTTTTTTTCCGAGATGTATAAAGACATGTTTTCGAAATTATGGTAAAATTTAAAAATTCAAAACATGTCGCTATACATCTCAGAAGAAAAAAAACAAGACGCATATTTATGTTCCCGTCGTGAAACCGTGGAGATTTGCATTAATCAAATCTTGATTTGGAGCGTTTTTGAAAAAAGTGTCAATTTGAGTGTTTTTCATGGTGTGAATATATACTCTCTCTATATATATATATTAAATATCCATTTTACATCCATAATCTATACTATTAGTTTATGTGAGGAGGGCTTATGAAGCCTTTAAATAATTATTTATAAAAGAGTCCTATTAATTTACAAAATTACAAAATAGTAATAGACAACTTTTACAGGAGAATTAAAAGGAAAATAACTGTCATCTAATTATTGATTTCATCAAATTCACCCCCTCTCTTTCAACCATAATTGTTACTCCATTCATCAAATATTTTAACATAACGAGTTACATATATTTTTTTTTATCCACACTCATCAAGTGAACAGGTCCGCTAATACTACTAATAGTAACTCTTAGCCAATTGCTTTTTTTACGGAGTAGTTAGTTTTTAGTGTCATAAATAAATTTGAGAATATATATATGCTCATAATTATTGCTAAAATAAATAAATTAAGAAACTTTACAAGGATTCCCACAGCAGGCTTCCGTGCTCGCTCTTGAAGGTGATGAAAATGTTTGATAATCAAAAAGATAAAATTTTAATCTTGGCCAGGTTGCAATTTATTTTACTATGATGATGGGAAAAACATGTTGGCCATGTTATGTTATATATACAGTATATGGTGGTTGTTGGTAAGAAAGAGAGTATCTATGGATTAATTGATATGGTTTTGCGGCTACTACTAATTTGTTTAATCTTTTTTGTCCCCATCACTTCATCATCTGCTAGCTTACCAAAGATAGCGCTTCATTTTTTATTATTATTATTTTGAACCCTAGCTATATATATGTTGTACACTTTTTGAGTGCTTTAATTAGATTTTGTTCTTCGTGAATAAAATATATGCTTAGCTATTGTTTTTGACTGATTGATTACATTCCATTAACTCATTATCAGTGCTACCTTTTTTTTATCTTTCAGCTGAAACCCAAACTCAATAGTTTCTACCATCACATGCATAAACATGTATGTGTCATGTGTGTCTCCCAAAAAAACAAATATGGCTCATGTTAAAAGAGAATACTGAATATAGAGTTCCTTTCAGAAAATAAAAATAAAAAAGGTATAAAGAAATTAGAAACCCTATATATCCCCCGCATAGTGCAAATGCCAATACCCAGTTTAATGATACATGACGCTTGAAGTTGCAAAATACTGGTACTTCACAAGTCACAAACCTCGCATCCAAAGCATCGCAATGAAAATCTAACGGAACATTATTCTAGTGCACACGAGAGGAGCAACTTAAAATAAGCATTCTTGGATGTAAGAAAATCTCAGTAGATTCCAGGAACAATCCTGTAAGGAACCCTCTCACAGTACAATTTCCAATATTTTCCATACCTGCAACCATATCAGCACTCGTCAAAACAATTCAGCAGATGCAAAAATGAGAGTTTAAAAAAAAAACATACTTAATGGGGATAAACCACAAAATCTAGTTGTTTCAAATAGTTAAAAAAATCCAACTTCTCCTAAAAAAAAATTCCCAAATAACATTGCAGAATTTTCAAAACTTGATACCAGACCAGCGGATTATAATACTATAAAGTTAAAAACTTACTTTGATCGACATCGATCATCATCCCTTTTCGCTCGGTCAAACAAAAGAATCATAAGAAACACTACGTAGAAGTAAGGAAGAATCTGCAACAAACAGTTCAACAAATTAGTTGACGCTCATAAAAACATCAGCCAACTTTATTAACGACCAAGTCTTACGTGGTTGAAAAGAGCAGGTACGGTCCAAAAAAAAGCTGCTAATATCTCTGGCATGTAGTGGAAATGACGAGCTAATCCCCACCTGCCATAAAACTTATATTATTAGGCCAAAAAGACACATCAGCTGCACTGTACTACAAGTTTAGTATGAAAATCTCACCATCCTGAGGTCAAGAGAAGGCTGTTTTTTGTCTCATCGTTCGACGTTTTGTAAGTGGCTGTAATCTGAAGATATAGTGCATCTTAGTTTTACTCTCTAACTTTACCCCAAAATGCCATAAGTAATTAAGACTTAAGAAAATAAAATTAACGAAGCGGGTGGGGAATTACCTTTGATGGAGGTTTTCCCCATACTGAGGACTTGCCTTTACTTCTTCGAAATTCTTGCCTTTGTCTGTCACAGTCATAATTGATATATATGCACAAGATGCCTGCTATAAGTATGGAGACAGCAAGCTGAACAGAGAGGTATCAGTCTATTAGTCAATTTTAAAATGGAAAAACTTAATAATTTACAAAAAAAAAATTATATTCATTAAGACGGACAGGTTACGATTTTCATTTTTTTTTTATCAGAACACTGTAGCTATTGAGAGAAATGAAACAGTGAGTTATACAGGGAGCACAGAACTAATAGTTTAAAACACATTAAGCACATACTAAAATTAAAACTTCAGAATTCAGCATCTAAAAGCTTCTTAAGTATCAAAATCCTTCTTTATCCATTTTGTACAAACCAAGCAGCTTTGCAGGTAAATCAATTTCTTCAGCATAGGACTTACAATACGCAGAATGGTTTCAAGAAAACAGGCTGATTTAGCAATAAAACAAACATTAAGCAACATAAACAATACCTGTATTCCGAGATTCACAGGATGATTCACTAGGTACATGCCAGGAGAGGTATAGATAGATGGGACCCATACCAAACATCCCCAACATATATAAAAGCCAGCTGCGAAACAGAAGAACCTTATTCCATTATTGGTCATTAGCACACTGATATGGAGAGAGAATGCTTAACAAAAACAGCAACATATGTGCTCCTTGATTTTTATTATTAAAAGTAGAAAGTAGAAAGTAGAATCAAAATACTCTATTGTTGCCATCCTTCCCTATTTACAAACACAACATGAATATAGATATGTGCTCACAAACCTCGATCATGCGCGATATCCATGGTATTCCAGTATCCGTCTTCCCACCAAAAGAACTTTGACACGTACACTAACATCAAAATTGTATTTACGAGCATTGAATCGGAAACACTCCCAAGGGTCTCATACTGTTAAGGAAAACTAAATTCAATACAACGTGGGGAAGATAGTTCGATTCAAAAATCAGATGGTGGAGAGTTTCGAGTACCTACCTGCTTAATGCAATAAGTCACAGCTAAGACTGCCCAAGACATCATTCCAAATCTGCAGTTTGTAAAAACTTTTATATCAAATTGTTTCCCAATACGCGGATACAACTCCATTCCCTGTCAAAATTATGAAAAAAAATAAGAACCAAGAGCAGATAAAATTGGAACTATGCTTTCCAATCTTGATTTCATTCACAGTTACATCTTAGAAATGTTTTCCTTAAGGATATGTCTGAGCATGCTTTTAAAATTTATACAAATAACAACTTCAGAAGGTCAAAAATGTTTTTTATTTATCAAGAGCTTAAAAATTCGTACAAATAATGTTATTTGACCAAAGATGCCTGAGGAAAATCGTTGTTAGCTCTCCAAATCAATATATAGTGACAACTTATACTGAAAAATGATACTATAAATTGTTGCCAATATCTTTTCTTTGAAAGGCTCACCCAATAGAAATCAATAATTATGTTGCCGGAGGACCCAGAATCAGAAGAAGATGGTGCAATATGGCCCTGATAAAAAACAAAAAATTATCACAACCAATTAGCCAAGCACCTGCTCTTTTTGAGAAGGAGAAAGAAACTCCCGTTTACTTATAAATAATAAATAAAATGTTTCTTACTTTAATGTACAAAAGAAAACAGAAGATAAGGCTTCCAAAAATAAGAGCTGAAAAAATTTCTCCCAAGTGGTCATAGACAATCGATGGATCAAATATTCCAAACCTGAGGACGGCATAAAAAAAGGAGATATTAAAGAACATAAATTGATCAGACCGTGTAGATCAAAACGTGAGACCGCATTAAATAACAATATCATCTTCTTTCTCAGAAGTGCAAATAAAAAGAGAAGACGAGTAAGATACTGAATTACTAATATAAAACTCAAATCGTAAAAGGTTTCAATATGAGGGTCCGGAGAAGGTAAAGATTCATGATGAAGAAAGTGATTGGAGGATATTTGGTCTACCAAAAGCTGGATCATAATAAATCAATTAAAAACGGCTTACCACCAGATGCCGAGGTAAGTAACTAATGTCACCAAATATGCGGCTACACCATTGGCCTGAAATATCAAGACAAACAACTAAAATTATCATCCAATCTATCAAACATAATATCTTTAAGCAATCAAGTATTATGACGTCACCACTAAAAGTACAACTTCAGCAGCTCAATTCAACATCTCCACTGTGACAAACATGTAACTGGTACCTTGTAGACCGGCCTGTTTCCAGCAGGAGATAGTGGCCCTTCAACCCTTTTTCCAGGCAAGAACAACTGTAATAAGGCCTCAAATGCCGCATAACATGCAATTATTTTCCATGCTATGACAGTGGGCTTTGGCCATATTTCAATAAATCCTTGTAGCCCATTGTCTTTTAGGTAATTGAACGTCTGAGATACGGAACCATCACCATGAACCATTGTGTACCATCTGTACCAAGTTAAAATTCTAATTGAACTCAACAATTTCTTTAGAACATGCTTATATTGAAACAATACATTTTTCAAGCAATAACAACAGTATCGTAATTCCTAACCAAGGAAGATAAAAACTTCGATTTAATGATATGGCTCGGAATTATTATTATTATTATTATTACGTTTTTCTTGTTTACATAATACGGAGTAGTTTCAACTGGATAACTGTGATAACAAACAAACAAAGCCCTTGAAATGACTTGCAAGTTCTAACGTCCACATCTTCGTACAACTTTTCTTTACCAAATATACCACGAAACGAAGGGAGCACAGCTAGAACTTCCAAGTAGAAAAAGAAGAAGAAGAAGAAAAACGACCAAAATTAGTGGCGTGCATTGATTAGCTTCCTATGATTCCCTTTTAAAGTGTTTAGGGTTAATGAATGAAGAATATTTGTGTGTCTCCCTACTAATGAACTAAAACAACAAGAAACAGCAGTAACGAATGGTATAAGCTGAATTTGAGTTAAACAATACTCCTTATTCAATTTTGTATAAGTTGTGTGTATGTTTTGAGAGTTCACAAAAGTTAATAGTAGTAAGAATCAATTTATCAGTTTGGGTACAAGTAAATTGAGTTGTTGTTGTTTTTACTTTAATATATAAATATGGAAAAAGAAATGAGTTAAAGTAAAATAAAGAAAGAAAGAGTGAAGAAGAGCGGTGCGGTGGTGGGTCCCTTTTTGACATATGAGCTCTGCTCTGCTCTGCTCTACGATTATATTAATAATAATAAGTAAAATTTCTAAATGAAGAAAAACCCCTATAAAAATGAAATTGAAGCCCTGATTAATTTAATAATAATAATTTAATAATAATAAGGAAAACAGTGAAAGAGTAATAATATTAGAGGAATGGAGAAGATGCAGAAAAGAAAAAGAAAAGAAAAAGAAAGGTACAGAAGAATAACGAAAGGGGGGCAAAGTGTGAGAAGTGATACAATTGATATGTATGTCACTACAACTGTGTGCACCATCTTCATCTCTCTCTCTCTCTCTCTCTTTCTTTCACTGTCAATAAATAAATAAATAAATAAATAAGGAATAAAAAGAGAATTTATGTTTTCTGTTTTCTGTTTTCTGTTTTAATTAAAATATGGTATCCAATACATACATAGATACATACCCTGTCAGTACGAGTATGAGTATGAGTATGAGTATGAGTATGAGTAGGTTAGGTTGGGTGGGGGTGTGGCCCCCTCTTTAAATATTATATACTATTTATCTATCCCTACGTGTCCCCTTTACTTATTTTATCAAAATGAAATTTTTAAAAAAACTTGAAAAATAATTGTACAATTACCGTAATGCATGTATCAATACATTCCAATAATAATTTTTAAAATAAAATCCACACAAAATTTATTTTAGAATAAATGTATAAATTAGTGTAAATTAAACATTGAATATTAAAAAAATTATCTAAAACAATATTATGTTCAAATGTTTTAAAATTTGAATACAACATAATATAAAAGTTTATAAAATTACGGTACAAATTATAAAAATTTAAAATTTAAGAAGAAACGAAAAATAATACAAAATATGGATAAAAGATTAGGACGATCAGGAGTCGTATGGACTCATTACTACCTGCTTACTCTAAATATCATACTAATATATTAGTATTAACTAATAAGACGCTTCTTCAACAAAATTGGACTATTACTCTGCCAATCTACTCTTTTCTTCTTGTTCTTTTTTTTGTCAAATAATATTATTAAACATAATTGTACCAGGAACCCAACAAATGTGTTTGTCGTAATTCTCAAAACTCAAAACAATAAAGGGTGTTGGCGTGCATTTGCCATTCAGATTAGTGCTCTTATCAAGCAAGTACTTTATATATACCAAGTATTATCACACTTATTTAATAATTGTTCTAATCCAAATTAGTTTTAACACTTACGGATTAGATCCGAAAATAATACTCCTACAATATGCAAAGAACAATATACACAAGGAGAATAAATCTCTATTTTTATTCATATATGAGTGTATATATCAAATGATCAATACACTCACTAAGTATATATATATATATATATATATATATATATATAAAGTGGATAGTTTAGCTAAGTTGCATGAATTACATAATGAGAGTAAAAGACCAAAGTCTCCAACTTAACTTATTGATTATATAAAGTATATAGTTATTCATTAGTTATCCATCTCTAACTCGTAGAATGTGTCCAATCCACAAAAAAAATGTTTTACAACAAAAATGATATTTTTGACCAGTCAATTCAACTCTCCACTTGGCACCACTAGCTAGAAAGAAAACAGTTCTACATTTATACTGAAATGGTGACCGATTATTATTATTGTGAGGAATTGAATGTATGTTTTATACTGAAATGGTGACTATTATATTCTCAGATTGTTTCCGGCTTAACGAACCATTCCTCTAATTTGATTTTGGCCTCCTTTAATTACTTATATTCTCTTTCTTTGAGATTCTTTTAATGGCCTTGGCCTATTATTTACACTTCAACAACACATAGTATTATTAGTACAAATTAAGCAGGCAGGTATTTCATCCAAACAAAAAAGTTTCAGGTGGTCCTACGATCATGTTAACCCATATTTTCCGTTCAGCAATATTTTACACTTTGTGGATTTCGGCAACTTTGCAGAATGGGAATCCTTTCAGAAAGCACTGGCTGTGAGATTTCTTTCAATCATACATTAAAGATAAATCGAGATATGACTTCGTAATCTTACTCTTTTTTTCTCATATATGACTGCTTTTTATATCCATGGTACTATTAATCTGAACCCTATTGATAAACAAATCTCGAGAAAAAGGCAGCTGAGTTCACACTACAGAAAGGTCATGTTTTAGTTTTAAACGAACAAAATCTTCACTACAAGTTTAAAAAAATACATCAATCTCTTCAGAATCTACGACAGTGCACTGACTAATTAGTGTCGATTTTGTAGCAGGTGAAGATGTTTGTATGTCGGTTATACGTCGTGGCTCTGATAGTGACCAAGAGCAGCAATTACAGCATCTCAACAGCAACCATTCTACCCTGCAGTATTCCAACATGCGAACAGAATGTATATTAACCGTGTTTTGTAATTGAAACAGTATTCAAATCAGTATTCTTCCAAAAAGCAACACAATTTATTGATAAGGCAGAAACCACTTAAAGCGTAAATGGATTGTTGGCAAAAACAGAACAGATTGACTGGTGGTTGGGTATTTTAAATTCCATACTATGGTTTTTTCCATGTTCATTTCTACCAGTCAACAACTTAGAGCAATGTTATGACAAGTAAAAGACGATTCCAAAACTGGACAATGTTAAAAGAATATGCAAGTGCATGTTCCTCAAAAGCTTAGACTACGCATAACTTACATTATCAGTATATAGAGCACATCGGCCAAGATGTAGTCATGAGCAGAATTGATGGAGTGAAACTGCATTCCTCTAAATATGTTAATGCTAAGAATTAAACAATGTTTAATCGTATTTTGAGGCACAAAAGGTATCAAAACAAACAGGTACAGAAAATAAAATTGTGTGCGGTGAACTTGTGCCATAACTACATTGACCGGTAATATCATGAGAAAATGATGAAAAGATAATGTAACTGGTACTTAACTATCAAAAAATGCATATGTCAAAACAATTTTAAATATTAGTAGAGATGTTATATGATGCTACACATTTTTACTCTTTGTCTTCAACTTTGATGCTGCATTATATGTACCAAATTATAATTAAGATTTGAAAATTCGAGTTTTTAGAAATTAAGTACGTTTTTATGTACTAATCAATGATTCTCCCTAATATCATCATGTAGTCGTGCTGGTAGTTGCATTGTACGAAAGAAGGATACACACGGCAAGAGAGAGGGAGACACCCAAGCATCCAACAACGCAGGGTACCAAACTGAGACACTGACTAAAACAAGAAAATGAAAGAAATATGTGTTTATTACAGTAATTGTTTTTAAACATGAGCAACGAAGTCGAGACAATTGTTAGTACGAGAACCAAATGTGCTACAGCTAGGCCTATAAGAATCAAACAGAACCGTGTCTTTTTCCACTTTCGACCTATATAGTAAATGAGGGTATAAAAAATACTAGGCACTGAGATAGAGGGAGAGAGAGCTTACAAGTCTCGTAGGCAGGAAGGGCTGGAAACTGGTTCATGGGGTCGAGGATGATCAAGTGAGAAAGCCGTTTTTTCACGTAAAAGTGGGAGATTTTCAGCAGACGAATTACTCAACAGAGACGGCGATGAAGAGAATAAATAGTTATGTTGATCGGGTCCGACACTGATTGGAAGAGGTGACGGAGGACTTGAAGGAGGAGAAGATGATGGAGATGCATAACCATTTCTCATCTAATACTCCAACAAGTGTACAAAGACACTATCAGCTAACACATGTGTATCTCCTCTGTGTGTGTGTGTGTGTGTGTTTTAATGTACTCCTATCTGTTTTGGTTATAAGGATTGTTTGAACTAAATGAATTTCACCTAATGGTCACTCACTGGGATTTCTTTTAAGAGAAACAAATAATAACTATTGTGGTTTCACCCCATGCCAACTACCAGTTCCAAAACACTGTTACCTAATTCGCTCAAAACAGCCTCCTTCTGTATGAATACACAAAACATTAATAGGATCAATAAGAGAAAAAGGACTACGTAAAACTAAGTCATGCTGGGAACTGAAAGACAAAAAAATGAATTACAGAATTTAGAAGTGAGGAAAAGCAATCCATATTCATACATGCATGCTTGACGGGACGAAAAATAATTAGCCTGGTTGTTAGCGTCGATTGATGACAATGAGTAATTTTCATAATTGCACTTAAAAAAGAACATGATCTTCCTTAAGGGAAACACACCTAGCTCTAAGATGAAAAGGGAGTGTGGAGAGGTATGTTCTTCGTGTGTATATATATATATATATATATATATATATGTAAGCCTGCAAATAACAACAATTAAGTCAGAGGGCTCATAATTTACAGTGACTTCATGATATACTAAGTTAAAAAATAAAAATTATACAAGGAAGTAGTTGGTAAAAACTTAGCAATATATATACTAGTAGTAATTCTCAAAGTTACAGTACGGAAACAACTTAAAGAGAGAATGAGTAAAAGAGCTTTGCCGTGATTGATTAAACAACATTTTAAAGCAAAGTATAGCTCTTGTTCTTGAATGTTGATGACATTTTGAACCCTAGCTGTTCAAGATATAGGAAGAGTGTTGTGCGGCCTTGGCGAGATCCAGAATAAGATTTACGACGGGGGGTTATCAGATATAAAACAACTTTGAGCACACTATCACAGGCTGCTCCAATCATGTCAACTCTCATCTGCGAGAATTGAACCAACATATATATATAAAAGCACACAGCTAAATTGAGTAGCCAGAGAGTTTTGAGTAGGAATAAATAAAAAAAAGAAATTAATCAGCTCCACCCATGTATCATAGTAAAGCTTTTAAGAGGCTGAAACTTGTTGATATAGCTTTGATAATTCCTGTACCATACACAATCATCATTTAAATATATTTCCACCAACATATAATATCTTCCAAAACTTTCCCATGCACATTTTTCCTGCGTTCAAGCAATTAAGGATATTTATGATTTACGGGAGAGTTGCCAGAACGTATATAAATAAATACATAAGGGGGCAACAAAATAGAATAGGAGTTTCAAATTTAACCACCATATATGTATATATGTGTGTGTGTGTGTGTGTGTGTTATTTGATTAAATTATAATCAACGTGGGTTGAATATGGAGTGGTAGTAGTACAGACTTGTTGATAGTGACACACACTAATAATATTTAACTCTCATTTAAGAAAAAACATATGGAGAAACAAAAACAAAACAGGGCCCAAATGGAGGCCCAAATGGAGGCCCAAATGGAAAAGGCCTTTTAGATCAAATATCAGATCGGAGATAAATAGAAATAGAGAGAGAGAGAGTCAAATCGAATTTGGTTTGGTTTTAATCCAATCTCGCTGGAACTGATACCTACTACGTAGGGCTAATTATCTAGAGAGAGAGAGAGGGAGAGAGAGAGAGATGGCGATGAGGAGTTTGTATAGGGAGATAAGGGGGATGAAGGTGAAGGAAGTGCCAGCTCACATAAAACCTAAAATAACGATGGAAAGTACGAAAGGAATGATAAAAAGGGGAATAGACAATTACCATGCCAAATACATTGAAACTAGTTCTATACAACCTCTTCTTCATGTTGTCTATGGTGGTATGATCTTCTCCTATCTCGTCGCTCTTCCTGAAGAACGTCGTCACCTCCAACACGCCAAACACTGATCCCCCCCATCCCCATCATAATAAATATAAAAGGTATCTTCCCTCACACCTCTTTATCATTTCTTTATCTACTCATCCATTTCTCTCTCCCCCCTCCCCCCTCGTTGTTTTTGTTGCTTCCGTCTCTTTGTTACAAATTTGAAATTAGGTTAACTATTTATTAACAGGCATTTGAAATTAGTTATTTTGTGACACATTACTATGCATATTATTTCACTACTTCATCAATTTAATACCAGGGTCTCGTATAGCTTCTGCTTCCGATCTGGCTGCCAAATATGGTTGTACCGTTACTTGGGGATACTTTTGTAATTTGATTGAATTTGATTGGAGAAACATGCATGCATTCTATATTTGTGCTGTGTGTTTGAGGCTATGTTTCTTTACATATTTTTTGGTCCAAATTCATATTTAAAAAATAATAATTCTGTTTTAATAATCTACTGAAAAGCTAGATTTTAAAATTCTGGATTTTTTAGCTTTTTCAGCCTACAAAATCAGAATTTTAGAAGCTGAATAATCTGAAACACCCACAGATTTTTAAAATCTAAAATCCAAAAATCAACTAAAAAAATCTGTTGCCAAACAGACTCTGAAGGCTGATTACGTCTTTAGTTAGACAAAAATACTTGTTAGTTGGACCAAGGAAGGTGAATCTAGCTTAGAGAATCGGCATTGTTATAGATTGGACATGGGATACCTAGAGCTTTTTATGTGCTTATATTCCGTTGCCTGATTGTGATTGGATCCTTTTACCCCTTGTGGATGCGGCCCCACTTTCTTATGAATTTTAGTATCTTCTAGTTATCAACGTCTTTGAAGCAAGCTCAGGAATATCTATCTAGTTTTAAGATGTATGAATGTTGAATAAATGTTGTAATAGAAATGAAGTAGACAAGTAGGTGCATATGTTTCATCTTCTTTAACGATGAATTAGTTTAGAAACTTGATGATTACATCATTACTTACTCGATTGCCCTTGAATTTTTCCCTGACGTTGTCGTGGCCTTAAATAACTGACTCTTTATGTTCCAATCTTGGTTTTAAAGTAAAATCAAAAGTAACTTACGTTCTTTATGAATTATTTCATTTTTTATTTATTTAGTCATCCATTGCTGACGTGGCGATTATTTTATTTGTCTTACCCTTCACCCCGGGCTGGGTGTTCTTATACACCCCATTTTATTTATTCATTTCATTACATGTGTTAACTATCTGATACTTCTTGGAAATACGACGATTCACTTATTTCTTTTATCGATCGATGATGTGGCCCTTGTTTTATTTTTAGCTGCTACTTACTTGTTTGTTGCCTCGGTCTCGTGTTATAAAATTTCAAATTAGGGAACTATTTATAAAGAGGAATATCAAAATAGTTATTTACACACATACCTATTCATAAAAAAAGGTAACATTATTATTATTATTATCCCACACACCTCTTTATGAATGCCTTTATTTATCTACTCATCCATTGCTGACGTGGTGATTATTTTCTTTGTCTTACCCCACTCCTGGTGTTATGATCCTATTCAATTTGATACGCTCATTTTTATTGTGATTTATAATAATTTCATTTGTGCTAACTATCTGATACTTCTTAGAATATATGATGATTCACTTATTTCTTTTTATTGGTTCATGATGTGGCCCTCATTTTATTGTTAGCTGCTACTTACTTGTTTTTGTTGCCTCCATCTGTGTTATAAAATTGAGATTAGGGAACTATTCATAAACAGACATATCAATAATTATATAGACACACAACTATACATATAATTTCACTGGTCCACCACTTCATCAATTTAATACGAGGAAATACGTGGTCCCGTCTGGCTTCCTCTTCCGATCTGGCCGCCATATGTGGTTGTAGCCTTACCTGGGGCAGATTGTTGTAATTGGATTGATATGTGATACTGTGATTAAAGAAACAGGCATGTATTGTAGATTTGTGGTATGTGCTTAAAGGGTGATAATGTCTTTAGTAGACAAAAGTGAACTTTTTAGTTGGACCGCGGAATAGGATTAATGTAGCTTAGAGAACCAGAGTATCGGTTTTGTTATAGATCGGACATGAGTTACCTAGGGCTTTGTATGTGGTTATCATTTCGTTGCCTGTTTGTGATTGACCGTTTTACCCCTTGATGATGTGGCCCCAATTTCTTATGAATTTAGTATCTTCTAATTTTCAATTGAGTGAATTAAGATATTGTGTGGCTCGTTACTTTCGAAGCAAGCTCATGAATATCTATCTAGCTGTGAGATGTATGAAGGTTGAGTAAATATTGTAATAGAAATGAAGTAGACAAGGAGGTGCATATGATTCATCTTCTTTGCTGGTAGAACGACGATGAAATAGTTTAGAAACGATAATTACATCATTACTTACTCGATCGTGCTCAGACTTTTCCCTGACGTTGTTGTGGCCTTAAATAACTGACTCTTTATGTTCCAATCTTGGTTTTAAAGTAGCATCAAAAGTGAAGATTTAGCTTCTTGTTCAATTATTTATTTCTTAGTATGCATAGCAATAGTTTGCTAGATGTGTGGAATTTACATAAAATGAAAACAAAGCAGCTAAAGGCTGGTGCTTGCAGATAATTGGAATGCAGAATCTAACAAGCATCTAGGTTTCATCATCTCTACTGGGAAATATATTTGGAGGTAGGATGATTGAATCATAACATTGGTATGGATCTAGACACCAATAGTTGTATACTTGATTTCGAAAAATTAAATCTAAATGTGATGGAATAAAGAGAGCATGTAGGCTTCCTTGCTGTTTTGTGATTTTGTTTAAAAAACTTGATGAAGATTTGGATGAACTTCTAAAAATCAGACTGGTGGTATGGCTTAGAAAGCAAGAACACGGGTGTAATATTTTCTTTTTATGGATTAAAGTAGATTTGGTTTTTTGTTTACTGGATTTTGCTTGGAATCTAGTGTAGCACTGTTCTATGAAGTGGATAATTTTATGGGCTTATTGAGGTAATGATCAGATAAAGTACTAAATTGCTTAACCCAAAGCCGTAAAAAACGCAACTCGGCGATTAATAGAAAGGCTTCGACTTACCGATTTCCTGTTTAATCACCGATTAATAGCCAATTAAATGCTTGGACTAGAAGTGTAACTTTAAAATAATTTAATGTTTTCGCTAATTTTGTGAAACTTTTTCTGTATTGTTTTGAAAAAAATAGCCCAAATCGACCCTGTGTATCATCATTTATGCCGTAAATCGATCCATATAAGCCCGATTTGAGATTTTTTTCTTAACCCCCTGTTTTAGCAGACTGATTTCCCCAAAGTCGAGTTGATGCGGCTCCGACTTACATTTTGTTGCCGATTAATCGGTGATGAAATTGGATTTTTTAAAACACTGGCTTAACCACATTCTGATTAACAATGGGTTTTGAGGATGAAGCAGTTTTCTAAATGTAGGTCTGGGCAGCCACGTAGCCCCTAGGTTCTATACTATTAGCCATCTCTGCCTAGGACCTGCCTTGCTTCTGATGAAACATGTAAATTATTTTCTATGCTACTAAAATTATGTAATTCAAGATCGCTTGATTCAGGACATATCCTCTACTTAGCTTGGAGGTTCTGGTTGAATAAGAACCAAGTTCAGTACTGGCATTATTGGCCTGTATGTCCTTTATTATTGTCGAACATGCCCGTTCCTTGTGATCTGGGCGTCTCAAGTGTAATCTAAGCCAGGTCATGATCGATTAGCATAGTGTCATAGCCGGAATAAGTGGGCATGCATTGCATGATGAAAGTGAAGTCTTTAAAGAAATTCATGGCACCCATTTTTAGGGGTAAGAGAAGTAATGCGTGGAATAGTTTTGATAGATTCGTGACTTTTTTGAAAACGGATGATGATAACAAAGTGAAAAGGGTTTAACCGGTTGATGATAAGTTTTTTTCTTTCTCCATTGGCGTTTTAAAACTTCTAGTTGTTTAGTGTTTTTAGGTTTTAGTTGGTAGGTAGTACTGCGATTGGTGGTTGTTGTATTATGCAAGATTGGAAGACATTAGTTGCAGTAAGCAACCCCGCCATTCCTTTATTGCTTAGCTAGAAACGGGATTCTGCGTTCCTGTATATAGGAAACATGTTATTATAGTGGAAGTGGGCCTGTCACTAGAGAGAGGGGAGGTGACATGAGTTGAAGATTAGATATGCTAGTTTTTAAAGAAATTTTCAGCTAGTAACGTAACATCTAGCGGATTGCTCCCCTTATAATCCCAAATTTTGTCAGCTTCTAGTGTGGTCTACCTTATTTCATCATTTGTACTAACGAAACTAAAGAATTAGGCTATCTTGGGAATATTTGGGCAACCTTGTCTTTTTGAAAATATTTGTGAGTTGGCTCACATTGGGAATTTAGAGGTCTCTGTGGACCATCTGTAGGGAACAACCTATCTTCCGTTGCGTGTTTGGAACGTCAGGTACCCAAAATTGCAGTAGTCTGCACATATGTGGAAACCTATACCACAATAATAGATTTGAAATACGCCTATGATCTAATAAGAATATGAGAAGCCTGCCTTTTCCAGTCCTCGTTGCTGGCATGAAATAGGTTGAGGTGCGCATGAGGAAATGATTTTGTCACAACTTACGGCGTTATTATTACAGTGTTATGACGAAGCTGCATGGATTCCTACTGTAATTTATTGCGATATTGAGTACTAAAAGGAAATAAGAAGTTTGTTTCATGTACAAGTTTGAAAGATATAAAGTAGCCATTAGAGACTGTTAATGTGGTGACTTATCAAGGGTTTACGTATAAGTGGGTTGTTGCGTGTATTTTTTTCATGACCTGCTAAGTAGGGACATAGTATTAATATCATGCGCTCTCCCTGTGATATCTTTGGTTGCTTGGGTATTCTCATGTTGATAGATGTGGTTATCATAGCTCCGCATCTTTGATGATTTTTGCTGAAATATTATCTTTAGTAAACATGGGTCAGTTTTTCTGTTTGATGACCATTACACTTCTCATCACTATTGGCAAATACTCCTATAGTTTACTAGTAGTTAATATGAGTTATGACGCCTTTATGAACCATTATAGTGTATGTTTTTCTCTTTGTTTCAAACAGTCATCTCATGCATTTGTGATTTACTAATTTTATCTCGCTGTTATATGCACACTATATATAGTTTACTGATTCCACATGTACGAGTAGGCAAGTAGCATCTTTTCTTGTGTGCAATGTAATGTGCTTTAATCTTGTTATTGATCAATGCTTGTTTGCCTTGTGAATACCAGGTTCAGCAAACATTTCCATGAAGACACAACGTCCCAGCCTGCTGAGTGCTTAAGTTTTATATTTTTATCTTTCCATATTTGGATATTGAGTTGTAATGTTTTGCAGCATCTGACTGTTGAATAAATTTGCAAGACTATTCATGCGTTGACTGTTTAAAATCTCGCACTTTATCCATCCATAGAGGAGTTTGATATCTATGGTTTGTAATTGGTTATCTTGCTTAAATCTTAATGTTTTGGGCTTGTTTAATTTTTTGAGACATTCTCTAATCACGGCCTCCCATAGACTCTTTCTGAACTAAGATTAGTCGAATCCATTTTAGTTTCTCCCTTTTGCCCCGTCCCATTTTAGTTGCTCCCTTTTGCCTTGTCCAATGCTTGGTCTGAATTCTGATCAGATATCAGAATTATGTAAGGGCGCTTTTATAAGACATTTCAATGTAGCACTCTTAAGCCTCCATCAGTATATTGATGGTTTTAGGAAACTTTGCGGCACCAAAAGGGCTCCGGCAATTGCATCATAAGTATGTCACAATTTTTTCTTAATGGTGTTGGTTTAACATAATAATTACACGAAGTTGGTGTGGTTAATCAATGTCCTTCCCTTCTACACTTGGATTATGTTCTACTCTTCATCTTTGGTGATTGGCTTACTACTGTAAAAAGAAAGTGGTTGATTTCTACTTTTTAGTGTTGGCTTAATCATTTATTGTTTGCTTCGTATTAAAGAAATTATGAAAGCGAGTGTTCATGATTAGGATGTGTTACAGTGATGAATAGCAATCATGTTACATGTAAATACTATACTTTTGTAAGATAATATCAACAGATGTATCATTCACTCAATTGTATGAATAATGTACTGGTATGGAACGAAAAGCATAGTATATATTTGTAAATTCGGAAGGAGTAAATAGACAAAATAAAGCTTTTCTTGCCTCAAAAATCAAAAACCAAGTAGTAATTGTTCTGATTATGATCTTGTTGAGTTTAGTAAGAGAGTAATTTGGATTAAATATTAAAAAAAAAAAAAGTCATTTGAAAACGTAAAGAATCAAATGTTGAAATTTTGTTTAATTTCATGTCGGTTGGTGTAATAGTTTGTTACTTCCAGATTTGATTGAAGATTGAGTAATTATTTCCAGTAGTATCTCATTTTCCAATTCAGGTACTAGTAGTTGTTTATTGTTCGTGTAACGTGCCAATATCCCGGTTTTAATGGAGTAGAGTAATTTATTTATTAATGAGAGTGGAGTCGAGTCGTTTTAAATGATGTATACTCAAAACAGTCCAAAACACTAGAGTATAAATCTACTAATCTAGTAGTAATTAGTTATAAACAAAACGACAAAATTCAAATTCAAATTCAAATTCAAACAGTGAATAAGCCCAACGATCAAAGTAGTAAGTAAGACAACTAGAATATTAGTACGAAAATTAGTCCATCTGTAAAGCAAGGGACGTGGTGGAGAAGATCAAAGGATAAAAAAACAGAAATAAATACATCTAACATACACACACACCGGATATGTATAAGACATAATTAATTAAATATTTTAATTTATATTTAATTGTTTATTACGAAATTACGTGCAATTTTAACCGGATAATAACTTATATCAAAATTATCGGAATGAAATTTTTTAAAAATTGATAATATATTTGAAATGTTAAATTTTATGATTAAATTTTAAAAAAAATCATTTCGATACAAGTTATAAGTCGATCAAAATAGTACATAATTTTCTATTGAATAATTAAATGATAACGAAAATAGTAGTAAACGTTTAAACATAAGAATAATAATGGTGGAACAATGGGATGGGATGGGATGTGTGCGTGTGTGGGAAGGTGGAACAACGTATTTCGTGTGCTGTGTTGTGTCTCTCTTCCACCTTTTTCGGGACAGTCAATTTTTCAGGCACCCAACAAAATATGTAATTTTATATGTTACATTTTTGTTTGAATGTTTTGGAATTAATATCGAATTATTAACATTATCGTGAATCTAATCCATTATTATTTAGGATGTGTCACATACTAAAACCTAACACATATTAATGAATACAAAAATATATACCCTAAAATTAATTCAAAATTAAAACTAAAAAATACTAAAAATCTAACACATGTTAATGAACACAAAAATATATACCGTAAAATTAATTTAAAATTAAAAGTAAAAAATATTATTGGTTGACACACCCTAAAAATAGTGTATTTTGGAATGAACACCGAACGATTAACACTATCGTGAATCTAGTAAACTATTATTTTGGTTGTGTCACGTACTAAAAACGTAACTCAAACCCAAAAACATACGAAATGGATCAAAACCGAATTGGTTTTTTTTAGTACAATTGTACCTTTTTTTTTTGGTTTTTTAGGGTACAAATACAATAATAATACAGGGGATTGATAGTGAGTGAGATACAGGAGGAGGGCCAGAGGGTTACTATATAAATAATATACTGTAGTAAGTAATAATCAATAATACTATACAAACGTGTCTACCAAAATAAAATTCGAATAATTTTGATCATAAAATTGTTTATATCAAAAAATTTAGAATTTTTAAAATTAAAAATAGTATGGTATAGTTCTAACAAAAAAAAACAATGTGATTAAATTTAGAAAGTATTTTGTTAGGAAGAATGTAGATAATGAAAAAAAGAGGTAGTAAAAGTGAAAAGGTATGTGTTGGTAGGAGAGAAATGTATAGGAAATAAGTAGGTAAAATATAGTGGAAGTAGGAGTAAAGAGAATAAATAAGAAAAGTGGGGGGGAAATAGAAAATAGAAAATAGAGGAGTGGGAGAGTGGGGTTTGGTAGAGAGAGAGATATATATATAATATATAAATAAACAAATTCACCATTTCTTGCGCCTGTCTCAACCAACCCTGTAATCAAACTGTATTCTACTACTTATTATTATTATTATTATTATTATTATCTCTTCTTCTTTACTCATATACTATTTATATTACTATTTATATTACTATATATATAAATATATATATATATATATAGAGAGAGAGAGATGTTTGTTGGGTTTGGGTTTGGGTTTGGGTTTTGGTTTGGGTTTTGGTTTTGGTTTTGTGTTTTGTAGGTAGATAAATAATAAAAAGGCCCGAAAAAGAAAAAGAAAAAGAAAAAGAAAAAGATGAAAAAATGAAGAAGAAAGAAAGAGGTTAGTTAGAGAACACCAAACACACACACACACACACACAATATGCATCAATCATCATATCATACACATCTCCTCCTCATCTCCATTCCTTCTTGGTACGTTTTTTTGTATTTGTATTTTTATTACTTTTACTTTTACTACTACTATTATACCCCTTAATCATTACCCCTTAATCATACTTAATTATTGTTTCTTATTTTCTTATTGTTTTTGTCTCTCTGCTCGGATCCACTTTCTTATATTCTACTTTCCTACTAAAGTTACTAGTGTTTCTCTAAGTTAAGCTATATTATTTATTTATATATATGAATATGAATATGATATTATGTGGTATGTAATGTTTGTGTTTGTATACGTGTTAGTTAAATGAGGAGGTCTTTTGATTCCCAGATTTCTACTCCTATATCATTTTACATCTCTCCTGTTTTTTATTAATTGTTATTTATTTGTATTTTGGGAATCTCTCTATATTAATTAACCTGTCCTTTTTCAGTTTTATGTGTGTGTATTTTTAATATATTAGATAATTTACTACTCCTATATTACATATATGATAGAGTATGATACTAGTGTTTGCTAGACTACTCATCTACTTCTACTATATTAATAGTCTTATTATTATTATTATTAGTGTGTGTCCCTGCCTGTTTTAATTTGTTTTCTTATTTCCCCCCATTGACCTACACCTACCTCCTCACTCTTTTTTTTTTTTATGTTTCCAATTCCTTAAAACTCTCTTTTATCTCATATTATCATTCATTTGTTTTCTTTTAATATATACTCTTCTTTTATTATTGGATTTTTACCCTTTTTGTTCAGTGTTCGATTCTATTTTCGGAATTATGTTTTACTTTATTATTACGACTTATTTCTTATTGACACCCTAGATTCATAGGCCGCACAGATCTGGTGGTTTATTTATTACTACCACTGTTCGATGTCGGATCTGATTTTATTCCAACTTACTACACACCTATCATTATAAGGATTGAAATGAGGTTTTTCTGCACTTTATTCTTTAAAAATATCTCACTGTTTTTCATCAAGTAGCTAGCTAGCTGTTTAATTTCGTTGAAGGGGATATGCTATCGAAACAAGACCTTGCTTATAGTTAAATGTGGATTTATGACTGAGAACAAGTCTTGGGTTTATGGATGGGACCAAATCTTTTTAGTCATTCTGAGAAAATCAAACTACTAAATGTGCAACTTTTGAGAACATATGTTTGGTCACATATAAATGCTCTATACTGTTGTTTGCAAGGGGAAAAGGCCCGCGTTTTATCCAACGTTCTGCAACTACTTAATAATCTTCTATCACTCTTTTGCATCTCTCCCATCTTCCTTTACTACCTTCTATATGCATAATCTTAGTATTTTATTTTGCATTCAGAGAAGATCTTTGCATGTTTAAATGTTAGAACAATTAAATTCCCCTAGTGATGGTATTTGCTTCTCTTATACCAGGTGTTTAAGTTTCCTAATAAGCTTCAATTAGAAAAGAACGTTGAAATTTTCAAATGGGTTCAAGATTCCCATCACACCAGCTCAGCAATGGGCTATTCGTATCAGGAAAACCAGAACAGCCCAAAGAAAGGCCTCCGACTATGAGCTCTGTTGCCATGCCCTACACTGGCGGTGACATAAAAAAGTCCGGAGAGCTCGGGAAAATGTTTGATATTAATACCGAAAATTCCAAATCAAGAAAGTCTGGCCCTATTACCGGTGCCCCTACAAGGAGCGGTTCCTTTGGTGGTGCCGCCTCTCATTCCGGACCAATCTCCAATTCTGCTGCCAGATCAAGCTATTCCACTTCCGGACCCGTAACTTCTGCATCCCTAGCTGGCTCTGCTTCTGTGAAGAAGTCGAATTCTGGCCCGCTGAACAAACATGGGGAGCCCATAAAGAAGTCTTCTGGGCCTCAATCTGGTGGTGTAACTCCAGGCAGTCGCCACAACTCTGGCCCAATACCGCCAGTTCTCCCTGCGACGGGACTCATTACATCTGGCCCAATCTCCTCTGGTCCGCTAAATTCGTCTGGTGGCCCGCGGAAAATTTCTGGTCCGTTGGATTCAAAGGGATCTCTTAAATTACACGGTGTTCCTATTGCTCATAGTCAGGCTGTGACGACTTTAAGCGAAGATGATGAATTTTCCTTTAGGAAGAACTTTCCTAAGCAGATCCTTTGGGCAATAATTCTGCTATTTGTGATGGGTTTTATTGCCGGGGCTTTTATTCTTGGCGCGGTTCATAATGCTATCCTTCTCATTGTGGTTGTGATTTTGTTTGCTATTATGGCTGCACTTTTCACATGGAATACTTGCTGGGGACGAAAGGCTATTATTCGTTTTATTTCTAGCTATCCAGATGCTGAGCTTAGAACTGCGAAAAATGGACAATATGTCAAGGTTTCTGGGGTACGTTGGTCTCTCTTTATGCCCATAATTATAAAAACTTGCTAATTGACTTTTGTAACTTGAACGATAATCTGTAGTCACAACATTGTGTGTTCATTGTTACTATCTCATATGCAAGTGGTCTTACTACTGTTGTCGTTTGTGCATCAAGAATCGTTTGGTTAACTGCTCATGGTGTTTTAAGGAAGGATTGGTTGTTTTGTTGTACTAGGTTGTGACCTGTGGAAATGTACCCCTTGAGTCATCTTTCCAGAAAGTTCCGAGATGTGTCTACACGTCCACACGTTTATATGAATATCGAGGGTGTGGTCCAAATGCTGCTAATCCTAAACACCGTCGCTTTACATGGGGAGTTAGAGCCTCAGAGGTGAGTATTTAAATGTTTTGATACAACCATAGTGTACGAAATACATGGAATTTTTGGGTATACTGTATTACTTTCAAAACCATTTTAGCTGAAGTATTTTGTACACGTTTACTCGTAGTTGTTTTTTCAATCCATTGACTTTCTAATGTTTCTAATTTTTTTGGCAGAGGCATGTGGTTGACTTCTATATCTCCGATTTCCAGTCTGGTTTGAGAGCATTGGTTAAGACTGGATGTGGTGCAAAAGTGACACCATATGTGGAGGAATCTATGGTTATTGATGTCAACCCTCAGAACAAAGACCTGTCTCCAGATTTCATCCGGTGGTTAGGGGAGAGAAACCTCTCGAGTGACAGTCAAGTCATGCGCATAAAAGAAGGGTAATCTTATAATCACACTCAACTTGGGTTATGTGATAGTAATACACTATAAAAAAAGAATTTCATGATACAATTTCGTAATTACTATCACATAACTGGGTTCGGAAACAAAAAAAGAAATTCTTTCCTCGAGTTGTGTTTCTTTTGGCAGTCTTCTCCGCCTTTCGAATATGGATAATAAAGTAATAAACTAGTTTGGTGATTATGTGTTTTTGTCAGGTATAAGTTAAAGAAGGGCAATCCATTCCCACGTATCTTTCTTTGTAGTACAATGTGAAATTTTAGTTAATACAACATTTTACCGAGTAACAAAGTTTTGTTTACGAAAACTAATGCTGTGTTTTTTTCTTTTGTCTACAATATCTTCACCCGCTTATTATGGTGAACTGACAATTGTGGTAAATTTGTTTTCTTTACTAGGTATATAAAAGAAGGAAGCACCGTTAGTGTGATGGGAGAAGTGCAAAGGACCGATAACGTGCTAATGATTGTGCCTCCGTCTGAGCCATTAACCACAGGTTGCCAATGGGCTAAATGTATGCTACCTGCTAGCCTCGACGGCATTGTACTCAGATGCGAAGATGCTTCTAAAATCGATGTTATTCCAGTTTAATATAACCAAACAACTTTATATATTGGTTAGTATGTTCTTTGTTTCACTTCTTTTTTTGTGTTTCTGAAAGGGCTGCTGTTTTAGTGGGGGCATAATTGTGGGTTCATTATTTGATCTGTGTATAGTTTATTAGGGCATCTGGTTTGTTTTCCTACCGTATTTGATAGGAGCTTGAAAAGGTTTTGTAATTGAGGATGTTTGGTTGTTTGTAGAAGCTTGCAACTACTACTAGTTTGAGGAGAGAGATGTTTTTTAGTATATTGTTTAATATGAAAAACATACTCGTGTTGAACGGTGTTCTTTCTTTTATCGGTAATTTGCTGCTATGGTTTATGACTCGCCACACTGCATATTTAAAGTTTCTAGATAATATTATTAACGTATTTCGGGTGAGATTGCAACACTAGTGTTTTAGTTTTCGTGGTAACTTTTCTGAACTTGTATATTCAGATCATATATGGTGTGCAACGGAATCCAAATTATTTTTGAGGTTCTACTTTTGAATTGCACTCTGGGTCTAGTGCTTCAGTAACATATTGGTGAAGGAAAGAAAAAAACTGAGAAAAAATGATTAGTACTTCTGAACACAGATATATTATTGGGAGAAGGGAACAGTATATTATTTATCTTTTCGTAATTCAAACTAGTACAGAATACAGATTTAGACTACTTATAAGAAATGGAAATGGAAATGGAAATGGAAATTACTACTACTTTTATTTCAGGTTGTGTTAAATTATATATCATGATATATGTATATGGTAAATACTGATATATCAGATGTTGACCACCCGCATCCGCAACCAATCACTTTTATAACATAATATGTCAATAATTGCCTTGTTATTCCTCAACATTCATTACTCTTTTCTAACCCTTTTATTTCGTTTTTCTCCTCCGCACAAGTAAAATACCAACTTACATTTAGACAACACTAAATCCAAATGCTATCACCTTTAAATTATTATTGTTCGTTTACAAGCAAAAAAAAATAAAAAAATAACCAGTTTGAAGGAGATTGACAAAGTTACCTAAGGCTATACGTTGTTCCACTCTTCTTTTTTAACTTGTGATGTACCGGAGAATTGACATGCTAATAAATTAACTGTCTCAAATTGAACTACAGAGTATTTTACGAGCAGTTGCTAGACACACGTTACTCTCACATACTTTTAACCACTTCAAGTGAGGATTTAGAGGCATTTCCGCAACAAAAATAATCTCATAACTCCCTCCCGTGTTCATGTCTTTGTTTAAAAAGCTTTAATTCAGGAATTTGACCGGTAATGATGGAATTTCAATCAAATATTTATGGTTGTTTAATTGACCTCCTCTGAGACTTCCGCATCATGTGGCTCTATCCCGAGTTTCTCTCATCTTCCTTCCGTAAATATATGTTGAATTCCGATTTCATAGTTTAAGACAAATATTTAGACCAATAAAAGTCGATATAGTAAAATTATCATAATCTTTTAGAATTCCTTTAGAAACTTGCAGTTATCCCTTTTTTTTTTTTTTACTTTGATTACTTCAGAAACTAGAGTTATTCCCTTTTAATTGTGAATGGTTCTGAAATCGAGTTGTTATGGGATTAGTTTCAAAACTTTGGCATCTCATTGTTACAAAATAGTCACTCAAAATTACTATCGATTAAAATCACAAAATTCAGTTGTTATTGTAATCAGTCTTAAAAGATTACTGTGCACTTAATTGCACTTCTTTGTTTCATTTGTAGCAGACAGACATGCCTCCACATAATATGCCAACTACACTAGTTGGTTGATTTTCTATCAGACTTTCAGTTTTGTACCTTGAAAGGAGAAAAGGGAGTAATGTAAAATGAAACTGAAGGACTTTCTAAAAGGGAAGTTTTGCCTACGAACATGTAAGAGAACTTAAAAATAATGTTTAGTTTCTCATCGATCAATTAGTATTCCCCTTCCTTGTTTTGTAGAAGTTTTGCTAATTAATCAAGCTACAAGTGAACTTAGGAGGCGAAATGGGCCAGCTCAGTATAGAGCATTACCTGAGATTAAGGTCTCGACTTGAGTCACATATGTGAAATTTCTAACGGTCTCTACACAGAAAATTAGTGGTTAAGTCTTAAATATGCCGAAACACCCCAAACCAGCTTATTTGATAACCGTCTGCAGCTAAATAAGTCTTCATTATGCTATCACAGCTTATTTTATCAACTTATTTTTTTTTGGCATTCGACCATCTTAAGATGAAAAGGAGTTAATGGCGTTTATAAACAGTAATTATTTAAGTGTCGAACTTCTGTTGACTTCAAATTAGGGCATATGTTGCAGTGGATGACCGCCTGTCATCGGAGAAGTTGATCTTCAGGGCCTTCAAGCCAAACCCGGCTCACCGAATTTCATGTGCTCTTCAGAACTGAGGTAACCTTGCTCGGATTTTTCTTATTGAATATATTGGTTTTCATCAATTATTGTATTCTGCTTTGTCAAGAATCCACTGGGACATATTTCCCACATAAAAGAAATGTAATCTCGCGCATTTCCTTGATAAGATTTGCTAGTAACGTTTCTTACTAATGGACTTTGAGACCTCTTAGAGCTACATTGCGTGCTGTTGTTACTCTTCGTTATTGCTTATGTAGAAAATTATCGGCTTATGATCGATTCAATTTTCTTATTTTACATTGTTTTATCCAAGCAGCTTGTGTTAAACAATATGATTATGTTTTTGTTGTTGTTAATGAATAGAACCTCTGGTGAAGGCCTTTTAAGTTTTTTCATTGCTACAGAAAGACCTAGAATTTCAGGTTGTTTCAATGATGATAGTACTAATAGTTTTGATGGCACTTTCTCATCTATTCATACGGTAACAAACCACCACGAAAGTGCCTCAAAATGTACAAAACACCCACTCAAAATTGCAAATCTGGCATCGCCACCTCACAGTGCATTATACATCTCCAGGTTGTTTCAGAATTACAGGACCACCTCGTTATGTGTACCAGTGTATATATAATTTCATAATTTGTATGCCAATCATTTCTCAAGCCTGATTCCCTTCCCATATAGAGTTTACTTGTCGGAGGCACGACGGAGAAGCATCCACTTACCAAGAAGATGAGGCTGGTCGCAGCGTGTACAGTTCAATTTAGACACCCCCGTATGTTTTCTTTCTTTCTTTCCTAGGCATATCTGTTCATAAACTTTTGTGGAAAATGTTGTTTACAAATATCCTGTTCCGTAGATTTGTGACGTGGCAGTGGGCCCCACTCAAGTTTTACACAGTAGTTGTTAAAATGTTGTTTGAACCTTATTTCCACCTCGCAGAGAACTCGTGTACAAATCTCTGTGGGTGTATCCATAGCATTGCTTCAATCGGATGCATTGCAGTATACATGACCTCGCTGTTGTTTTTGTGTGGTTGTATAAATGATCAGTGATTAATAAACTACCTTATCAAGTGAAATCTCACCCTGGTTTGTTTTTGGAATGGATATTTGCATTTCAAATCGGGTAAAAGAGACAAAGGACCAGATGATCAATCCCCAATGAAAGGTTATTGGAGAGGTGTGGAGAACGAAATTGCACCTGCAGTGATGTTATATGCCATTCTAGTATCGGCTCATAACTCAAGTTATATTTGCTCGAGTGTTCTACTAATGGTTCTTTTTTCACCGGAAGCCATAAAACGTTTCTGTAAAATCCTTGTTTCCCTTTAACTGGAGGGAAGCAAGAGGGTCTAGAGCTAGAAATTCTGGTCCGATAACTTCGTCAGCATAAGAAACTTACAAAGAAACTACACTAGTGCTAGTATTTACATGGCTTACATGCTACACTCTTTTCAAGATTTTAACCCGAAAGAGAAGAGAAAAGACATCTTTTATACTACAGTTGCTATACAAGTTCCACTAGAAAAAGTTCTCCATCGAATCTCAACTCAGACGACTCCCCAGGATGTAACAACCCGTTCACCATCCCACCAAACACGTACATATAACGACCCGAACGATCTGCACACGCTTGATGAAAAGATCTACACTTGGGCTTATGACCCCTCAACTTGAGTTTTCTCCACATACTACTAGAGGTTATCGAATTAACATCTAATATCCAATAATCATCTTTCCTATGCCTATAGGAGTCTTCCCCACCGTATATCAACAACCGACCTCCCAAAATAAGGGTAGCTGAGTGGCCCACTCTTGCTAAGGATACTCCATTTGGTATATTTTCTAATTCAGATATCAACGGAATCCATTTCAATTGATTTATGGACGAATTGAAAACCCAAACATCGTTAAGAACCTCGAAACCCGTACCCCTCCCACCGAATAAGATTGTACGGTCTCCCCCAACGTAAGTTACAGTATGTCCTGATCGAGCAGGAGGCGTCGGATGTGTCGCAATTTCGTGCCAAGTACCATAAAGGGTATTTTCTGAAATTTCCAAGACCCAAGTGTCTCCAAGCCTTAGTCCGGATAGACCGATACCTCCATGTATAAGCATCTTTTGGTTGTTGTCGATACAACATCCAGCATGGGCCCCACGTGCAGGGGGTGCTGTGGGGCCCACGTCTAGAAGTTTCCATGATAACGAGATTCGGTTGTTTTCTTGGAAGTGCAAGTGGCATACCCATGTGTCGTTTTGGCGAATACCATGGTCATTTATTCCTCCAAAGAGGATGATGGTGTTACCAACAACTACACATGAATGACCAAACCGTCCACTTGGAACACCTGTGCTAATCTTCTGCCATGTTAATGTCTGTTTGATGTCGCTGCCGACGTACGCCACCCATGTGTCATCGAGATGGCGCCCTAAAAAGATTTACAAGGGTACAAATGTAAGTTCAATACATTTTGGTAGCATTTTTTTCGTGTAAATAATAAAATTGTTTCCAGAACTTCCGGAGAATTTGAGACGGGGGAAGTAATTATACAACAATGATCACATGATCTCTTCAGGGTAAAAACTTGGCTTGATTGTTTTGGAGGTTTATACTAAAATTTCTGTTTTACTGCTTCTAAGTTGTGTTGTAATTGGTTGGTCACTTGAAAAGCTGAATAAGCATAGTTTTTTTTTCTCATCTTCTAAAAATCCAGCTACTACAACCCATAAATATAGAAAATTACAGGATATGAAAGTGGGCCGACGAGTCCTAAAGGAGATCAAGTGGTTGACGACGTAGTTGAGCTTATAGGAAAACTGCTGTCAAACTAACTAAAGAAACTGAACAGGCACAGCAATAAAGTTCATATCCCAGATAATCAATCCTAGATATCACAAACTAACAGCGTATTTGGTTGTGGCTTTTAAGCCGATCAGCTGCATCTTTTAAGTTTGAGAAAAATGATGGGTTCATCATGCTAAAATGCTTCCAGCTTTCTTAGAACCAAAAAAAAAAAAAACAGAAAAACCTTCAAGGTGATCGACCAAAAGCAGTCCAACTTCTTATAAGTAAAAATAAATAAATAAATAAGGAGAGGCTAAATTTGGAAGGAAACAAGGGATAAAAAAATGAAGATGGATAGTCAAAAAAGGAAAAGGAAAGAAAAGAGACCTCCATAAGAGCCTCCACCAAAGAGGAGCAAACAATCAGAGAGATAATTGAGTGAGTGAGAAGCTCTTGGACCAGGGAACATATTAACTTCATCATCTTCTAATACCTTGGAAGATAGAGTATAGCAAGACAAAGAGTCTAATACATAAACTTGTCTGTACACCTCCATCCAACAAATTATGATTTGATGATAAGACTTAATGATTGATTCAACTGATAAATTTCCCCAATCCCTTCTACAAATAAATTCCCAAAGGGAATCTGAATAAGCAACATCTTTGTATCTCTTGCTAGTCATACCAAAACTGATAATTGAGGTTGAGGGTAAAAGCATAAGGATTGATAACAAGTGGTCCAAGGCTAATTTGTTGATGTGAGATGATGAACTACTTTCATTTTTATTCTTATTATTATTAGTATTGTTGCTGGTCTCTCCCAAGAATGAATTTCCAATCTGATTGTTGTTCATGATTAGAAAGGTGGTGGTTGTGGTTGTTGTTTTTGGGTCAGGTTGCAGGTGTGATGAGAGAGCAGAAGCAATAGATGATGATCCTTTTTTCCTTTTCTTCTCCATTTTACTTGTCCCAATTTTGTTCTAAATTCAGGCTTAGGGGGTGTGTGTGTGAAAAATAAGGGGATAGAATTGTGGGTATCAACTGTTTTGTCAATATTTGAATATTTTCATAACTCATAGTGGTGGTGGAGTGAAGTCATTCATGTCTATCTATTTATTCATCTACTTGCTTTCTCTAAACACATTTACCCCTACTTATTTTTATTTACTAACTAACTGTAGCAGTAAAGGTAGTCACAGTCCAGATCGTAACCCAAAAGAGGCAACATCAGACTTTTTCTTTTTTTTTTTGAACATTATTAAAGTGATTTCATTCTTTATTAAGTATACATGCGTTTCCGTGTCAAGCTTAACAAAAGTTAATACTACTATAATAATAATAAACTTGAAGATAAGGATATAAATTATAGTTGTAATCAATAAGCATAAAACTATTTATATTTACTATTCATGAAATGGAAATTAATGGAGTTACAGATTTTTAACTGTACACAAAACTTACCCTCTTTTATCGGAAATGGGATACCTAACTCAGAGTCACCATGATTCGAACTCTTTATATACATTATATAAAGTCAAAATAATACAATCGTTCATTTAAAACTCAACTAATAAAAAATAAACATATAGAACTTTCAAAATAAATAAATAAACAAAGCGGTAAATGAAGTATATTGATGTGCATAAAGATTTTTTTTTGAAAATGATGTATATGGAGATTTTTTTTGAAAATGATATTTATAAAGATGTATATATATGTATAATGACTATGGATAGTTTTTCCCTATTTTATGTTTTTATTTAGTTGAATTTTAAATGAACGATTGTATTATTTTGACTTTATATAATGTATATAAAGAATTCGAGTCACGGTGACTCTGAGTTAGGTACCTCACTTCCTCTTTTATCGCTCTTCTAAATACTATAAATAGTACTATATTTTACGGTTTTGATCTTTTTCTTTACATTTTTGCAGCTGCTGCATAATCCAACGGAAATGAATGACATAATACAAAAAACAAGTCCATATCAGCGATTAATACTTGATAGTTGAATAAGTCTCTAAATCCTTTTTGTGCTTGACTGGAGATCAATATAATTGAAGGAATATCTGCAAATACACCCTACTCTACTGGCTCTTGCCTTGAATATCACATGGCAAGATTCAACTAAATCTATGTTTAATTTCTGGGGTTTTTTACCTTGTGATAAAAATTTGTAAAGGGCAGGACCACTTGGCCCAGAGCTTATGCCAGACACATGCAACTTGCCAAATTCAATGAACAATTATGGGTCTTTCTCAACTTATTCAATAAATCTAGACTATGCCAGTCTTGTTCCATAAGTTCCAAAAATGAAATTTAAGAGAACCCGTACGATGATGAATAAGGAAAACTGAGGCATCATCACATGGAAAAAAAAATAAGAAGCTGTAGTTATGAAAATATATCAAGGTAGAGTGTAATATTGGGTCTACTTTTGCTGAAGCTGTAAGTATTTGATCCCCAGACATTTAGGCTTTGGATAATCCAATCCAAGGGTCCAAAAAACCAAATTAAGGCTGAAAATACAAATTAAGTTCGGATACAGCCATTAACTGCTAGCTGACGCGTTCACAACTTCTTTTTAACTGCAAAATACTTCTAATATCACTACTCATTATTGAATGACCCAGAGACAGCAGTTTCCTCTCTTCATATGTAGAAAAAAAAGTTGGCTACGCGAAATGATACAAACTCAAAACCCATTAGTCATACCAAAGCTTCAAAATTGAGAACCAAAGCGAGAAAAGCTATCTAGGAGAGGAAGGAACAATATTTATTTCTGCATATTGTACACTCGTCCTTTCTCTATTAGTTTCCAAAGAGCTGACTTCGCTTCCTCCAAAGTTTCCACTGCATGACCTTCTTCAAATGATATCCTCTGAATATTAAACTACAAAAGAAAAAACAAAAGAAAAACACTTACAATAAAATATAAAAAACTCCAAAACAGTGCGGTTATATATAGATTTGTGCTGATAAGAATGGAATTACTTGTGCTCCTTGCCGAACTCTGATATCGATTCCTTTGCTGTCTATTGATATTAGAGCAGCATCATCAACCTCCAGTTCAGCAGATAAAAGCTCCTTCAAGGGCTTTGAGAATGTAGCATTAAGCTCCTGCAGAGGAGGTCAAAAAGTATTTATACCAACTACTATGTGAGTGAACAAAGTCAATTATTATAAAATGCAATTTTAAAATCCTCTATTTCACTGGATTGATTAAACTCACCTTAAGGTTTTGCTCACCACCATCTACAGCAATCTTGTCGGGTTGAAGATCCTCATATTCCTTGACATCAACCCAAGCAACGGTTCCAAACCCCCCAATGAAATATATGTCGCTGTTGGCCCTCACACAAGAACACACAGACAAGTACGTAAGTTAACAAGGCCAAGTGGCCAACTAAGATTACATGAAGGTGAACCTTTTGATAGGTAAGCAACATAGAAAAAGAAGTATTGAATGCAAAACACAAACAAAAGCGTATGAATGACCTCTTGTAAATCAACATAATTACGGAGAGTGAAAAAAGCAACTCTTTCTAAGTGCAAATATTTAGCGAATCATTACAAGTTATACTATTTTTACCAGAAAGGATTACTCTTTGGTGGCAGTGTAGTACCAAATACACTTCATTCAAGCTCTTAATTGTGCATGAGGATAATGAGGCCCTAATGCAACTATAAAAAGTGGAATTTGATATGACCACCGACCGGTTGGCCTAAGTGATATCTAGCACCCGGCATCCACTTCTATATACTAGGTGTGTCCAAATTTGGCCATTTTCCAAAAAGACCTTAACCAAATCCAGAGTGAAAAGAAGCAGACGGAACTTTACCCACTAAGATTTCTTTTAATTTACACCGCGAAACTATGAACCGCCTAATTTAAATTTTTATATTCCTCGAATGCTCCAAAACGGAAGACTTTAGAATATACTGAGTGTTTTAATAATAGAATCTTATACCAAAAGCACCACGAATATGCTCAGCCATTAAGATGAGGATGATGTATGAAAAAAATGATAAATATCATCAAAAGATTCAAAATAAGAATCTGTTGTCAGGAATTAGAAACGTACGTTATATTCTGCATTCTGAAGTAGTAGAAGTTTCCCCATTGTTGTGAAGGCCCTTGTTGGTGCTTGGCTATATACTGCTTGTGAGCCCATTCCTTTCAATGCAAATTCACATAAAGAGCAATGGTACATTAAGAAGAACAGGATTTTTTTTTATAAAAAAACTGGTGAGAATGCTGAGATAGATATAAACCTGCTGATTTTCTGAAAGGGGAAAGACATCACCAACAATGGTTACCCGTGCATTTGATAACCCACTCCATCCAGGAATCTGTAAAGCCTTACTGTTAAATATCCGTATACGCAGAACTACTAAAACAAAATGCTTCTCCGACAAAGCTACTATAAAAAATAGCATGGCAACAGTGTCGGAGGTACAACGATTTCGGGTCGCATCTTCACAAAGATGGTTCTTTTTATACTCCAAAACATGATGAACAAACATAAAGTTTTATACTTAGTACTCACTCATAAAAGCACTATCACGCTAGTCTAAATAAAATAATTACCTGCACAACGAGTGAACATCTTGGGTCTTTCAGCAGATTACGTGTGTGGATAGCCAATGGTGAAAATGAAAAGATAGGATCTGGAAAAAGCAGCAGGAATAACGAGTTCAGTTCCATATAGAAAGCAAGTCGGTGAGACTTGATTATGAATCCTAAGCTAATTGAGTTTGATTTATGTCTCCGTTATTATCACAGTAAATATTCTAGGTTTGATTTCCTTTGTTTAAAGTGCCTAAAAACAAAGACTTGTCAATTTACTTCCCAAGGTATAACCACCTCGAAAGAGCCTAGACTAACTTAACGGGATGTGATAGCCTACAAGGATAAGACCCTCCAAAAAAGATATTGTAGAAGTAAAATTGAAAGACTTACGGCCCATCGAATCGGTGGCAAAATCAACCAGTGAACCGAACGGATATCCTTCTCTTCGGTGATGCATCTGAGACATTACTGTACACAAATGTGCGAACCTAGCCTTGAAGAGAAGACAAAGAACCAGAGTTTAGGAAAAATATAAATCAAATGAACAAATGACGAAATAAGTATCGATAAATAAAGAAGAGTTTTTTCAATAGGTAGATTTCCAACAACGAATCTTTAATAAGCGTGTCCTTTAACCATAAAGGACACAACGAATAAACCGAAACACATAGACCCTGTGAAATTACCACCTGCATCTGAGTTACATGATCTAATAATTATTTAAAGGATAGGGAAGTAAAGGCTTTCAAATATAAAATACTCTGTTAAATCTTAAGTCTCCACAAGCATTCCAGACAAAAAACAGAACACACCAGCACCGGAGCACCAGAGCTACATAGCAAAGATGCAAACTGCAAAATAGAGACAAGACCAAACGAATGCAACGTTCTTATGGAAGCTTGAAGGTCTGCTTGGTTGTGTGTGTATGTGTTGATTTTGTTAGGGAATTGATTATTAGAGGTTCTGTAGTAATTATGTGAGTTTTAACCAGGTGAAATAATCTTTTTCAAGTGGGTGAAACAGTATCTTATGGCCTTGACTGCTTGCAAGTTTTAAGCTCGGCTTATATGCTTAAAACTTAAAAGCCGGGTCGCATCTGAAATATGAGATATTTTTGTTCTTCCAGAGCAGGATAGACCCAACCGTTTCTCAAACACAAACAATCCGGCTTATTAACTTAAAGGATTCAACAAAACAAGCCACATAAGAATGCTGTTTTAGTAACCATTATCAAGGAAGCCGATGAACCTAAAGGAACGAAGAGACTATCTCTACTTCAAACAGTGAGATAAAATCTATATAATTCTCCTGTGAATGTATGCACTTTCTTCCCGGAGAGGTCATAGGCTTTCTTATAAATAAATGTTACTGTTACCAAATGGAGTCGTAAACTTTCCCAAAAATAAACCATGATTACCTGTTCCATGAGATTGCGCACCGCTAAAGCAGGCCGAGGTAAACCATGAGCGGAAGTTGCACTTTGTACCCCACCCGATATGGGAGTTCTAAACAGTCCAGCTCTTGTTCCACCTCCGCCGGTTAAACTACTGTATGTGACCACCGAAGGTTTCTCTATTTTCTTCTCGTCATTTTCATCGTATTCTGAAGTTTTTCCTGGTAAATGTACTTCGGACTTCAGAGACCCAATTGCGCCATTGTCAGTATTATCATCGGATTGTAAATTACCCTTCAAAACATGAGAGACCATCATAACAAAGCAGAATGAGGCGTTTGAAGTACTCACTCACAGACTGTACGATAAGAATAAAACAACTCTTATTTCTCGTAAAGTAGATGCTATCGCTCAATCAACTCCCCCCAAAAAGCTTGACATAATTTTAATGTATGAAAAAAGGGGAGAGTAAAGTTGTCTAATTTAGGTTATTTGGAAAAAGAAAAACACGTGTGTTCATCATCTTATAAGAGAAAAAATCACCCCGAGTTTCTTATTGAAAAATAAATAAGCAAGGGGTTGTACTTGTATGGGGGGTGTTTTGAGCTCTATAGTATATGACAGGGGGAGTTTTGAACTAGGTACGGGGTAAAAGGGGCTACCGCACCCCCAATATTGAGAAAAGCCTGAAATTTTCCATCTTGAAATAAAAATAAATACCATATTGAAATCCTGGTTCCGTCAGTGATTATAGAATTCAAGATATATTGGCGAACCGTAGGGTTATATTCCTCCCCCAACTCAGTAAGTAAAGTAAATAGAGGTAATAATGGTGAAAAGGGAAAACAATAATAAAAAAACATATACATATTTAAAGTAGAAAGGGTAAAAGTGAATAATTATAAAGTGAGAGTGAGTAAAAAAAGATAAGGGGGATTGAATTGCAAAAAGTGGAAAAAAGAGTAAACTGCAAATGATTAATTGGATAATAAGAAAGAAAGAAAAAGAAGAAGAAGAAGAAGAAGATAAAAGTGAGGGGAAATAGGAATGAAGGGGGTTGGGTACCTGATGATTGAGTAAAATGAAGGGATTATTATTGTTGTTAATAATAAGATCATCTTGATCATCATCTTGATGTTGATTATGATCGGGATTATCGATAGCGGAAACAAGAAGAGGACGAAAGGGAATGGAGGTTGTGGTATTGAGGTATCTTCTCACATAACCACTCTTCTTCTTCCTACTCCTCCCTAAACTACTACTACTACTACTACTAATTCTATTATTATTAGTAGTAGTAGTAGTAGTATTAAAAATATGGGGTGCTAATTTAGAGGATACTAAACCTAAACCTAAACCTAAACCTAAACCTGCTGTTGTTGATGATGATGAACAAACACCTTCCATCTCTCTCTCTCTCTCTCTCTTACTATTACTATTACTATTACTATTACTATTTACGAAATCGAACCCTGAACAAACAAACACACACACACACACACACACACACAGAGAGAGAGAGAGAGAGAGAGAGAGAGAGAGAAGGATATATACCGCTTTACTGTCTGGAAAACAAATAAAATATACAGTTAAAAAGGCTTACTTTTTATCTCTTCACTTTTACTACTATTACTATTACTACTACTATTATTATTATTATTATTATTATTATTATTATTATTATTATCTCTCTATCTATCTATCTCTCCTGTAATATTAATATTAATATTAATATTAATATTATAACGAGTGCAGGGTGAAGTGCCCACTAACTCTACTTTCTTCAATAACTTGTCCACTTTTTATTTTATTTTTACCCGACCTCCATTCTCAATTGTTTTTTTTATTTTTATTTTTGCCACAACCCATATTTTTCTTAGTATTCATAGCTTTTAAAGTTCATATTGTGGGATGTTTGAAAAAAAACAAGGTACGCAAGTTCCAGGATATGTGGAGTCCAAAATTTTCAGGAAAAAACAAACAAACTATTCAAATCATGTTTATTTTTCTCTGGGGAGGTCCAGTATAGTTAATTATTGATGTATTTTCGATTTTTGACACCTAACAACCAAAAATTTAGATGTAGTGTACGGAACAACAGTTTTTTGTCAGCTCAGTACACCACAATCAATTTCTGCACATTCAAACTTACAGGATACGAATTTTAAAAAAACGAGGATACAAAATTGAAAGATTGTATCAGTTGAGGGTGTACTAATTTGACAATGTTACACAAAGCCATGTGAAAAGTGTGGCTAATTACACAAAACAAAGATTATAGCTGAGTATACTAAACTGAGATTGGCTCATAGTTCTCAAGTGTATAAAAAAGGTTAATTGCTTTTTATTTCTCTGAGAGTGGAACTTTTTGCACAGGTGATGATGCATTTATTTTGACATATCTTCCGCTAATCTGCAGCTGTGTAAAGGTCAAGATGTTGCATCAAAGAGGGGGAAGCGTATGACCGACCGAGGATTATCTACACTTGGTTCGCAAGGTAATTTTTTTCGTTGCTTATTGTTCACACTGTTTTCCATCTTCTGTATTTATCATCTTTGCAATATGGTAAAACCTTTACTAGACATTCCATTTAATTGACACGTCTCTTCTTTTCATATCATTCTTTCATTTTTTTTGTAGTTATTTTCTCTTCATGTTTTTTTTATTTATTTATTAAGATGGCATTTTCTACTGTGTTGTACGGTATATGATTTTGGTAGAAACGTTGCTTTACTTGGGAGCCAGAATGAACAAGTAGAGTAAAAAAGTTAAAAACATGATATAACACCATTTCAATCTGACCCTTTCTTTCACCTGGACTTTTATTTATCAGTCTCAAAATTCCCATTCACCTCGCCAGTTCAATATATCTGACTTTTTTTCTTTCATTTGGCAAACAATATATCGACTTGAAGGCTCATGTTACTTGTATACATTATCCTTTTTTTCTCCCATATAAAAAAGATTTCAAGGCCTTGTGTTCTCTTAGCATATTGGGTTGTTTGAAATTAGGCTGATTATTAAGTGATATTCTTATTACGTTGCGGGATCTGCAAAAGCTTAACCGAGCTACAGAGCTGTTATATATGAATGAGGAACTAAAACAAGTGACTAACGTCAATCGAGGTGGATGAAGAGAAGCTAACGTCAATCGAGTAACCAAACCTGCAAAACCTCTTCATTTTCCCTCCCGGCTCATTTGATAGTTATAGGCGTAAATATTTTTGTATGCGGTTTTGAAGGTATCTAAATACAACGAAATGACTATGTTAATTAACACCTTCAGCTTTGGTCTTTGTACATAACTATCTCATGGTTCTGACTTTTGAGGAGTGTACAATATTTATTGTTCTATTTGTGCTGGTATAAATATTTCACTTGAGCATATTTTATCACACATTTAACAACTTATGAGTCTTGAATGAACTATTCACTTTGGCATCAGTGGTGTGCTGGTGGCATATCTGACTTGATTGCCCAAAATCATCAATGAACCAATATTAGTGTGAAATATTTCACGTATCAAATTTTTTTCTATTGTCGGGGTGATACACTACAAGAAGTCTGCATTTAGGCGTAGTTCTGGAAATTTAAAAACGCCTTACTATATAACTACTGCAAAACACACGAAAATCGAACCCTAAGGACAAAAACACAACACTTTGTATGTACTTTACATTCCGCAAAACAAAATACGGTAAAGGGTTATACTTCAGTATTATAATTATATTATCTTAACTACCATTTCAATTTCTAAACTAGTCCTCTACATTACTACTCCTTTCATTTCACTACTCACTTTTTAAAATTATTACGACACCCTTTCTAAACTAGTCCATCCCAATAGTTTGATGAAAATATACAATATCCCATACCGTATATTTGGTAATTACCCCCAAAATACTGGGCAAGCGAGTCAAAGAACATCTCAGTAACAACTGTGTTCTTCTCTTCCCAAACCATAAACCACAACCCACATCAAAGTAGACCATCTTAAAGACAAATTATCTAAACATGATTGTAATTTCATATCTTCAATTTATAAGTCATCATTCAGGAACAACATAAACCATACTGATCCATAAAGAATGCAAATCTTAAGTTTAAACCATAAAACACTACAGCCTATGGCACATTTTGTCCCTCTCAGTGTTTTCCCAATAAAATACCTTGCCAATGTTCAGTCCTTTTTACCTTCCAAGGTATGTAACCAATAATCAAAAACCATATACCGCATCTTGATAAAACCAGTAGCCACGGTTTACATCGTAGTTTAATCCCTCACCTTTGGTCTTGTTGATCAATTTAAATTACTGTGTTCTCTTACGCTCTTAAAATATTTAACTAGCTGCTGCCAAAGTTGGAAGTGGTTGAATATCAGCAATTACATCATAACAACGACCACATAATGTTGGGTGCTCAACAAAGGAACCAACTTGAGCAGTATAATTCCAACATCTCTCACATTTCGACCCATCTGCTCGTGACACACCTATCCACGTTTTCTTTTTCCCTTGGATAAGACATTCTCCGTTATGCTGTGCTTTGCTCAATTGCTCATTATCAACAGATGAACAAATATCAACCTGTAACCACCATTGTATAGATTTAACATCTTCATAACTACATATCGGGGTTTTGTTAGGTTTTGTACCTTCAGCAAAATCATTTTAGTACCTTGTACTACAAGAAATTTAGATATAGAACCCTGTACCCGTTGTTAAATATTTGGATGGAAAGTTGTGCATATACGCATGCCACTTTGACTCGTAGTACAACTACCATTTTGTCAATTCAATATTACGCCTTTAAACAATTACATGGAATAGCGAAATTGACAAATTAGTGAGTAAAAGATAACAAACTGTATATTTTGTACTAGTATAGGGGTACCACATTGAATTAACCCCTGCACAATAGCTAATGAAATCATGTGTAAACAAAAGATGGAGTACCTGGGAGGTTATAAATATGCGGGATAATGAATCGGCGTCATTTTTAGCAGAACATAATTCCTTTAATCTGGAGGCCAATTGTTTATCCGAGGTGTGGAGATAAACCTTAGCTTCTAAACTGGAACCTATCATTTTCTCGGTTCGAGCAACCTCCAGGACTTTGTTAACCTCAGTACGAAGCTGGATAAATGTCTCATTTGCTTAGTTCCAAAATTTTGACACTTGTAACTGAATAAAGAATCAAGGGATTTTATTGATTTGTAAACCAATCTATCCACGTGTTTCATTTTGTACACCATTTAACAGTTTATTGTTTGGTATCCTACTAAATTAATTTTAATGGAAACATGATACTAAATCCATTGGTCAGTGTATAGACGTGATAATGTAAATGTGTACATGTAGAAAGCGATAATAAAACTATGGTAAAATTACCAATTGATACTACTTTTGAACTATATGTCTAAAACAACAGGGCACATAGTTTACCCTTTCTTAATTGAAAGGAGCCTGAGGTAGCTTGCTTACTCGCTTGAATCTAATAGCCATATTTTTTAGATAGGCTTCCTTAGCACAAGCGCTAAGCGATAATAATACCTTGAGAAGATCGATCTTAAAGCGGAAATAATAGCCGGGTCGATCTAGTTACCCTGAGATTTGTTTGCGCTAACTTACGATTTCGCGAGCTCACCTAACGGCCTTAATAAGTCAGGTCCCAATTGGTCTTATTCTTGGAATATATCAACCTCCAATAAGTTTGCATTTTTTTTATTTAATCTCTGTCTCTAAACTGAATCCATTCCTCTCTCTCTCTCTCTCTCCCCTCTACCAGCTTTGCTGCCGTCAACCCAGCATCAAGGCCTTTTTTTATATGCCCCTCTTTGATTTTTCCCCTTCTTTTCTATCTCTTGCTTTTTTAATGGGTATGAACAACAGAGATGGGCAAACGCACTTAGAAAAAAGAGGTATGAACTTCACAAAAAAAGTATTAACCCTAGAAGAAAAGATATGAACTTCACCAAAGGAAGGGTATGAATGTGTGATAAATGTTACGAACGTGGAAAAAAACATACGACTTTTGGTTAATGTTATTTTTTCCAATTTTTATTTAATTTTAAAGTTTTGTCTAGTAGTACTTATTGGCCGTTGCCCCTAAATTGAAAGAGACATCAGTTTGCTCCTTTAAAATTACAGGATGTGTACGTGACAGAATTAAACTATAGGTTGGTGTATAATAATTAAAAGAATGGTAAGGTGGCATAGACAATCGAAAACGTAGAAAGGTTGGTGTTGAAAAACAATATAAAGATGTAAAGAGTAATATTTTTGATTACCACAGATACAAAAGCAAGGAATTACCTCAAGCATATCTGCCCATAAATCTATTTCCTCCTGGGGGAAACCAAGCCATGTTTCATTCAATGCTGGCCATTTCGATTCAAAAACAAATTGTGCAACAGAGCCGTCTTGTGTTATATACTGAAATGGAAGATTTTGCCAAACATCCTCGGACAAATGAGGTAATATTGGTGCAATTACCCTTGCAACAGAAAGTAGGTGAGCTGCTAAAACTGTCTGACAACTTCGCCTCGTAAAACTCGTTGACCCCCTATACATGTTTAGTGACATATTTAGTAACACATTCACTTAAAAAAGTATAACTAGACATAGTTCATGATTAGACGAAATAAAAGTACCCCACGTAAAGTCGATCTTTAGCAGTATCAAAGTAGAAGTTTGACAGATCAACAATCACAAACCGTTGAATAATCTGAAAGACAAAATGGAGAAAGTAATTATTAAAGCTATGGAATCAATATCATGTTCTTTACAAGTTAACAATCAGTTTTAGCTAAAGAAAAATGAATCTGCCTTCAGACATTAACAACAAATTCACTTGAAAGTCAAACATGTAATGTCACCGCGGAAAGAAAGAGAGGTTGAGAAACACAAGCCTGGAATATCTTGAAAAACTGGTAGTTTTCATAACTATCTTTGATGTTTTTTACAACAGTTTCCAGTTGATACAAAGCATGGCGGTCCACCAAGGGAAGTTCAGTATACGGAATAGCAAAACCATTCTGCAAATAGACAATGATGATACGGATAAGCTACGCCAAAGAAGGCACAAAGAACAGAAATAAATATGTAAGTAAACACACACGCGCGCACATACACAACGCACATACTTTTTAACATATTCAACACATGCATATACCTGCCAGTCATGAAGATTTGCCAAAAGAAATCGCAATGTTCCTCTAAGTTTCCTGTAAATGTCAGACATCTGGCGGAGAACTTGAGGACCAATCAAGACATCGCCACTGTAATCTACACTCGACACCCAAAGTCTAAGAACATCAGCTCCATACGATGGTGAACCCTGCCATAGGGGTAAAAAAGATTATCAATGGTCAACGGATATAAAAGAAAGGGAATAAAATACGTTTGGACTAGTTCGAAGCCAGTGACTAACGTCTTTTCCTCCTTCGATTATAGTGCGCGGGTCCACAACGTTACCAAGCGATTTGCTCATCTTAAAACCTCTCTCATCAAGAACAAACCCATGGGTAACAACTGAAGAATATGGCGCTTTCCCTACAAAATGTTAAGAGCATGTCAGAAATTCATTTAGCACTTATGCAATCTTGGTAGGCCAGTAATTTAATATTTTCCCTCATCCTGTAGAAGGAGTCTTACTTCTACGTTTCAGGTGTCCCAAACTATGTAATATACCCGGTTTGCATAGAAAAGAAGAGGGTTTACTGCGAAAATTTGGGCAAAAATAATGATGCGAATTAATGGGAGTTTCCGCAATCATAAAATGGTGGAAATTGTTGAAGAGATGTTTACAAAGTTGCAAATGATAAACTATACTTCAGTAATCGTATACATACACAAGTGTATTATCCTATTATCTGAGGTTGGTGATTATAAATTATGATGAAGAAGAAGAAAGAAAAGATTCCTTACGGAAGCTAGGAGATTCGCCATCTATCTTTTGTTCTAATGATTGATAAGAAAATCAGTCCCAAAATCGATGTTCTATTCTTTACAATTCGGTTTATGTGCATGTTGTATCGTCACAAATTATAATGCATTTCCCCGCTTTAAAGTATTACTAAGGACTTAGTTTACCAATATACCCTTGTTTAGTTTGTCTTGTTACTACAAATATTTTCTTTTGGAAAAAAGAATGTCAGGGCAAATGAGTAAAAGAGGAGTCAAACCTTTATTTAACCACATTGACTACATATTTTCTTAATGGGAGGGAAAATAATTTCAAGACTCTCATTGTCGGATGAAGGAGTAGATGAAATGAACAAAGATTTAATCCTTCAGAAAACACAATTTTTTTTACAAGAAACGGTTTCTAATAATCTCCTAACCTAATTAGATAATGCTAGATGGCAGTGATCACTGTAATTAGGAGATGTTCAATACCTTTTGTAGCAATGCTCGTAAGTAGAGAACTTTGGAACCAGCCACGATGCTGATCTGTGCCTTCCAAATATAAATCTGCTGGAAAACTGAGCCCACTTCTCTTTTCTAATACAGATGCCCATGAAGAACCTGAAAAACCCATGACATCGATGTATAACTACAGTATGTTGTTATATAGAGTAGTATATAACCAACCAGGTAAAATCTTATAAAAATACCTGAGTCAAACCAAACATCCATCGTGTCGGTTCCCTTTTCATATTGGGATGCTTTATCACGATATGATTCAGGAAGTAATTCCTCCACTTTCATATACCACCATGCATCTGTACCCTTTTCGGAGATAATTTCTGCACATAGGAGCACAACATACTTGTTACATTTTGGCATTATTATACTGCAAGTCTGTAAGTATGAGGTAACAACAATTACAAGAGAAGTAACGAGGTTATGTAAACTTTGTGATAGCAAGTTATTAATTCCAAAATGCATTTGTCAAGCTTGAAGACAAAAAAAAAAAAAAGATAGAAAAGAGTTGTTATGAAGAAGGCCTTACTCTTAACGTGATTAACAGTCTCTTGATTAAGGAGTGGTTCCTTTGTTTCCACGTGATAAAATACCGGAATGGGGACACCCCAAGTCCTTTGCCGTGAAATGCACCAGTCAGATCGGCCGGAAATCATTGGAGAAATCCGATTTTCTCCCTGCAAATCCACACAAATGCATTAAAAGCACCATTTTTCAAGACATCTAAATTGCACAAGGACCACACCCATATATGGGTAAGCCATTACACTACATCATCCCATATTTCCAATTAATTTTCTGAAAAATGGACAAGCAGCAAAGGGCTAGATACCTGAGAGGGAATCCATTTAACTCGACTGATAGCATCCATAGCAGCTTCCCTAAATCCTTCTACAGAAGCAAACCATTGTTCCGTTGCCCTAAAAATGGTAGGCTTCTTTGTCCGCCAATCATATGGATACTTGTGTTCTATAAAAGAGGCAAACAAGTGATACTTTAAATTATAATTCAAAAAAAAATATTAAAAGAAAAAGATCACTATTTACATAGCCAGGTGTGCTCTTTGAGATGATTTGCCTAATTATGGAAACAAAGAAAACTAAAACACATCATATTTTGTTTCTGAACAATTTTGCAAGTCATAATGATAAGTTAAACAAAGTAAAAACTGTTCATGGCTACACCTGAAGTCCTATTGGTAATACAATTAATACAACTACGTGTTCATGCTCGCCATCTAACAAAGGTAGTCCGTCCAGTTTAACGAGTTCTCGTAATACAGGAAAGGAAAATAAGTTTGGTCAAATATGAGAGGAAAAGACTCACTGTATGGTTCAACCATTATAATTGACATCTTGTCATCCAAGCAATCTATGACTGCCTCATTACCATTGCCGAGTACATCTAGCCCACAAAATTGGCCAGCTTCTTCAGTGAATCTTCCATCATCATCTACAGGTGAAATAATCGGCAAACCATACTTCAAACCAGTGACATAATCTTCTTGACCGTGACCTGGAGCTGTATGGACAAGTCCTGTTCCTGATTCCGTCGTTATGTAATCTCCTCCTAGAACAACTTGGCATTCTCTTCTATCTACAGGATGAATGTACCTAAACAAAAAATTAGATTGTAGAATTTAGATCAACACAAACGCTATCTACACAGATACACAGATTTGTGAGGTAGGGGGAGTTCCGATATAAACCAATCGATGGTATAAACTTGTGAGGAACCCGCTGCCAACTCAGGTATCAGTGTTTAAAAAATTAATTCTGCGTAAACAACATTTAATTTTAGATAAAGGTACACTACAAGTTAACTGTTGTCTTGTGACTCATCATGTTGATTATAATGTTCAAATACTCCATGATCGTTTCCAAACTAACAAAAAAATATACTTCACTGCTTTTCCCAAGAGATTACCTGCAGTTTTCAAGTTCTGAACCCAATAGTGTTTTCTTCACCACAAGCTTCCTGCCCCATTTTGCTTCTAATGTAGAAACGAGGTCCAATGCTACAATAAGTGCAGGATTCCCCTTCTCTTTCAGAAGATTTCCTAGTCTTTTCTTTCCAACCCCTGGAGACTCATCTCCACAAAGTTCATGCATCTCAACAATGGCATATTGAAGCTTTGGGTTTACAGCAACGGCTGATCATAAAACAACAACAATGCAATGTTTCTCTTTACGCAAAAACATATAACCACCCAAATTTGGTACGGTGAAAGAAAAACAGTCTTGAGTCTAGCCTGAATATTCTAACGGAAGAACAAAAAATATATATTAAAAAATGCTTACCAGCATTTGCAGGAATTGTCCACGGGGTTGTAGTCCAAATGGCCAATGATAAATTGGGGGGAAAGTCCTTCATTATTGATGCTGAAGATGAATTAGCTAAAGTGAAAGCAGCATACATGCTCTTTGATACATGTCCTTCGGGATACTACACATCAACTTCAAAACAAGTCAGAAAATATTACGATAAAAAACAGAAATATGTAATAAATTCAAGCATGACATATGCGGCTATGCCTATATTATTACAGAAGAAAAGATATCTATTTGAAAACACTCAATATTAGGAAGTTAACAAACATGATCCATAAGTTGATCAAAAATGAAACCATATAATGATGTAGTTACTTATAACGTGTATTTTTACTCGTAGTTAGTTATAATTTTTTTTATTTGTAAAAAAATTAGTTCTAATATAGAAAATGGATAGAAGAGAAGGACAACTCAAGCGTATAGCTACCTCGAGTTCAGCCTCCGCGAGAGCAGTTCTTGATGAGGGACTCCAGTGGACTGGTTTTCTGCCTCTGTAGATGTAACCTTGAAAGGCCATCTCACCAAACACCCCAATCTAGTAAGAAAGAGTTCAGAATTAAACACTAATATAGCAATTGATCCACTTAAAAATCTATCACAAAATTTTGCCCAAACTCTTAAACGTCAAAATAACCCTAAAATACGGATAGATGGATGATTTGCAAGTTTGTGACGCCATTTTGAAACCATTGCAATGAATCATCTTCAACGGCTTATCACCTTGGGTCAAAGTTCATGAAAATTGGAAAACAATATTAAGGATCCCCATAAAGAAATTCAAAATTTAAAATTAGCTACCTGAGCAGCCTCATAATCAGGATCGAGGGTCAAATAAGGATTTTCCCAGTCTGCCCATACTCCATATCGCTGTAAAAACTCAAATATTTAGTCACCTGATCATTTAAGACGAAACAACTTTCTTGCAATAGAAAAGAACTTATAATCTGGAAAAAATAGAAAATATTGGCGCATACAAACATTACAAGAAAAGGAAATGCTTTTATCAAAAGATAAGAATGATATAATCATAGAACATAAAAGTGAAAACTTGTGAATGAAGAGGGCAAACTTAGGTATAACCTTAAATGATGCCATTTGTGTTTTCACTGTGGCTTTTGCGAACTTAGCTGCTTTTGCTCTCAGCTTTATCGGAGTGAGCTCTGTCCTAGCCTTGTCATCCAACGACTGTAACACTGGGAAGATATGAAATAAAGTAAGCATAAACAGTGTCCATGACATAAGCTTATCAAAGCAAACTATGTTGACATGACGTGACTTAAACAAAGACTAACCTTTCAACTCAATTGGCAACCCATGACAATCCCAACCAGGCACATAATGAACTTTATAATTTTGAAGAAGCTGCACCAGAAGAAAGGATATACTTAGCATAACTGTATCCATGCATGTTTTTCTGAAGACAATATACACATATTATACAAAAATAATATAAGAATGGTAAATGGCATTTTGAATCTGCTTTTGGCTCGTGTTTCCTTTTGACCCTGAAGTCTTAGTATCACAATCAACCACTTGCAAAATGGGTGCAATGTGCTCCTTTTGTGCACCAAGGCTAATAGGGTCAATTTGCACTAGAGTGCAGAGTTAGCAAGAATTTAAAAAATTCAAAGGCCGAAAAGAGCCCCGTTAAAATTTTTTAAGCTGGAAGCAGGTTAAATGATCTACCCACTTTTATATATCTGAAGTATGCTGGATATATGGGAGAATTGCATACCTTGTAGCGATTGATAATGTCTTTTAAAATCTTATTGAGAGCATGACCCATGTGCAAATCACCATTGGCGTATGGAGGACCATCATGAAGGACAAAGCTTTCCTGAAAGATATTTCCACTTTAAATACTTACTTACATAACATCGCAGCTATTGCACCAAAAAGGTAAAATAGATGTGCTGCAGCATAATCTGAAAAAATCCCACCCCGTTATTCCTATCAGCAACTCTCTTAAAGACCTGACTTTCATCCCATAATTTCTGAATCTCAGGCTCCCTAGTCGTTGAGCTTGCTCTCATGCCAAATGTCGTCTTAGGCAGATCAACCGTATGTTTGTACTTTCCTTCTTCCATCTTTGCCCCTAGTAGTCTTAAATACGTCAAGTCAACATAAACTTTATATATACGGCACTTGAGTAAAAAACTTCATGTATCATTTCAGTAATGGGTCTAATAAATGGACCCGAGTACCTTCAGCTGCTCTTTTTGCTGCCATAACAGGTCCACGAGATCTTCGCTTTGATGAGGGACCAAACTCTTCGTTTGAGCAAGCACAATAGCGTGCTATGTTTATGAAAGGAATGATCTTGGTTGAAGAGCTACTACTGAATAACAGCAAGCTTATAGGAGTAGACTTCCTAAGCGATGAACACTTTCTCGTCAATAGAACCTGAATAGACATATAAGCATTACTTACGTAGTTCTGGGAAAGAGGAAGATTATAGCGCAACATTTTATCAAAGAGAAGAAGACAATAATGCTGAAGAGAAAAATGCCTAGGGCTTATAAAGTGTGGCTCCTACGGCAGCTTAGAGGCTAGTTACATGACTCAGTCCTACAGCCCCAGTCCTACATGTAATAAGAGAACAAATCATCACAGTCCAAAATCACTTAACGATCACATGCATGCTAGTTACATGGCTTCTTATTTTCTTTGACACTTACAATATACAACTAATCATTTAGAGATATGCACCTGAATCAATTATATCACTGACGTCGTAAAGCTTATCATATATCAAAGTTATTATTTAACGAGTACTCACTAACAGAATTTTTTTCCTAAGCATCTTTAGGAGTATAACTGTTGTATAATTGTTTGAACTTGAAAATTGCTTGTAATACCAACTAATTCTAGTTATTCATCTGAAAGACTGCAATTGGCCCTTCATGTTTGTAAATTCTAGTTGTTTTATAGCATAAAAGCAAAACTAATTAGCTACCTCTAGCGAAATGCATATATTCAAAATTTCAAAGAAATCAGCTTTATACTGGCTTTCTGAGAAACAGTTGAGCATCATTAAACAAAATAAAAAATATATAGTTTTACTAGTAACAAGTCTGATAATGCATATTTACATAAATTATACAATATCACTGGGCACAATTTGCTTTGAGAGTAAACATGAAAGATACATGTAGTATTAAGCAGATATACTAAGACCATGTTTGGATGCATCTTTTAAGCTATCGATTGTTGTTTGATTTGAGGTTGAGAAAAAATTGAGGAAATCAGCATAAAAGTTATAGCATTTCAAATTAAAAAACAAACATAAAAAACTCGATAATTTATGATAAATAGCCGGATATGGTACGTTTTTAAAGGTTTTTTTTTTTGTTAATTAGAAGTTGAAACCTAAGCTTTTTGGTTATAAGTCTGAAAAATCAGATTTTAAAGCTGAGTAAACCTGTAATGTGCATGTTTGGCAACAGTTTTTGATTCTTAGTTTGTTTAGTTTTTCACTTAAATAAAGCTATGGGTGTTTGGTCTCCTAGCTGTAAAGCTTTTAAAAAGCAATTTTTTTGGGGGGGTTTAAAAGCTTTTAAAAATAAAAGTCAAAAAGAATAGAAGCTAGGAATTTGATGTTGTATTACGAAAATATAAAATTGTTTTTAAATAAAAAAAAATGAGTGTAGAGTTAAAAGGAAAACATACGTGAAAAGGGTAAGGTGGTGTCAAACACTACATTGCATATATATATATATATATATATATATATATATAAATTGCAATGAAATAATTAAAAAAACAAAAACCCATACGATAGCTATTTGTAATATGTAGGTTAGCAAAGCAAGTAAAAAAAAAAGATAATAATAAAATAAATACAAATAGAAATAGAAAAAGATATTGAATAAATTTACCCCGCGAGAGGATGATTGCATCGCCATTTCAAACAAGTTAAGAGAGAGAAAGTGAGTGTGAAATTAATGAAATGTGGTTTTCTTTTTTTTTGTTGTGGATAATTATAATTAAAAATAAACCCCTGTTTTCTTTCTTTATTTCTTTCTTTCTAGCAAATTTAAGTTAAATATTTACAACTCACACCCTCAACTTATATTTATTTATTAATACGCCTCCACAATTAGTATCACTAACTAACTACACTTACTACTTCTTCACCACACACCCTATATATACCCTCCAATTATATCTTTCACATTTTATATTTCTTTTTTAACTATTTCCACTGCACTTTACCATTTCTAATGATCTCGCATTTAGTTGGGTATTCTAATATAATTTTTTCCGTCCTATAATAATATTCAATTTGCATTTCGTACTTTGTCCCAAAATAATAATAATATAGTATATGCCAATCAACACATGCATGTCTTATTTCATTGCTCTAATTTTGTGATGCACTTATGAAACTGCTGATTCTCGACAAACTTTGTCTTGAAATTATTTGCATCAACACAAACTATGGCTCTTCCAAACGGAGAGTATAAATCTTTAGGATTTTAAAATTTAAGGCAATCATGTATTATATATATATATATATTGAAAGTACATACCTTTGTTTGTAGGTTTGTTTACAAAAAGTTACATTCTATAAATATTTTACTATCTTTATATGTCAATGGTATGTAATTATTAGATGGATATATAAATATCCCGTACGTATCAGTATTAATTAGAGTATAAAAAAGTGTCCATCATTGTGTTTTTGTAAGTTTGAACACGAAGTAACTCTTGCACTTTTATACGTAAAATTTGAAAGGTGGCTATGGATTCCATGTAGCTATATATAAACTTATATATATATGAAACGCATATTTGGTAGATGTCATGAGTCTTGATCGATCGAGAAGCAAAACGATGGAAAGTAAATTTAGAGTTATTTAGAAGCAAGACTCGAGGCATTGCTCTTAGACTTGGAGACAAGACTGACTACTCTTAATTAGTCTTAAGCAAACGAGAGACCGGCTTATAATATTTGTAACAATTGTTTTTTTCTCTACTATTTTGTATGTCATGCGTTCATTTTTTGCCTGGACGACTAGAATCAAAGTGCAAGTTTTGGTGTTCTGAGAATGGTACTTTCTTGTTTAACATTTTTTCAAATGTACTTTCACTCTATACATCCCATTGTTTCTGTTTAATGAGTCAGTCTGCATTAATGTTTCCACCATTCAGCGAGTTTATTTCCATTTTTTTGTTCTTTCACCTTATAAATTAGATTGGAATTGTTGAAATTTATGCTAGTAACTTTACCTGCCTTCCGTATGGATCGGATCGGATCACATTTTACAAAAGGTATTTATTTACATTACATTTCGTGTAGCTACCGGATCATAAAAGCTTCTGGTTGCAGGTTATAACAAAGAAGCTGATTTTCTTGAGTATGAGAAAAATAAAGCCGGTTTTTTATTCTTTATTTTAGCTTGGCGTTTTTGCTTTTTTTCCGGATTACAGTAATAAGAAAAACTCAGCTTGAAGTTAATATTGTCTATATATACCAAACATATCTAGCTTTTTGATGCAAAAACTGGAGAAACAAAACATAAAAGTTGCAAGCAAACAAGGCATAATATTGTCAAGATCAGGTGGTATAATGTTTTGAGGTGAGTGGGTTAACGTGACGCAAGTTTCCACTGAAACCATCACCACACACTCCCATTCACTTTTTAAAAAAAAAAGATGTGCTTTTTTGATTGGATTTTGATTTGATTCTCAAATAATCTAATTCCATTTAGACATATAACAATGATCCATGATCACCCAACCTATAGATACAGCTTCCAGGCTACTAATTAACTAACTTGCACACACCAAGCTTAACATCTCATCTGGTAAATATATACAATCTCATCTTTCTGTTCTAAATTGTCTCTTTTATGTTCACCCTTTCAATTTTCTTTCCTTGTGTTTGATTCTTTAAATTATGTACTACGTACTACTCTACGAACCCCTGTACTTCAGTTGAATTCTCTTGGTATCAACTACTCCTATATAATTCCCCATGGTGATGTTATAGAAAAGAGGTGTGACCCTACATTTGGTAGTAAGGAAACACTATTAAGGGATCAAAATATGAAGTTTTCAACATACTAGTCTTTTACTTTAATTAAAAACTTCCAATTATAGCAGCCTTTTGCATCCCGTTAATTTAAGAAAAAAATATATTAGAATCCTGGTTCCGTCGAATCTCTGTTACTCTAAATAAAATTATCAAGAAATCTTATGTTTTAAGTATTTAATCTAATGATTATGGTAGTCGAGATTACATTCCCACAAGCAATTCCTGTTTGAAGTTTGAACCTGGCTCTTAAACCTACTATTTAGCTTTTGGTTTGGATATTGCTTGGATTTTCAGGCGAAAAACCAAACAACGCGCCGAGCTGTACTTGTGTCCATAGGCTTGTTTAAGTTTGGTCGAAGTTGATTGCTAATGGAAAGATTGGGTGAAGATAAAAGAGGTCTGAAAACTGTACCAGCATTTGCTAAAACACCAGACAAGACGAAAAGGGACGAATGGAGCGAAGGAGGTGTGACCACATTATTAAACGCTTATGAAGAAAAATGGATTATACGAAATAGAGCCAAACTAAAAGGAAGCGATTGGGAGGAAATAGCACAAGAAGTTTCTTCTCGTGATAACAGTACAAAGTCCATAAAAGCCCCTAACCAATGTAAAAACAAGATTGAGGCAATGAAAAAGAGGTACCGAACAGAATCATCTACTAGTAACCATACATGGCACTTCTTTCCTCGGATGGATCGGTTGCTAAAAGGAAAAGATGTGGTTTCTAACGGGATGGGAGAGAGTGAGACAGTAGCCTGTGCAGAAATGAAAACTGGTACCCTCATTACTACCATTTAAACAACTAATTTGCACAGTCCTTGTAGCTTTAGCTTTAGTGGTACTAGCAGATTATGTTTTCATTGTTTCAATTCATCATAATTATTGTCCCCAAAATTTCTATGAAAACACCCAACACTTTTCATAGTTTAAAGAATATTTTTTCCTGATTCTTAATTATAGCTTCAGTTGTACTGGGCTACTAGCATATCTGGTCCTATAATTTAAACTGGTACACCTCAGGCCCTTGTTACTAGTCTAAAAATGTAGTTAAATACATTTCAACTCGTTGCCTTTGTTTGGTTGCAGATTAATAAGCGAAACTTTTTGTTGCTTTGCTTAAAAAGTAAACCATAGTTGGTTGGCCGGTTTAGAAGCTGATCCTTTTTAGGTGTTTTGCATAATAAAGCTAAAAGCTTCTATATTGGATGAGCCTCGCTTTTTTTTTTTGCTGACCTTGTAAAGTCCAGCTTATTTGCTTGAAATGTGAAGCCAAACAATCCTATAGTTTATTTTTGTAACATTTCTGATCCTTAGAAATGTAATTATTTTATCTATATTTTTGTTATACCCTATCAATTGATTCCCCTGGTGGCGGCAACTGTAGGTTTACAGGCTATGCGGACTTTGGTTGATGATTTGGAAAACGAAGATGATAATAAAGTTGTAGATGATGTTACCAAAGGTAATAGTCAACATGTCGAAGAAGCTCAGAATGGAAAGATAATAGAAAATAATGGGAAAGATCTCATATGGGAGAATGATCAAGATGATGGATCTAGCAAGGGTCATGAAAATAGCGAGTTTAGCACACCTTATAACCCAGAAGAAAATGTTAATGAGAGATTTGTGTCAACGAAGTCCATTAAGCGACGGAGGAGCGATAAAAGTGATGTGGCTGAGAGTATAAGGATGTTGGCTCGTTCTATGTTAAAGATAGAACAAAGTCGTTTAGAAATGTACAGAGACACAGAACGAATTAGGGCAGATGCGGAGATTAAACGAGCAGAAATGGACCTTAAGAGGACCGAAATAATTTCAAAAACTCAATTGCAAATTGCTAAGCTTTTAGTAAAGGGTAATGATAATGATACAAGTGGGAGTTCGTCCTTGGTTGCTCAACAAACTGCTGAGGAGAAAAGTAGTAAGTATATGTTACCAGTCATTTTGATGCTAGATTGCTATCCTCGTCTTTGGTGATAGTATTTGTATCTAGTGATGATCTTTCAAATAAAATGATTAATGTTGCATTGAGTCTAGTTGTTTTCTTGGAAATTTGAAAGATCCTGACTAAAATAAGTGGTGTAAAATTACATCTTTGTCAATAAGAAGAACAACTAATTCGTCGCTGCCTGAAAATATTTGGACAATTATGAGGTCTATAGATGTTGGATTAAACACAAAAGAAAGGGAATATATGTTTTTCAAGTCCATCGTGTCACTGATATATACTCTCATACATTGTGTTTCAGGATAATTAACAAAAGGCAATGCCGAAGCTAGAAGCGGGTATTAGTATCTTGCCTGGAAATGGTAAAGTTCATGTTTATGTGAGGTCAAATAAGTCTCAATAGCCGTTAGCGATTGCTAGATTTTCTCCAGATCAATCTGATCCAGATTATCAAGGCTTTTAAGTCAAATATTGTCAAGGAAGAACGATAATTGTCTGATAACAAGACAGAATAAAGAGATCAGTGTACAATTACTCTTACAGTAATGCAACTTCTGTAGTATTTCAGTAAATGTGGATCATAGCTTGGAAAAAAAAAGTCCAGTTAACGCTCATCGATTCGTAACAAACCTACTCCACCTGCAATTGATTTGCCTCTTAAATAGCTGGTTCACCTTTTGAAGTGTAAACCACTGCATTTAACCTCCAATTAAAAACAAATGTTTGACTTACCGTTCTCTTATAGTTTCTTCATTTTGTGTTGGTTTACACCATGTTTGGTATCGAGCGTTTCCGGCAATATTTGATTTTTCTTTCGCCCGTAGAACAAGCTGTAAGGCGAAATAGAAATAAAATATACAAGGCACAAGACAAATGTCATCTGTCCCGTAAAGTTCCACCCAAATCTTCCCACTCTTGTTAACCTAAATGATAATTAAGGAAACAATTGTATGAACAAAACGTACTAGTTACAATGATTGGACTCCAAAAGAAACATCACTCCAAAAATCCATGCTTCTAGCGGTTAGAGCTGTGACCAGTAACTAAATTATCACCAAAGGTGAAAAGAACATAAAGGAAGTAACTTGATTTTGTCTCGTCGAAGCCTCATGAGTAGTTTCAGCGGTGATTGCCGGTGTCCTCATCTGTAAAAATTATAATAACGGCTAACCTTCGGATCCGGTATTCTGCATATAAATAAGAAGGCATCTAGTTGTAACTTATAACTAAATAATCAGTGACGTGGTCTCTAATTTTGTAATGCAGTGTTATAAAAGTTTAGTCTATCAAGTATCAACTTAAAGGGATGCAAACCAGTTGAGACGAGCCAAGTTTTGTTGTGCTTTGGGCTTGACTCGTTTGCTTGAGATACTTGATAAGACTCGAATAGTGTTCATCACGAGACTAAATGATCGAACTCAAACTCGGTTCGTGAACTTGAAAAGCTAGTATTTTTAGAAGAGTAAACGTTTATAGACATTTAGACACGCACATACGCACATACATATATTGGTATCCATTCTATGTACGGGCTTGATCCACCCGAGTCCTTAAGGCTTAAGCCCGAGTCTCTATTTTGTTTACATTTTGTTTATTGGGAAAAAAGGTGTTTAATGCCGTGTTATATTGATTTTTATCAACTACGTATCCAAACTTTAAATTTAATCAATTTAGGTCTCAACATATTAATTTTTTCGTCTAATTAAGGGTGTGACAAGAATAATTAACGAAATTATAGTCATTGTATCTTACATGTGGGGATACATATTTGACGAATGATGACATATGATTGCAATTTTACATTTTGATTATTATGAATGGGAGATGACAACCAAAATAATAATAAATAAAAAAAAGAATAGGGACCGAAATGTAAAAAAAAACGAAAAGACAGGGGCTTTTTATCTAACTGTATCTATATATATCTATATATATGTATCAACTTCCTTTTGTCTCTAAACCCTAGTCTCTCTCTCTCTCTCTCTAAAATATCTCTGTGTGCCGTTTATTTGACATGGTAAGCCTAATTTTCTCCTTTTTCTCTCTCTTTCCATCTCTATATGATTACTATGAATAACAATAAATGATATTTGGTAAATTTGTTTATATGTGTGTAGGCGCAAGGTGATTATATAGATCTGCATAGGAAGAGAAATGGGTATCGTCTCGATCACTTTGACCGTAAACGCAAACGCGATGCTCGTCAAGTTCACAAACATTCCCAAATTGCTCAAAAGGTATCTCTCCCTCTCCCCATACTCTCTTTTCTTACCCCCTTTTTTTTTAACCCTTACGACTTTTGTTTTTTAAGTGGATAAAAAGGCTATTTACTACTCCGTCCTTTTGGATTTTACCAATTTAGTACCCAAACTACTAATTTTAATCTAATTAGTAATTAGGGGACTGGTGCTTCACAAAATCAAGTAATTCCACTCACGTTTTTATCGCCTATCATATACTGAATGCAACTGCGTCAATATCCGTCTAAAATATATCACCAAATGTGAGATATAGTGAATGCATTTTTCTCGATTTATGCTGTTAATTGGACGAAAATTGCCAGGTTGGGTACTAAGGGTACTATATGGCTTTTCCTCCGTTTTTAAGTACAGGGTTTTTGTCTGCTTTGCTTATATAAAAAATCTTTTTGTTCTTTTTGGCCTGAGAGCTAGGAATAAGCTTTTTTTTTCTGTTACAGTTTTTTGGTTTATAAAACTGGAGTGCATTTTTAGTGATAGAAGTGCACTGTTACTCTCTCTTTCTTTTTTTCTTTTTCAAAAAAAACTATTATGTTTCTCTCTTTTGTTCCTAATCTTATCATCTTAGGCCTTGTTTGGTTGCAGATTTTATTCTGTTTTAAGTAAAACTTTGAGGATGTGGGTATTTGTCTGGTTACCTTAAAATTAGCTTCTCTTTTTTTTTGGGTTAAAAAACTGGAGTGCATTTGGTTTGATCAGCTTAAATGCTAGCTTTTCTGATTATCTTGTCTGGAGAATGAAAGCTTCAAGCTTTGATTTGAACGAACTTAGTTTCTCTTTTCATAAACCCGAGTTAATCCAGATTAATTTCTCATTAAGGCTTCAACCAAACAAGCCTTACTAAGAGATTCAGCTCTTAAGACTCTATTTCTTTTTCTATACCTGGAAATTTCCAGCTTGTTTTCATTAAAGCTGGACTTCATTTGAGTTTTTTAACTGATTTTTGAAAATAGATAGCTCATTTGCTTAAGTTGAGCTTTTCTCTTCTTTTCTTTTTGACCTGAAAAAGCGGAGTATTGGTTTTGAGCTTGATGAATCTACGCTTTATCCCCACCTAGATGAATATGTTAACTTATTCGCTGATAAGCATAAGCCACACAAGCCTTATTAATTTGTCTGTAGACAAGGTCCTTTATATATAAATGTGTGACTTACTGTGTTTATTTATGTGTGATGAGCAGACGTTGGGTGCTAAGGGTAAGAGAATTGCTAAGAAAAATTACTCTGAAAAGGCCCAGATGAAGAAAACGTGAGTGCTCTGCTATTCTCCTTCTACTAGCATTTCGATACTTGTTTTTTCCCTTCACATAATAATAGCATGTTGGAACATGACCCACCAATCATATGTGAATTCAGGATAAACTAGTCATTGGGTAACTATGTTGCCAACATTGGTTTTTATACTAATCTCTGTGTCACGCCCATTGTTTCATTAAATTTCTTAAGTTTTACATATAAACATGTTAGACAGTAGAATTATGACAGACAAACCAATGTAAGCTCACTCACTCACTATTATTATTATTATTTTAATTATTATGTGAAGCAAAAGAACTATGTTAAGAAATGGTATTCTGGAAAGCTCAGATCAAGAAAATTATTCTTTCCTACCTTTTACATGCTTTATTTCCCTTTTACGCTAAAAAAGTTTCCATATTCCCTGTGCTTGTTCTCGTACCACTTACACACACACACATATAGGATGACTGTCATTTTCTATGATACTTCCATGAATTCTCTCATATATATTCGAGAACTAGCCACTGCGATTTAAGCATTGGTTTATATACGAGTTCATGTGTCACCATCTTTACTTCACAGAACATGTTTATTTGCACCTTGAAACATGTTAAACGATAAAACTACAACCAACAGCTCAAGAAAATTATTCTTGCCTACCTTTTACATGCTTTATTTCCCTTTTACGCTAAAGAAGTTTCCATATTCCCTGTGCTTGTTCTCGTACCACTTACACACACACATATAGGATGACTGTCATTTTCTATGATACTTCTGTGAATTCTCTCATATATATACGAGAACTAGCCACTATGATTTAAGCATTGGTTTATATACAAGTTCATGTGTCACAATCATTACTTCACAGAACATGTTTATTTGCACCTTGAAACATGTTAAACGATAAAACTACAACCAACAGCTCATGTAAAGATCAGACTCACCTGTAATATAATGTGAACTATATTACTATATTCTGAATGTTTGCTAAACTTCAGTAATTTTTATGCAGATTGGCAATGCATGAAGAGTCCTCAAGCAGGAGAAAGGTAGATGATGATGTTCAGGAAGGTGCTGTCCCTGCTTATCTGCTTGATCGTGAGACCACACAGCGGGCCAAGGTGTTCTTTTTTCTCATATTACGACCTTAATTTTTTCTAGAATTGTTGCTGGTATAGTATGCGCTTAACCCATGTTTTGTAATCTAATGATTTTGTAATTGTGTTTATAGGTTCTTAGCAACACTGTCAAACAAAAGAGAAAGGAGAGAGCTGGTAAATGGGATGTTCCTTTACCCAAGGTCAGATCTCCTGCTCCTACTACATAGTGCATGCTATCACTTTGATGCTTTGTTCTCCGTGTAGTTGATTTTACTTGTTGGCTGTCCATTTTTTTTTCCAACAAAGAAAATAGAGATCTTCCTTCTTGAAGCTACAGCTCTCGCATACCTTTATAAACTCATTATTTGACTTTTGAGTATAGCAATCGTACAAGTGCTCGATATACTGAACAGATTATGCTTGCTTCTGTAATCTATTTATATAATACAGTACTTGGAATTTGCAGGTCAGGCCTGTGGCTGAGGATGAAATGTTCAGGGTGATCAGGACTGGAAAACGTAAAAGTAAGTATGCCGTTGTTGTGTTATATAATAGTTGATTAAAAATTCTATTAAACAACTGATCACACGTGGGGTTTGGAAATTTGTCTCTCTTTTTCTGACTTTGGGTAACAGTCAACTTTTTGCCTGGTAACTGGAGGTTTTTGAATGGTTAAAAGCATTTTATCCATCCGCATGTAAATTATTGCCTGTTAGAGAAAGTTTCACTTATTAAAACTCAAGTGGCTAGTTTGGTTTGAGATATGGATGCTGACTTGTGTCTGCACCATAGTCCATGTGTTGTTACATTCTAGTAATGTGCCTCTATGAAAGAGGTATGTTCTCTGTATTTTAATTACTTTTTGCATTTTTTTTAATTCGCAGCCAAGCAGTGGAAGAGGATGATCACCAAAGCTACATTCGTGGGACCAAGTTTTACCAGAAAACATCCAAAGTATGAGCGATTTATACGCCCTTCAGGTCTGAGATTCACGAAAGCCCATATTGTTCATCCTGAACTTAAATGCACTTTTCAACTGGAGATCATCGGTGTTAAGAAGAATCCAAATGGTCCTATGTATACATCTCTCGGTGTCATGACCAGAGGAACCATAATTGAGGTAACGTTTGCTATTTTATCAAATTACTTTTTTGTCGTTTGATTGCACCTGATGAGTGCAAAAATTGTATTGTTTCGGTGGAGAATGTAAAATATAATTTTGAAGTATTGTTTCTAAAAGTATTTGGTCAAAGAGTATAAACAAAAGTATACTTTATAGTTTCCAGAGTGGTAAAACGTAGTCCTAGTCAAACATCTACAGTAGTAGTGAAAGTGAGATGAAGAGTATATTATTTTGAAGAAAAAGTTGGATCAAGACAAGACTCGATAAGAGTATACTTCATCCCCTTGGAAGTATAACTAAGTAAACTTTTTCTTATTTTACAGTTTTTACCAAACCCGCAAGTTATGCCAAGTATACAAAAGTCAACAGTATGATTTTTGTGTTGCACCGAAACCAACAAACCCAAGAAGCCCTCATTCGCATTGTTGAAATCTTCTTTGTTTTTAATTGATCTGTCTTCTTTTTTCTTATTCTTCAGGTGAATGTCAGTGAACTAGGATTGGTCACACCTGCTGGAAAAGTTGTCTGGGGTAAAGACGTTTTCAAGTTCTTACTTATAATCAATCAAGTAATTTTATATGTTTGTTTGCATGTACTTACTGAGTTTTGTTTGTTTATTTGCAGGAAAGTATGCCCAGATAACAAACAATCCAGAGAACGATGGTTGCATAAACGGTGTTCTACTAGTCTAAAAATCTAATTTTTTCGGTCGCTGTTGCAAGGGTTGTCGTTTTGTTCTTTTTATTTTATTCCCAAGTTAAGCTGAATTTGGAGGAGATATTGTATGAGGCTGTAAAAACCTGTTTCAGCACCAGGTGTAGTTCTATATGAATTTTTGGCAAAGAAGTTTATTTTTTCCTTGAAACCTTGTGCTACTGTCTTTAATTAAAGAGGGTTTTGTTCAGTGTATGTTATTGATTGTGTTTTCATTTGGTTTCACCACACTATGGGATGAGATCTGCTAGTAGTCTGGTACCTTTGTTCTGGTTAACATGCATGGTTAACCAGATATTAAACCCTGTAACGAATGTGCACTGTTAACGTCCTTAGCGCTTGACGCTTCTCATACAGGCGTTTATTAGGGGAAAAACAAATTACAAAAGCACAAAAGGAACAAGCAATAAGAGGACAATACAAAGTAACGACTCTTGGTTGAAACTGTTAAGCTTGAGCTGCCACTACTTCAGTTTTTTCTTTCTCGGTCTCGATATCTCTCTTCTCATAATCCCACTTATCAGCTTTTGCATCTCCATAAATAGCCGTGATCTCTGTAGCCCAACTCTTCATCTTCTCCACAGCCTCTTCGTTGAGCCTAGGGACAGTGTGTCCTTGTGGGTGCCTTATAAGCACAGGCTCTACAAATTCAGAAGCAAGATCTTCAGATGGTACTTTCAACCAATCTTTTTCCCCAATAAAATGAACAGACTTGACATCTATCGCCTCCTTATAAGCCACATCACATATACTCGGTTGGCGAAACTTAGAGCCAGAAATTGAAACAAACAGCTTCAGTTTCGGATGATTTTTCAAGACGACCCCTTGTTTCTGGTACCCTAGCAGAAGGGCAGATAGCGTCGCCCCCTGAGAGAACCCGAGTAACCCATCAAATGGACCTTTAGTTTCTATGTACTCACATAAGTGAGAGATACATGTTTCTAAGTTTGTGTATTCTGTGAAATCTTTATCGAATTGGAACCACTCAAAGTAAGGTCCTGGGAAAATACCTTCTATATCTGATTTTCCGCCTGCTGGAAAAAGGCCATCTGGAAAATCCAAATCGAAATTGGAAAATATGGCAGGATCCCATTTGCTGATTTGTTTCTTGAGGAATCCTCCGTTGGTTCGAAACCCATGTAGACACAGGACCTTCATCTTCTTCTCTACTATTTCCATTGTAGTGTGTGTGTGTGTGTGTGTACTTTTGCTTGCTATAGCCTATAGGTAGGTAGTTGTTATATAGTGTGACAGACAACCAATGATTTTGGTAGCTTGTGAATGAGAGAACAGAAGTCTTGTTACACCTACCCCGTATTAAATTCACAACGACCTGTGAATTTATACTCTCATGAATGAATTGACTTTGTAATCGGTGAAAGGGTTATGTGGGGGCAGTCGGTCCCTCCATTTTAGAAAAAAAATGATCGAAAAAGGAACAGTATACCCATGTTACAAGAAAAAGTATTTTTTTAGTGTAATGAAAATTAAACCATCAGGACGCTGATATATATATTTATGGGACTGGTTGGTTAGGTGTCCACATTTACATTATTGCATATCATCTTCATTATGATCAGGTCAACTTTTTTATTAATTTTTTAATTTAAACAATGTTTACGTGGATCTCATTTCATAAGCTTACACAGTATTATCTTTACACAATGATATATATACAGGTTAACTATAATCTTTACTTCTTCTTGTTGCCCACTGTCGTTAGTTAGCCTTGACATAGTTCGTGATCGGATTTTGTGTCTGTTATCGACTCCAGCTTTGATAAATATAAGATGATAGAAACCAACTCCTAATTCGCTTTGAAGGGTAAAAAGAGAGCCTTTTAAAAATAAACAAATGATTGTTATAAAAACGACACTAATAATTGAAGGCCAAAGTCCATACCCATACACTATATTTGAGTGTTTCTTCGTGTTGTACCGTACAAGTAACTGTAACGACTATACGAAATTAATACTCCGTCCGTCACATATTATAAGAAAAAATAGAGATACGTGCAATTTTGTTAGTGTTTTTAAATTTCGGATCAAGAAATTAAGAGTGTAAAAGTAAGACAGAGCTTAGAACCCAAAAATAGTAAGTGGGCCGCCCTATAAATAAAAAGGGTCAAAGTCACGTCTTCTTCTTTTGAATCGTATGTATGTATGTATCGAATGTATGTATACATTATTATCAGGCACAAAATCCAGGTCGAGGATGCGAAACTAACCGTGTGTGTGCAGTGAAAGAGTAAATAATCATCGTTTTGTGTTAACTGTAGTTCTTCAATTGTGACAAATTTCGTAGTTTGGTACCTCAATTATTAAAATCGGCACTCCAGTACCTAAATCATTATACACTGATACAAGCACAGTAAACAAATCGTATTTTTATCCCATCCGTAGACGACAAAAGAACCACTAAAACCGCTGAATGGAAAAAAAACAAAAAAAAGAAAAGGGGGTGGAGTAAAGTGGGGTAAGATTTAGCCCAATAATGATAAAATGGGGCTAGAAACCAACCGAAAAGAAGTGAGAAAGGAGGGCCCATAAATGAAAAAGGCCCATCCATATAAACCTCTTTATTCTTCTAATGATTCGGTATGTTATATACATATTTTGTTATCAGTTTCTGCAAAAATCCAGATCCAGATTGAGAAGAGAGAGAGGATGGCGGGGAGTGGAGCAGCGGTGACGTTATGGAGGAGTGCGGGGATGACGTATATAACATACGCAAATACATGTGCTAATATGTTAAGAAACTGTTTAAAAGAGCCTTTTAAAACTGAAGTCTTAACTAGAGAGAAGGTTCATTTCTCTCTCTCCAAATGGTCTGACGGAAACCCACTTAAACCCAGTACTACCCTCCCCTCCTTTTTTATTTATTCATTTTTTATCCTATTTTGTTCATCTTTTCTAATCATCTTTGTTACTGATTTTATAAAATAGTATTCTGTTAGGGTTTTCATTCAAACACTTTAATTTATTAGGTTGTTTTGTTTTGTTTTGTTTTGTTTATTCATTGTTTATGCGATTACGGGGTCCCGGATTTGATCTGTTATTACTACTGCTCAACCCACCACTCCCTTTTCACCTTTTTTATTATTACTATTACTTATTTGCATTCACTTGATTGGTTTTTATTCTCTCTTTTTATCTACGGTTTTTCCCCCCTTTTTAGGTTTTGAGTATAACCACCATGAATCGATGAGGCCAATTTGCATTTCTATGGATTTATTGTATTGGGACGGGGGGGCTTCTTTGCATTTTCAATTTCTATTTATAACTCATCGTCACTGATAGAATATTAGGGTTTTGAGTTAAACACATAAATCTATTTGGTGGATTTGTTTTGTATTTGGGGCTTTTTTTGAGTTAAACTGAAGTCGCCGATTAGGCGGATTTGTTGCATAGGGATGAGCCTTTTTTGCAGTTTCTGTTTCTATCTATAACTCATTCTCTACCTAGGGTCACTTTTAGATTAATAATAGTATTACTTATTGGTGAACTCTCTCTGGATTCATTTTTATTGACTCATCTATCTAGGGTTTTGAGTTAAACACATGAATCTATTAGGCGGATTTGATTATGCGATTAGTGTCCCACTGAGATGATTTTTTTTTTCCGATTAACCTATTTTGTTAATAATCTTGTCGAGCACCCCTTTGCCACTAATAGAATAATTTTTAAGTAGTGAATCCTTTGGATTGATTTATTATTTACTCTATCTAGGGTTTTGCCTTTTTGGTGTTTCTAATGTTATCTATCTATAACTCGTTGTCAAGTTTTAAGTTGAGATTTGTGTCACTAACTAGGGTCAATATGATCAGGGGGCGGACCCAGTAATAATGTTTTCTGGGTTGCTGAATGTTAAATGTTTATTTTTACGAGTCGTGACTTGTGAGACACATTATTTCCTAATTATTTAAAAAAAAAGTCATCACTGGACCCCTTTGTTCCAATTAGTTATGGCAGATGCGTCAAACTTTCGACCCGAAAATTTGACCCTTTTCAAAAAATATAAAAAGTAAACGTTTTGGATTTCATATCTACTGATTTATTCATTGTTTTGTTTATATTTGGTTATGCTATTAGACCCCTGGTTTGACCTATTTTGCTGATGATCTTGTTAGTAGAATCCACCACTCCCTTGTCACTGATTGAATAATATTGTGTATTGACTTTTTATTAACTCTATCTAGGGTTTTGGTTCTTTTAGATTTTGAGTAAATACCTGAATTTATTAGGTGATTGTGCATTTCTATGGATTTGTTGTGTAGGGATGGGCCTTTTTTGCAGTTTCTAGTTCTATCTATAGATCATTGTCTACTTAGGCTTCAATGTGACCAGGAGGCGGAGCAAGTGCTAATGTTTTTGGGTTTCTGATTGTTAAATGTTGTTTTTATGTGGTTCAAGACACATCTTTTCTTAGTTATATTAGAAATTCATCATTGGAATATATACAGTATTTGTAAATTAAGATTAAGATTAAGTCAGGGTTCTAAAAGATAGGGAACTGCTGAGTCTGACAGTGATTCCTTTGTCAATCGTTCATAGTCATTCTTTAGGTATTGAATTTCCATCTTAGTAACTTCAGATTTGGGTCTCTTGCATTTTTTAGAATATACTCGTGTTTCTTTGTAGTCTCTATTTGTAAAAATAATATGGCATTGTCGGTTCGAATTTGATGATTGACAGACTGTGTTTCTCATTCAATAATTCGTTTCTTTGATGTGGTTTACCTCATATTATGGGTAAATCAACGTGTCTGAACAAAAAAAATCATAGTGAAGAGATAAGGTTGTTATATACTGTTAAGTTGTTTTTTATGAAAGTTCAATAGAGTGTTTTCGCATACATCATATAATTGGTTGGTCAAAACTGTTTTAGCATTTTGCAGATGCTATCTCTTGCTCCGCTGATTGTTTGGTCAGTAGTTGTATGAGCTGTTAAAACTTGAAACTCTTGAGGGTAGCTAAAGTAATTAACGCTTGTGTTTGCCTCTTAGATGTCAGTATATGAGTCTTGATCTTAGGGCTGCTGTAGCATTTTCCCTGTCGTTTCATTATAACCCCCGCTCAAAGTTTTTTTCCCAGTGTTCAAAGTTGAGGTACACAGACGTCGAAATGAGGGGCACCCTTTGGTATTTTAAAAGTAAAAAAGAAAAGTTAAATAAACCTGCATATCTATTGCTTGTTTCATTATTGGAAGTTCCGTCCTTGGATATTTATGATTCCATAACTTAGGATCTTTTTCCACATTGAATTCCTTTTGTATTTCTGAAAGTGTTCGGTTTTTTGGAAAAAAAAAATTAGAGGCATTAATTATTGAATACACCTTTCACCTTTGAGTTGTTGGCTCACGTAATCCTTTCTTGGAGACTGCTTTTGGAAAGCAGCCAAAATAATGAGACCTACATGAAGTTATTAAAGGGAGATAAAATAAGACATAAGGAGTTATTAAAGATCCATAGTGTCAGTTATAAGTTTAAAGTTTGATGAAACTGAACTAGAAAGTGACGTGAATAGTTAGAGATTAATCCGTGGATTCCGTTTCAAGGGTTTAGCAATATTCAATCAGTACATTGGTTCATGAACAGCACACAATAAGTAATTAGGCTCTTTTGTTTTTCGTGAATGATTAACTGCCCCTTGACTTTTTATGTTTATTCACCCTCGATATATAATTTTTTTCCCCTTGTGTAATTCATTAATTGTCTTGCAGGCTAGTGAAACTAAATTGATAGTATGGGAATTTATGCTTCTGAGGGCACTCTTAGATCGTTCCTCTAATCAAAAATCAATTAGATATTTCCTTTTGTACAGTTATCTGTGTTTTTGTGTCTAAATATCATGTACTTGCTACTTATGAGTTATGGCTTATGATGTATGTCTTCTTTAACTCGTCAATTAGAAACTGAAGCAGCATTCAGAAATTTTAGTAGCTTCACATCTTTGAAACTTCAAAGTGATTTAGAATATTTTCTCGTGTGCAGTTGCTATATTTTCTTTCCAACTCCTGCCACATAAGATACCTATGATATTTTTTGTTTCGATTAACCTATTTTGTTAATCATCTTGTCGAGCACCCCTTTGCCACCGATAGAATAATTTTGAAGTAGTGAATCCTTTGGATTGATTTATTATTTACTCTATCTAGGGTTTTGGCTCCTTTAGGTTTTGAGTTAAACACCTGAATATATCAGGTGGATTTGCATTTCTATGGATTTGTTGACTCTATCTAGGGTTTTGCCTCATTTGGTGTTTCTAATGTTATCTATAAGTCCTCGAGTTTTAAGTTGAGATTTGTGTTACTACCTAGAGTCAATATGATCAGGGGGCTGACCCAGTAATATGGGTTGGTGAATGTTAAATGTTTATTTTTACGAGTCGTGACTTGTGAGACACGCATTATTTCCTAATTGTTTTTATAAAAATCCTCACTGGGCCCCCTTTGTTCCAATTAGGGATGGCATCTGTCCGACTTTCGACCGAAAATTTGGCCCTTTTTTAAAAGTTAACAATAAAACGTTTTGGATTTCTAATATGATTTGTAACCCAAACCAGAGGTTAATAATTGAAGATAACGCATATTTTTTTTTGGTAAAAGTTAACAAGATTCAACCAATAAGCAAAAAAAACGTATAAAAAAAAGATTGATACCCATGAAATTTGTGTCCTCAACTCGTAAATTTAAGCAAAAAAATTCAGCTTAAATTGCTATATTTATAACAGCTATTCAATCGTGTGCAATTGCTATATTTTTTATCTTGTGTGCAATTGCTATATTTTCTTTTAACTCCTGCCATATGAGATGCCTGTGCCTGTGCCTGTGCCTGTGCCTGTGCCTGTGCCTGTGCCTGTGCCTGTGCCTGTGCCTGTGCCTGCAGTTTCAAAGTTGTTAACCTATGACTTTACGATTGTGCTCTTTATTTACTTCTATTAATTTGATTAATATTTGATTGTGAACTTTGTCGAGTTAGAGTACGTGCACCAGTTTCCTTACACTTTTCCTCATATTTAAAGTAATTAGCATCACTTTTATATTTTTAGGGTAACAATTTAACTTTATACATTTTCCAGCTTGCTTATCAAATTTATTATCATGACTAAATATTACTATATTTTAATATACTTGTATCAATTTTTTTCAATCCAAATTAATTTACTAGAGCAACCACATTAAATAATTTACAAGTTTTCTCGTATTTAAAGTAAAAAGTACACTTTTACAACTTATAAGTAAACGTTTTGGTTTATACAAATTATCAGTTTTTTTTATCAATTTCTCTATCAAAACTATACAACTTATTTTTTTGTTATTTTAATAATTATATGTGAAAAGTACAAATAAAGGAGAAAGAATAAGATAAAAGTAAGAGAGAGAAATTATTATTTTAATTATAACGGAACATTTTTATTCATTATATTTGAGGGATATTTGAGTTCATGTAAATTTAAGGTAATGGATAAGGAAACTGATGCGTATACAATTTTAGAACAATCTCCTTATATTTAATATAAATGAGTCGTATAAGGGAACTGATGCTCTTGCTATTTAACTTGTGATCTCTTCTGGTTTTTGTTTTTAACAGCTATTCGGTCGTCAGACACTCCTGATATTTGAACCAGCATATTCCATGTGTAGCTCAAGTTGTCTATCTCGGCAGGTCCAGATGTGTTTCTGCTGTCGAAGACTTTTTTTTTTTGCTGCTTCTGTTGGAATTTGTAATAATCGGGGCTACTTGTGAGACCTTTTGTTTTGGCTTTGTTGTCAATGAAATTCTAAGATCTACTCTTTTAAGTTGTTTATTATCAAGTCGACGCATTTTTGTGATTGACTAATTTAAACTGGTGGGTTACCTTGATTTTATTTCTTGTTTGGTGGATCAATGTGTTAACCTGACTTTACATGTTATCAACTGTCGGTCCTGGTTTTAGTAGAAGAGCCTTATAGTGAAATCAGGTGCGGTCCTTGGGTGAAAGCTAAAAAGAACACTTTCTTGGTTGTATTGTGTGATAAGTTGGCCGCCGGTTAATATTTAACTAGGTGCGAATGTTTACTGTTACTTGGTAGACATGTTTTCCAAGTTTTAAAGTAGGGACAGGTACATAAGAATCTTATTAACATTGATTGTGCAAAAAAAAAATGTTGTGTTAATTCTTGTGTTAACTGAATATTGTATAGAAACATTAGAGTTGGTTAGAATGTGGCAACTGTTCATCTTTTTTACGACAATGGCCTCGTTTGGTCGCGTCTTTTACGTTCAAAAGTATACTTTTTGTAAGTGGGTTGAAAAATATACTTTTCTGTTTACTTTTTAGTAAGTAAATACTGTTTGGTGAACACCATAAAAGTATACTTTTCATTAAAAATGTTGTTTGGTAAAATATGTTTACTTTTACTTTTTGAGTGAAAATAAATTGTTTATTCAAATAATGCACAATAGGTACCACTTTTGAACTTATATGTAACTCATAAGTTCATATTCCCTATATGTACTATTTTTTAATTATTTACTTTATTTACCAAAACGCCATATACATATTTCATAAAAAATGAAAAAAAACACATAAAATTATATAAAATAAAAAAAAATAGGAAAATATAATGATGATAGGAACTATGTTTTGAACTGTACTTTAAAAGCACATTCAGATTAAAACCTAATTAAAAGTATCATCAAAAGTAAAAGTATCATCAAACTTACTTTTAAAAAGTATCATCAAACTTACTTTTAAAAAGTATACTTATAGACATTTACTTTTTACCAAAAGCATACTTATGAGATGACATCCAAACAAACTAATATAAGTAAAAGTAAAAGTAAAGCCAAAAGTATACTTAATGGTTTACTTTTATAAAAGTAAAATTTTTGAGTGCAACCAAACAAAAATACAAAAAGTAAAAATAAAAGTAAAAGTAAAAGTAAAAATAAGGAAAAATGTGTGCAACCAAACAAGGCCAATGTCATGTAAAAAACAAAATGATCAATATAACTTGTTCAAATTATAACAAATCGTAAAAAGTGATCATAAATCCAATAAAGAAAAGAACAATATAAAATATTAATAAAAGCGTGTGTTATAGGCTATAAAATCATGCAAAAAAAGGACACAAACGTAAAACGATAAAAACCATGTACTATATACCATAAATCAAAAAAAGAAAAATGATAATGTAAAATATCAATAAAAGCGTGTACTACACATGCCATAAATCAAAGAAAGAAATAACAATGTAAAAAATCTCAATAAAACCGTGTGTTATAGGCCATAAAATCATGAAAAAAATCAAAAACGAAAAACCTTAAAAAAGATATACTATAGGCCATAAATCCAAAAAGAAAAGTACAATGTAAAATATCAATAAAAGCGTGTGCAGACCATAAAATCATGCAAAAAATGGCCGAAATGAAAAACGGTAAAAATCGTGTACTATAGGCCATAAATCAAAGAAAGAAAATGACAATGTAAAATATCAATAAAAGCGTGTGCTATATAGGCTACAAAAATATGCAAAAAAGACAAACGAAAAACGATAAAAAAACGTGTACTATATGCTATAAATCAAAGAAAGAAAATAATAATGTAAAATCTCAATAAAATCATGTGTTTGCCACAAAATCATGCAAAAAATGAAATAAACGAAAAACGGTAAAAAAAAACGTGTACTAATAGGCCACAAAATCATGCAAAAAATGACAGAAATGAAAAACGGTAAAAAAGTTATACTTGTAAGTCATAAATCAAAGAAAGAAAATGACAATGTAAAATATTAATAAAAGCGTTTGATATAGGCTAAAAAATTATTCAAAAACGTACAGGAGCGAACACGATAAAAAACATGTATTATAGGCAGGGGCAGATTGAGAAATTTATTTTTTGGAGGCACAATACAAAGGGAACACAAAAAACCAACAAACCAAAATGCCTACTATAATAAGTCTTATAAATTCCCTGAGAAAATATTTAAACACTCGACACATATATAAATGAATAAATACAAGTTAATTGGTAATTTACTTAGTACTTTAGCTTGAACCGCAAAAATGATACGAATCAAATCTTAAAAGGAATGTTTGTGTACAAAAATATGATGCTCCAGTGTTCTACCTCGGTTGCTCTAAAGAAATATTAAGTTTTTCTAAACATATATACTAAGATTTTATTGTAAGCCAGTGTTTTACCTCGGTTATGATCATTTGTATCTTAATCAGATTCTGATATGATAAGACGTTTTATGTAATATAAGAGTATGTTTTTGTTAATATAATAGATGTAAGGTATGCTTATGTTAATTCCCCCTTATATTAATAGGAAAAAAAATACACCGCAAAACGGTTCGTTGCTACGCTATTTGCGCTTTTAGCATAACTCTCAGAAAAACGCTATACTAACCGCTATTTAAAACACTGATTTAAACAATGTGACAGCTGTTCATCTTGTTACGACAATTTCCTTTAGAAACGTACGTCTTCTGAATTCAGTAAGTCTTTAAGTTCACAATCGAAACTTTGATACAAAGTCCAAAACAATTGCTACTCCATAAAGCATCAACTACCAAACAGGCACATAATAAGTTGTCACTATAACAGAGTATCTTATATCATCACCATTCTAAAAACTGCATTAAATTAGAATGTACTTCCTAGATATAAACCTGAACATGAAATATAAACAATAAAGATGTTTTCGTCTACGTATTGTTGGCCAAAATCTTATGGCCTCTCACTTATTAATCTTAAGCTGTAATGTTTATCACTTTAGTCTTCATCGCCAGCTCCTACAATTTCTATTGCATAGACAGTAGTACCTGGCTCTGCTGCCGAATCTGGAGTAAACTTCCTTTCCTCATTGTTCGAAATGCTTATTGCTGTATCGTGTGTGGAACTAATTTCTGGCACTGGATCTTTTGGAATTGCTATTTGATGAGGTTGTGACATAGTTTTATATGATGCGTTCTCTGAGTTTTCCTTATGGAGATGGAAACTCTTTAATAAGTCACTGATTTTTTGATTCACAGGTTCTTTTGAGGACATAGTCGCCTTGTTATCGTACAAGAAAATTACGAGGAAAACAATGAGAGAAGAAATGGAAGCTATCCCGGCGATGAGGAAAAGTCCCTTGAAACTCTCCAATGTTAGGCGATAAGATGCTATTCTGTTACCTGTTTGCTCCACACAATCAACTTCATCAACCTCTAACCCCTGCTTTTTATGATTTAAAATGTTGTCTTCCTTTAGTTGTAAGATGGCTCTTGAAAAATCAGATACCAATGGAGAACCCTTTGTAAATGCCTATACATGCATGCAGATCAAAAGAATTGCAGTAAGTTCAGAATGAACTTAAGATTGATTACAAACAAGAATACAAATTCATCATGCTAGAACTTAATATTCTACTTTGGTAGACCATTTACAAAGAAACTATAAACACAAGGAATCCGACTTTAAAAGCTAAAAAAGTTTCTGCAAGAAAAGACTCCTCTCCCTTCTGCTTTTCACCTTTTGCCTTTTCAAATATACATAAATATGATGAATCTAGCAAAGTTAAGTGACTTGGTGAGTAACCAAGATGCACAAATCAATTTATTTTGTAGGCGCAAGAATTGTAAACATTTTTTTTGGCATAGTAGTTAAAAAAAAAAAAAAACTTACAAATCCAAAACCTGCAGTCTCATAAGTCGGGCCTACCACAGTATATTTGGAGCAATGTTTGGATAAGATACGTCTCAAGTAAGGAATCTCGTCGACTACTGCACCAACACCCCCGTTTTTACTTCCCTTTTTAAGTGCTTTATCAAACTCGTCAACACTGCTATAGTTCTTAAACTTTGTATTGTTAAATCCCATATTTATCAAAAACCCATAAACGAAAGAACCCTCTTTAACTCCTATATATTCTCCATTCGTCATGAGATCATTGATATTTGTTATGGTGGGCAGTAGCTTTTGCACCGTCAACATTGATGTTAAGCTGGCCGTGTAGCTCGAGGTTAGTACCAGCACCAAAAATATCCATACTATCACCACAAACCGTGACAAGTTGCTATTAACCTTTTCCTCTGGAACAAATCAGGAAAGAATAAATTTGCTTTGCAGAAAAATAAATAAATCCTTGAAGACATGCAAAGGATAGCAGGTCGGTACCCAATATGCTACTCTAGTTCTAATATTAAAGGTGAAAAATCGGAACTTACATGATAACAAGAAGAAAAAAAGAGAGGAAATTCTCTGATTCACTCACACCTCTCTTCAAAATAAGCAAATTAGAGAGAAATAATAGGACTTACTATGGGCAAATACCATAGTGGAAAAAGAGAACCATAAAATCATTCCTAATTGCTCGCTTGGAGTTCCTTGAAATTCGTTATTCACACTATGTTCAAGAACCCAAACCACAAATCCGGTGAAAATGAAAAATGCGCCACTTGTTAGCCAAAGATCCATTGATAAGGGCTTCATAAAAATCCAAGCGTTCTTTCTATCGTCGCCCATAATTGGGACAACCATTGCCACACCAGCTTCTATGTAAGGTAAAGAGAAGGCCACATATTTTGATCTATTTGCTAAAATGGTTACATCTCCGACAACAGCATCAAATTTCTGCAGAAGCTAGTAACATGTCAAATCCGAGTAAAAGCCATGTTATACATGCCTAAAGCGTTTGCAAGAGTTTGACCAAAACATAATCTCGATTAAATTTTGCAAACATTAAATTGAAACCAAAGGTTTATAATCAAAACTTAAATAACAAAAACAATTGATAATGGTCATAAAGAAAACTAGGATATCATGCTTTTGTCATATCAAACAAAACTAGTAATTATATGCTCTTGCTTTTTGATGAAGTGGAAAGAAGTTTTTTTTTAATGTTTCATCTAGCCGTAACAATTTTTTACCTATACAAGTTAAAACGAGCTATAAGACACTTCCAATCCGCGTCTCTAAAACATAAAAGTATAACTGTTCGAAGAGGGAGAATAAATACCAATATTTATTAATAAAAGGGTGTAAGAATTTTAGAATTAGATAACTCACCCCAAGATAGATCTGGTAAACAAGATCATTATAAGTACCGGCGGGCTTTCCATCTGAATTTTCGAAGGGAATGTATTCATAGGGAACAGCATAAGACCATGTCCGCTGTTTCAGTGTCTCTTCGAATACATCTACACAAAAACCAGTAACTTTGATTTTATTTGTTATAGGGTCTCTATCAACTTTTATGAACTCATCAAAGGAGTCCACGGGTACCCCGACCCTTAATTTATTTTCATTTGTTGGAAATTCCCAGCCTCTAGGTACCTCATCCGATTTGCCAGGCCATATAACTTTTTCAAGATCTTCTCTATTGGTGGTATACTTTTTTTCACTCATAATCAGACTTTTTGATACTCCATAATCCGGAGTCCATATTCCAATTACTTCCGCCCGTTTTCCAATCACATTCACTATTTCAAAATCTGATAATCCTAGTTCACCATTAACTATATGAAAGTCCCCACTCAGCCCTTTGAATCTAATGTTCCTAATGTAGGAACGAAGTTTCTTTCCCATTTTTGAGGTACCAATTGTATCCAAATCCGTCGAATTTTTTAAACTAACCGGTTTCCGGAATGTTTTTATTGTAATGTTTGCTTTCTCTACTGCCATGGCTAGTGCATGTACACTATCATAAGCCCATAATCCGAACACATTCAGTTCAAATCTATCTGTATCTGAATTTTCTTGATGAATTGTTCTCCTCCACGTCTCATTAAATTTATCAAGCTCTTTTGATTTGGGAATAGAAGGTCTCACACCTATTACCCCTTGCATTGATCTGATGACATGAGAATCGAGAGACTCAAATAGATTTGTAAGCCCATCTGTAATTATCCAAGCATATCCCTTACTCATCATTCCAGCTTGCTTTGACTTCAAAAAGAAACGTGAAGCAAATGTTGGTAACATGTTTACAACAAATACCCTGGTCTGCATCGTCATGAGCTTGTAGAGTTCTTTAAGGATATGATCATTTGTAGCTGAAACTGATAAAACACTTCGATGCTTTACAAGAACATTGATTTTTAGTAATGAATCGGTTAGATAAGGGATCATTCCTCTTCCATAATCCGTGTCCTCGTAGATCAATACAACCTCGCGCCAATTGAATATTTTAAATATTTCTGTAATGGCTCCGATCTGAGAGGTTGCGTCTTGAGCCGCTCGGATGAAATATGGATTATCAATAGATGAGAGGGAAGGATTTGTGGCTTGAGAAATTATAGGAACTTTGGCTTTGTTGCCAATATCAGTCACAAAATCTGCTTGTGTCGATCTTGGTGGACCCAGTATTGCTTGTACTTGGACATTCTTCAACAAGTCTATAGCTGCGCATATAATAAACGGTAGTCCAGTATAAACTATTTTCTAATGCGTTACTGTTGTTCGGATAGGGATTGCGATTTCATCCGATTCAAGGCCAAACAGAAAGTATGTTTATTAGGTAGGAATCAAGATTTAATTTTTTCGCTTCTATTTGAACAGCTTTATTTCCAAAAAGAGAGACCCTAACTTGAGGTGACCATATATTAAAATCTTGTGTATGATTAATGGTGAATCCATCCTCCAGTGCAGTAGCGGGATTGGAACTTTTGTTTTCCGTAATTATGGGGGTGCTGAAATGCTAAAATTGATAATAAAAATCATAATAGTGATACATGGTAAAAGATTAGTTTTTTCTCAATGTTTGGGGTCCTGGAATCCCTTTAGCCTGTTACTGGTTCTTCCCATGTTCTAGACTGATTATGAAGTGGTAATCATTTTGAAAATGCAAAAAATGGAGATCATCAGAAAATTCGTTTGTAGACATTTTATTTGAAAATTGTTCTTTAAAATAGCCACCTCTTTCTATTCGTACTGCTTATGCTGAGAACATCAATATAATTGAAGATTCTCTACATTTGCTTGAATACCAGCCAACTATAACTTGCTAAGAATTTATCTGCCGATGAGCAAATTTTAAGTGCACATAACAGGTTTGTAACACAGGTGAAGAGTTCAAAATTGTCTGTAGTAAACTTGTGAAATGTATTCGAGTTGAAGTGTTATAATTATGAAAGCAGGCATGTACGCTTTAATATAATATAGGCTAGCCAGCTCCATTATTACCTGCGGAAGCTGCCTCTACAACATCACTCTTGGAATCTCTATAATGAAACACAATCCTTGTAGTATAATTGTTGTGAGTTGCATAAAAATCTTGAAGCGCCATCGTCATACAGGTCTTGATCCCTTTCCCAACAATATTATCCCCATCTGAAATTAGCCCCACATCCACAGTTGCAATTGTTGCATTAGTGTTTTTCCCAGACAAACGGATTATACAAAAATTCATAAAATAGAAGAAGTGGAATATGAGATGAACATAGTATTTTGAAATGTTATTCATGTTTCAATCAGATTTCCTTTTTCTTTGAGGATGTTTGTCCCAAGTTATGTGAATTGAGACAAATATAATAACAGCAACCTAAAGGGATAGCAAGCATAAAATATATGTATGAGAATGAGAGAGAGTCGCACTAGTATATATAGAGAATCTTAAAACGAACGGGAAACTAGAATTTGGAATCTAAAACAGTACAGTATTGCAAGAAATTATATTCCTTGATGTTGACTAGGATAGAGTATTCATCAGTCATATGAATTGGTCAAGGCAAAACAAAATCTTACTTTACCATATACCAAATTAATAAGTTAAATAAATAAATGAAAGAAAAAGATTGAAGGAGAGTTCTACTCTGAGATAGGGACCTGAGAGTTGAGGAAAATATTGTTTAGAGCAGAAAGACTTCATATTACACGTGCCATAAACTGTAGATTTAGTGTGTTCTGTGTACTTAGTAGTTAGTTTTCATATGCTATCCAAATTCCAAAGCACATGATTACGATTTACGAACCAGACAGGGGTCATAGTGAAATAAGATGTCTAAAGCTGCAAGGCACAAGTTAATTCGTCCAAATGAAGATGATCCCTCTTTTATGTTACATGTGGAAAAACTTGAAAGAAAACAATTACTCATTTAGTTAGGATAAGGAGCAGACGCTTATTGATTAAGAAATACTAAACTGATGATGATGTTTTGGTTCTAATTATCTTGTAGATGAACTTGCATATCTTCCTGTCAAAATGTAATCCTTCGAATAAGTAATTAATACGAGAAAGTGCTCGGAAAATGCAGTTGTTGACAAATAATTAAGGCCGGCCTTAGGTCAATTTATTTCTTTAATTGACAAATCAATTTGCATGGCATAGTCGTAGATTTTACCAGGAGAGAAATTTCCAGGCAGCTGCAGATGATTGAACATAAGCTAATTAATCGCAGATTGATATATTATCAAAGAACACCTCACTTAATTAGATAGATATATGTACACTATTTAGCAAGAGACTATCTTACAGTAAATGTTTGATGTTATGAAAGAAAACGACTTCACAGAACAAGTCAAACCAATGGCATAAGTGTTAAATGTTTGTGATTATCTTAGAATAAGTGTTGCCATCTCTATATTAGCCTAATAGTTGAAGCTGTATAATCATTTAATAAGACCCCATAGCAATAGAAAGAAAGTAAAAACCAAAAATAGCCTCTATTTGAGATCATATACCACAAAAACATGGTAATAATATAATACCAAAATAGAAAGGAAAAAAAAAACGACCTTTCTGTTTACAAGGATAAGTATCAACTGATTTTTTGGAACAAGAGTCTTCAATCGAGCTTGAGCTTATATTATTCTCTGAGCGGGGTGGATCTGAGTAAAATAAACGGTAGAATGATTACTGAGTCAATATTAAGTTTCTTCTTTTTGAAATTGAGGCTATACTAACTTGGTGTGTTATTTCTTTTAAGTATGTATCAATTAAGGGTGTAAACAATGTGAAGAACAGTGAGTAAAATAAACGTTTCAGTACAAAACCGCAATCAACTTATTTCCGCAGACTGGCGCACTTTTGGCCCAGTCTTTTAGTCGCATTTTTAGTCGCATCTATTAAATAAAAATGTGGTTTTCCCCACCATTAGATTAAAAAAACCCGCAATCGACTTCCTTCAGTAACTCCCTATGAATGTATGTCGCACCTGTAGATGCTAAAGTATAATAGGAAAACAAGCACGTATATACATATTTTAATATTACTTGTATTGTAAACACTCAAAACATTCAAATAGAAAGAAGAGAAAGATAAGAACTAGAAATGCCTGTGAATTCCAGAAATACAGCTACATCAGTTTCTATATGCTAAAATATTGATCAAAGTGATGATCATATTCTACATAGCACAGTTCATAAGTGTTAGGACCAGATTTCTGGTCTATAGTTTATTTGTTGTCTATTGGTTTTCACTAAATAATCATAACTGTTTGTTAATAACTAAGACAGTATTGACAGGTTTCAAGTACCAGTTGCAACCTCAGTTACAACCTACTAAGTCAGTAGTATTAGGTTTCAAGTACCAGTTGCAACCTCAGTTACAACCTACTAAGTCAGTAGAGTTAGGTTTCAAGTACCAGTTGTAACCACAGTTCCAACCTACTGCTCAGTAGTATTTTGTCTAGTTCTGTAAATCTGTATAGCTGTTATTTATTGATTATTATTTGTTCTACAGTATGCAGGATATATTCTCTTCTAATCCTAAAAGTTTAATATGCGTAAATTGAGAATATCAAAGTGTCAAGGAAAGATGTTTTCTAAAAGAAATAAAGAGATTAGTTTATAATGTTATGTTTCCTTTTAATATGTATCTCTACTATTATGCTTGTCCTTATCATGAGTTTCAATCTTTGATCCTTATCATATTCAGTAAAGGTTTGTTTAAAAGATTGATTGCTATATGGAGTTGAATGTTTCATATGTTTATAAAAAGATATTATCTTTATATGTTTTCTTTCAAAAGGAAAGACTAACTGCTACTTTCAAACTTGTTACTAAACAGGTATTAACCAATGATGATTGGAGTCAATCCATGCTGAAGAATCACGTAATGCTTGGAAAGATTGAAGCCAATCAACAAAGTCAAAAGCAATCAAAAGATATTGAAGATAGAAGATTGTTTTTACTTGCTTATATACTTAGTAACTTTAGCTTGTAAAATGTGTATGTTCTAAATTATAAAGAACCCATTCTTGAGAGAATACACAGTGAACTTTTAAAAAGAAAACAATGATGGGATGCCATTGATTTATAAGTGATAGTTATAGAGTAGGAGCAATATAGAGATAGGCAGAAAAACCTAGAGAGAGTCTAAGAGTTTTTCATTAAGACTTGAATCTTATATTGTAAGCTTTTTATAATATAATAATCTGGGTAAGTGCCCCGGAGACGTAGCCTAGTTAGGTGAACTCCGTTGTTAAATGTGCGTGTGATTTATTTCAAGTACATTTAACTTTTTACAGTTCTGTCTATTAATACACTTGGTTCCAACTGTGGTTGCAACCTCACTTGGAACCTAACTGCAAAACTGCAACTAGAACAGCGGATATGAATTTCAATAAGACTAATGCAACCTTTTCTTCAATTGTCTAAAAAACTGTAAAAATTGAAAAGGACATACTACTATGATCTTACGCCATGAATTTATGGGCTTCAGTTCCCGCTTCACTATGGTCAATGCGCAAAATGAACCAAGTTGTCATTATTACATATCGGGAACTATACATAAGCATCCGTCCCCTAAGGGACATGATAGATGAAATTATTTCATGGTCCACGGAGTAAACCTGCATCTTGTGTATACATCTACAGATTTTGACCAATTTTGTACAAAGAAAAAATAATGAATTTCCAGAGTAATAATGTTTCTCTTTCCTCTCTTCAACCTCAGCTCCTACAACTTCTGAGCCGTGGACTGGGGCTAGGCTCTGTCCCCGAAACACCCTTCTTCTCGAGTGAAAACCTCTTCCCCATGATTGGAAATGCTAATTGCCGGACTGCGTGAATCTGGTAAACTTATTTTCTTTAATGCGTCCGTTTTACTTTCTTTATACTGATCAAACTTCTTTGCTATTGCACTGAGCTTTTGCTTGAAAGAGTCATTTGAAGATATTATTTCCCTGTTTTCATAAAGAAAACTTGCAACGAAAACAATGAGAGAACAAAGAGAGGAGATACCAGCGAAGATAAATAGTCCCTTGAAACTCTCAGAGGTGAGCCCGTCAGATGTGATTCTGTTACCTGTTTGCTCCACACAATCAGCTGTTTCATCCCCAAACCATTTCCTTTCAATCATTACCATCTTCTCTTCCATCAAATCTAAAATTGATTTTGATATATCAGGTATTAACGGAGATCCCTTAGGAAATGCCTGTACACAAGTAAACAAAATATAATGTACTTATATAAGACATTGGAAATCTTGATACGAGCAAGAATGTAAACTTTCATACTGCTTCATGTAATAAGAATATTTCCTGATTGACTCCTACCGAAGAAGACATGAACAAAAGAACCAGATTTCATGCACTTTCACTAGACAGACACCCACGTACTCCATGTGAGAGAGGGAGTGTGCGAAGTGCAAAAAGAAAGACCGAAGCACCCGGTAAAATGGGTGTGTTGAGGGAGTGTGCATGGAAAATTATGATTTCGGAAGCTAGAAATGCCTTTCATTAGAAAATACTTTCCTTAATTTTTGTTTTTATGGTATAACTAATATACAAAAGTCTCAACCATCAGTCTTTGTGAAAGAAATAGACTTACAAATCCAAGGCCTGCAGTCTTGTAAGGTGTTCCCACCATAGTATATTTGGTGCAATATCTGGATAAGAAAATCCTCAAGTAAGGGATTTCGTCTACCACTACACCGATTCCTCCTTTCTTACTCCCTTTGGTAAGTGCTTCATGATACTCGTCAATGGTGTTATAATTCTTAAACCTTGAGCGATCAATGCCCATACGAACCAAAATCCCATTAACAAACGAACCCTCTTGAACTCCTATATATTCTCCGTTTTTTATGAGATCCTTTATATCCGTTACAGTCGGTTGTAGCTTTTGCACCGTTAGCATTGACGCCAAGCTGGCCGTGTAACTTGAGGTCAAAATCAGCACCACAAATACCCATATCGTCACCACAAATCGTGACAAGTTGCTAATTACCTTCTCCTCTGCAACCAATGAGGAAAAAGGAGATTATAAAGACTCATCTATAAGAAAGGTATCTAGGACCAGAATGATAATCTGGAAAAAGCAAACTTTGGTTCTAATCTCAACTCTTAGAAATTGCAAGTGGAGAAAGCAAAAGCTGTGAGTTATAATTGTTAAGGAAACAACCAATATTGCTCCACAAAATCTGCAAGTCAACGTTGCAACCAAATCTCAATATACTCCTCCCTAATTTTGGTGATTGCACAGCTAATGTTTAGCTAATTGTTACCTCTAATTTAGGCTAGTATATTGTGTATTATAGCTCTCACATATAACTAATTGTAGTATAAATAGCTTGTATATTTCTCATTCAAGAAATACAATTAATTTCTTCAATCATATATCTTATCAACATGGTATCAGAAGTCTAGATCCTGACCATTGTATTCATCAACAATGTCATCAAACGCCTTCTCCGTTCCCAACCCCGCCGACCCCAACTATCCCATCTTTTTCGTCAACCTTTCGCAATGTAAACCTTTACAAACTATAAACAACACCACCAACTATACACAATGGTCTTCCCAAATCAAGTCATTCTTATTTGGTTTTGGCCTATATGACTATCTCACTGGAGAAAACAAATGTCCACCACCTACAATCAACAAAGACGACCAAACTGTTACTCCTAATCCTAATTACGCCTCATGGGCTCGACAAGATCAACTCTTGTTAGGCTCTCTCATCGGCACACTTGATGCCAAGATCGCACCCCTTGTAGCCACTGCCGCTACATCTCACGAAGCATGGACTGCTCTCAAATCTCTCTACGCAAACCCAACTCGCAGCCACATCCTCCAAGTCAAGAAACGACTTGACTCCATTAAAAAGACACCCGATCAAACCATCACTGACTATATGCATCAAATAAAACAATGCACTATAGAACTTGCCAATCTAGGCAAAACTCTAGATCCCGAAGACATTATTGCAAAGGTTCTAAGTGGACTCGATCCAATCCAACACCGCTCCATCATCGAAACGGTTGAGGCTCGAGATACTCTCATCTCTTTCGATGCCCTCCATGAAAAACTCATACATCATGAACTCACCAAACTCCATGACAATACCAACACCACCTCATCAACACCTACTACTGCCTTTGCCGTAACCTACAAACCATCCAACTCTCGTCAAAATAATAATTACTCCCGACCCCAATATTCCAAAGACAACAGCCGCCTGTCCTCACCACACTCTCCTCACCCCTCTTCCTCACCCAACACCAAATCACCTGATGTCTGCCAATATTGCGGCTACACCGGTCACACCATCACTGTCTGTCGCCACTTCTCTCGTGCCCATCCTAACTTTACCTTCAAACCATTTGTGCGTCAATCTCGCTACACTCGCCCTCAAGCCAATACTGCCTCTTCCTCTCACGCCCCTCCATGTGACTGGATCGTAGATAGTGGTGCTACTCACCACGTCACACATGATCTCGATAATCTATCCCTTCACACTCCTTATACAGGTAACGATGATGTTATCATCGGTGATGGCTCATCTCTTCCAATCTCTCACACAGGTTCATTCACTGTCACATCTCAAAACAATTCTTTACTCTTTAAAAATGTTCTTTATGTTCCAAAAATTGCACAAAACATTATTTCCGTCTCTAAGTTTTGTCTTGATAATAATGCACTGATCGAGTTCACCCCTTCTTCTTTTCATTTCAAGGCTATCTCCACGGGCACCATTCTACTCCAAGGAACGCTTGATCGTGGCATGTACACCTGGTCTCCTTCCTACAAACGTGCCCTTCAAACGTCTCTTACATCGCCTTCTTCAAAGCTATCCACCACTTCCGCTCTCCTATGGCATCATCGTCTTGGCCATCCTTCGTTCAAAGTTTTTTCTTACATTTCAAATTTATGTAATTTAGGTTCAATCTCCTCCTTTGATTACTGCAATGCTTGTAAGATTAATAAAGCCCACAAACTTCCTTTTTCTCAATCTACTCTTACGTCTACTGCTCCTCTTGAATTGTTATTTTCGGATGTTTGGACCTCACCCCACCTCTCACATGATAACTACAAATATTATCTAATTTTTGTGGACCATTACACTAAATATGTATGGTTTTACCCTCTCAAAAATAAATCCGACTCTCTCACAGTTTTTCTTGACTTCAAAAAATTAGTTGAAAACTATTTCAAACGAACAATCATAACCCTATTCTCTGACAATGGAGGTGAGTTTATCAAATTGGCCCCCACCTTACGCACTCATGGTATCTCACATCTTACTACGCCTCCCCATACACCTGAACACAATGGCTATGCAGAACGCCGTCATCGACACATTGTCGAAACTGGCCTATCTCTCCTATCTCATGCCAATCTGCCTGTCACCTATTGGACACACGCATTCTCTACCGCTGTGTATCTAATAAATCGATTACCTACACCAACCCTACAAAACGACTCTCCCTATTATCGACTCTTTAATGTCGTACCTGCCTATTCTCAATTACACTCCTTTGGCTGTCTCTGTTACCCATTACTAAGACCTTACGCTTCCAACAAACTGGTCCCACGATCCCAACCATGCATTTATCTTGGTCGTTCTCTATCTCAAAGCGCTTCTCTTTGCTTAAATCCTACCACAAACAAAATCTACACTTCCCGTCATGTCACTTTCATTGAGCATGATTTTCCATTCCATCGTCTATCAAACCAACAAAATTCAACTCCCCCTCCCTCAATTCATGAATGGTTTCCCACTCCTCTCATACCACTTCCATCCGCCCCTCTAGAAACTCCACCCATTCCGAACACACCGCCCCATAACACACCACCCCATACTCCTCCTCCCACACCATCCACTACTGCCACGTCCCCACAGAACACACCTCCTACACCACCACATCTACCAGCCCCTTCTCCGCCCATACTCCCACGTCTCACTCGTCCTGTTACTCGTCTCACAAACAACATAATCAAACCTAATCCGAAGTATGCCCAACTTACCACTGTTTCCTCACCTACGTCACTACCAACTACTCCCAAACAAGCACTCTCCATCCCTCATTGGCGTGATGCTATGCTTGATGAATACAATGCTCTAATGAAAAACAATACATGGACTCTCGCACCATCTAGTGAAGCTCGAAACGTCATTGGTTGTAAATGGGTTTTCAGGATCAAATATAATCCTGATAACACGATTCACAAATACAAAGCTCGTCTTGTCGCAAAAGGATTTCATCAACAAGCTGGTCTTGACTACTCTGCCACCTTCAGTCCAGTTATCAAACCAGTAACGATTCGGCTAATCCTCTCAATTGCTCTCCAACACAACTGGATATTACGTCAACTCGACATCAACAACGCTTTTCTCCAAGGTGATCTCCAAGAGACAGTTTTCATGCAGCAACCATCTGGCTTTATCGACGCTAACAACCCTTCTTATGTGTGTCGTTTAAACAAAGCCATATACGGGTTAAAACAGGCTCCACGTGCGTGGTTCAAAGCTCTCACCTCTTATCTACTTCAGTTCGGTTATACAGCATCTCTCGCCGACCCCTCTCTCTTTATTTACAAAAAAAAATGGCAATCTCCTATATGCACTTGTTTATGTCGATGACATTATCATAACTGGTCCTTCACCTGATTTTGTCTCGGCTTTTATTTCCAACTTTGCCAAACGCTTTTCTCTCAAGGACTTGGGGCAACTCTCTTTCTTCTTAGGGGTGGAAGTACAACCCAACACTTCTGGTCTACTTCTCTCCCAAAGAAAGTACATACACGACCTCCTTCAACGTCATAACATGCTTGATTGCAAACCGTCAACTACTCCTATGCTTGCTCATCCTCAACTGCTAAAAAATACCTCCACACCGCCATGTGATCCTGCTACTTATCGCTCTGCTGTTGGAAGTCTCCAATACTTATACCTCACACGTCCTGACATTGCTTATTCCGTCAACAAGTTAGCTCAGTTCATGCAAAATCCGCAAGAGGCTCACTGGACAGCTCTCAAGAAGCTCCTCCGCTACCTTTACGGAACTTCTCACATTGGCTTGCAATTACATCGTAATACTCCGTCGTCACTACATGCCTTTAGTGACGCGGACTGGGCAAGTGATGCTGATAACTTTATCTCCACTACAGGCTATATCATCTATCTCGGCAAAAATGCTATCTCCTGGACGTCCCGCAAACAAAAAACGATAGCTCGATCCTCAACCGAAGCTGAATTTCGTGCCATTGCTGACACCACTGCCGAGCTCACTTGGATACGATCTCTTCTACAAGAACTCGATATCCACTTACCTTCTACGCCTGTTATATATTGTGATAACTTAAGTGCTACAAATTACTCCGCCAATCCGATCTTTCACTCTCGAATGAAGCACGTTGCTCTCGCATTTCACTTTGTTCGTGAACAGGTCCAAGCTAGAACACTTCGGGTTCAACACATCAGTGGACATGATCAGCTCGCCGACGGACTCACCAAACCTCTCCCTCGCCCGCGATTTGAATTCCTATTATCCAAGATTGGCCTCTTCAATGGAAGGTCCATCTTGAGGGGGAATGTTAAGGAAACAACCAATATTGCTCCACAAAATCTGCAAGTCAACGTTGCAACCAAATCTCAATATACTCCTCCCTAATTTTGGTGATTGCACAGCTAATGTTTAGCTAATTGTTACCTCTAATTTAGGCTAGTATATTGTGTATTATAGCTCTCACATATAACTAATTGTAGTATAAATAGCTTGTATATTTCTCATTCAAGAAATACAATTAATTTCTTCAATCATATATCTTATCAACAATAATGTGCTTAATCAGAGTACGCTCTAGCTTTTGCTTGTTCTTGCATGTTAAAAAGCTTTTTGCCATGATATTTCAGAAAAGAAAAATCAGAAAACTTGCAAAATCATTATACTCAAATAGGAAAGATGAAAAGTTAGCTGGCAGCTAGAAAATAAAAAATCACTGTTTTAAAAGGCGGAAAGCGTAGCCAAATCGATTTGGCAAGAGCTTCACAAAACGGGTAATATTTTATAGCATAAATAGGGTAAAAAAACATAAGCTTCAAAATGGGTAATATTTTATATCATAAATAAGGTAAAAAAACATGAGCTTTTTGAGCTTTTCAGCAATCCGTCTTTTTATTTGACCACTGAGTAAAAACAATATTTTTGAGCTTGAAGCAAGCTTTTCAAAACAGGGAAGCAAATGGACAGTGTAAAAGGGGACTCACGGGAGAAAACCATAGTGGAAAAAGGGAACCATACAATCATAGGTAGGTGCTTGCTTCTAGGACCTCGGAATTCTTTGTTCACACTATGTTCAAGAATCCAAACAACAATTCCAATGTAGACAAAAAATCCCCCAGTTGTTAGCCAAAGATCCAATGAATAAGGCTTTGTGAAAACCCACGAGTTCTTTCTATAATCACCCTTAACTGGTACAACCATCGCGACACCCGATTCTGTATAAGGTAATGAAAAATCCACATATCTGGATCTGTTTGCTAATATAGTCACATCGCCCACAACCGCATCAAATTTCTGCAGATATAGGTATATACATTAAGCTAACATCGCTTAAAATAGCCTAAGGAAAAAGATGCATTTAAAGTAAAATACCTCCTTATCTTATGGCAATCATCGCAAGCTTTTATCGTAGAAAAATTAAAAAGTAATTACACTAAAATTGCCTTTTTTGTCTTTAGCATCCGAAAAATATTAATATTTGACTCTGCCGCTGTGTATGGGTATCCATATGTATCTTAGGTGCACAAAATCTTATTCTCTAGAAAAAGACTTTTTGAACAGGAACAATCATCCATGAATATATGATCGTAAAAATTTTCTGAAAGAAACGTGCAATAAATGGAAATTTGATAAAAATGTAACAGTCTTTTAATTAAAAAGAAGCAGAAGAAAAGGTGTTGGATGAGATGAGAGATAACTTGCCCCAAGATAGATCTGATAAACAAGTTCATTATAATCCCCCGCAGCATGGCCATCTGGTGTCTGGAAGGGAATGAAATGGTAGGGCACGTTATACGACAAAGTGTTCTGGTTCAAGATTTCTTTAAAGACATCTACACAAAAACCACTAGCTTTAACGGTATTGGTTTGAGGGTCCGTTTCAACTTTAATAAATTCACTAAAGCTTTTCACAGGGACTCCAACCCTTAATTTCTTTCCATTTGTAGGAAAATCCCATCCTTTGGGAACTGAGTTTGTTTTTCCAGGCCAAATGATTGCTGCAAGATTTTCTTTGCTGGCAGAATAGTTTTTCTTACTTGTTTTTATACTTTTTGATAAGCCATAATCTGAACTCCAGAATCCGATTTTACTCTCCCCTTTTCCAATCACATTCACTATTACATAATTTGACGATTGTAATTCACCGTCAATTAAATGAAAGTCTCCGCTTAACCCTTTGAGCCTGATGTTCCTAATGTAGCGCAGGAGCTTCGGTCCCACTTCCGAGGTGCCAATTGAAGCCAAATCTGTTTGGTTTTTGGAATTTACTGATTTTTTAAATGGCCTTTTAGTAATTCCTGCTTTCTCCACTGCCGTCGCTATTGCTTGGACACTATCATAAGCCCACAATCCGAACATGTTAAGCTCAAATCTATCAATATCTGGATTCTCTTGACGAAACATCTTCCTCCATCTCTCTTCAAATATTTCAACCTGTTTTGATTTGGAAAAATAAGATTTAACACCTAGAACCCCTTGCATTGAACTAATAATTTTAGGATCCAGAGAATCTAATAGACTTGTAAGCGTGTCAGTTATAATCCAAGCGTATCCCTTACTCATCATCCCAGCTTGTTTTGCATTTAGAAAAAAGCGTGAACCAAGGGTCGGTAACATATTTACAATAAAAACTCTTGTCTGCATCGTCATTAGCTTGTATAGTTCCTTAAGTATATTATCATCTGTAGCGGAAACAGATATAACACTTCTATATTTGACTATTATGTTGTCTTTCAGCAAAGCATCAGTTATATAAGGGATCATAACACTCCCATAGTGGGAGTTCTCGTAGATTAATACGACTTCGTGCCAATTAAAGGCCTTGAGTAATGCTGTGAGGGCTCCAATCTGAGATGTTCCTCTTTGAGCTGCTCGGACAAAGTATGGATTTTCTGCTGAAGATAGAAAAGGACTTGTAGCTTGAGAAATTATAGGAACTCTGGCTTTATTTCCAATATCTGTCACAAACTCTACTTGTGTGGATCTTTGTGGACCTAGTATTGCCTGTACTTGGACATTCTTCAACAAATCTATAGCTGCACATATACAACTTACAAGCGGTTCAATATAGTCGATAGGGAAAAATGTATTACCTGACCAATTAGGAAAAGGTATGGGTAGTGACTGTTAATCTATCCTATCCTATGCTGTAAAAAGAGGAAAGCAATGGCAGTTGAGCAAAACCAAAAATAGAGTTGGCTTATTAGTTACATTATTTGGTTAATTTTCTTTTCTTATCAACTTATCGCATTTTGAAAGTGAAGGAACAACTTTCTGTATAGCAATAGATCCAAATGATATTCAGTTGATTAGACCATAATGAACTTGCTTATGATAAAGCCATCTCCACATAGTTAAGAAGTGGCATTCATTTAAGGGACAAAGGAAAACATGATATTTTCACGAAATTCACATACAGAAGTTTTCATGTAAAATACACTGTATAATAGAACCACTTCATTTTGGTGGTAGTGCTCTTATAAAAAAGGAAGGTACATTTTTTTTAAGTGTATATCTGCTATGACTGAAACTTTAAAACTCCTCAAAATTAGCTTGACAGTAACTTGAACAAACTCCTAAATAAGAAACTATGTCAAAACTCAAAACAAGTTATAATAAGTTGTTCTACCCTCCGAAATATTTCAAAATTCATTCTTGACTACTGAAGTTACCAGTGTAGAGAAACCTGGCTATCATGATTCGAGAAAAATGATTGACTAGGCAGTGTTTACCACACAGTGAAGCGCAAAATTTGCAGAAAAATAAATAAATCTTATACCCATGGAAGCTGCCTCGACAACGTCGCCCTTGGAATCTCTGTAATGAAGAACAATCCTTGTGGTATAATATTTGTGGGTTGCATAGAAATCTTCAAGCGCCATTGTCATACAGATCTTGCTCACTTTCCCAACAATATGGTTCTTGTTCAATATTAGCCCAACATCCACTTTCGATAATATTGAACTTGTATTTTGTTCAGAGAGTGCTAAAACATTAAAGCTAATGAAGAAGAAGAATATAAGATGGACATAGAAATTCGTAGAGCTTGTGATTTTTAGCTGAGACATACTACCTCACTTTTCTTTTTTAAATATTTTGTCTCAAAATGGGTGATAAAATCTCCATATAAAATGAGGTGTATATATATGCATTAAAAATCAATGATCATTCAGTAGTTGACTTGGTCAGGCTGAGCCAAAGCAAATTAAGCAATGAATATTTGGTATATATATGGAAAAAGGTGTGAATAATTTATCATTCTATATTTGTTACCGATAACAGAATAATACTCCATATGAAAATATCAAAGGTTTTATAGCTTTTCAAATAGTTAATACTAATAACATATTTAATTATACAATTTGATTACAAAAAAAAAAGAAAAAGATATCTATACAATTTACCCATTCTTATGAGCAGAGCAGAGGTTTTCCATAAAAAGAAAATGTACTTTAAATTGAGAATTATAGCTAGAAATTTGGAAGAGATGGTACCATAACTTGTTAAATGTTAATTGTTAAAATTATTTTATGTCCATTGTCTCAATATAGAAGCTGAAGCAATCCTTTCCAAATAAACGGTACTCGTTTAGTCTTTGACCTTTCAAATAATAATAATAAAAAATAAAAAAAAATGGACCTTGCAAGTCATTCCTGTAGCTGTTTGGAAACTTTCTAGGCAAATGAAGTTTGTTGACAAAATTATGCTCTAATACAAAATTAGTCTTTGCAAACAAAAGATCCCCCGCTCATTATTCTCCTACTGTTGACCCGCCAATTTTAACTTTGAAATCATAAATAAGAAAAACTACTACTTTCACACAGCATCTAATAAAACGGAGTATACTAATCTATAATCGGATCCAGTCTTAACGAAACGGCATTCCTTGCAAAGTAAACGGTATTCCTGTAGCTGTAAGTTACAGGAAAGCAAAGTAAACGGTATTCCTTGCAAGAAATGGACCTTTCAAATAATAAACGGTATTCCTTTTAACTGGTTTTAAGGTACCAAAAAAAAAGCGAAGTAAAGAACAGCACATGGAAGAACCACAGAAGTTCAGGGTTCAGATATTTTACAATAAATAATTGCCATTTTTAAGCAATCCGTAAAATTCTAAAAGATTATAACCCAACAATAGAAACATAGAACATACAGTGATAGGATCAAGGATGTGCGTGTTTCCTTTATGCTTGGAAATTCCACTGAAAAAATCCCTGCTTCAAGAGTGTACACTTGTTCATACAAAAAATTCCGTTTTTAAAAATAAAAATAAAAAATGTTCACAGAAAGAAGTCTGTATTCAAGCCAAGAAGAAAACATGGTAGAAGTATGATATCAAGATAAGCAAAAATGGCATGCTTACTGTTTAGCAACTGGTTGTTTCAATCATAAGATCCATTTAAGTCGGCTTCTGGATTCATGTTCAAAGTGAAACTATACAGAATAAAATAAATGCATTCTTGCTTCATATTCTCCTCTCTCTATGTCAAAATAAACTAAGCAGGCAAATTACTAGCTAATTATTAAATGAAAATAAAGCACAACAATCAAAAACGCCATCTAAGCAAAGCTCCATCTTATAGAATGAAAATATGATTCAAGATCCTACGAGAACTTTTTAATATCTGCAGTATACATCATAGTCTCTCGATCCAGTAAAATACTCAACATTCAGTCAAGAGTCTGAACATTTACACCACCTTTCAGTATATGCATTCAAATGATTTTGTACACAAAGGGTTACACTCAAGCTCATCTAAATTTGTAAACTACTACAAACACACTCTAAATCTGTAGAATCAAAGCATCAACACAAAAGGCGAGTCAGACCAAAAGCAAATAAGCATCTTGGCCCTTTATCTACAATGTGAAGTAAGTCACTGCTTTCTTCGTGTTCTGTCTCTAAGAATCTTCATCCCTACATACCTGCCCAAACAAACAAAAAGAGTTAACAGGTTGTTATTATTATTATCAGCATTCAGCATGCAATAAAAACTTCAATTTCGAACACAACGAACAAAACAATTACCTTCCCATCATCAAAACAGTAGCCTGAGGATTAGTCCCAGGAGAAATGGAAAAAGTCGACCCATCAACCACTCGAAGATTATCAACACCAATAACCCTGAAACTCCTGTCAACCACCCTCCCAACAAGGCATCCACCATGATAGTGCCAGATCGTACTCACTGTCCTACGACAAAACTCCCCCATTACAACATCATCCGACTGATCAACCGGCAGAGCAGGTCCCACATACCTAAATTCCTCTCTCCCCATCCACTGCCTAAACCTGAATATCTCCATTGACCTGCTCCTAAGCACAGCCCCAATCCTACGTGTCCCATTCACACACTTCTCTAAATCAATAGGGTTGCTAAAATAGTTAAACCGCACCAGTGGATTATCCCTGACATCTATCGAAGCTAGGCGGAGGGACCCTACAGAAGCCGGGCCAGTGATCTTCTCCATGACAGTAGCTACAGTGAGGTAGAGAGAGGATGGATTCCGGATGAAAACCGAGCGGGCAGGTGAAGAGAAAGAGATGATATTCGAGGCAGCCTCGAGATAAGCCCCTGAATCTGTAATGCCCACCACCTGTATGAGAGAATGCTCTAGCGGAGATGGGGGAACGATCGAGATACTGTTTCTCGGATTATCATACAAAAACTGCCCAACATAAGGATTGTGGTGAACAACAGGTATACCCCAAGATGATAGATACGGCCTAGGGCCAATACCACTAAGAAGCAGCAACTGAGGGCTACCAATAGCACCGGCAGATATGATAATCTCACCCTTATCCCTAACCAGAGCACGGTGATGGTACCCTAATTGATCTCGATAAACTACTCCCCTAGCAGACTGTCTGGTAGCCTTCTTTGTCGAAACTGAGCTTAAGAGGATTCTCTCTACACTTGCGTAAACACCGACTTTTATATTGGAGGCTCGAGAGTAGCTGAGAAGATCAGCGGCGCTGTGTCGTCTCCCTGAGCTGTCAAACGTGGACCCTCCGATCTTGGTACCCAGCTCGTGATCAAACGTGAACCCGTTATAGGGATTTATCTCAGCCTCTAACATACCATCTCGGATTGCCGATTGCCAGTTCCGAAGCTCAGGTCGAAACACTATCGCCTTTTCGACCCACTCGTAAGACTGGTTCACGACCGTCATCTCCCACTTAACGCCGATCTTGTTATAGAACTCTGGGTCTGCTCGGCTGTAAAACCCCGCGTTAATGGCGCTGCTACCACCGAGAACACGTCCACGCGCGTTTGGGACACCGTCTTCTGAAGTGAAAGGCTGAGCGGGAGATGCATACGTATCTACATCCGTGAGGGTGGCGAGGAAGCCATCCTGAGTCATCAGATTCATGTTGCCATGTGGGGAGCCTCCTCTCTCTAGAAGAAGCACTCGGAAGTACGACGACAAAGTGGCTGCTAGTGGACACCCAGCGGTACCGCCTCCCACGATGATGTAGTCGTATGTGTCCTCTGAGGGGAGATCCGTGGCATTGTAGACGAATTGCAAGTAACTTGGACCTGTACAAAGAATAAGATATTAACGAACACAGCCAACAGACGATGGTAACAACAGTTAAAATAAGAAATAGATATTGCCTAAACAGACGTTTTCTCAAATCGAGTTTCAACCCAACAATCAAGTAGTAAATAGATCGAGCAGATAAGAAGAGAGGAAAAACATAAAAATAAATGAAAAAAAGAGTCCGAGAAAACGTATCTAAGGTTTGTAATAAGTAGCTGTTACTACCTTGATGGTTTTACTATGAAGAATATTAACCACATAGCTGATTAGAAACAGAAAAGTAAGCACCGAAAAAATTGTCATCATAATGTTTCCTAGTCTACGTATACCAGCGATGCCAAATTTGATATTACCATTTCATATTCATTCAAGTGATTTTGTGTACCAACCTTATTGTTTGAATCCTACGAAATAAGACCCGATATAATCCCGATTCTGAATTCCTAAACCAAAGTTTCCTAAACCAGACACATTAACAGACCGTAGGCTACTTATTAGTCTACCCATAGTGGTAGCTAAAAGTAACTACCTCACTGTATCTCTTTGTCTTATGAATAAATAATTACATCTATGCATCTATAACATCGTTCGCACATTATTCCGAAACACACGTGATAGTTATATAAAAGATAAATGCAGAAGAAAAATGCCAAGCATTCTACGTTGACACTTCTGTTAGGTTGCGTAAAAGACATGAAAGAGTACAGAACTTGTATAATTCAATAGCACCAACCATGAAATAAAATAACGGTACACTTTAGTAAAAGACAGGCAGTTGAAGCACTCCAGTTTCTGAAACCGAGTTATTAGAATTCAAATTGAATATTTGTGTGAAATTAACATCAACTCAAGAAACTGGGAATATGGTTCTTGGACAAAATTTAAAAAATTGTCCGATTACTATATAAAAAGACCTATTGAAAAGAAAATAGCGAAAGCAGTTGAAATCAGGGTTAAGCACACTCGAGCAGAAAACAGCCAGTTAGAGCGCACCCTCCTAATTTAGAATAAAGTTTCAATTTCCAGTCAATCAAAAACAGAATATCTAACAGTTACAAAATCAATATCAAAAGTGATTCAACACAAATGGAACTTCACTCTGAACCATAAACAACTAGTTCCAACAGGACCTTCAATTAAGATTTTTGAACAATTAGTCATTATTTAACTGAATAACCGAACATCATTCAATCAAAAATAGAGTCTGAATATGGAGATAACATTAAAAAGACGGGAATACACGACATAGGCCAGAACGTTACAAAATTGATCTCAAAAGTAATTAACAAGAAAGCGAACATCACTTAAAAGTCTAAACCCTAAACCACTAGCTCCACCAGGACTTTAATTTTGAACAATTTAGCATTATATTGGGGGTTTTGACTAAACAGCAATTACGAACAAAGTCTATTTAAGCACTTTTCCTATTCCCGAAATAGAGTTTCAAATATTAATAAGTACTATAATTTACGTTAACCAAATGATTAAAATTCAGACTAAGGAAACCAACAGAATTGGTCCGAAGTCGGAACTTTAAATATCAATGTGAAATGTGACTAAATGTTCACAATTACTAAATCTAACTTAAATCATTGACAGGCGGCAACAATCCGAGGCCTAAATTTACAAGTGAATTAAAATTCTCAACGAGATTCTTGATAGTTGATACCATAATATGTATTTGTTTTCTCTCAAAATCCTAGGAAAAATATTTTTTTGGTTAATTATTAAATTACGTTTAACGGAGGTAGAGAAGTAGGTGATAAGAAATTAAGCAGTAATAAAGAAAATAACAAATACAATCCTACTCTACAAAATGAGATACTGGACAATAATGATAAACTAGAATCGTAATTGAATTTGTTGAATAGTTTCAAACAAGATTCGCAATAGAGAGAATAAACAAGAAATTAGTGCAAAAAGAAATATTCAAGAAAGAAGATAACAAAAAAGCGGTTATGTGTTGTGTATATGAAATTAGGGTCCAATTTAATTATGCGTTTCAATATATCTAGCAACGTTATTAGAAATGAAATAAGGGAAAATAACAAAGAAAAATAGGGGAAACGAACCTGATAAACAGTACAACTATTAGATACTAATTTAATTTATTGAATTATATTCAAACAAACAAGATTCGCATCAGAGAATAAATAAATAAACAAACAATAAGGGGGAAAAATGAATGAAACAAATAAATAAATAAACAGTACAAAAATGAATGAAACGAGGGGAGAATAATAATAAATAAATAAATAAATAAGGGGGGAAAGGAGATAATAAAAAAAGAGTAAAGAAATAAAAGTAACGAAAAAGATGTAATTAGAAAGAAAGAAAGAAAGAAAGAAAGGGGGGGTAAAAACTGACTATGTTGAGGGGGAGGAGTTGAAGAGGAGAAGTTGAATAATAATAATAATAATATCAATAAACCCACTGATTTCGCCATCCACACTTCCACTTCTAGAGAGAGAGAGAGAGATAAAATGGAGATGGAGATGGAGATTCTAATTAATTTATTAAATTGGAAAATTATATTTCACTGTTTTTTTTTGGCGGGAATGGTGAATAAAAATGACACTTTTTTAAAAAAAATATATATTTTTTAATTTTATATTGTTAATTAGAATAAACCAGTTCACATCTAACTTTTAATTTATATATTGTATAAATTCTTTTTTACATACGTATGATTAGTTTAACGAGCTGAACACTTAACAATAAAATCGATTACCGTATTTATAGTATGATGATATAAATTACCATAATAATTTCGAAATAATACAAACATATCATTTATATTATTATAACATAAATAAGTTTATTAATTGTGTAGTGATATTAGTTTTTGTAACATCGTTAATAGATTTAATTTTTTTATTTTATCAAACTTTATATACAGTTACACGAACACGAGCTTAGACGAACTGAACAGATGCATATTCATGTTAGGTTCACTAAATAGACAAACAATATATTCTTGTTCATTATTGTGTTCATTTATAAATGAACGAACATGAACCGAACATTAGCCGAGATGAACGCGAACGATTCCACGAACAACTCATCTCATTTACAACGCTAACAGTGACATTTAGAACCGGATAAATAACATTAATTATAATCCCGTCCAATATTTTTAGCCTGCATCACCCAATCATACAATATTTGTTAGTTACTTCGTATTAATTTTAAATTATTTGATTGTTAGTTATTTTTGGATTTATTTAATCAATATAATAAATACTCCATGTATAATAATATAGGACACTATAGTTCTCATATATGCATGGTTCTTAATTAGTGTAAATAACTTATACATAATTTTAAGTGTCATGTCACAATTTTGTATTCAGTATATGGGTGGGGGATCGTATCATACACCCCAATCTTTGATGGGTCACCTAATTCCGTACCCCGACTTTTTCAACTTTGTATCAAATCTTTGCCCTTCAAATTAAGTTTGTTTCTTGACCTTTTTCGTAAAAACACTCCAAAAAGTGTCCAAAATTTAAAGGTTTTATACTAAATTGATAAAAACCAATAGTAGATGATAATAAAATAGTTTTTTTAAATAATTTAAAATTCAGGTGATTGGTAAGCTATATATTGGTTTGATTAGCCTATGATTTCAGTATGATCCCCAAGTTACATTAGATTTCAACTTAATCCCTATACTTCCGACTATGGAAGTAGTGGCCCAGATGTTTCGGGAATAAAACAAGTTCAATTTTTTCATGGCAAAAGACTAAGACCTCATATTATTACATTATCAAAATCAAATTAATGACTAGTTTGTGATTTCATAGTTCATCGATCATAATACGTATAATTTTTGAAACCAATTTCTGGTTTAGGAATTCGTTGCCGATTGTAAGCTTTTTCTAAAATGGGGATATGGCCAAGTAATGAGTTAAAAGTCCGTTCCCAGTATTCGATTTGAATGCATTCAAATAATTATTTGTTTTTCCACTTAAGTATATATTTTTTGAACAAATCTGACAACACAAAGTAATATGCAAACCTGTGAAAATAATTGATGTCTATACTTTTTTATGCTTGTTGGTTCGTTTTGGAGAATTTCTTGTTATACTTTTGGTCTTATGTATTTTGTCGATTTTATGCACCGCAAGTGCTGGTTTAAGTATATATTTTTTGCGGAAAAAACTGCTCTAAGGATTCTTTTGGTATTAACTACTACTATTTTACATGCGTGAATATTTTTTAAATATGTGCATCAAAAGAAAGATCAATCCAAACGGACCGCTGACTTAAAGTTATGTCATTTTGAAATTGGGCGTGAGGGTTTATTGCAAAACTTAAAAAGTATGTGCGGTTATTCGCAGAACAACTTTCGTAGATGCGGCCATTTGCATTTTACCCTTTAATAACATTTATAGTTTTAAATTCGCCAAGACAAGACGGACCTGTGTGTATAATCTGTCCGCAACGTTTTCTTCCTGTATTGCCATCATGTCATTGACCAAGTTTATGGTTGGGGCAATGTCTTGATTTTCAGTCAAAAACGTTTCTAAAGCTAACTAAGCAACTCTGTTGATGTGGTCATCCAGCAAGTGGATTGGGACTCATCTAAAGTACGAGATAAACTTCGACGAGATAAGATGCTCATGTTGCCGCTGTTCAACCTGCTAAACTTTCCGAACTTACTGCTTTGTACGAGGTAATATTGATCATAACATTAATTGTTCATTAAGTGTTGAAGATTTTGCAATAGAAAACCATCATCTAGCCAGTTGCTTGAATTTGTTGAACAAATGTAACTAAAGTTAGGCTGAATTTAGCAATGTTTCCCATACTTGTGAAAAAATTCTGATCTGGTCCTTATAGTAACCCTGACCCAATGTTGTAAAAAATAGTGTTTAATGATGTAGTTTCGACGTTAGTTTACATTAAAATAAGCTTAAATAACTACCGATAAACGGACTTAATTATAATCTGTTTATAAGATAACTCTTACCATGTGAGTTAGAAAATAATTTGTACTTCATTTGTAAAATAAGAAATATCTATAAGTAATAAGTTAATAATAATAATTCATAAATAAAAAATAAATTATAACATGAAAACAAGTAATGCAATAACTGCTAATTTTAATTACCTTACAAGTCATTTATAAGCTAATGAAACTTTAAAAAAGTGACAAGTCATTTAGAAGTTGAAACTTGCCATTTTGTTCGATTTTTTGATTTGGTTATATCTGACAAATTACTTAAAACTGGTTTTAAAAATCCATCCACAGGTTCTTAACGTTGTTTAGCCAAGATTCGGATTCAATGCCACGAGTTTGGACAGGAAAAGAAGACATATATATATATATATATACGAGCGGAGCTATCACTGAATTAGCTTAGCTAGCTCGTTCAGCTGCATGCATGTTCTCATCCTAAGACAGGGCTTGTTTTTCTGTAGCTTTTAATTAAGAAAAAGGCCGAGAAAGATATCCTGGGCTCATCCAACAAAAGCTTCTTGATTTCTCAGGCCACAAAAGCAGAAAACCTCAGGATTTAAGCTGGTTAACAAAATTGAATTCTAGACTAAACAAAGTATGCCTAGAATTTCTTGTACATGCATTGAGAATGTCTTCTTTTTGCTAATCACATGTTCTTTTTTGTGTTTTTTTCATACAGTTTTTGAAGTTGTTTTTTCTGTTCTGGCTGCATTTCGTTTGGATGAAGGAGCGGATAATATTGAGAAAATATTAGCTGTTGTTGCTTTGGTGTATACGAACAAAAGTGGAAATGTAACCAACAGGAGCATCATCACCCTGACCTCAAGCTCTTGGCAAGAGGTGACCATTAAATTTAATACTATTTTTCTTAGTATTAGAATTTTATAAAATGTATATATATATATATATAGATTGTCTTTCTGATCAATCACTGTGTAAGCAAAAAACGGGTATGATTCATTGAGATGCCCAGAACAGTCTTGACTTGAGAGAAAAGTACAGGTTTTCCTTAAGTTCAATTGCATATGTATTGACTACTTATATTTTATATCCATAACCTTACTAAATGGCATATAAAGCCTAAAATGATCAGCGACTCTTAAAGGGAGTGGAAATCCTTTCGGATGTGATTTACCATTTTTTTTCCTTTATCTAATATTTTATCAATTACTAATTTTTTGTTATCAAAAACATTAATCACTCCCAGTCCTGTGAAAATCTTTATGGTGACAATTTAAGGCGGAGACAAAATACACAGTCAGTCACTCAAGCCATAGCTGCCCAGGCATGAATGAATCACATTCAAAGTCGTCTATTTTGTTATTTTATAATTAAAATTTATGCTTGTTTGGATCTACTCCCAGCCTCCAGCAAACACCAACCCCCTATATATAGAGTGCTCCTTTGACATTCCAAAATGTTGGATGCTTTTCAGCACGAATCCTTTGTATCTAGGGCTAATCTCCGCTGCTTATTTGATTATAAAAGCATTATGGGTTCAGCTCGACATTGCTGGCGAATTCCGGATCGGCGCTGTAAGTGCCGGAAAATAAAGTGTAGACCTTTATGCGAAAGTTATTTTAGTAAAATAAAAATAAAAACAGCAAGTTGGCCTTGCTCCAAATAAGTCCATCTACATTTATTGCGTACATTTCAGTTTTTTGCAATCTAATACTTATTAGTTAATTTTACCTCTATATAGACGGGAGGAGTGGAAAACAAAAATGTCTGGCTATCATGATTTGATCATCAGTTATGTTCTTACAGAAATGTATTTAATTTTAATAGTAAAACAGAAACCTGGCAGAAACCTATGAACTAGATGAAAAGTATAGATTTCATAGTTATTCCATTGAAGGCTCAGCTGCCATTTGGTTTGCGAACATTTCTCTGTTAAAATAAAACCAAGTTAAAAATGGTTTAGTTGAGTTTTAGACCCCATTATAATAAATTGACATTTTCAAACATGAATAGTTTGCTTAAGCCAAGACAAAATAATACCTGTTGTTACAAATTAACACACACCATAAATACATATCCACACCACTAAGTTGAGCTCAATAATACAACACTATGAGAATGTAGAGCCTAAGCTCTTTCAAGGGGTATGGCAAAGTGGCCCCTATCGACGAACAATCTTTCCGTCCCAAGACCCGCCGCAGGATCATATATAGTGCCCTTCTACACCCTCTACTTGCAATCAAGGGCATAGCTTTGGTTGCAGCTTTTTAAGCAAATAAGATGGATTCTAATTTGGTTTAGTAAAAAACTACAGTAGTTCTTATCAGTAGCTATAAAGTTCCTAGCTTTTTCAAGCCGAAAATCCAGAAGAACCCGAAATACTATGAAGTATCAAAGTTAAACTTGAAAGTTGCAACCAAACAAGGCCCAAGGCCACTTGCTAAATAAAGCCAATGAAGATTTCAATCTAAAGCCTCCATATTTAAGTACATTAAACTGTTTACAGAATTTATTTAAAAATAGAATACCATTCATTGCGCCAGCTGATCTGAAATTTATCATGCCAAGGTTGATAGGAATGAAATTTGGAAAATACAAGTAGAAATCTACCATTCATTGCGCCAGAAAAAGCCAAAACACAGTTAGGCACACACATGACATAGTCACATAGCTAAACAATTGAAATCGAAAACAAGTCTTCTTATTCTCATCCGCAACAGCCACATCAACCATTTCCTCAAGCTTAACTCATTTTATATCTTTTAAGAAATTGTTTACATTTATACAAAATTACCGATTGCTTATTAATTTTCTTATAATAATCCTACATTATTTTCTTTTATTTGTTTATTATCATTTAATAATCATAACAATATTACAAACATAAAAATATAGAACTTATGATAGTTTATTACTATTATATTAATCTAGGGATTCATATAATTTACTCATATACACACATCTCCTTCATTTTTAATAATAATAATCTGCGATGACCAAGTTGCAACTGGCCCCCCGGTATACCCAAAAGACACGATAATATATCCCCAGCAAGAGGTCCGAGAACTGACCAGACATGATAAGAGAGAATCTGTATATTTAGCAACAACGATCTTGGAAATTTCTCCCCCTTAATTAGTATCACTTACTATTTAGTATTTACTATAAGTATATAGGACATATTGATGTATTAAGCAAGATTGTGTGGAGCCTTTGTGATATGACTATGACTATAAAAGAAGAGTTTGAACGCTTTGTCTGTAAAAATAAATACATAATCTCTCTTTAAATTTTCTCCTTCTCTTTGTATATTGAACCTTTTCCATGATAGGTGTGTGTAAACTGTAAAATATTTTTTTATACTACTCCTTTGTGTAATGCTTATCTTAATAATTGCACTGATTTAGAAAATGATTTCCGTTCTTCCTGGATATATATAGTTAATGTTAGTACGTAGATCCGTAGATTCTTATGTTATGTACTTAATTAATTGTCAAAAATCTGTTCTTTTAAGAACTGAGAAGTTTCATTCTAGCATCATTATACATTTATGATAAACAAAAAAAAAAAAAAAACATGTTTACCTAATCTTAATTTTTTTAACTTGATAATTAAGTCTCAACCTTCACAATCTATAGTCTATACGATCATTTTTTTTGCATTTTGAGTGTAAAGACACAATCCTTGAGCGAGTTAGTACTAGGACCGCTTGACCCCATGCTGAACACGTATAGACCAATGGCAAAGACAATATTGACCATTTGATTACCCAAAACTCTGTTTAAAACAAGATTTAAATTCTGAGGAAATTTCTTATAAATAATTTTTTTCGGTTTATCTTAATTATTCCCATCGCTCTTCCTTGTGTTATTCCACAGTTGGCCTTTTTTTTTTTTTGTCTTATGCTGTTTTCCATTTTAATTAGTTTCAGCGGCGAACCTAAAATCACTAATATATTAGCAAAAATGATTTGTTACACCCTAAAATCAATATATATATATTTATTTATTTATTTATTTATTTATTTGACGGGGTGAAAGTGTGTGTCATATCTGAAAAGTGTTGCCTTTTAAGTATCATGTAAGGTAATGGTTATTTAGGGACCACATCGTATAATGAAAATGCATGTTGGAATGATACATACGAAACGTGTTAGATAATCCCAACTTCAGGTTCAGAAGACTAACGTGTTAGATAATCCCTAGGTAACTAGAGTTCTCAATAACTGCGAACGGCCATACTTAAAATATAGGCCATAGTTAAAAAAAAATTTAAAAATAAAATCAGTTCATAGTTATTTCTTCTTTGGAAATCAAATACAGTAAATACTTAATGTAGCAACATAACTGGAATTTCTGAACATGTAAACTCTATGCTAGAATTTGTTTGATTGTTTTGAAAATGGTGGAAATCTTCTTTTCGAAGTCTAGTTCCCATTACTGAAGTTCAAGTTATGGGTACATATGAATAATTCATGTTTATATGAACTACTCCCTCCGTCCCTATAACTTTTATACGAAACTACGTTTAATTTTGATCGGCTTTGAACATGTAACTAAATTGCCGAAACGATTTTTTTAATTAAATTTTCTATATAATTTAAATGTTAAACTATATGATATACTTTTTTTTTAATTATTTTTAAAATTTAGTTATATATTCAAATCCGTTCAAAGTTACGCGACTATAATTTTCTAACAAATAAAGAGTACCATTCTTGAATTTTACATCAAACACCCCATCGGCTGTCAATCAAACTGCGTAAATTTTATAATTATGACACTTTTTTTATGCCACATTTGATTCAGTCTAGTTTACTAGATACAAACATTAAAATAATAATAGAAGATTTTGTATGCTTGTAAGAAACCTATATCATGTTGTTCCAAAAAAATTAAACATACATTCATCATTTGAAATGCTGATAAAAAATTCATGTATACATTATATCCAAGCTTTAAGTGTACATTTTATATATTTTAAATAATAATTAGACTGACCATTATTTTCTCTCGAGATGTACTCATTCTGTAACGACAAGTAGGAGAAAACCTTTTATAGTTATCTGTATGTAATTTTTATTTTCTTGAATCCAGTCTAAAATATCAAATATCTCTAGTCTCCACTTTTTGATTTTTTTGAAGGTATATAACTATTACGAATGCAATGGGGACTCACCATAAATACTTGACCGTTAGTGGAGCAAATTTCTCCATACTATCAATGAGAATAACGTAATTTTGAAGATATAGTATATCTTTTCAGTTATAGAAAGTTTTTAGTTCAGCTTGGGAATGTTGGAATTTATTATCATTCTATTATAATAAGTCAATCCAAGCCAAATGAGTCTGCCCAATTTAGTCATTTTTTGTCAAAAATACCCCTATACTTTTTTATTAATTACAATAATACCATGCTCACATAAAAAAAAAAAAAAAAAAAAAAATAACAACTAATAACACTATGTGTCCCTCTTTAACAACCAAAAATTCTTTTTAAGTTTTATACTTTTTTTTTTTATTATCCACGTATTTGTATCATAACTAAACTTATTTTTTATATTTTAATTGCATTGTGCGTCACACACACAACACGTGGGGCACGATTACTAGTTTAAAATCATAATTAATGTGAATAAATGGTCTGATGGGCAGACACTTGAAATTGGGGAAATCATACAGACAAAAACTAGTTTAAGTATGTTCAACTTTGAGGGTATGATAATTTAATCAATAATCCTAATGAGTCAGACTACTTCAATCAGACTTATTGCGACTTTACAAGAAAATAAGTAAATTTTACAAGAAAAACCAATTGGGTGAAAGTTATAATAGTGTTTATGCCTTCATATTAATTGGTTTGACTCTTTCACATGTCAATGCACCCTTTTTATGTGATGCATTGATTTTCCTTTTATTTTCCTAATTTTTTTGTCCACTTTCATCCTTTTCTTTCTTTCTTTCCCCCCTCTCAGTTGCTATGATATGTTTGTACTGGATGTACACCTATGATATTGTAGCGTGAGGTGAGCCATTAAGATTTTAGTTTTTCAATATGTTGTATATAAGTTTGATGAAAAATAGCATCATTGTAATTTAATTTCATCAGTGAAAGTCTATTAACCTGTTGACTCTTGAAACCAACATAGTTCGACCCACCTATCCATTTATTGTTTATCTATTTAATTCAAATATATTTGTTGCAAGCATTCTGATGACCACTATGGGGGTCTTTGTCCCATAGAAGTAGAACACCTCTTTTTTTTTTTTTTCTGATGAATAATATAGAACCGTTTGTACCCAATAAATAAATATATATATTTGGTTGGTTATAGGAGTATTAAAAGAAGAAAGGGATTCGATGTTGGTGACATATAGCAATATTTTTATTAATGAAATTTGTTTGTTTGGTTAAAAAAAAGGCATAGCAATATTTCTATCATGTGACGCGGTCAAGACCAATATGTCACCTCCTCCTCATGTGTATTATGTACCCAAACCTAGTTGTAGTACACAGACCAAAAAGTTTAAAATTAAAGAGAATACGTACGGAGAAGGGACTTAAAAATGTCACCTAAAAAACAATCACTCAAAATCAGATAATTATATTTTAAGCTAGCACAACAATAAGATAGCTACATTTTTAAAAAAAATGAGTTTTTTTTTGCTATATATATATATATATATATATATATATATATGAATTAATAACATGCGTGATGCGCTTACTCTTACCCTCGTTGAGAAAGATATAATAGCAGACCATGCATGGACCACGACAAATACTAACCTTAACGTGTTCATTTAATTAATTACTCTGAAGCAATATATACAACTAGTTAACATACACCATTTAATAGTTTTTCCTTGAATATCCATTCTTTCACCTTTGTTAACAAATGAAAATGTAAGAAATATACCAGAGATGACATACTATATCTGTTAATTTAAATCACAATTCATTTGTCTCTCACATTATTTATGAATCTGTTAACCTTCATACTTGTGCTGTGTTCACACAGTTTTTCGTAAAATATTAAAAGACGCAACTATATATAAACGCATCTTCAAACGTGTTATATGTTGTTGTGTTTTCATTTAATTCACCAATGGAAACCTAGCTAGCAGGCAAGCAATACCTGTTTTTGTGAGTTTCTTTTACTTTTGGTTTCTATTTGAATTGATCAATTTTGCAATATTTTTAATCAAAAGATATTTTGTCGTTTCCATCCGGTATTTTTTATATGATTTGAATTGATTCATGTAAAATCGAACTATATGTATGCATATTCTTGTAATAGTGAATCCACCTGATTAAATAATTCTTTCAGATCGATAAAACTTTTTTCCATATTTAATGTGATGGTATGCTTTTGGCCAAGTCACCAAGCAAATAATTGGTTATATCATTTATACGGCTGGGGGTGGTAAGTACACTTGCTTGTAAGCCTCATTTACAAGTGTCATCGGCTCTTTGAAGATGCCATGAGTTGATTGAAGTGTTGTATGTGAGGAAGGAGGCTGAGTATATATATATACCACTCATTTGTAAGAACTAGTGCAATTCTACCGATCACATACATCAAAATATTAGGAAACATGTCGAATAATTGAAATTCATCGTAAATGGTAAGTAGAAGAAACCAACGGTATATCGAGAAAGTTTAGTAACGTTTTTGAAGTGAAGCAACCATGGAACCGAGAAAGCTTTCAGAGTGTTTTGCTTTTATCTGTATTCAATTTAGAGGGGAGAAAAATCTAGTTTAGTTTTGCATGCTTTTCTTAAAGCATGTTAGAATGTGTTGTGTTTAATCAGTGTTTAGCTGATAGTTTTATTAACTTAGCAGTTAGTCGGTTGTGATTAATATCGTTGCATTAGTTTCTATTTGGTTTTTTTGTAAAACCGGGTTAAATCCCACTTTGACAAATATATATGTTGCTTTAATTAAAAAGAATAATTGATTGTATCATTTTAATTTGGGATACTACCAACGTAAACAATTCAAAAGTATTGTACGTATATAAGTTTGTGTTTCTAATTACATATATTAGTTATCAAAATGATAAAAATGGTATGAAAATGACTTCCATAATTTTATACGAATTATATTTAGTTACCAACCTATACACTGCTAACAAATAATCACTCTCGACAACAAAAATTAATATTCTCTGGTACTTGTTATGACATTTTAGAATTTATTCTTATATAGTTTTACAAAATACATTATGTTGAAAGAACACGAAACTGGTTTCAGTTATATGACAAGATGAGACCGTGGAAAGAACATGAATTTAATAAATTATATGACAAGAAGAAAATGCACTTATTTCACCACTAAGAAATTTAGTCTAAATCCAATTGTTTTGCCTTATTACCATTTCTTATTTGTTAAGTGGTCTCAGAACCAGAAAATTTTGGTTTTTAGCTAGATTTGATAAAGCCAGATATACAGCTTTATTTTAGCCTCGATTTATAAAGATTACTTTCCTAGAATATTTAGCTAAATATTAAATAGAACGTAGTTTAACCAGGAAACTCGTTTTCCCTAGAAAAAAATTTTGAATTTCATGTTTTCCGCTTCTCGTTTTCTTCTTTCACGTTTCCATATCCGCTTCCCTATAGGAACTAATAAACATTAAACTTACAAGATAGGTTTGAAAGATTTAAACTGTGTGGAAAATAACATCTACCAACTTCTAAAAATGTAGCAGAAATCTTTAGATTTTCAAGGATGATTATGATTAGAAGGGCAATTAGCAAAAAAACTGGAAACTTTGACACATATTAATATATGTTAATGATAAGTTAAACCCCACAAATTCCACCCACTCGTTACAAGAGGTGTCCACGTTAATAACTCTATAAATGACTTGGTGGTTTGTACCATCGTTAACCAAGATTTCCGCTTCTCATCAGTAAAATAGAAAACTGTGATACAAAAACCTACCGTGACAAAGCTTGTTTTTCCCTGTATTTTTGATATAATCGTAGCTATGAATAATTATTGACTACTATATCTTGAACTTGTTTAGTTGCAGTTAATTTTTGAGCTAAATTGACTTAAAAAGGAAGATTCTCTTCCAGCCTATAACTATAATATAGGGTTTTTCATCACCAAGTTAACAAACGCGGTTATTTGCTATTCGGTCACAAGAGTTTTATATATGTGAGGAAAAATATCAAATGAAGCAAAAACGTTACCACCAGAAGCTCTTAGTTGCAATCTGATTTTATTGTAGATGATTGACGATTACTACAACATAATGTGTGATCAGATAATAAGTATTACAGATATAAATGCAATGCTACTAGAACAACTTGCTTAATTACAAGTAAAATAAAAAATTACAAAACGTAAAAAAAGAAGATTGTAGCAGTTTCATGCATGATTCATGACTTTCAAAGTCTGATACTATTTTGTAATTTACGAGAAGAAAACTAAAGGGAAAAAATGTGTAATTTTTTTTACTGTTGTAGATGTCCTAGTGATCAAGGAAGAGCATTTCAGTGTTAGGTGCAATATTAATTAGCTAGGTAAACCATTTCTTTATCTTGTGTGCAAAATTATCTCTCTTTTCTGCTTTATTGGTGTATATATAACCCAAGGTCGTTCCTCATTTTAGCATATGCATTAAGTTTGAAAGATAAAATATAAAGAGAAAAATGGGTGACCAATTAGCCCAGGGACTCTTCACTAAAATAAAACATTACTTAGCAATAATTTTGTTGCAATTTGGATATGCTGGTATGAAATATATATATCATCACGATGGTATCGTTGAAACAAGGTATGAGCCATTTCATACTTGTGGTGTACAGACATGCAGTCGCTACCCTTATTATCGCGCCCTTCGCTTTATTTGTTGAAAGGTAATTACTTTTTCTCCTTTTTCATGTAACAGTTCTTCTTCTACAATTTATTGATGACGGTGCATTTTATAATCAGTGTAAATACTAAATCATTTTTGGAAGTAAATTTTACAATTAAGAACACAGTCCATCCCACCTTATATCAAAACGACATAATTAATGTTTACTATATTCAACTATCATGCGTTTTCGATTTAGTATACTGAACTATAACAAATTTACTGATTAGCATACTGGACTATGAAAACTTTTGATTTAGTATATTTCCGTCAAATTATCTAATAAAAATTAGTAAAGTACAAAATTACCCTTATGAAACTTAAATTAGTTTTGATTTAGTGTATTTTACTAATATATTTTTTCAATTTTGTAAACTATTTTTTTCTATCAACTTCACACTTATTCATTATTAATGAAGTAGTTCTTGTAGTTTATGAATATAATCAATCTGATACTTATAATCTCAAAAGGCACCAAATATTAAATAAAAGAAAGTGTAAAAAATAATATGTATGACTAATAACTTACACTACAAATAATAAGTATTTTTATTTGGTACATTTCTTCATGTATAGAAAATAAAAACTATAGCACATTTTTTTCTCATTAAAATTTAAATTGTTATAACAAAAAAAAAAATCTATGTTTAGAAATTATAACTTAAATACTACTCATCGGTAGAAATGCTTAAAAAAAATGAGTCATTTAAAAAAAACATATACGACGAAAATAAAATTATACTAAAAAAATAAAATAATTTTAGTTAGTGAAACTGATAATTTGTAATGAAAAAAATAGACAAAAATCATATTTTTGTTGCACCTTTTTTAGTTGGTACGTTTGGTCATGCATGTATGATAAAAACAAGAACTAGTTTTTTCCATTCAAATTTAAATTGTTTATAACATAAAAACCCATTTGTCTAGAAATTGTATCTTAAATACTACTTATCAGAGCAAAGTAGAATTTTTTTTAAAAGGAAGTTACTGAAAAACACAAAAAAAAACAAAAAAAAAACATGTAAGACCAAAAGAAAAGTATACTATAAAAATAAAATTATTTCGTTAGTAAAATTGATAACGTGTAATGAAAAAAATAGTCAAAAATCATATTTTTGTTGCACCCTTTTTAGTTTATTTAAGAAAATTGAATCATGTCTATAAAAGATTAATTTAGTCATTTTCACATTTGCTGTAAATTCTTTTTACAAATAATGCCCAATAGGTACCACTTTTGAACTTATATTTCTCATAGCTACCTCCATAAGTTCATATTCACTATATGTATCATTTTTTAATTTTTTTATGATTTTTTTGATTTTTTTTGATTTTTTTTGATTTTTTGTGATTTTTTGTGATTTTTTATATTTTTTTATGAATTTTTGTGATTTTTATAATTTTTTTTATAATTTTTTATATTTTTTGTGATTTTTATAATTTTTTTGTGTCTTTTTTTATTTTGTTGTAATTTTAAACTATTTTTTTGAAAATGTAAGGACCAAAATGAAACAAACATAAAATTTGAATTTTCCAAAATTTACGAAATCAGTCCCAAAGTGTATATATACACATCTATACACAGATAGAGTATATATATATATAACGCTGTTACTATAATAGAAGTATTGGTGGCCAAGTGGTTAAGAATCTTCCACTTTGTTAAACAGACCAGTTTTTTTTAGTTAATTTAGTAGGTAAAAAGACCATTTTGTCCTTCAACTTAACTGAAAATGTTAGCTGACGTTATTATTTAACGGTTAATTTGGACGGAAAATACTAAATTGAAAATTTTCATTTAGTACAGTATACTAAATCAAAAAGTTGATAGTTGAGTATAGTTAATCGAAATGAGCTGAAAGTTGAATAAGCTTAACATTAATTATCTCTATCAAAAATAAATCTTTGCTTTAAAGTTTGGTGGTTTTTGTAAAAGGAAAACTTTGTACTGGCTGTATATTAGTCTTATACATAATATGACAAATTTAGTACGTAGCAGAAGCTCCAAATATATATATACTTCTTGACTTGATTGTATAAATTCTTTTACACGAAAACAAGACCAAAGATGACTCTTTCTGTCTTTCTCTTAAAGTACTGACAATAACACCGATCCAACCCGAGGAAAGAAAAATACACATGATCATCATCATTTATCTGAGAAAGAGAGGACATTCGTAATAATCGGTGGAGCAGCTGGTTTAGTTATATTCATATATTTATGTGTTCGGTTTTATTTGTGGTGGAGTAGCCGACTTCCTAGGTTGAGTATTGCTCAACTTGAGTCGTTTCCGACTATTATATTCCCTTCGGATGAAGGAACATTAGGATACGGCATGTCAGCTTGCGAGATCTGTCAAGATGATTTCACCGAGGGACTCGATCTGAGAGTACTACCCTCGTGTGGCCATGTTTTCCACACTGAGTGCGCTGTAAACTGGTTACACAAACGCCACGCAACCTGCCCTATTTGTAGATTCGATTATAGTGTAGCGGTTTAGTTTATTTGTAATAAAATTAATGATATTTCTAAAAAAAATTCATATTATTGTTAAACGGAGGATGAATTCATGTTGTACACGTGAACTATTTGAATGATATCATATTGAGTGTTGATATATCGTGCCATTCAATTATTTGGTTTGTATTATACTCTAAAAGTTCATCATTTAATTTTTCGATCTTATTGTTCATTAAAGCACTAATCTCTGAGGAAATTTCTTCGTATAGAGATGATCATTTGCTTGTTAATCATGTTGTTATACCAAAAAAAAAGAAAAAAAAAGACATTGTCCCTTCTTCTGTAGACATTGATATACCAAAAAAAAAACAGTTTTATTAAGTTCAGAAAACAAATTGCACTGCCAGCTTAAAGCTTCTAACCTCATGCTAATAAGAGCAAATGTAGTCCATCTTTTGAGTAAAGTAGCTGGCAACCAAACAACACGTTTTCAAATAAGCAATTTTTATTTTTTAAGGATATTTTTTTCTCAAAAAAGCGGAAGTTTCTATTAAAACAAAAGTTGTGTTTTCTACAAGATTACTTATTTTTTTCTTTTCACCCATAAAATTATGCCTCAAAAATATTTTTGAAATTGTTTACCTAACAAAATTTTAATATAGAAAAAAAATTACTTGGAAGACAATATATTTTTATTTATTATTTTAGCAAAAGTAGTGAAATATAACGATTAACTTTTTAAAAGAACTACTAGTTTTTATAAACACTGCCGATAAATTTTATTCTTTTTAGGAAAGTTTTATTCTCTAAGGAATTTATTTAATATAATATTCTCTTTTAAAAATAATTCAAATTTCCTAAAAAAAGTTGGCTTTCTACAAGAAAATTATTTCTTAAAGAAAAAGATTGTTCTCAAAGTCATTTTTTTTCTCTATATTGAAATTTCTCATAAGTAATTTTTTTTACAAAAATATACTGAGACATAATTTTATCAATAAAAGGAAAAAATCAGTAATTTTATCAGAAAAACTTCTTTTATTTTAATAGAAACTCCCACTTTGTTGGGGAAAAGAATTATTAAAAAAATTAAAGAAAAGTTGCTTATTTGAAAGCATGTATTTAAAAAAAAATTGTAATAAAGTTAATTTTATCACTTTTAACAAATCAGTGGCTAGTTTATTAATTTTCAAACTATGTGGGTTGTATGATAATTTTTTAGAACTTGTGAAGTTAAGTAGGTCAACAAATCATTTTTTTTAATTAACCGAGGTTACTAAATCAAAATTTTGTAACTCGGATCACTAAATCAAAAAATATATTAAGTTGAGTGTATTAAAAAATAAGCAAAACTCATGGCAATAAAGTGAATTTAGCCTCCAAACAAGGCCTTAATTTGTTTCTCCATGTATACCAATGAAATAGGTTCAAAATGAAACCAACCACAATATGACCTGCATTTGATTTGTAAAAATGTCGCCGGTGAGGATTTGAAGCGTCATTTTTGTGCATTCCGCAACAAGTTGTAATCTATTGAGTTCATGGTCGGTCAACAAAACTGTTAATGGTGTTGCGTAAAGTTTTATGGATTGTGTGAAGTACAACAATAATGTGCAACAAACGAGCTTCCAACTGGGCCTATTCCAAGAAGTCTTTGCAATGTGTGATTGTTTTATGAGTTGTAGGCTTGTAATTAACTATGGTCTGGATAAATTATGTGGTTCTGAAATGGGATTCCTCCTCTAGAAGTAATGTCTCAACTTTGAAATCGCTGCCATTTCGAATATCACAGCACTGTGTGAAGTATTTAGAAAAAATCAAAGTGAAGATACTGCTACTTAGCTAAATATTGTGGACCTGACAATTTCCCGGTGGAGGGAAGCAAACGAGAACATATAGCATTTTGATCCGGTTATTGGTCAAGAAAGTAATGTTGTGTATTCCGATACTCACGTAGATCAATGAACGCCTACTAGTTCCGATACTCATTGAGCTTGTTTTGAATTCGTAAGAATGTACAATTTTTAATGGAGGTTTGCAGTTTTAATGTCATCAATTTAACAAATAAACAAGAACATATAGCATTTTAATCCGGTTGTCGCTCACTTTTGTGTGTACAGTTTCCACTTATTCGATCAGAATTGCAAATTACCAACAAGTGACATTATTTGTACGTGTATAGCGATTTTTTTTTTCAAAAACCAAAATAAAGCATAAAAAAACAAAGTAATTAAATTAATAAAACCAAGCATGGCGATCTCTTACCGAACTAATACCCTTGAAGGTTAGGGTTTTTTACTTTTTTGAAAATAATATTAGAGATGCGAGGAATCGAAGCTCATGCCGCTCGCATTCAAAGCGAGCGCTCTGCCATGGAGCCACATCTCTCTTTTCAAGATGTGCCAGAAAAATAATAAAATACAGTTGGAGCTATCGTATAAGTCACGGCATAGGTAAGAAACGACTCACTAGAAAGAAAAGAAAAACTAGGAAAAAAAAAGGTTTTTGACTAAATTCATTAAAGTGTACGTGCACTGACCCGTCTTACAAGAAAATAATTCCAACTACCAAGTGATCCTTAAAATATCAAGAGCTATTATGTTATTGCAGCCTCGACCAATTTTAGTATTGAATATTGATGATAACAAAACAAAACTAAAATCTTGACGGTTGCTAATCCACAAAACAACACAAATTTACCTAAATTGTACTTCCAAATAAGTTCCAATTACACCAAAACCACATAAAAATTTGATACTGTTGTAATTAGGGAAAAGCTAACCAATCTTTCCTAGGCATTAGTTAAGGATGTTTGCCTTTTATGTTTTTAAAGTGTTTAGTATAATAATTCATCAATTACATTTCTATTATGTATGTAGATCAACTACATAATTTTGGTAATGTTATAAAGATATGGTAGCATATAGCAATAAGATATTATAAAAACAAGTGTTTTTGTATTACTTAATTTTGAAAATATAATAAATGCTTTAAACCAAAAAGAACATGGAAACAAGAGTCCTTAAAATATTAGAATGATATAATACTAAAAGGGTTTTCCCTATATATATAATATATATAGATATGAAGTTTAATTTAGTAACCAGAAGGACCCCCATATATGACCAAACGCCCGGTACCCATATCAGGACCTTCATCTACAACTTGGTATGTTTTACTGTCTGCAAATACTTCTACATTATCGGCACTGAGGGTACGTTTCCCATCTAGTAATATACAATTGTATATGTAGGCATCAACATTAACATCCCTAAGAATATTTTGACCCATGCCCATTGGTGGTTTAATAGTCCCAGGGGGACTAAATACTTCTCCGCCCCATTCTGCAGAAGTAGCCCAGTCTGATAGTCCTGTAAAAATGCGTGCCGGCCAGAATCCAATTTGAATGTTGTCTCCTCCAACTTCTAACCACCAATTCCCATTGATTAAATCCTGTTGTAACAGAATGTTTCTTGTAAAGATTTACATATTTCAACGATGAAGTATATTGTATATAGATCAGTAACTGTGTTTTCAATATATTGAGTTTTTATTTAAAACTCAATATAGTGAAAATACAGTTAACATGGACATATAATTTCCGAATCAAAATTCTATGAAGGTGTAATGAAATTTATTCGGTATTGTTTCTTACCCGGTTAAGTAAGACTCCCACATTTTTGTAATTTGTACTACCAGGATGCGACACCTGATCAAAGGGCACGTCTAGAGGTATACCAGTATTGACGATAATGAAACCAGGACACCTTGTATTAAAACAAGAAATTTGACCTGCCTATTATAATTAGACAAACAATAAGTGAAGGGTCGGTCATGACAAAAAACCATGCAAGTTTTCTTATTTAACTTTAAAATGTTAGCAATATGTACGGTCACAACGTTTGCGAATCGTTTTACCAGGTTCAATTTTTGGATAAAATATTTGTTATTTGTCCAATGCACAGCTTTGTTATGCCAGTCCTTTTTTTTTGGTATTTTAGTATTAATCAACTCCCTACAAAAAAATAAGCAGATACATTGGGGCCATCAACTCCCTACGGCCTCTTTTGGTTGCGTGATTACTAATCCCGGTATTAACAATCCGGTAGTATTATGAATGAGATTTGAAAAGAAGGCCGGATAAGTAATACATCCGGGATTGGACTATTCCTAATACCAGCCCCCTATGGTATTGAAAATGCACCTTTTTGCCATCATTTCTAGTCCGGACCGGATAACTAGTTCGGAGTCTAATGTTTTGCCAAACATAGCATTTGTGGGGTCCACGGGATTAGTAGTCCGATCCCGAGGTACTAATGATACAAACAAACGAGGCCTAAGGGACACGTAAAAGTTATTACGTTTCTGCTTGTCTCTCTTCAATCATTAGTGTTGTCCTATTTTCCTCTAAACATATAATAACGAACATTATCCCGAAACCCCATAATCTTTGTACTATTTTTACCTATTCTGTTTTATGAAATTAATCGGCTAACCCCTCTTTCAAATTATTAAAAAAGAGTAATATTTTTTGTTCACAATACTGTATATATCCCTGCTGGTGAATATTAGGCTGATTTTCGCAGTTATTGTGACCATGCTGACTATTATCATTTCGGGAAACGTATATAGGAAATATATTAGACATAAAAACTGAGTAAATTAATTATGAACTTACATTAAATCGTATGTAGAACCTAGTTCTTTTGTCTCCGTATAGACTTGGATCAACCTTATGAAAAAAAAAACATGATTGATAAAATAGTATCATTTTGTTACAATTACTTCTAAGACAATGTAAAAAATGTTAGTAGATCGATGGAAATAATGACAACTTTTTATTAGTGCCCCTTTTATCGATTTATACTTTTACAGTAACTTTGACTATTAACGATGGTTTTGGGAGTATATCTTGTAGCGAATTTGACTCTTACTAAGTTACTTTAGTGGAAATTTTAACATAATATATATTTCCAATATTTATACGATTGGGAAAAAAAGGTATGGGATTAGATTCATCATAAATTAATCAAGGTATTGGCAAACCAATAACTTTAGACCATATACTAGGATAGCTACCTAGCATTACCTATTTACATTTGAATAGTATTATCTACATTTACCTACAAAATGGGTATAGAAACCGCAGTTTGTTAAATAGATTGGGGAAATAATTGAGTTAGAAAAGTGTTAAAATGTCCATGTTTAATCTTATAGAGAAGTTTAGATATGACTTACCCTCCATCCAGCTTCGATACTATCATTTCCATTTTGGATCTTTACTCTTGCTGCACTATATTGTTTGTCACTACATTGTGGATTATGAAGAGTTATCGACCCACGTGCTCCATTATACTTTTTTCCGCTAGGTTTTGTTCGAAGTACTGCATACTATAACAAGACTATTAAAAAAAATAACATTTGACAAGTTGTTTACATGTTTAGAATAGCATTGATATAACTTCGTCATAAGGTAATCAATTTAGCACCACATTGAACTTTTCACAAAACCAATTAAAGACTTTTAGACTATATGGAATAATTGTACATTTCAAAAATGTTCAATATGTTTACTTGTGAACTTACATGGGCCCCAGGTTCATCATCGTCAACTGTTGGCCTTATCGCTGAAATAAGTCTTTCTCGGATCAAATCTTCTTTCGTAATCCTTCTAATTGGAACTGTTCCAACTGGACAACCTCCTCCTTTTAATATGAAGTTTGTTGGTTTTCTAATTTCATCCAAAACCTGAACATTTATACTCTTATAAGATACCTTCAACTTTATCGTATCGTTCTACCTACCTATTTAATAAATAATTAAATCATGACCAAAATCGTTGGAAGATGTTTAAGAAACTAACTTTATAGTCGAATTTGTAATCCTTCAATAACGGATGATCAAATGCTGGTTGTTGGTAAAAATCTACACAGTCATATAAATCTCCATATCCACTCTGCACAAACGCAATGATTTTTTTAGATTATATTACCTGAGCAGTGCGGCGTCTTAATCTCAATTGTGAATAACCATCTTAAATACAAATCACTTTGAAATAAACTCCAAAAGAAACCTTGAGTTGTACAAATATAAATGTCATATGTGAGTATGCGATGCTATCTTTTTCCTCTCTTAGAAATTTTGTGATCCGATGTTAATAGCGATGTAAACAATTTTACCTAAACCCATCGGATCGGATCGGATTTCGGATCCGATTGGTGGGTTCAGATTCTATTATTTAAAGTCCAGTTTGCTTGAACCTTTGGGAAATCTATTGGGTTGACCTTTAAATGACTACACAATTAGTCAAACTATTTCGCACTGCAATCAGTTTACAATCATATTGCATACTACTCATTGATTGTGTGGAATACAGTCCAGAACTTTTGTTCAAGAAGTCAAATTTTCGATTAAAACCCAAACAAGACAACTCAAAAGTAAAGTTTCTATCAAACGCAAATAAAACACACCTCCAGAAAATATTCAACTAGCATAACAGTATTGTTAGAAACAATAAAAAAATATATGCATGGTTCCTTTCATATAATTTAGGACACAATGTGTTGATTTTTCAAAGTGGTACAACAAGCCAATTAAACAATGCATTTCTAAGTCTGGTCATGTAATGCACGACAAAAGTAACTACTTGGATAAATCCATCACGTTATTACAATTCTCTAAATTAGCACATCTTCTAATTATACTTATATGGTTTTAAGAGTATACATACATTTAATATTTCCTACCTAAATTAGCCACGGAATTGATAAAAAAAATAAAATGATACGCTAATATTAACAATTGTTCATTATTCGGCCATGTGTTGTGGAAATTTTGTCTCTCCTTAATTTTCCTTGTAATCAAGTATCGGTTTGGCTAATGAGTGCGTTAGAGGCATTGTTTAATAGTATATAAAAGTAACCACATACAAATACGAAACAAGGGTAAATTAATATGAAGATAATAAAAATACGAAAGAAGAAGTTCTAGAGTTAAAACTAATTAAGCTTCAACTTGAATCAAATGTGGGAAAGGATTCCTTAATTTGGGCTTACTGTACTGACCATAGTGTACCGATCAAAATACGGTCATAAGAAAAATAAAAGAGCAATATTCTTAATTAGGGATTGTTACAATTATTAGAATATACTTAAATATAATAAAATTTACCTGTATACTCTTGACTGCTGGCTTATTTAAAAGTTTGAGTTGTTTTTCAAGCTCCAAATTATTCTCGTCACTTATGTTGTACAACGACCTTGCTTCAACTTTGGTATTGCAAATTACAACATGACATATGAACAGAAGCAGCACTGTGAAAATTGTGGGCATTTTGATCTAGTAAAAGAAAGAAAATACAATCACATCATTGATTCATTTATCATACATAATACTCAAAATCTTTGTTAACACATTTAGATAGAAAAACATAAGAGCCTAAATTCTTAATGTACCGTACAAAGTAATTCTCAACTTATTCAACATGTAATCATACCTTTTTCTTTGCTTTCATTATAAACAATTTAAACTATTTTCTTCTCTGCAAATTGGTTTATATAAGGGGTTGCAGAGGCTTTATTTTGATTCACAAAATCCTTGTATTTAAGTTTTAATGCAGAGTATTATCAACATCTTAATTGGAAAATATCCATTCAAGATCGTACGGAGATTTCATGTAATATCAAATTAAATGGAGATCGGATTTATCAGTTTCACACTTTGACTGTAAGATAATAGATTACATACACGGTGCTTGGCCATGTCTAATCTTTGTAATATATAGAGAAATGGGGTAAATTTTGGATTGAACCATAAAAACAAAATTATTTAATAATTGGTCCATGAAACTGAAACTAATTAAGGATTGATCCATTTTTCCTAACTAACCAATAAAAATGTAAAAGATCAGAAAAAATGAAAAAAATTCAGAAAATAAAAATGCAAAAATAAAAAAAATATGAAAAAATCCAAACAAAAAATAAAAGAGGCAAAACCCCGAAAAAACACGATTTTTTTTTAAAAAATCCCAAAAAATCAAAAAAAATATCAAAAAATCAACAAAAATCTAAAATAAACAAAAATTCAAAGACGTAAAAAAAACAGTCTGTTAAACAGTCTGTTAAAACAGTCTGAAAAATAAATAAATAAAAATCTAAAAACGTAAAAAAAACAGTCTGAAAACGTAAAAAAAAACAGTCTGAAAACAGTCTGAAAAATAAATAAATTAAAAAACAGTCTGAAAAATAAACAGTCTGAAAAATAAATTAATTAAAAAACAGTATGAAAAATAAAATATCCGACAAATAAAACTGAGATATATATATATATATATATATATGTATGTATAACTTCGTGGTTTGTCTTCTCCATCAGAATTTGTTCAGCTTCAAGCAGCTCTTTCAATTCATCTAGTGCATTAAAAACAGTAATATTCTTCTTTCTCCCCATTAAGATTCAGCTATTTATATATATATATATATGTACAAATATATATATATATGTACATATATACAAATATATATATATATATACATATATATATATATACAAAAATACACCGGAGGTGGAGATAGGCCGGAGGGAGGAGGAGCGAACCTCCGATGGCAACGGCGGAGGTGGAGGAAACGACGGAGAAGCGGCAGCAAAATAGATATATACGGAGGTTTTTTATTTGAGAGATTTTTTATTGGGAGTTTTTTTTTTAGAGAGAGATAAATTAGATAAATAGAATTGAGAGATCTTTTATATTTAATGATTAATGGACCAATGCTTAATTAGTTTTAGAAATAATGGACCAATCTTTAATTAAATTTTATAGCCGGATCAATACTTAAATAGTTTTGTTTTCACGGTTCAATCCTTAATTTTCTCTTTCTCGAACTGTATTATAGTTTATATCTTAGTTTAAATTTTGTATTGTTAACTTATCTACCACTTAATTAAGGATTGGTCCATGAAACTAAAAGTAATTAAGCATTGATCAATTTTCCCTAACTAACCAATAAAAATGTAAAAAGTAAGAAAAAATGAAAAAAATCCCGAAAGTAAAAAAAAACTTTAAAGAGGCAAAACACCAAAAAAACACGAATAAAATTTAAAAAATCCCAAAAAATCAAAAAAAATCCCAAAAAAATCTAAAATCAACAAAAATCCAAAAATATAAAAAAAAACAGTCTGAGTCGTCTTAATTCATTTTAAAAACAATCTGCGTCATTTTAAATCATTTTAAAAACAGTCTTAGTAATTTTAAAAACGGTCTTAATCGTTTTAATTCATTTTAAACACAGTCTGAGTCATTTTAAGTCATTTTAAAAGCAGTCTGCGTCGTTTCAATTCATTTAAAAACAGTCTACGTCGTTTTGAGTTATTTTAAAAACAGTCTGAGTCGTTTCAATTCATTTAAAAATAGTCTACGTCGTTTTGAGTCATTTTAAAAACAATTTGAGTCGTTTTGAGTTATTTTAAAAACAGTTTGAGTAATTTGAAAAACACTCTGAGTCTTTTTAAGTAATTTTAAAAACAGTCTGAGTTATTTTAAATCATTTTAAAAACAATCCGAGTTGTTTTAAGTCATTTGAAAAACAGTCTAAGTCATTTTAAGTAATTTTAAAAACAGTCTGGGTCATTTTAACTAATTTTAAAAATAATGTGAGTCGTTTTAAGACATTTTAAAAACAGTGTGAGTCGTTTTAAGTTACTTTAAAAGTAGTATGAGTAATTTGAAAAACAATTTGTGTCGTTTTAAATCATTTTAAAAACAGTCTGAGTCGTTTTAAGTCATTTTAAAAACAGTCCGAGTCATTTTAAAAAACAGTCTGAGTCGTTTTAAATCATTTTTAAAACAGTCCGAGTCATTTTAAAAACAGACTGAGTCGTTTTTAAATCATTGTAAAAACAGTTTGAGTCATTTTAAATATAGTATGAGTCATTTTTAAGTCATTTTAAATATAGTATGAGTCATTTTCAGTCATTTTAAAAACAGTTTAGATAAGCCTGTTGTGGTGAAAGTGATTGATAATCGCATGGTTGTTACCGTTCATTTTGATCTGCAACATAATTCCGTTAACCAAGTGACGATTAAGGAAATCAGCAGAGTTGGGACGAACTTAAAAACATACTGACATCCAAATAGTAAACACTAAAGCAGAAAACAACCCATCTAATACAAAACCCCAATCAACCAATCAATCAAAAAAAGAAAATCGACAGTTACAAAATCGATCTCAAAAGAAATAAACCGCAAGTGGGACATCACTCCGGACCCTAAAGAACAAGTTTCAACAGTACCTTTAGTTAACATTTTCGAACAATTCTTAGTTTAGTAACAGATAATAAGTTACCATAGTAGAACAAAATCTTAATACATGAATCCTAACTTATTGCTAATTACCAAAGGATCTCACTATCTATCCAAAATATTAAAATAGTCGCGAGAAGATAGTATAGTAACACTAATAACAAATATAAAATGGAAATAAAATACAGGATTTTACAGATTCTGAGTCGGATGATACTACCACAACTCTATAGTCGGATGATACAATTATTCATTCATTTCTATTTTATTCACTAATTATTACTACTCCCGATGTACAAAAAAATATCCATGTACAATTTATATTCTCTCCCTGAGCCTTCTCAATTAAGAAGGGACCAAAATGAAACTAAATAAATTTCAAAACAGTCCCTCGTATGCTACAATAATCCGATTAAATATATCTACTTAAAGAGAAAGAAACCAGAATGAGAAAGATGGAAAAATTGAACAACACAACGAGAAAGAAAGAGGGAAAAATTGAACAACACTGCATTTTTTCTTATTTCATGTATAAATCGTAACTTTTTTTTTATGAACCGTAACTTTTTTATTTTACGATTTGACGTTCTGGTCAAACCGTAAGTTTGACTTACAGTTCGTAATTCAGTTTTACGGTTTTTTAGTTAAATGACGAAATTGCCTCTTGTGTTAAATTAACCTATTTTCCAGTAAAATTCGCCGATCGATAGGCTGAATACTTTTTTAATTTGTGATAATTAAATGAAAATATGTTTGATTAGTCCCCCCAGTGTGATTACTAAGTAATGTTATATAGCATCAAAGAAGATGAAAATAAGGTATAAATGAAACTATGACATGAAATGGTGAGAGCAAGAAGTGAGACCAAAACCTTTCAATTGTCAAAAACCAAATCTAATCAAAACAGTCGTTACACCACACCAACATTTTTAAAAATTAACTATCTTAACAAATATATATACAATTGTTAAGAACATAACGATGTCATATATTCAAAATTTGATAGAGAAATTTTATAAAACATATAATAACATATATTACTACATAATGAAAACCGAATTCGGATACGTGTAAAGGTAATTAAAATTGATTTTTATTGTCTGTTTTCTAGGATTTTAATTTAAAATTATAAATTAAGATATGCTAAAATGTGTTTTTTTGGAAATTCGTTGGTTCTACGAGGACTTGACATGTATAGATCTCAAGAAAATAACATGAGTAATTTTTTTTTACCTCAATTGAATCCGAATCAAAAGTTACGAACTTTCAAAGTTTTACATAAATATATTCGGTAAGTAAAAAAAACTGTATACCGCCGATCGATCGGGATCAGAGCAGATCGATCAGACAACCCCACTAAAAAATATATTGATTTAAGACGCAAAGGTATTTTCACGTCAAGTCAGATTTACGATTCGACCAGAAAGTCAAACAGACAGGGACTAAGGTTGTAAAAAAGAAGAAGTTACTGTTCATTAAAAATAAAAATAAAAAATCTGACACAACACAAACACAAACACAAACAAACTCTCTCTCTCTCTCTCTCTCTCTCTCTCTCTCTCTATATATATATATATATATATAATTGTAGCAACAGTGTTTGGATTCCTGCTTTCCAGGTATAATCCTCTGTTTTGTGTATTATAAAAGTATGATATCAATTTGGTCCATCAATTGTAGTTTGTAACAGAATTTGGCTATTTGCGCTAATCACTTACTTATATTACTTAAGTCTGTTTAGTTGCTTCTGTGTTGAGTTATTTCGTAATTACATGTTTTACCTTTTTATTTATTTATAAATAATATGTTTACTTCTATTATGATATTACTGATATTGACCCACCCTTTTTTTGTTTTAATATTATGATTATATCATTTATTGTTGTAGAACTTTGTTTAAGATTATAATATTTACTATTTTATTGCCAAATGAATTAGTTTTTGAACTTAACTTCTTAACTGATAAAAGTTTCTATTTAATCTCTTTCGGCATTAGTTGAGGGTTCGATCTAACTTTAATTTTTAATTTAATTACCCTAAGAATCGAAGAATTTAAGGTGTTACACTAGTTTTAATAATATTTCCAGTGCCCTTTTGTTTACGTATATGCTGTTTTCTTACATTATTGTGATAATATCAACGGAAGGAAATATCCTAAAATCTCAGGTCTTTCACTCTGCTTAATTAAAAATTACGTGGAAATATTTTGATTGCCGAATGAATTGGGTTTTGAACTTAACCTCTTAAGTCAGAAAAGTTGCTATCAATCTCTTTTGGCGTTTGTTGATGGTTTGATCTTTTATGTGACTTTAACTTTGTAGTTAATTACTGTAAGAATCGAAGAAATTAAGGTGTTACACTAGTTTTAATTAAATCTCCGGTGTTTATGTATATGCTGTTTTCGTTAGATATTACATGGACCTTAGTGATCTCAACAAGGTATGGGAAATCAGGGCTTTGAAAAAGCCTCGAGAAAGTGAGGCCAACGAAGTTCTTCAAAATGTAGCTAAACAAGTGCAACCCATTATGCGTAAGCGTAAATGGAAAGTCAACCTTTTCTCCGAGTTTTGGTACGACCTCTCATAGTCCTCCCTCAGATTATTTCCACCTTGATAATTTAATGATTTTGTAATTTGGTGATTTTCGATGTTTGAAATGCGCAGCCCTCCAAACCCGTCGCTTATGGGGCTAAACATAGATGGAGGTACTGAGGTTAGGATCAGATTGCGTAGACCAAATAACGAGTTGGATTTCTTTCCTTACAACCAGATTCTTGATACTATGCTTCACGAGCTATGCCACAACGAGGTTGGGCCCCATAATGCCCAGTTTTACAACCTTTTGGACGAACTAAGAAAGGTTGGTGGCTTTACAATCCTCATGCGTGACAATTCTAGTATATTACTTCCAGTCTTTATGACATTGTTGTAGTTGAACACGTTTTGAAGTAGTGAAAATTTCAAGGAAATTCCTTTTTTTTTTGTGTTGCTAAAGTAAGAGTTTGTCTTCCTCAGATTGATCAGTTGTTTAACATCTGAAGAGTAGTCTCTCTTGGATCATATTTAGTTTACCAGCTTCAAATCTGAGTTTCTTTGGATTTGGCCTGAAAAAGCTTAGATATTTAAATTGTGTGAACCCAACTTTTTTTCTTGACCTCGATAAAACATGTTATTTTGTTTAAAAGTTGTAAGCCTGCAGCCAAACAAGCGTCAAGTCCTTCATTTAAACATTTCCTTCGACCAACTTGTTTTTTGTTTTTATTTTCTGCGTTCTCAAAACTTCTTTACTGTCTCGGTAGACCCTTATTCATTTATTATAGGTAGTCTAAAATTCAAATAGGTAGTCTAAACTACCTATCGATGTAGTTAAAAAATCAAATTAATTATTTATGTATTTCATGTACGTCACTTTATATTAATGGAGTCATCTCTACTCTATAGGAATGTGAGGAATTGATGGCTAAGGGGATTACAGGGACAGGGCAAGGTTTCGATCTCCCCGGGAGGCGTTTGGGTGGGTTTACTCGTTACCCAACACCACCATCATTAAAACAGAATGCAATTTCTGCAGCAGAAACTAGAGCTAAGCGAGGAGCTTTATTGCCATCTGGACCCAAACGTATTGGCGGTGATAGCACCATTATGTCAGCACTCAGTCCGTTACAAGCCGCCGCTATGGCTGCCGAAAGAAGATTGTTAGATGATGTGTGGTGTGGGTCCCAGAATTTTCATGACGGAGGATCCTCTGAGAGAGTACGTGATGATGGATCTATAGATACGTCAAACGTAAGAGAAGCTTCTGTGTCTGGTGCGGAAACTGCGGATGTTGGTGTGATGTGGCAATGCGGTTCTTGCACGTTACTAAATCGAGTTAAGTATCTCGTTTCAAATTCAGGTTCCTCTCTTAAAAAAGATGTTTCTCTTTAATTGGGAACTCCTCTCTTCGGTTTTTGGAACACTAAAGTTTTTTGAGGCCCTTAATTTCTAAAATGAACACTTGGAAGTTGTTTGGTTGAATGTACTCTTTAAAGGTTTGTACATATAATTTCAATTAAAAAAGAATGGACAAAACTTTGCCTGGTTGTTACTAGAAAAAGTATACTTTTTAGTAAACAGACACTTCCTTCAGAAAAGTATATTTTCAACTAATTTACAGTATTTTAAACTATTTTTCATCACTCGGAATACAAAGAGTAATACTTATAAATATTGCAAAAATGTAATTCTCATATCAACCAAAAGATGTATATACTTCATTGTGTCAACCAAGTGTATACTTTTGTACTTTGATACGCCATTAAACGAGCCCCAATTGTTCTCTCTCTCTCACACGTACTTATACTCTCTGATTGTATGTGTGCTTGTTACTGCAGCCGTTAGCTTTGGTATGTGAAGCCTGCGGAAGTAGTAAGCACACGGGGCAAGGAACTGTTACAAAGAAGACATGGCCTTGCAAATTCTGCACTCTGAACAACACTGCTGACCTAGACAGATGCTTAGCTTGCGGAGAGTGGAGATACTCTTATGGCCCACCTACCTCATCTCGCGGACCCTATGTTGGCACCTGAACGGGTAAATTCCAAATCAAAATGATCATTATACTCTCCATTGTAGCAAAGTTCATTGTGTGTGTAATTTCTTATTTGATCCTTTACATATTGTTAAACAAAACATAATTCCTTAACGGTATATAAGAAGGGATCCTTGAGAAAGTACAACATTCATGGTTTGAAAATAAGTGAATTATGCTAGTGGTTAAAACCAAGTTGGCTGTTATATAGTTGGTGGAGAATACAATCTGTCATCTTCTGCTACTTAGAATGATATTTTTGCATTATGTTGGGTTCACAGAGAATATCATTGAGCATATAACATACTGAGTCAATTTTATAACTAAATAGCCGAGTTTAGCAACTAGGTCTCTGTATTCAATTGTAGCTCTCGTCTTTTGTTTTTATTTTTATGATAGATCACTGATCACATCTTCAGAAACTGTCTTTGTTAGTTTGTGACTACTTTGGTGAAGTGTGTGTTAAGAAAAAATACAAATGTTGGAAAACCTGAATGAAATTTATCCTCCTTGCTCAAGAAAATGCTTGTTGTAACCCAATATTATTTGTTTATACTAGTTTTTCTTTTCTTATGGATGATCATCAAAGAAACAAACACTTGTGTGGAATTTTGAGCCTACCCCTTGCTTGACTTTACAATATGTGACTTCTCACTCAAGTTTGTTTTCTCCTTTTTCTGGTATTGAATATTCAGGTTTTTTCTAGATTCATAGTATTTACATTTTTTTTAAAGTAATACTAAATTCATAGTCAATTCTGGGTGGTAATATTCAGCATTAGTTCAGTCACACACTTGAAAAATCATGAATTTTAATGAGTATCCCTTTTTCCTTGTAATTTCTTAGTTCTTCTTTTCAAATGGAACTGAAAAACAAAATAGAAGTCAAGAGCTTGATTGTTCTGTAAGAAAGTCTTGAAACGATAATCTAAAGGATACAAGGTAAAACTTAAAGCCAGCCCAGTAGGATATGTTTTTTAGTTGAACAAAATAAAAAAGTTTTGAACAATCAAGTATTGTTTCACTACACTTTTCCCATCTAATTCTTAAGGAATCAATTGGCAACAAAATTATTATGGAATAAAAGTGAAACGCATTCGAATATCACTATAGGAAATCTGGGCTTAAAGTGGAGAAAAAAGTTAAAAGGGCATTATGCTTACAAGTTACAATATAAATAAAATGAGAATCAAGTATAAGTGCATCAAATAAGATACCTAATTCTCTCTCGTAGTGTGTGTTTGGAACCCGAAAAACCTATGAGAAAATGAAAATGATTTCCTGAGAAAACATTTTTTTGTGTTTGTTTGCATAAGAAAACCAATGGAAAATAAAATAAAAGAAAGTCAGGGAAACTTTGTATAGAACGGGATAAAACCATTTTCCTTCCAAATTCCAAAAGTGGGTGGAAAATGAAAACAAATGGAAAAATTGTGACTAGTTCCCTCTCTCCCCCTTTTTTTTCTTTTTTTTTTCTTTTCATTTTTCAATATTCCAAACACATGTCCGAAAAATGATTTCAAGTTAACTTTTTTTGCTTTTACATTCTTTTATTTTCCATGACAATTTCCAGATTCGAAACACATCCTCTCAAAGTCTATGTTTGTGATAATCTAACTTATGTATTCTCAAAAGACTAACTGATTGATTAATGAGAAGACTTTTCTAGACCAGCAAAGATGATGGTGTTAGCACCCAATTGGTGTCTATTAAAAATTGATTATTATTTCAATGGAAGGTACTGTTTACCATCTTTTAATTTTTTAAATTACATTCGTATGGGTTAGTTCACCTGAACACACGGTCAAATCATTTATATGACTGTATGTTAATTTATTAATTAATTTGAGCTGTTAAGGCTAAATATTACATTGATCTTTTTTTTGTTCCAATCAAACATGTATTCCTACTTCTTCAGCTTTTGGTGTATGGATTATGAACTTTTAGAAAGGGAGTTGCTGAAGTTGTAAATAAACTTCAGCCGCTAAATTTCATCCTCGGCGATTGGATTGAGATTTTACGGTTAAGTTTAAGATAGACAGGAACCAAAAAACTTGAGAGATGCGTGGGCACAGGTAAGGGCAGCAATATAAACAAATACCAAATAGAAAAAAATATATATTGAAGTACAGAAATGAAACTTTCGTGCGTTCAACATTTGGCCCATTTTAAAATAAAATAAAATAAAATAAAAAATCGGTCCAACATTTAAAAAAATCAGAATTTGCTGATCGTAGTGTTGAGGTCGTGCTTGAGACTGGTGGGTGTTATACGTAGCTCATACTCCTATAAAAAAAATAAAAATTCAAATGGATTATTTATATAAAGTTATTAAGTTTGACTTTGATGAAAGTTTTAGTAGGTGTGCAAGTTTCATTTAATAGCTGAGAGTAAGATTTTGTGCATCATATGTTAATTTTGATAACGGTTTGGTGAGTAGACAGTAACTGAGTGAAATTGATGGCTTAACCCCTCAACTAGTCAACTTGTCCTTTGTTAATTCCCATTGTCAAACTACTAAATATCTGATCGTTGATATGACTATGAATATTTATGTTTTTTTTTTTTTTGTTGTTGTTGTTGTTGTAATCAATGATATGAATTTTATGTAATTACACATAAATTACAAATCCAGACGTGTTTTGCATCTTTAGTGATTATGGTCAGATCATCCAGACGTGTTTTGTTGTCTATTGTTGAGTAAATTATTTAATGTTTTTCCCTGAAATTATCTGGAAAAAAGGACGAGCGAACATAACTTGTCATTTTCGAAAGGGAGAAAGAAAACTAAGAAGAATATATAGGTTAGTGGGTCAACGAGGCCAAAAAATACAAATCTACTAAGAATATATATATATATAGAAAGATGCTTTATATGGTTAAATTAAAGAAGACCCAAGAGATATATTATGGAAATCTAACAAAAGAACCTGGTGCATTGTGACAGTGACATGTGCACCACACAAAATTACCAAACAAAAAAACAAAATAATGCTAAATTTTAAAAATAAAATAACCAAACTATAAAAAGTAAAAAGTAAAACTAACTTTATACCCCCCCACTACTTTGATTGGAAGAAGGTGTAACGCAATCAATTTGTTGCCCATCTTATTTATTCACCCAAATACATCATCACTTAACCACTTGTTTTCTAAATATTATTATTAAAGAGTGCTAGCTACATTAGTTTTGGTATATATATAAAGAAAATACACATTTAATGGTTTAGTCAACTCCCATAGATAAGTCTTATCGCAAATTAAGGTAAGTGTTCATGATAATAAATATCTATCGATTTTTTAGTCTCAAGAGTTTTTTTGTGGGTCTGTGGCTAGTATAAGTTTTTTTTTTTCCCTTCTATTTCTGGCATTTGAGATAACTTCTCTTATTACTCCAATAAATTGTTACCACTCAATAACTTCTCTTATCACTCCAATAAATTGTTACCTAAAATTCTAGAAATCGTGTAACAAGATAAAAAGTTGAAACAAAAGCACAAAACCATCAGAATAACGTGGAAAATTAACATAATATATTTCGTGATGTAACATCAAGAGACTAGTTACAGCGAGTCCACAACTCTCTCTTGACTATGAAATTCAATAGTGATATGCACGTAGACTGAACTTTTTTAATTAAATTACGTCCCCCCAAAAAATACAACTTGATATAATGAAATTCAGTGTTGAAAAATTCCAACAAATAAAAAAAAAACATGAATATGATAGAATAAATTATATTTTCCATACTCACGTAAAATACACGCATCCTTTTTTACCAAATTGAGCAACAAATTGCAATTATCATAAACATAATAAATAATAATAGTACAGGAAAAGTCCACCAACCTGCTGGTCTGGCTTTTGTTCAGATCATCCTCTCAAAAAAAAGTAAACGCTTTATGCCTTCCAATCTTTTTTGATAAATTAATAATAATAATTACTCTACTTGTATACTCCTCCAATAATATATCAACATCAAACCACTTGTGTGCTTGTTTGATGAACAAAAGTCTGCAGCAACACAAACTTAGTGTTATTATGAGAAAGTGCAAAACCCCACATTTTTGTTTTATTTTGTTTTGTTCCCCCCTTTGAATTTTGATTGGAGAAAAGGAATCAATCATTTTATTTTATTTTATTTTAATTTGGTCCATTAAATACACTACCACTCTTCATTATCTGTCCTCTTCTTCTCTTTACCCTTTTGACATTAATGTTCAAATACAACAAAAATAACAACAACAACAACAACAACAACAGCAGCTATGTTCTTTCATACTAGTTGTTCTTGGCAATTCTTCCCAATCTTTTTCCTGCTTCTTTTCCTATCCAACAATCTCTCTCAAGCTTGTGACCGAAACGATCGCGATTCTCTGCTCTCTTTCTCTTCTTCCCTCACCTCATCTTCACTCAACTGGTCATCTTCTGTTGATTGTTGCTCATGGGAAGGTGTTTCTTGTGATGATTCTAATAACAGGGTCATTGAATTACATCTACCTTTTCAAGGACTCAAAGGCCTAATCTTACCTTCTTTCTTGAACCTCGCCTTTCTCTCTCGCCTCAACCTCTCTCATAATTCTCTCTCTGGCCCTCTTCCTGATGCCTTGTTCACTTCCCTGAATCACCTTCAGATCATTGACTTATCGAGTAATTTTCTTAATGGGACAATTCGAGAATTGTTCCTCCAATCGGCTCCATACTTGACTAGTTTCAGTGTGAAAAACAACTCCTTCTCCGGTTCGATCCCTTCCTCGATTTGCGCCACGTCACCGTCTGTTGAGCTCCTCGATTTCTCTCTCAATGGGTTTGTTGGAAAGATTCCTACGGGATTTGGGTCGTGTTCAAAACTCCAGATTTTTCATGCTGGTTCTAATGAACTCGAGGGATTCATACCTGTCGACATTTACAGTGCTGAATCACTGCAAGAGATTTTTTTGCCAGCAAATAAACTCGGTGGATCAATCGATGATGGGATTGGAAATCTGACCAATCTAAGGGTGTTTAATGTTTTCGGTAATGAGTTTGTGGGTACAATCCCAAAAAGCGTCGGAAATCTCTTGAAATTGGAAGAGTTACAGCTTCACATCAACAACTTAACCGGTACTGTACCCGTCTCCTTGATGAACTGTACGAATCTCAAGATTCTCAATCTGAGGGTGAACAAGTTTTTTGGTGAACTCTCGGATTTGGATTTCTCGGGACTATCAAAACTTACCACATTAGACCTGGGGAACAATAACTTCAAAGGTACTGTTATGTTACCAATTCTACCAAAAGCTCGAACTGTTAATATATGCAACTTTTTAATCATTTCAAGTCAACTTACTATCAAAGTTTTGACCTACACTTTAATACCATATTAAGTTACCTATTCTGCTTAACTTCTGATCATTTATATTGTTCTTTAAAACAGGTACTTTGCCAAAGACTCTTTTCTCGTGCAAATCACTCAGAGCGCTACGTTTGGCTTATAATGAACTAGAGGGTGAAATACCTCCTAACATAGTCGGTTTACAGTCGCTTTCGTTCCTATCAATTTCCGTTAATAATCTGACTAATATAACCGGAGCATTAAGTATCCTTACAGGCTGCAAAAACCTCAGCACTCTCGCACTAGGGAGGAACTTTTTTGATGAACAAATGCCTAGTGACGTGAACTTAGTAGATGAGAACTCGTTTCAAAATATCAAAGTACTAGCTCTTGGTGGTTGTAAACTCACGGGCCAAATACCCAACTGGCTAGCAAAGCTCAAGAAGTTGGAGGTTGTGGATTTATCTTATAATCATATTTCAGGGTTAATCCCAGGTTGGTTTGGCAATTTTTCAAAATTTTTTTACCTCGATTTGTCTTACAATTCCCTCGATGGGGAGATCCCCTTGGAATTGACACGATTACCAAGGCTAATAATATCTCGTGATAATGATATAATCGAGAGTCTTTTAGAATTGCCCGTGTTCGTTAACCCTAACAACATCTCTCTATTTGAGTACAATCAGTTAGATAGTCTCCCAACTACTATAAACTTGAGAAACAATAACCTCACTGGGAATATCCCTCTTGAAATCAGTAAACTGATTTACCTCCAAGTGTTGGATTTCAGTTTTAACAGCCTTTCTGGAAGTATTCCCGAACAATTCTCTAAATTGACAAATTTAATATTTCTCGACTTATCTGAAAACAATTTATCCGGTGAGATACCAGCATCGCTGAAAGTTCTTCATTTTTTAGCGTGGTTTAACGTTGCAAATAATAGTCTTCAAGGACCAATACCAACAGGCGGTCAATTTGATACCTTTTTAAATACGAGTTTTGAGGGTAATCCACTTTTATGTGGTACTGTACTTCATCGATCTTGTCAGTTTCAGCCCAGTATAGGTCCTTCTAGTCAAAAGAAGAGGAGCCCCAAAAAGAAAATTGTAAGTGGACTTATAATCGGTATATGTCTTGGTGTTGGATTTACTCTTATTACGCTAGTAGGGTGTGTTTTATCAAAAGGGGGCATTTTCTCAAGACGAAAAGCTGATAAAATCAATGCAGATACAGATTCTTTAAGGTCAAATTCGGGAATTTCGAGCGAATTCGTAAAAGATGCTAGTTTGGTAATGGTTTTTCCGAACAATACTGCTGATTTAAAGAATCTCTCTATACACGAGATTCTGAAAGCGACAGATAATTTTAACCAGGAAAATATTATTGGGTGTGGTGGTTTTGGTTTAGTTTATAAAGCAACCTTAGAAAACGGAACAAAACTCGCCGTTAAGAAGCTATCAGGAGACATGGGTCTGATGGAGAGAGAATTCAGAGCAGAGGTAGAAGCTCTATCGACAGCTCAGCACAAGAATTTAGTTTCCCTTCAAGGGTATTGTATACACGACGGTTTTCGTATACTTATGTATTCGTACATGGAAAACGGTAGCCTAGATTATTGGCTACACGAGAAGGTGGAAGGTGGTTCCCAGCTCGATTGGCCTACACGACTAAGGATTTTACAAGGAGCAGGTTGTGGATTAGCGTATATGCACCGTATATGTGAACCTCATATAGTCCATCGCGATATAAAATCAAGTAATATTTTACTTGACGAAAAATTTGAAGCACATGTGTCGGATTTTGGTCTGTCGAGGTTAATTCTACCTTATCAGACACATGTCACGACGGAATTGGTTGGGACATTGGGGTATATACCACCAGAATATGGTCAAGCTTGGATAGCTACTTTGAGGGGCGATATGTACAGTTTTGGTGTAGTTATACTTGAATTATTGACAAGAAAAAGGCCCGTGGAGGTGTTTAAACCAAAAATGTCTAGAGAATTAGTGGTTTGGGTACAACAAATGAGAAGTGAAGGTAGACAAAATGAGGTGTTTGATCCGCTATTAAAAGGAAAGGGATTTGAGGAGGAAATGACTCAGGTACTTGATGTGGCGTGTCTGTGTGTGAACCAAAATCCGATGAAGAGACCGACAATTGTAGAGGTTGTTGATTGGCTTAAAAGCGTTGGTTCAAATAGGCAGACACCCAAATGAAAATGTTTAGTTTTTTTTTTTTTTTTCATGTACATCGTGTGAGAGTATATGATTCTTGTGCATGCAGATTTTGTTGTAACTATACATGTACACTTGAACTCGAGACACCGAAACAATAGCCAAGTCCATGAAAGCCATAAATCACCTACTAAGTCTGGATGCCAAATACCCACCTTTTGTTACCTTACTTGTATATATTTCCATAAGAAATAAATATCAATTACCAAAAAGAAGGTTTAATATGTTGATAGTTTCTTCATTGTGCATTCTGTGATTTCAGCTGGTTTATGTGTGTAGTTGGGAGTGTTTTTTGTAACAAATTCAAGGTTTGTTTGATTACATGTTTTTAGCAACTTGTTTTTATTTTTATCATTATTATTATTTTATTTTATTTTATTTTGAAATAAGGACACTTTCATTAATATTTATTAGATGAAATACACGACCATAAGTCAATTGGCCAAACATTTATGTGTGTCCCTACATTATCCATAGAAAAAGTCGCCAAACAATTAGTGGGCTTATTGATCGATCTCGGGCCCCACGTGACGGTCCAATTTCTATTTTTCAGGCAGACTCGAATGTCATCAACAATAGCTCTAACTTCCCACGCGGATCTCCCTGTTTGAGCATAGGCTGACCAGCTCTTGACTATCGACTTGATAAATTACGACCTGCCAGTTTTGCTCGTTTGCACGTTTACACGCCGTCCGAAGAGCAATAACTTCGACCATAAGAAGCGAAGCGGCCCAAACACTGCCACTCCACATGTCAAGAATTTCACCCTCAGCATCACGAGCTAACATACCAATCCCCGCCCTCTGATTCGGAAGTTTAATAGCACCATCGGAATTGATCTTTATAAAAGCATGTGGAAGTTTAGTCCATTCTTTTAAGTTGCCCTGTATATTATTATCTGACTTCAACTGTTTTGAGTAAGTCGTGCTCAAGAAATCATTATAGAGAGGCCTTGCTTTGCCTATAACCCGATTTGGATTCAAATTAACATTTTCGAAAATAAGGCAATTTCTTGCCTTCCAAATCTGCCAAGCAATATTCATTAAAAGTTCTACGCACTGAGGTGCATTATAGATATCACAGAATTGCTCAAACCAATGAGCCAAACTAGAAATGGACTCTGGGGAAATGCGAATACCCAAAGGACATCTGAACCAAATCATTCTTGTCCAACTACAATGCAACAATACATGCTCGGTAGTTTCCGGATATTCTTCACAGATAGAACACATTTGATAGTCACTACATTTTCTTCGAAATAAGTTTGTTTTCGTAGCTAAAGCATTTGGCATCGCGTTCCAGAAAAATTGCTTCACTCTCGGGAAGGTATTAGCCTTCCAAATACGATTCCACACCGATTGAGTAATAACATGTGACGAGCTTGTTTCAACTGGTCCCAAATCATGGGCGATACCTACGCGATAACCAGACTTCACCGAGTAATCACCATTTCTAGTGTAATGCCACACCTGTGTGTCTTCTCTTCCTGATTGGTTAATAGGGATAGAGAAAATCTTATCAGCCGATTTCCTACTTACGGAGGTCAACACCAAGCTTTTGTTCCATGTCTTAGTGACCGGGTCAATAAAATCCGAAACTAAAAGATTTGTACAACCCGCTGGTTTTTTTTGGTCACTAATTTGAAAGTTTTGCTGTCCAGGGACCCATTTATCCTCCCAAAATCGGACTTTGACCCCATTCATTATATTCCATCGAAGCCCTTTTAATAACAATTCCTTTCCCGTCAAAAGACTTGACCATGCCCAAGGTGCCCGTCTACCTTTTCTAGCCGCTGTACAATCAACGTTTGGAAAATAAAGAGCCTTTAAAACCCTCGCCCATAGTTGGTCCTTATTGTGCATAAGACGTCAATATTGTTTCGCTAGTAACGCACAATTAAATGCATAAAGGTCGCGAAAACCCATACATCCTAGTGCCTTTGATTGTGACATAAATTTCCATTTTTTCCAATGGATTTTCCTATCCTTACCATAACCACCCCACCAAAAGTTTGCTATAACACCATCAATACGGCTACACATGCCTTTCGAGACCAAAAAACATTTCACCGGGTATGCCGAAATTGCTTGGGCGACATATTTTATAAGCACTTCTCTCGCAGCTGAGGTCCTGAGGACATGAGGCTCTTTTTCCACCCTTGAACTTTGTTAAAAATATGATCCCTTATGTAGGCCAAAGCATTACTCTTAAGAGTCACCCCACATAGTAGGAAGGCCTAAATATTTGGACTTAGGATTAAATTTAGCCATGCCTAAAAATTCCCGTTATTCTTCTTGCTTCACATCTGGACAATTTTTTGTGAACAAAACCTCCGACTTGGAATGATTTATTGTTTGACCAGACGCATTATAAAATTCATGCAAAATGTTTTTGAAATTTTCAAGTTCATTCTTGTTTGCTCTAAGGAAAATTAGAGATGAGTCGGCGAAAAGCAAATGAGAGACAACTGGGCACCCACGACATAAGGAAAGGCTCTTTAGGCGGCCGTCTTCAATGGCATTATGGATCTTTTTCGATAGTACATCAGCCACAAGGAGGAATAAATAAGGTGAAATGGGGTCACCTTGCCGAAGCCCCCTGCTCAGTTGCACTTCCCCAATACTTTCCCCATTGACAAATTGAAAACTTAACCGTCTTTACGCATTCCATAGTCCAAATTATCCATTTCTGAGCAAAACCCATCCGGCGAACAACAAGTTCCAGAAAGTCCCAATTAACTCGGTCATAAGCCTTGTTGAGATCGATCTTGATCGCCAAGTTATGATTCTACCCTTTTTCATTCTCCTCATAGCATAGCATTGAAGCTCGCTCTCATGAGCAAGGATAATATTGTCCTGTATCTGCCTCCCTTTAACAAATGCGGATTGTTGTGGCGAAAATGAGAAAGTGCATGAATGTCTTTAGACGTGAAGCCATGATTTTGGAGATGATTTTATAGCAACAATTACATAAGCTAATTGGTCTAAAGTCTGACACTACCTCTGGACACTTCTTCTTTGGTATGAGAATTATATTTGTTTTATTCGAGTTTCTGCGAAGGAAACCACTCCTGAAAAAGCTTTTAGCGGATTCACAAATATTGTCTTTTCCCACAATCTCCCAATACTTCTGATAAAAAAAAACTTTGATAGCCATCCGGACCCGGGGCTTTAAGGGGGTCCAAATCAAAACTCGCTCGCTTAATCTCCTCATCTAGAATCGGCATGCATAAAGACTCATTTATTTCATTTGTGACAATGGTTGGAATATCGATCATTAAAGATACCCATATCTACATGTCTGGTATCTCTAGCGAAAAAGTCCCTTGAAGTGATCTAAAATTAGTTATTCTCTTGATCCACTAGAAAGGCTAAGCTACTGGGCTTAAAAACTTCTGCCAATACCAAGTCAGTCTATGGAACTATTAGAGTTTGATTTTTTTATTTTTTTTTATCCCTCGTTTGGAGGTAAAACTTGCAAAACTTCGCAGACGACAGGGTTCGAACCCTGTCGATGAGCGTGTTATACTCTAATAGCCCTTGCTGCATTAAACAATTACAAATTCATCTAGACTTTTTAAGTAACAAATAATTAACCCTGTTCTTATTTTCATTTGTAAATTAAACCATAATAATAACTGTTGATTTTACAATCCTCACAGTTTACTTGAAGACGGAGATATAGAGATTGGATAAATAGTAGTCGTATCGAACCTAAACTAAATCGAATTACTAACATCAAGTGACTAACCTATTAAAGTTAGTCTAGAGGTTCGAAACCCGCACTCTCAAGTAAGTCTCACCAAGCCGTTCAGAGTAATTCGACTCTTATATATAAGACGTGTGAATTGTGATAGAGTTTTATATATCCTCGTAATGTACAATACAGTAAGATTTTTTTAAAAAAAAAACTATAACAAATATGTCGTATAGTATGACCCTAGTAGTAAATTATGGAAGGGTGCATTAACATAATAGTTTATATTTTATGTTTATTTTGACATCAACATTATATATATATATATATATATATATTTGCAATGAATAGCCAAGCAGTCTAGCAAGGAAAATCCACCGTCCACCGACACACACTGCACCACTTTGCGTTTGTTGTTTTGTGATTAAAAATTAAAAAAATTAAAATAAAACTCCAATGCAAAAAACAGTAGGTGCTAATTCTGTATTTTAAAAGAATTTATAAGTAAATTTATTTACAATTGATGGGGTTTTTTAAAAATATGTGGGAATGTTATAACTATTGTCAGTCCTCTTCTATATATTTACTCCCCCGTCCATCGAACACATTTAAAATGTACAATCGTACGTAATAGGGTTCGATTTATGGCATATTTTACTTACACCCCTTGTTACGTTCTTTATGGCATCCGTTATGTTATTAATGTCATTTTCCTTGATTCCCCGGCCGTATTGTATGCATTTAGTTTCAACATGCATGATTCATCGTATAAATATTTGATTAATAGCTACAAGAGTTTTTATGATTAGATAGTCATATATGGACACAATTTAATCTACAAGTATACAATAAATATTTGTTGATACAGTTTACAACTTAATTTGATGGACAATTTGCTAAGAAGTTAAAATAGAAAACACTGCTATATATATATATATATATATATATATATCATTTATGTTATATCTAATTAATTTTATATAGTTTCTTGGTTCTTTTTTCGGAGGATGCTTGAAGCATTAGGTGTGATCGATCAAGTATTAGCTATTATTTATATATATATATTGGAGTGCAAGGAAATGAAAGAAAATAAGAGACCTTTTCTTCAAGAAAACATCTTAACCTAATACATTGATAGGTGCATTATGTTAGTGGGAGTTATTCAGATACTACAATTAATAATGTAATATATATATATATATTTTATGAGTTTTTTTTCCAAAACAATTTCATATTATACTACTGATCATGAAGATAAGTAAACGTAAGATCTTACGAGTTTTTTTTTAGGTGCTTTTGCCATCATCACCTAACTTGAAAAAGATAATACTGCATTTCACAATCATATACTAGTACTATATGTGTTTTAATTTGTGATCTCACAAACAATAAATATTAGATGGTGTGTGATTATAACATGTTTACCAGTATAAAAGAGTCCACATATACTTTGCACAAAGATTGATGGAAATTTGATTCTATAACATATAACTTCATTTATGTTTCAAGAAAACTCGACACATGCATGGATTTCAATTTATCTCCCGATCCAACTCTAAGTATATATGTGACACAGTTAAAACATATATATATATATATATTATTATGTTAGGCTATATATCACTATCAAGTTTAATTAAGGCTCCAGATGGATTATATATATATATATATATGATGCATGAACAGTAGTTTTCTTTTCATTTACTGTATTGGCTGTCACAACTATCATAACTTGTTTTTTTAAAAAAAAAAATAAACATCATAACTTAAATGGGTGTAACTATTAATTTTAGCAAACATATATAAAAGGTGTTATGGGTGGATGATGACATCAACGATTCCAATTTCTGCATTACTTTAGCATTGAAATTCAATCATGAGGATAATTATATTTAAAATCTAAATCAGCATCTGCTTTCTCAAATTTTTATCTCAGAAAAGAGGTTAAATCCGACCATATATATAATAAAAAAAAGTATAAAAATATTTCACTAGTAATATGCCAATCATTTAAGATGTGGTGCCGAACAACAAGAGTAGAGTTCTATCACAATCAACAATATATATATATATTTGTCGTTTCTAAATTTTATGTACAATTAAAAGTTTATCAAAACATATTAAAAAACAATAAAATGATCAAAACATAATCTTATGAACATTACCAAATGTCCTCCCATAAATATGTAAAGCTAACCAATGCATTGGTTAAGTATGTTTATAATTTGTTTTCAAATGTTAAATATGGTAACTTATTAATATTGCTTCCATAATTTGTGTTATTTAATAATATATAATTTATTTTATTTTAGAAACGGAATAATGATTTGATAGTGTATAATTATAAATGCAACTTTTATTTTCATTTAATATAACTTAATTACGTAAAGTATATTAATCTCTTAAACGATATCCGAGGTCAGTCGTTAGCCAAACCGTTTATTTATTAGTCTTTTCGAGATACAAACATATTTTCTCATTTCAAATTTTATTGTCTAGCATTTAAAATCACTAAATTTAAGAAGATAAGATAAAAGAGACGATTATGTATGATTAAAGATAACTATTAGTATATCATAGTGTTGTAAAAGGCGTGTCTAAATAGAAATTAAACGGAACCTAGACAGTATACGAAGTCTAAACGTCTAACATATTATGTATTGATTAGATACATAATATGGTTTTATGACTTTTGAGAACATTGATATAAAATTAGTATAATTAAAGTAGTAGTATTTATTGATTAAAAAGAGGGAATATATAATATATATATATATATGTGTGGGTTTTTCTAGAGGGGAGCCCCGTGAGTCATTGACCATGACCTTCCTCCACTTTCTCTCTCTGTATCTATCTATTTATATATATATATATATAATCACTGTACTTTCTCTCTGTAGACCCACACGCATTCCAAAAAGTTTAAAAAAACAATTAAAGTTGAGTCTGTCAAATTTTACTTAATTTTACTCAATTCGTCTTAAACTGCACAGCTACAATAAATGATACCAAATCTGAATATTATGTTTAAAATAAAGTATATTACGATATTCACGCATGATTAAATTTTACTAATATCATTCTATTATAATAAGTTAACTCAAGTCAAATGAGATTGCCCAATTTAGTCACCTTTTCTCAAAAATACCCATATACATTTATATTAATTACAATAATATCATACTCATATAAAAATATAAAAAGTAAAAACTAATAAAACTATTTATCCATCCTTAACAACCGAACATTCTTTTAAATTTTAAACTATGTTTTTTTTTGTATTATCCACATTTATATCATAACCATATATATTTTTTATATTTTTATTGCATTACGCGCAGCACACGCAACGCGTGGGTCACGATTAGTAGTATATCATATCATATCATACTATTAATATAAGCAAACTGTTTTTACCAAATTTTTCCAAAAATATCCATACTCTATTTTAATAATTACCAATATACATAATCTAATTAATTAACTATTTATCCTCACTATATTTTACTAATTACGTATGTAATCTAAATTAATTAACAATTCGTTTTAACCTCCGTAACTATAATAAATGATACCAAATCTGAATATTATGTTAAAAATAAAATATATTACGAGATTTATGTTTATGGGACGTGAGTAATTTTTACTAATATATATATATATATATATAAACATGTATAAAAAAAGGGAAACTAAAAGTATTATTATTATAAGTGGTATTTGGATTCTTGTGTCAGATTGTGCCAGCTTTACTTCAAATTTAGCTTTTTCCTTCCTTCCTTTTTTTTAAAAAAACAAACAATATATTTTATTTATTTTTCCAACTTTTTTAAATCAAAAAGTTAATTAATTATGAACCAATAATAAAGACTGATTCTTCTTTTTTACTTTAAGTATATACAAATATATCTAGATACGTATAGCAAAAGGGAAAGTAGTAGTATTTTGTGTGTGAAAGTATTAATAATATATATAAATCTGGATTCTTGTGTAAGATTGTGGGTGTTGGCCAGCTTTTACTTGAAAATTAAACAAAACAAAACAAAACAAATATACTCATAAATAGATAGGACTACTTATATATAATAATATATAAGTACTACTATATATAGCTCTCTCTCTATAGTCTATATAATACATATATATATATATATATATATATATATATATATTAAAAGAATAACACTGTGTTTTTATACTCCTACTTAAGTATTCAAAACCTACAAAAAAAGGTTGCAACTTGGTTGAGGTTTTTGTCTTTTTTAATCTCTTTCTTTTGGATTTTGAGAGAGAAAGAAAGAGATATGAGGGTTATTCAGCAGCTGGTTTTAGTTATCTTGATTATGGTTTGTTCAATTAATGCTGATACAGATCCATCTGATGGTCAGTTTTTACTCTTTTTTTCTACTTCTTTACTCATTTTATTACTGTTTATAAGGGATATTTATATTTGTTATTTCTTAAGTTTTATTTATGGAGTGTTATTTTAGTGATTCTGTGGTTTTAGCTTTAGTTGAATGTAAGAGTTTCAACCCTTGTTTGCTTTTCTTGAAAATAAGTCGAGCTTCGGACAAAAGTTCGGTACTAAAGCTTAAATCTTCCAGCTTTTTCGGTCGATGTAACAAAAGAGCTTAAATAACTGAGCTGCAACAAAGAAAAAAGGTTTGATGTTTTTTGGGATGCATCGATTTTCAGCTGGTTTCTGTTTGTAATGGGGAATGTTGGTGTACAAAATTATAGTTAGTATTTGTTTGGTTACGTTTTTAAGCAAAAAGCTGTAGTATAGCATTAGCCTCAGAAGAAATTTGGGATAAACAAGTTCAAAGCTTCTAGCTTTTTTAGGCTATGAAACAATGGAAGCTCCTCTTTTAAGATGATCAACAGATACACCACAGTTTACAAGAAGAAGAAAAATAGTAAGCTGGGGTGCTTTAAAAAACACACCTTAGGTCCCGTTTCTAATTCTTGCTGAGTTTGTTGTTTTAGGGATGCTAATCATTGCAAATTCAAAAGGATCATTCTGTCAAACCGTGATAAAGTTGTTATAAAACTTTTTCTGATTCTTGGCAAATCTATTAACTCGAGTGGTAAGCTCTGGCATTTTGTTTTAGACTGTGTTGAAGAGTAGATAGCGGTGAAGTTTCAAAAAAAAGGTAAACATAGGGTCTTTAAAGAAAAGGATGCCGCTATGCTTAGTTTATAGCCAAAATAGATATGTATGTATGGTCTTATAGAACCACTATAAGTAAAGATGCTTTTATGGGAAGATACTAGGGCCTGAGTTAAACTTTGAGTCTCTAATATTGGGTCATTCTATGTGAAAGATGATCACTAAACCAGTTGCTTGCGTAGCTTTCTTTAATGACTGAACTCATTAATGCCCCTCATATTTTGTGTAATATTTCATCAAGGCTTTAAAATTCATACTTTCGAGATTATTTGCCAGACAACAAGCTTCGGTCCGTATGTATTTCACTGATTCCTTTTCAGGATTAAACAATAAATATTATTTTTCATGATCATTTGCTACCTACTTCTCCTTTTTGAGGAATGCATCCTTTTCTTTTTTGGTGATCTTTTTGGGAAATCATGAAAGAGTCTTATCTTCTGGAGGAAAACAAACCTAAAATGTAATGAGCTACGACTTTTAGTGAAGTGTTGGGACTTGTGAGTTCACTTAAAGCTTTTCAATCTAAACTTGGAAGTCTCGCTCCTGTCTGGGGGAAAATATGTTGTTACTTTTGCTGCATACTCGAGGCTTGTTTGCCTGCAGCTATTAAACAAATAATCTTGGATTTTTTAACTTGATTAAATAGAATGTTCCCCCAGCTTAGCATTTCTAGCTTTTTCAGACCAGAAAACCAGAAAAGGTTAGATCTTTAGCTGGTAAACAAAATACAGCTTAGCTATTACAACAAGGTCTCCAAACACATCTGTGGTTATATAACAGTCGCTCTATGTGTTTGGTCTACAGCTGCTGCTTTAAGGGTGATGTTTAGCAGCTTGAATTCGGCACAACAGCTAACTAAATGGACTGCTAATGGTGGAGATCCCTGTGGGGAGTCTTGGAAGGGCATTACATGCTCGGGTAACCGAGTCACAGAAATGTATGCCATTTATTATTGTGTTTCTACTTTAAACGTTCTTGATTCTACTTTTTATTCTTAGTTATGTTGCTTTCACGTAAGAAACAATTGAGCTTCGGAAAGCACCATCATTTACATAAACCTGAATAATGCTTTTAACTCAGATCTCTATGATGTTCCTTATTCAAATTGCTTAGGTGCTAATGAGTTCTACATATTTTAAGCTAGCATACCAATCAATGTTGAGAAATATCTGTAGCAATACTGCAAATAGCATTAGGAAATCTTTTTATGTCAACAAATAGCATTGTTTTATAAACCATATAACTCCTGTGTTTTAAGGAATAATATTTGAACATCTTTACATTACCAATCAAAATTGTTTACGGAAAGTTTTAAGGCTGTGACCAAACCTATATACATTTTGGTTATCTGCTCTACCTTGTATTTTAACAAATTACAACTATTCTGATATATATTCTGTTGTTACACTATGATAGCAAAATATCTGGGCTTTCACTTACTGGAAATATGGGATACCAGCTTGCGAGTTTGTCAGCAGTAACAAACTTGTAAGTTTAGTAACTTCTTAGATGATGTGTCATACATTTTATTACTTCTCCTTTCACAATCTTGATCGTCATTTTATCGAAACCATGCAGTGACATAAGCAACAACAATCTAGGAAATGATATACCTTATCAGCTTCCTCCGAATTTAACCCAACTGTATGTCTTACATTCATATTTCTTTCTTCTTCTTCTTTAAGCCATGCATACTAATCAGGGAAACTAATTTATATATCCTGTAATGCAGAAACTTTGCTGGATGTGGCTTCACTGGAGGAATCCCTTATTCAATATCTCAAATTACTACCTTGAAATACCTGTTAGTCTTATTTAATATAAAGCTCTCTTCTATTTCAGTGCTTTTTTGTGATAGGTCACATCTAATTTTGGATATTGACTTTTATACTGTCCTCGGATTGCAGAAGTCTTGCTCACAATCAATTACAAGGGCAAGTAATTGACATGTTTGAACATCTTTCATCTCTCTCCACATTGTACGTTACCCATTAGCAGTAATATTCTTTTGTTTTAATCCCAACAAAATTGCATTGGTTTAAGAAGAATTTATTTGAATTGTTCATCAGTTATTCATCCTTGTTTAACAGAGCCGCTCAAAACTGATTCCTTGGAAGTTGGAATATTACTTACTTTTATTATGCTTCATATCTTATTATGCCAGGGATCTCTCATCTAATTCTTTCACCGGTGACCTCCCAGAGAGCTTTGGTAATTTTTCAAGCCTAAACAATTTGTAAGTAAAGTTCCATTTACAAAATACTTTGCAGATTCTGTGGATTTTACTTTTGACCAGTTTCCAATTGTTCTTTGGTTAACTTTTTCTTTTTCTAATATTTATGCAGGTATTTGCAGAACAACCAATTTACTGGAACCATTGACGTCCTTGCCAAGCTTCCCCTCAACAACCTGTAAGAATTACATATATTATATATACAATACAAAAGATTATTTCCATTTATCCATAAAATAACTAAGCCGTTTTATTATTGCAGGAATATTGCCAACAACCATTTTAGTGGCTGGGTTCCGAGCCAGCTGAAAAATATAAATATCCAGTAAGCACGTCTGCTCATATAGACATTTTATCGAATATCGAACAGATAGATTCTATTTTACAACGATATACGTAGATCTTTACACATTTGTGATGTGGCAGCGGATCCCACTGCCACATCACAACACATTCCTACTTGATGCAAGAATGAAATTATTATTATTTTTCTAACAGGAAGGATGGCAATTCGTTTAACTCAGGGCCCGCACCCCCTCCACCAGCTGGCACAAACAACACTGGTCCTCCTGCTAACAAGGGTAATGGAGATCATAAAACTAGTGGAAATGGAAATACATCTAATAGTAGCGGTGATAATAGCGGTAGCAAAAAGTCGGGTATTGGAGGTGGAGCTGTAGCTGGAATAGTGATATCTCTTCTAGTTGTTGGAGCAATTGTTGCGTTTTTTGTTATTAAAAGAAGATCTAAGAAAAGGCCATCTGTAGATGTTGAGAAGGCTGACATTCAGCCTTTTACCCCCCTTGCTTCGCGTGAAGTACAAGGTAGTATATATAATCAAAATATTCTTGTTTAGAATTGTATTTGAATTCTCTCGCATAACCTCTGTATTTATACATTTTTCTTTACTAAGGCCGTCTTTGGTATTGCAGTGTTAAGTTCCTCAACTACCTTAGTTTTTTGTGAGTAAAATAGATTAGATGCTCTGAGATGATGTGAAGTAAAAAGTTTTGGCAAGCATGTAAGGAGTATATCTTTTCTGAAATAGAAAGTTTGTCTTGTTGAGGAACAAAAACTGCATTTCTGTAAAATTTCGAGTCAAAGCAAGTATAGTTTTGTTTAGTGAGTTCTTCCATACTTCTTTCACAGTACTACTTTAATGTAACAATATGTCACCATGCCAATACTATAATGTACTATACCTTTTTCGCTTTTACCTAACACATCGATAATGTTTTTCAGTAGTGTTATTATTTTAAAGTATACGTTTGGACCTTTAGCATATATGCGTACTTACAAGATGCAACCAAAGGAAACCAACTTCATAACGATGTATCATCTCTTGCAGAAGCAAAAGCAATTCAAACATCGTCCACAGCCAGTGCAAAGACTTTTGATACTTCGGCTTCAATAAATCTAAGACCACCACCTAATAAATCATTTGACGAAAATGATATCTCTAGCAAGCCCATTGTTGTCACTAAGAAAGTTAGTGCAACACCTATAAATGCTACATCATATTCAATAGCAGACCTGCAAATAGCTACCGACAGTTTTAGTATTGATACCCTTCTTGGAGAGGGATCCCTTGGGCGTGTTTACAGAGCTGAGTTTGATGACGGCAAGGTATCATCACTAATATTATTGTATATTTTTTATATATTTTTTTTGTTTAATAAGTGAATAATATGGATCACTCGGAAAATTTGTTTCTTAGGCCCTGTTTGTTAGCAGTTTGTAAACTTCTTTTCTGTTTTGGCTTAGAAAGAAGACTATATGTCTGACTAGAAATCTGAGTTTTTTTTGGGCTTTGGCCTGGAAAACAGCTAGAAGCGTTAGACTGGATGAACGTGGGTGTCCCTACTTTTTACTTGCTTGATTAGATTAATAAATAAGATTATTAGAGTTTTGGTTTTTGTTTTGGACAATACACCAATAGAGTTGCTCCCAAAGAACTCTGGCAGCTATGCAAAGCAAGGCCACTAGCTATGTCGCTTTTACCAAAAATGTGGATTCTCAATGTACATGTTCCATGCTCTATGTTTCTCTTCTTATATTCAAAACGCTTAGGATTCGCTGCAATTTTTTAAGAAAATAAGGTGGAGTTTTTGACTTAGTGAAATTTTTCGACTCTTCCACCTAATTAGAAAACGTCTAGCTTTTTCAGGCCAAAACCCCAGGAAAACTCGGTTTGTAATCTGGCAAAAAAGACAACGCTTTAGTTAAAGCAAAAGAGACGAGCGTAAAAGCTGCAACCAAACAAGGCCTTAGCTGAGCTGAGTACTTTCAAGTGCTCAAAAAATGCTGAAAGTAAATGTTCTAGTACTAGTAATACCGTAGCAAGTAGTGACATACTAAGAACACCTTTTTGTGTCATTTGGTGTTGCTGCAGGTTCTTGCGGTTAAGAAAATGAATTCTTCTGCGCTTCCAAATAACTTATCGGAAGATTTTCTGGATATAGTTTCCGAAATATCAAGATTGCATCACCCAAATATAACAAATCTAGTCGGATATTGTTCAGAATATGAGCAACACCTACTCATTTATGAGTTTTATAAGAATGGCTCATTACATGATTTTCTGCATCTTTCGGATGAATATAGCAAGCCTTTAACATGGAATAGTCGAGTCAAAATAGCTTTGGGGACTGCTCGTGCATTAGAGTGAGTTTATAGAAGAATTAGTAAATACTAGTTTCGATTTCCTTTCCTTTCATTTGATAGTTGTAGAAATTAATGAAAGATATAGTCCTAAATCGATTAAGCGGCAGCGTATATTTAACTATCTCATTGAATAGTGTTTAACAAACTTTTTCATACAAAATTTGCAAATAGGGTCAGATTCTGCATTAGGTATGTAATGAAATTTACAAAAATAAAAAAAGGAGAAAGTTAGAGATGAATATCATTTTTAAAACTAAAAAAAGTATTTGATACTTTCAAAATAAATGAATGAAAAGTGCAATTTGTTTTAGTTGACAACAAAGCACTGAAGGAAGACAGAATACGGGAAATATTGACGAACAGGAAAGGATTGAGACCTATGTTTGTCTGTAATTGTTTATAATTTCTCCTATCCAATATTGAAATTGCTTGAAATCTACTCAGAAATCATGAATTGTTGCTTACATTAATGTTCCTAGTCAGTTATTTTATTCCAAGGCACAAGAATATAGATTGATGTTCTTCTAAAGATTTGAAATGGAAACTATTTATTTTCAGGTATCTGCATGAAGTTTGTTCACCTTCAGTGATTCATAAAAAATTCAAATCAGCAAACATTTTATTAGACACAGAGATGAATCCTCACCTTTCAGACTGTGGTTTAGCTAGGCTGATCTCAGATTCAGATCAGGTATGCTTTGCTTCTCGGTCACTCAAGTTCTTTATTTTGATTAGTGTAGATTTCCTGGTAAACTCATTTTTTCTTTCTCCATTGTTTATAATAACTTGTGTAGGGATTGAACCATAATTCCGGTTCTGGTTATAGTGCGCCTGAAGTTGATATGTCTGGCCAATATACCATCAAAAGCGATGTCTACAGTTTTGGAGTTGCGATGTTGGAACTTCTAACTGGACGAAAACCATTTGATAGGTAAGCTATAACCATTTGTGTGTGAGTTAATTAGTAGCTTTTTAATGTAGCTGAAAGTAGAAGAAGTTTTTAATTGCTGTCATGTGACACAGTTCAAGACCAAGAAACGAGCAATCATTGGTAAGATGGGCGACACCTCAGCTACATGACATTGATGCTTTGTCTAAGATGGTTGATCCAGCTCTCAATGGGCTCTATCCGGTCAAGTCTCTTTCACGTTTTGCTGATGCCATTGCCCTTTGCGTCCAGGTAATTAGTATATAAACACGATAGATTAAGCTTGAGTACCTAAATACACGTTGAATCACTTACAATATAAGTGCACTATACACACACAGCCACACTTTCATGAGGGCTTGTTTGCTTCAGCATTCTAAGCAAAAAAAGATGTATCTTAAAGGTTCACAAAAAAACAGGGTTCATCTAGCTTCTTCAAGCCAAAATACTAGAAAATCTTAGCTTCTATATACTGGTTCAAAAAGTATTTTGAAGAAAAAAGAAACTAAAATAATAGTTAAATAATTATAGAAGAGCTTTAAAGCTCTAACCAAACAAGGCATAACTAGCTTTCCATTCATTCGGTACTACACCCACAAACCTTCCCGTGTTAAGGTTGCAAACATATGGAATTATAGACAGTGCAAACTGTATTTCTACTTTTCTAGCAAAACACTACCTAACCTTTATATACTGCTATTGCCAAATTGTGAGTTTTTTTCTCTTTTAATGTGATAATTAGTCGGAGCCGGAATTTCGACCACCCATGTCAGAAGTGGTGCAAGCATTGGTACGACTGGTTCAGAGGGCGAACATGAGCAGGAGAACATTGGGAAATGAACAAGGCGGATCTTTTTCTCGGCAAACAGATAATACCGAAACACAAGACGAGTATATGGGCTAAGTTGCAAAATGAATGATTGATACCCCTTATCCTTTAGTCACATGTACGAATACCACGGACGATATTTAACATGTTATTTTTTTCTCATTGTCTATCGCTGGCGTGTTCACTTGTGGTAAGCAATTGTTTGATATGTCACCGAGAATTGAAAGTCAGAAAGATTAGCAGGGATTCATTTAGCGTAAAGAATAACTATGATCTTTATGTTCCCACTTCTCTTTCTATATGTTGTAAATGTTTAAGGAATCTTTGATCGAGTTAAATTCTTATTCAAACACGGTACTATTTCAAACCCATAATGTATAGCTAGTGATGTCTTGAAGTTTACGAACCCGGAAACAAAGTCTTCTGAGTTCCTTGAAAGTGCACAGTCAAAAGGTGGTTGTTACTGCTGGAACTGTTGAAAATGTGATACGATTTTCATATGGCTTGTTACACGAGAAGTTTTTACTGCAAGATGAAACCCTAACAAAACTCCCGTTTCTCTCTTCCTCTTTATTTTTGTTTTGTTGTGTTTATAAGATTTTTTGGGGAAAGGATGGTACTAGCCACAAAAGGAATAACTATGGAAATGGGTAAATGAAATGATCAACGAAGGTCCACAAAATTGAACTTCAAGTGAAGCAGTAGCAAATTTGTCAATGCACAATCAAGGTCATTCTAGACGGTTGCAGTAACAGTTTTTGAAAGTCACCTATTTGCTCAACAATTGCAATTGAAAGTCACCACAACAAAGCCTGACAAGAACTAAGCTACAAAAAGAGCCAAGACAAAAATACGTCTTCCAAACAAATCCCCCCCCCCCCCCCCCCCTACAAAAAAAATGTGGATCCTAGTATGACACTATAGTGACTATACACAGGATTGACTTGATTTTTCTTTCTTTTCTTCATTCATTATCAGCAATATAATTGGGAATTTCACCCTGACAGAGATATTCGTCACATACTGAAGCTGATCCCCCATCTTTTCGTAACCGAAGAATGTCCTCGGTGAATGTGGACCCGGAGGAACCGATGAATGCAGTGGACATAGCGGAAATGGTTTTATCCAACATAGCTTCTACCTTCAAGATGGAAAATGATAATCAAATCAGAACATGACCAAACATCAACTTATGAATAAACTTGCTTCTGCAAAGGGATGTACTAAGACCAAGCCCTTGAACCAGATCAGAATAAGACATGAATCAAACCTGATAATTATGGATAAACGACAAAGTAATGCTACTGTAGGGGAATTTTTTAGAACCAAGCTATAACTAAGAATAACACCAAATTCTGAACAGTTTTTTCTCCTCTCTGCCTTTAAAATGTCACTACCATACAACACTACAGAGAATCAAGCATTAAAAAGACAAAATAAAAACCAAAATACCCCCTAACATTTTTATTAGTAGTTTATACACTCAAAAGGGAAAACCCGCAGCACGAAGCTCCGGCCATGCACGGGGTTCGGGGATAGGTTGTGCCATAATGGGCCTATTGCAGAAAGCCTTCCCTTGCATTTTTCTGCACCCAATGTCACATGGCAGCAACTTATCGTTACATCAAGACTTTCCCTCTAGGTGTTTAAATACCTGGGTTACAAAAATAACAGCCAAAAACTCACAGGACACAATAACTAAAATTAAATTTGTTACAAAAAAAAAATGTTCTGCCAGCTGCATAAGGATCAGCAGTGTTCTAAAAGGCCCTAGATGAAAATTAGGCGTCGCATAGGTGCCTAGGGGATTAGGCGGTGATTAAGCGGAATTAGGCGCTAGGCACCTATTTCTGCCTAGAACCCGCCTTGCGCCATTTAGAACATTGAGGATGAGAAAATGTAAATAAGAGTATCGACATGACTTCACTCATGAGCCAACGCTCAGATGACCCATAAGGGCTAAACACTGCTAAAACAATTGTGCTATACAAAACTGACCAACCTGTGGATCTCCTTCAATGCCGCTTCTGTATAACAAAGCATCCCATTTTTCAGCAAAATTGCGAGCTGGTCGCTTGAAAAGTGGCACAACTTTACCATTAGATACGATTAGTGATTGCAGTAAGTTGGTTTCACTTTCGGCAGCATCTGTCGAGAGATATATAACTGGCGTATCGGCCTTCTCCACTACCCGACTAATGCAATCCGCAGCCTGAGGGATTGGAAAAAAGCAACTTGGTTGTTTTGCATTGCTGAAAAAAGCATGAAACAATAGTAAGAGATGTATCTAGATCACAGCCTTCAATGACATGAAGGCCAACACCAAGTTCATAGCATGATTAGATCATAAAATGTACCGAAAAAGTGAACTAAGAAGATGGTAACCAATAGAACACGAGTGTGTTAACTCGTATATAAGGACAACTGGAGAGTTTTTAGGGACAAGTGTAAACAACTTATTCAGAATAGTTATTTTGACAAAGCATTTTGTTTAGATAGACAATCTAAAATAGAGAAACTACACCATTGAGGTATTCTTAGAAGTTAGCAAGACATGTATTTTTTTTTTATCAGAACTTGATATTAAGGAGAAAAATGCTTGAAAATATAACATGAATCTTGCAGTAGTCTTAATGTTGATGTTTTTTTAAATTTTGGAGACGGGGTCACGACAATTGAAATTCTTCATACTATATAAACTCAAGCTAAGTGATTAAACAGAAAAATTCAAATCAGCTTGAACTTTATGCGTCTTGCAAGTATATTTACACACGGGGTCTCATAGTATAATGTATAACCGTTAAATTTGTATACTCTAAACAGTTGCACTAAAATCTAACACAAATATATACCACACTCCAAAATTACATTCTCCCAAAATCGATGACATACAATGTTAATTTGATATTTTCCATACCATCAACTGGGATTAACTGTATTACTCCGGAAAAGCTCAAATTAACTTGAGATTAAGTCTTACAAGTAAATTTACACACCGTATAATGTACAGCTCCAAACTGGATACTTCTAAATAAGTGACATCAACATGCCTAGTCTAGCAATTCGAATTCAAGTACATGAAAAAAAAAAAAACACCACATACCAAAATTTCAAGAACCCATGGCGCCTGAAATGAAGAGCGACGAACCTCTCTCCCAAAAACGTCTGAACAAAGCGCTGCGCCGTTTGTACAATAAGCCTACTCGGCTGAATCAGAGCCCTACATTTATGAGCAATCGGCCCGCCTGGCTGCATCGCCATGTCACCCTCCACGTCAGCAAAGAACACGTCTCCTATCGCAACCACATCATCCTCGTACGAGAACTTCTCAACTATCTCTCCCACTGTCCTCTTCCTCGGGCTCCTCACGTCCTCCACCCAAGCTGTTTCCAACCCGTTCATCGAAACACCCAAAGATTTCAACTTTTTCACGTGATCATCGTCTAGAAAACACGGATTAGGTAACGAGAAGTAACAAACAAACTTGTCGATACGTAAGCTTTCGTTTTTCCTAATCTCGGCAAACTTATCAAACGTTACAACCACATTACGACCTAAACACTTATTAATATGCTCGATATCTAAAACTCGGTCAAACTGGTAATCGACTTTCGAGCTAGGTATAACCAAAACCCTGTCCAACAAAGCCGCAAAAAACATATGTTTCTCTAAACATATCAAGTGGTTAGACATTTGTCCGGAAACACATATCGCGAATAAAAACATGTTCTTTATCGGTTTCCAATCAATCTTTTTCGTATCTGAGTCCTTATAAACAACTTTTCGACACCCAACGAAACCAGTGGCATTATGATTAAAACCCGGGTTTTGAATAGCAAGTTGGATTTGTTTATTAAGTGAAATCTGAGTAAGCAAAGCGGAATTTAAAAAATCAAAAGAGGAAAAAGAAGTAGAGTGATTTAAAAGGTGAATAAGTTGAGATTGTTGGTGTTTAAGCAAAGAAAGAGCTTTTAAATAATTAAAATAAGGGTGGTTAATATTATAGTAAAAGGGGATATTATTGGAATGTATAGATATATATAAAATAATGAGGATAGATACAGGGATTATTATGCCAAGTATGATGTATACTTTTCGCTTTTTATTATTATTATTATTATTATTATTATTATTATTATTATTATTATTATTATTATTGTCCATAGAAGAAGAAGAAGAAGAATGAGAAAATTGGTTCAGGTTATGATTTCATCTCTCTAGGGATATATATATATATGTATCTATAGGTTTTTGTTACAGAGAAAGATAATAAAATAAAATAAAAGGTCTGAATAATTAAATACTACAGTAGTACTAAATAAATAGTAATAGTAGCACTGTTATTAATTATTAAGTAGTCCATTGGTTTCAAAATAACTACACTTTTATTTACAATTTAATTTCACTTTTTAAATTCAATTTATCAACCCACTTGGGTATCAAAATCTATTTTTTTGAATAAGATCAATTTCGTAATGTTATACTCCTATTTAATTGTATATTTTGAAACTACGTGCTGAAATTTCAAAAGTTGTATCAAAATTATCGCAATTGAATTTTTTAAAAGTTGATCATATAGTTCAAATATTAAATATTATGATTAGATTCTTAAAAAAATCATTTCGACAATTTTGATACAAGTTATAAACCGATCAAAATTGCACGTAGTTTCGTAGTGAATAATTAAACAAGAACGGAATGAGTAGTATATAATTGTTTTCTATTTTCAGAAATTGGACATATAAAATGTAAATGACCAATTAAAATACTATGGACCTATGGTATGAATAATCTTTATAAAATGTGGTAAACCTATCAACTGTTTCATGTGTTACGGTTTTCGTTGTCGTAATTGAGTTTTTTTGTTGTTGTTGTTGTTGCTTTCCGAAATATTTACTGAATTTTAGAGTTACAAAAAATTGGGTCTATTTGTCTGTTTTGGTCTTTTCCACTGATTCTCACTCGAGTTGTGTATCCGTCTCGAGTTCTACATACCGTAAATAACGGGCTATAATTATATTGTTTAACATTAAAAAAAACTAGCGTAAGAAAATAGGGAAATGCCGGAACTAGCATAAGAAAATGAGGGTGGTGGAATTCCAATAAATATAAGAAGGTGTTAATACACTATTTTTATGTGGTTGGTTACAAAAAAAAAAAAAAAAGTATGGGTTTGATTGTACTAACTTCTAACTCCTCCCATGATAAGTTGCTATTTGAAACCAATAAATCGTTATATTTATGATCAATATCGTTCAGCAGAAAATACAAATATAGCACAGTTCTGCAAGTGCTAACGTGTTTATGATATATAGCTCGATATCGAGCATGGACATTTTATGAAACGAGACAAGCCCAAAAAGGGAAGCACCAGTTAACCTTAGTAGATGTTCTTAACCAAAAACCGAAGTTGTCGATCAACAGGTTCGTTTTTATCGGCCATACCCAGATGAACATCAGTATTACATACCGCATTAAGCACCTCAATGACGTAGAACATACAACACTCATCAACAACTAGTCTTCAACGTGTACATTGCTACAAGTACACAAAATCAACAATATCATTGTACCCTAACCTCATCTCCTTCTACAGCTTCAACTAGCCTCCCGCAAATCCATTTTTTGGGAGAAATTTTCGATTTCGTTTTCATTTCTTCTATCCCAAACTTGAAGCAAGCCCCGTTAGGCATAACTGCTTTATCATGCTTGATTTTCCCATTCTTCTCAAGACAACTCAATGCATGACCATTAAGGCCTGGTATGTTAAACGCCTCACTGTTGTTCTGTATCCCATTAAAATTTGACCTCGTAGATGGGTCCTTATTTTGCACATTAACTAACTCTTCGAAGTTGTATTCACCAAAACCAAAGTCGTTAATGTTACTGTCGGAGGAATTTAGCGATAGGGTACTATTGGGACTTCCATTATATGTTTTCACCTGACCATTTGCAGAAGAATCGGCTTCTGGACTATCCATAGATTGAAGCGATTGAATAGCTTCAGCGATGAGGTTCCTAGTTTCGAAGAGAGAAGCTTGAGCGAGAGGGCTTGTCAAAGCAGCTGCTTCTAGAGCCTTAGCGGCTTTCTCAGCTTCAGCAATCAATATCCTGTACAATATGTGGTGAAAATTGATGTTCGTCTTAAATCTATTTAAGACAACACTATTTTAGCATGGCTTCATTTTCCTTTAAAAGATCAATTTACTGCGGAAAATGTTAGTCTGCCAACTTCGATGAGAGTGTTATGTAGGATTACGAAGAAAATTTCAAGGCATTTAGTCTGAACAGAGTTTAAATTTGAGATCAATTTGCTCTTTCCCTCAGACAGCTTAAAGCATTGAGCTGTATGACCCAGGTTTTTGCTCAACCTAAATAAAGTTTGAGCTTATTTGCTTGAAAGCTGCAACCTAACAAGCCTTATTCAAGCATCTAATCTGAGATAGTATATTCAAAAATGAATATGCATTTGCTAGCTAGTTAGAAACAAAATAACCAAAGAGGACAAAACAACTAACTTTGCTTGTTCAATGGCTTGGAATTTTTCATTTCCAGCAGCTGCTCTTTGTGCTTTAATATTCTTGATCATCTCTAGCTTAGCCCCCGCTAAAGGATCCTTGTAAATGGAAACATTTCTTCTTCTCAGCCTATTTCGTTGTCTTTCAGCTCCTATGACCGTCTTCACATGTTTAGTATGTATATCCTTTATTTTCTTCGTTTTCAGTTTCGGAGGCCTAGGTTGTCTTTGAGTCTCATCACTTGGTTTTCTCCTAGGTTGCCTTTCAGCTCTGGCTGGTGATTTGTGATATTTAGAGAGCGCAGATTGTACTCTGTCACGGTATGTCTACATGGAGATGATTAAATGGAAAAAATTAAAAATACAATTAATCAGAAAGCAGAACTGACAAGATTTAATCATTTGTGGAATAATAGTAATGCATGAGCAAGCACAGTTGGTTCGAAACCTTTGAATTTAGAGTAAAAAGGTGGTTTACGGAGATGGTGTGGATGCTAATGAAGGGGAAAATTTGAACAATGGTCACTTGATTAGAAACCAAAACTCAGTATGACCAGATAAAAACTTAAGATTCATATTTCGTAATATTAATTATTTTCTTACAGGATCGGCCCATTTGGAAGCTATAGCAGCTGCTATTTTCTTCCTTTGTTCAAGAGACTTTGGAGCTCTCTTATGACCTTTAGGCCTTGGCATTTGCTTCCTTTCTTCAATACTCTCGAGCCACTCTTGCTCAAGCTCCTCATCTAATTTCTGATAAGAGTCCCATTGTAGTTCTTCCTCTTTATTAAACCCTTTTCTAAAAGCTTCTGCTATTAAATTCTGCCACTCGAAATGACACATTTCCTGTAATGTCAGCTTCTCACGACGTTTTTCCCACATTGTTCGTACCGAAACCCCAATTTTCACCCTTGTTTCGTCACTGCACGAGTTTTTTTAATGAAAAATTAGTAAGCATCCACTCCAAGTCTCCACCCTCCCAATAACACTCTAAAATTTTTGAGCGGACAACGCACTATTTCACATTTAGCTACTTTTTGTACGTATACGCAGATTTTCAATCTGTCTATTAGGCTCTTTTGATTTATGTTTTTACAACTGTTTATTTCTCATCAGCATTATGCAATGGTACTTTTGTCAAAACCTTACAAGTTGAGAGAGGACCGAGAAAATGTAGTAAATCTTATAAAGAGGAAAAGATGGCTGTTCAGATTTAAGGAGTAGAAATGGGGATCTCCAAATCTGAAGAGGCTTTGCAGAGCCTGGTGGACTTCTTGTTCGGTCCAACATCACAAATTAAGAGATGAAAAGGTTTGTTAGGGGATTTTTATGGATTCAATAGCAGAAAAACACTGTATAACAAAATAGCGGTAAAAGTTGAGGTTTCAGGGGGTGAATAAGCTACCGCTATAGCAAAGCCAAAACATCTCATTCATAATAGGATTTTTTTAAATATATCTATTACTATATGAGCAAAGCTGTTTCTAAGCTTTATTTTGTCAAATATTCTTGCAAGGCAGAGGCGGAATTTAAATGACAAAATTTGAAGGGCATGAGCTTTTTACCTCTGAGTATGTCCCATGTTAGCCAACTTCATCTTGATCTGCACAGTAAGCTATTTTTAGTTTAACAAATAATAAACTCATTCATGGCCTATCCGATAACAAAACAGACAGCAGTTTTACTTCTACATCATGATGAACTTTTTTTCCCGGTTCTTATCACTACGATGAAACTGCCATGTTATTCCATAAATTATACTTCTTAGAGCACTCTAATAGTGATTTTGGCAAAGATTGCTTTGACACAAAATGACCAACCCAGCTTATTTGGAAACTGTAAACCGTCTTAAAGACCAGCAAAATAACTATGGAACTATATTTATAGCTGTAAGTCGACAACCGCAATATTGATCATTTGCTATATGAACTTTCCTCAAGGGTAAAAGTCTCACTTTACCAAACAAAAATCCTCCCCATAAATTTCTAATGCAAATAATTTCTTACATGACATCACCTTAGGATTTTGCATTGCTATCCTGGTTCTCTCTTTAATCCGCCATTTTGTCTCTGCACATAGCCCAAAAAAGAAATTGTGTTACAATTGAAGTAAATAAGATACTAAATTAGTGTGACACGATGGCGAAATATCGTTTAGACTAACCTTCACTATGCTTCCTGCCTTTGTTCCAAGGCGTTTTCCCTGAATTTGCTTTTGAAATCCTTTTCCGCCTTAACTTCTCTCTCTCATTCACTTCCTCCGACTCGTCACCCGAATATTGAACGTCTTTCTTTGAGGTTGTTTCGTATTCAAAGTTTGGCCTATGATTTTGTTGCTCACCTTTCCCACCGTTAATTCGGATAGAATACTTTTGTTCAATAGTGGCTACAGACATAATTCGAAGAACCTGAAAGCTATATTCCTTTTTCGGTATTTGAAATAAATTCCATCCATAGACAAACCTCTTGTCATTTCCAAATAAAATTTTATTGTGCAAAAGGATTTGAGCTGAAGGTGTAAATATATGGGTCTTGAAACAAGATTTTGATGTAGCTATATCTCCTGTAAGAAAGGAGTCGTTTGTATCAATAACATTCCAACTTATTATTCATAACAAACGCAATCCGAACACAATACTGCGCCTTTTTAGCACGGATTATTTGCTTGCTTTAAGTTGAATTTTATTTTCTGCTCTGAATGTAGCAGGCTTATCTATTAAAGAATTTCAAGTTTCAACCAATTAAACAAATAGGAGTATTATTTAAGATAGAATTTAGTTAGAAAATTACTTTAGTTATCTCAGAAGTGTCAATATTTGTGGTAGCAAATAGGAGTAAGTGAAAAATAAAGAGAAAAAAGAAGAATGAGTATAAAAGTGAGAATAGTAAATAAAAATATACCAAACAAAGGCATGGGGGAGGAGAAGCTCTCATTCACAATTTGCCAAAAGGATAATAACAACACACACACACTTTATTTATATATATATATATATTTAATATGTAATCTCATTTACCAAATTGAAGAGTTATGAAGAAAGAGTTATGAAGAAGAATAAAGAAGCTAAGACATGAATTTCAGATTTTGGCAGGGGATAGATAACGTTACAACCAGACTATGTTTTTTTACATTTATTTTTATTTTTTTATCATATACTCCTAAACACTAAACACTCGTGCGTTGCATGTAAATGAAACGAAACGAACCGAACAATGTTTATGTTCAGTTCATGAACTAAAATTCTTGTTCATGTTCATTTAAATACGAACAAACATTTGACGAACATGAACCGAACATTTGACGAGCCGAACACGAGTTGTTCGTAAACATCTAATTTATTCCAAAATATTTAATAATTGAAAAAAATATATATTTTTCTTTCTCTTTAAAATATATTTTTCTTTTATCATATATTACTATATTGTTAACTAGAATAAACTAGTTCACATATAATTTAAGTTTATATATTGTATAAATTATTTTTTACATACGTATGATTACTTTAACGAGTTGAATACTTAACGATAAAATCGGTGACTGTATTTATAGTATGATGATATAAATTAACATAATAAGTTCAAAATTATACAAACATATCATTTATATTATTATAGCATAAATAAGTTTATTAACTGTGTAGTGATATTAATTTTTTATTTTATTTTTCGTTATTGGAAATTAAGTTATTCAAGGTACTATACTAATTTGGATGATTCCAAAATAACAAATAATACCATAAGCATATCACTATATATACAGGTTAATCATGTGCCCCGAACACATGTTATACATATTAATTGTGATACAATTTATTTTATGTATCTTCATATTATAGAAATAAATTGGTTTAGTATTAATTGCATTAATTATATACTTGTAATATAAGATGCATTAAGTATAATTTATTTAATTAATATTATATATGTTACGTCAAATAAAATATATTAAAATTAATAAATTTTTTTAATATTTTTAATTAATATTTAACTTTATACTAGTATCAACTAGGGTTCTATATATAATATTATATTTGAATTTTTATTGTGTTGTAATGTTTTGTCAAATAAAATATAATAAAATCATTACATTTTTTTAAAAAAAATTTAACTAATATTTAAGTTTATGGTAGTCTCAAATAGTGTTATATAATATTATATTTGGTCTTTTATTATGTTGTAAATTTAGTTTTAATTTTCAAAATCATAAGCATAATTACACCATTTGTTAAATTTCAGAATCTTTTAATAAAATTATGATTGTTTTCTACACATTGTTACATTAAATGTTATTACTATGTAGCGGACCTAACTTTTAAATATATCACTGTATTATTTTTATTTTTTGATTCAGTTGGTTCATCGACAAATAACTTTTACATGGACCTGATTTACAGTAGGACAAAAGTCACAAAACTAATTAACCAAACATAATAACAAGTGCTCCATGTGTTCAACTCACTCCTTTATCATACCTACAAATACAATTGTGTTAGACTGACTATATGTAAATATATATATGTACTTGCTTTTGCTTATGTACATGTCTTGCCCCACCTTGTTTTTCATGGACAGATTTTAAATATTGGTTAATCATGACCAAAACTTAAGACATGTGGGCAATTTTGAGTGTAATCGTGATGCATGCTTATAGTTGATTAAATCATAATTAAAAAATGAAAAATTATAATTAAATTCGAAATCTTAACATCCTAATGCATGCATACATTTTGTGGACCGGCCTTAGTATGATGTTTTTAATAATATATTTATTTAAAAATTAACTTTGAGGCTTATGTCTCCACTAATTCATGTATCACTCCCACCCTACAACATGCATGAAAGGCTAATATTTAGATGGGAAACCTTTTTTGATGATTTTACATCCATCATAATGTCTAAAGTCCTAAATATTCACTTAATATTTTTGACTTTGAGCCTTAGACTATTATTATTCCCTCCTAGTTATTCATAAACAAACTTCTTTCGGCGGAAAAATACTAACCAACAACCAAATGTAAACAAATAATTTTCTTTTTACAATTATTATCAAACTTTGGTACGTACACTGATCAGTTAATATTCAATATTGTAGCATTCGAGATTCGAGTATATATAGCATTTTAGAAACTCAGTATTTTTAAGGAGAGGCCTAACACAAAGCGAATAAATGATTGGTTGTAAGTACCTAATTATTTTCTTTAATGCATGATTAGTATAATTGTTAGAAATTTAAATAAGCATCAAGGTACGTAAAGCCTATATATGCTTCATGATTTTGATAATTTGGTCAACAAAAATGGACAATATTTTTTTCCATCTTCCAAACTATAGTCTTTCTTATTAGAACCTAATTTTGTTAGTTGAACAACTAAAGATCAACTGTATACGTACACTTGCAAGCTAATCAGTCCAAAGTTTACTGTTTATAATCTTGTTTTTTCATTGAAAAACAAAAAACAAAATTTAAAAAAACTTACAATTGTTTTTTTTTATATTTTAAATATATAAATGTGTCAAATTTAGTACTCCACGTAACAACAGTCAAACGTGTGTTAGCCACGGTGCTTGAATTCTAATACGTTTTAGTATTTAATTACATTTCTCACCCCCAATACTTTCATTTGAATCCTTATCATTATATATATATATTCATTAACAGTTAGAAAAGAAGCACATAAAAGTAATATAATACTGTACCTTTCTATATAATGTATGTGACATGTATGGTGCATATGCGAAAAAGCACTATACAGACATAAAATAAGTGCCAGAAATTTAGCGATTACTTTCTTGGACAGCAGAAAAAAGCATTTTAAAATCTATTATTCAACAAAGTATAACTTCACTTTTTGTTACATGAATCCTGCATATAGTCACTTATGCCAATAAATACTTCTCCCACTAACCTTACTCTAAAATAATCTAACACTTCATAGGAGTATATCACATCCATGATTAAATTAAGTAGACACAAAAAAAAATAAGATGGAAACATTTTAGGCCTTGTTTTGTGCTTTTTGTAATAGAATTATTGAGACTATATATCAACTTTTATTTATTAGACAAAACTCTCCTCTATTCTCTTTTTTATTGAATTCTAAACTCTCTTTAATCTTCTTGTTATTTTCCGCAAACGAAATGTTCTCGTTCGAGAAATTATGTGGTCCTGTTATAGGATGTTCTGTATATAAGGTCATCGATCTAAGTCGCACACTTAATATTTTTAATTATTAGTGCATTGCGGAGTCGAAAATTATTGGTCTGGATAGCCTTATAGAACATCGTATGACCGAATAACTTGTAGTTATTATATGACACACGATATTTGCTTTTGCATTTCAATATAAAGACTAAAAATTGCAATGAAAGGATCAAGTTGTGAATAACCAAAGAACATTAAGAGTCTCAAATGAAAGATATGTAATAATAGTACGTAGTAGTAACATATAACTAGAATATAAACAAACTTCATTTCAAAGCTCACATGTATCTTCTCTTGTTTTGTTAATGGTGGTGGATAAAAAGGGATATCTTTCTGTTATACATATATATACATACATAGATATACAAAAACTGATAAGCAAAAATGGGAGTCTCATCATCAATATTCAACATTGAAAAAGGGTTCCAAGATGAGACAATGGCGAAGATATTCCTAGTGTCACTTATTCTCCTCCTCTTAGTCATCGCTTTCGTCGTCTCTCTCCACCTTTATGCCAAGTGGTTCCTTCGCCCCTCCCATGAAGAAGACCAACGTCCTTCACTCTCCTCCGTCGGCCTTTCTTCCACCACCACCGTCGTCATCCGCCGTCGTCGTATGGACTCCTCCTCTGGTCGCCGTGGCCTGGACCCAAGGGTCTTGAGGTCGATACCCGTCATGGTGAGGGGGGAGGAGGGAGTGAGTGAGTGCGCGGTTTGTTTGTGTGAGGTGGCGGAAGGGGAGAAGTATCGGTTATTACCTAAATGCCATCACGGGTTTCATGTGGACTGTATTGATATGTGGTTTGCGTCACACACGACGTGCCCGCTCTGTCGTGACGCAGTCTCGGTTCCTGGACTTAGTCTTCCTAAGGTATCGATTACTTTAGGAAAAATGATCACTTAATAAACTCATGATTAAAATCTCTGTTAAGATTAGCTAGTTACATATGATCAACGATATATATTGCTTATATTTACTCTTTGTTTTTGTTCTTTGATTATGTGTGATGCTACATTGATATGTAACCATTCTTAAAAAAAATACAAATTGACGGACGGTTTTAATTATTAAGTTTGAAAGTATGTATATTTCCCATTACTTTACTAAAAGCTCAAACTCATGTTGGTGGTTGCAAATTTTATTAATCATTTACACAAGTTGAATTTCATGAGTTAGTTGGGAAATACTAATTTAGTAGATTTGTTTAGTAAAGGACTCAAGAGCCTAAATGATAATTATATTTTTCCCAACTTGATATATATGGAAAGGGGCGTGCATACAATATTACAATTTATACGAAAAACGCTTGAACTGTTAATTAGCAGGGAAAACTTGTAAATTTCTACACTATTGATCTCTAACAGAAGCAGCGTTCAGAAGTGAATCTGGATGCAATCCTAGAAATGGCCAGGGCAGAAAATGCGGCCATGTTTCCCACAAACGTGTTATTTTGGGGGAACCAAACGCAGGTTAGCACTCGCCAACTCAGTACCACCGAGGAGGGTACTACAGGAGCAACATCGAGCGCCAATGTGGCGATTGATATGCCTACACAGACGGGTGAAGCGGACGAGGAACAACCTGGGGCGGTGACTACTCGATTAAGGTCGTTGAAGAGGATGTTGAGCAGAGTTAGGAAAGTTAATCCTAGCAGCACAAACGGCAATGCTACTCAGTCATGACCTAATTTTCTGTTTTTCTTAAAATGAGTGGTTTATGATTTCAATGAAGCGGTGAACAATGTGTATACAAACTGTACAAATTAAGTTAGATAGGTAGAGACTTCTTTGGTTGAGATCTTGGAGTTGGGAAAGTGTTTGCTGGTGTATTTCATTCAGAAGATGCATCTGTTTGTAGTCTTAGATCTATGAATTATAAATGTGTTCATCTAGTTTATGGAAAAAGTTTCTCTTCGTTTGCGTCGATTTCCGTTGAGTTTTATAAGTTTTCTGGCTCCCTTTACACTTTATAAATATTGTTACGTAGTGAATCTACTAATTACTGATAGTTTTGGGAGTAAAAAGGTGTTATGGAACAGTTTTAGAATACTGTTACGGCAAAACTTTAAATTTCGGTTGAGATTCGCAATTTGATGGGTGTTTGGTCATGGTTCTAAATACAGTAATGGCCTGCCGTAACAGCATACATACTTGCATTTGTTCAGTTACTGAGTAATAATATTGGGTTTTCTACTGTTTTCATTATTGAGAAATTACTACCTTCATAAAGCAATATCGGGACTCGGGTTTACGAATTTACTCAAAGGGTAACACCGTGTTCAGATGGGTGTGGGTATAAGTACATCTCAAGCGTACTCTTCATATTTAAATTTGAAATTGAAAATTGGTTGTTAAGCGATAAGAGTTTTTGTTGAAACTTGAATTCGACAAATTTAAAAAATTTCGAAATTTTGCGGTCAAAAAAAGTTTAGGAACTAAAGTGACTTGTCTTGGATGTGCAAGAGCTGGTCCATATGTTTGTTCTTGAGTTATTCATATTCCCAGGTAATTCTAATTCATATGAAGTAGACAAAGGACATGGACATCAATAAGTGCACTAAAGTTGGGAAAATTAATTTGTAAGTGTTAACTAATGATGAAAATGTGACCAAATCAGTTCATTCATTTTGAAGAAAAAAAAGAGGTTTTGTAATGGACCTAATGACGCTACAGAAGCCGCATATTTCTTAAAGCAAAAAGAGCTTTTTCATACATTTTAAGTTCATTTTTGCCCAAAGTATAATGATGGTTACTCGATTAGATTTTCTAATTCTAAAGTTGTGGATTATTGAAGCATGTGTAAATGTAATGACCTACAAGTTACAACAATAATTATATCAGACTTTGTTGGAACCTAATTGATTATCGACTGTGTAAAGCTTTATAGTCTTAATATTTTCCAATGCAATTTGTTAAACCAATGGATTAGAACAAAATCTAAGCAATTTGTTAATGAATTGAAAACTTTGTTTGCATATGATAACCCTAGTATAATAGTAGATACGTTACCTTTCCATAAAATTATTAGTACTATCACATGCTACCTCACATGATTTCTCTGCAGCTACACCACCTAATTTTGAAATATTAGTCACAACAATTATTCAATTAACAGTCAAAGAGTAATCACATGATCCCACAAGGAACAAGATCCCATGTTTGATTATACTAATGGTGAGATTTGGGTATATAATCCATACTTAAAACCATTAAACATCCCCCTTCAAAAAAGTTAACTTCATTTATCATATTCACTCCACAACCCTAAAACTACGAACAAAAACAATGAAACGTCTTTCTTCTAAACTGATACCCTTTGCTTTGGTGTTTATACTTGTAATCACGACTTTACCAACCTGTGTTGAGATATCACAAGCTGCAAGAATTTTACTCGTAAAACCGAAGCCACCTTCTGCAGTTTCACAAGCTTATACGTTATTTAAAGCTTACAAGAAAAAACCATTCAAGAAGGTGCAATCGAGCTACAGAATAATACCACCGGTCGGTAGAAGAAATCCAACGCAAAACAAGTAATCTTTCCATACATTCAAGCCGATTCCAACATTTTCCGCATTTTACTTAGTCGCTGTTATTTGGCCAGGTGCAAGTCCCCTTAGAGAGCAAGCATCAAACAAAGGCACCACATCGGAGTAATTTCAAATTTTATCGGTTTCTTTTTCTTTCCCGATACCATGTTGTCGTAGTTAGGCTTATACTGTCCCAATAGAGGCTACATCGACTGCTATTTACACTTTAGTCACAATTTTGTTTTTCTCAGTATATTCAGTGAAGTGTTTTTGTGATACCAGATGTAAATACAAAAGTTATGTTGCAAACAAAAGTTACTTGAACTCAGTACACTTGTCTGCTCAAATTTTACAGTATTTGAGTTGATGTGCTAGCTACCGAGAAGCAGAAGTTTCATGCACGGTTAAAATGCATAGTTTCGTTTCTTTCCATTTCTTAGATTTGTTCATCTCTTCTCAATTCTGTTAGAAATTTAGGGTATGATAATCCTGGATAACTTCGAAAAATCGTGTTCGTACACTTTCCGAACAAAGTATTTCGACCCTATTATTGCCTGGGTTCACGAAATCTTTGTGGGGATAATTCTTGAAGAACAATCTGTTTCTGGCAAGGAGAATAGATTAGGAAATGTAGAGAGAATTTTCTTATATGTTTCTGTATCCAAAACCGAGGCCAAATGACTTCTTATATAGGAGATCAATAACCGAAACTGAAAGCAAGCAACTGTTCAGAAAAACCGGTTATGTCGGTTGGGAAAGGGTCCAACTATTCAAAATTTTCCGGAAAGGAAGCAACTGTTCGGAAAAAATTTCGCTCGGGGTGCTGCCCCGCACCCCGCCCGCTGTCCTGGCAGCGGGACCCCAGCCAGGGGCTCTCGCCCCTTGGACCCCGCCAGGGGCTCTGCCCCTAGGACCCCGTCAGGGGCTCTGCCCCTTGGACCCCGCCAGGGGCTCTGCCCCTTGGAACCCCGTTTCAATTATTCATATTCAATTATACGTTGGCTCGACGAGCGTGCACTCCGCACTTCCCTAACTCGTTTCCGAGTTTAACGCATTATTGCATCGGCCTATAATAAATCACATTACTACTAAAATACATTGATGATACTAAAATCACAAACAAATTCTTTGCAACCATAGTATCATTACTGAACCCAAAAAAAATAAAAATTTAAATATTGTTAGGTAGTGAATCAACTAATTACTGATAGTTTTGGGAGTAAAAAGGTCTTATGGAACAGTTTTAGAATACTGTTACGGCAAAACTTTAAATTTCGGTTGAGATTTGCAATTTGATGGGTGTTTGGTCATGGTTCTAAATACAGTAATGGTTTGCCGTAACAGCGTACATATTTGCATTTGTTCAGTTACTGAGTAATAATATTGGGTTTTCTACTGTCTTCGTTATTGAGAAATTACTACCTTCATAAAGCAATATCGGGACTCGGGTTTACGAATTTACTCAAAGGGTAACACCGTGTTCAGATGGGTGTGGGTATAAGTACATCTCAAGCCTACTCTTCATATTTAAATTTTAAATTGAAAAATGGTTGTTAAGCGATAAGAGTTTTTGTTGAAACTTGAATTCGACAAATTTAAAAATTTCCAAAATTTTGCGGTCAAAAAAGTTTAGGAACTAAAGTGACTTGTTTTGGATGTGCAAGAGCTGATCCATATGTTTGTTCTTAAGTTATTCATATTCCCAGGTAATTCTAATAACATATGAAGTAGACAAAGGACATGGACATCAATAAGTGCACTAAAGTTGGGAAAATTAATTTGTAAGTGTTAATTAATGATGAAAATGTGACCAAATCAGTTCATTCATTTTGAAGAAAAAAAAGGTTTTGTAATGGACCTAATGACGCTACAGAAGCCGCATATTTCGTAAAGCAAAAAGAGCTTTTTCATACATTTAAGTTCATTTTTGCCAAAAGTATAATGATGGTTACTCGATTAGATTTTCTAATTCTAAAGTTGTGGATTGTTGAAGCATATGTAAATGTAATGACCTACAAGTTACAACAATAATTATATCAGACTTTGTTGGAACTTAATTGATTATCGACTCGGTAAAGCTTTATAGTCTTAATATTTAATTTCCAATGCAACCCCATATATTAATAAACTGCGATTTCTTTTACACATTTCAAATAATTCAAAGAATGGTGACAACCATGTAAAAGTGTAACGATATTTAAAATTTTCATTGTAGCCTTTTTTCTCCTGAATGACCTATTCTTCATGAGGTGAATTTTATCAGTTTGACCAACTCATTTATCACGTTATTTAACTTCAAACATTTCATATCCAACATTATATTCCTATCAGAGATTTGCAAAGTGGAAAGTTGTTTACAAATCAAGACTGTTTTAAATAACAAGTTTAAATGCAGTTTGCATCAAACAGATATTTTTCTAATGTTCGAAATGACTAAAAAACTTGGGGTGGTTAATGTGTTACCAAGAAATTAAAGTGGTCAAAGTAGAGGTGACTATTGCCTCGCCCAGTGAATCGTTTTGATGGATCCAAGAAAATTTCAGTGCCAACTCATTGAACGTTTTTTTGCTTAATATTCAATGTATTAAACCAATGGATTAGAACAAAACCTAAGCAATTTGTTAATGAATTGACAACTTTGTTTGCATATGATAATAATCCTAGTAGTATAATAGTAGCTACGTACGTTACCTTTCCTTAAAATTATTAGTAGTATCACGTGCCACCTCACATGATTTCTCTGCAACTACACCACCTAATTTTGAAATATTAATCACAACAATTATTCAATTAACAGTCAAAGAGTAATCACATGATCCCACAAGGAACAAGATCCCATGTTTGATTATACTAATGGTGAGATTTGGGTATATAATCCATACTTAAAACCATCAAACATCCCCCTTCAAAAAAGCTAACTTCATATATCATATTCACTTCACAACCCGAAAACTACGAAAAAGAACAATGAAACGGCTTTCTTCTAAACCGATACCCTTTGCTTTGGTGTTTATACTTGTAATCACGAGTTTACTAACCTGTGTTGAGATATCACAAGCTGCAAGAATTTTACTCGTAAAACCGAAGCCACCTTCTGCAGTTTCACAAGCTTATACGTTATTTAAAACTTACAAGAAAAAACCATTCAAGAAGGTGCAATCGAGCTACAGAATAATACCACCCAGTAGAGCAAATCCAACGCAAAACAAGTAATCTTTCCATACTTACATTTAAGCCGATTCCAACATTTTCCGCATTTTACTTAGTCGCTGTTATTTCGTCAGGTGCAAGTCCCCTTAGAGAGCAAGAGATCAAGCATCAAACAAGTACACCACATCGGAGTAATTTCAAATTTTATCGATTTTTTTTTATTTCCCGGATACCATGTTGTCGTAGTTAGGCTTATACTGTCCCAATAGAGGCTACATCGACTGCTATTTACACTTTAGTCACAATTTTGTTTTTCTCAGTATATTCAGTGAAGTGTTTTTGTGATACCAGATGTAAATACAAAAGTTATGTTGCAAACAAAAGTTACTTGAACTCAGTACACTTGTCTGCTCAAATTTTACAGTATTTGAGTTGATATGCTAGCTACCATTTAACCGAGAAGCAGAAGTTTCATGCACGGTAAAAATGCATCGTTTCGTTTCTTTCCATTTTTTAGATTTGTTCATCTCTTCTCAATTCTCTGCAACTATACTATCATAACTGAACCCAAAAAAAATAAAATTTATAAATCTATAATATTACTGCATATCAGTTCACCGCGAAGGCATAAACAGGCCAAAGACCCAAAGTGATTATATCTGTGCGTTTGTCTTTGTCACCATTCCAAATTGTATTCGTTCATGTTTTGCCATAATGCTTCCCATTTGGTTTTCTTTCATTGGTTTTGAAGTCTTTAATATGAATAGAGTAATTCCACTAGAGTCTACAAGCAGAAGTAATTCGAACATCCATCTTTTTTTCCTCATATCGACAAAACATACACTTAAACAACTTTCTTGTTTTCTCCGACCCCAATGTGCGATTGGACATTTTCTGTTAATTGGTTATTTGGTTTAGAGATTGTCTATAAGGTCTCATTTAGTACTAATAATTTTATGGAAAGGTAACCTAGCTAGTGGCCCTATGTCCGGTCCAGACAACAACCTTCTTTCCAAAACCCACTCATAAATCCAGATCGCATTGTTACTCTCGGGACATGCTCCTACATGCAACTAGACGAGGCCTAGAGTAGCATTGCTTTACGGATTAATAGGTTAAGCATACTCCCACACAAATAATGGTACCCTAAGGAAATCGATTGCATGTGTTGAGAGTTCTTTGGTTTGGAATTAAAAAACAAAAAGAAACATAGAGAATGATTTTTAGAGATGGGGTATCAACAGCGTTAAAGTTAAGTAATGCACAGTACATCAGTTTTTTGTAATGCAGCAACATCGAATCGCAAATTACCTGCAGGTCTCTGAGTATGTAATTCACTGATTCACAACTAGAATTTCAGTGATAGAGACAACTATTCACTAATCGAATGAGTTGTTGGCAACATGCATGTTAATATCGCCCAAGTTTATTTCCCTCAAGGAAAAACTGTCCTTGACATTTGGTAACATCAAACATATCCAAAATTGTGACGTCTTAAAAGTAGAACGGAATACAGCTGATGCAAAAGGTCGATTGCAGCATAAAAGCATCATAGTTCAGTGTAAAAAAGGATAAAAATATCTTATGTCATGGCTGCTTTAAAGTTTAAACATTCCAACTAATTTAAGAGAAACACCAGACAAAATTTTAACTTGGAACAGCTAAGAGGCATAACAGTCGCAGAACACTTTGACTGAAAGCCAATCATGACCAGTCCTCAACCACAACTTTACAGATAGTTGAGGCCCTTGGCAGCGATAGAAGCGCCTTTAAGAAATCTACCTCATGCTCAACGTATTCTACAATAGTCAAGGACCTCAAGGTCAACTTCTGCAAAACTTGGGTATTTTCCAGAAAGTACGTGATCACTTCCATTTCATCTTCCCTCCCGGTGAAGCCTTCCAATACGATTTCTTTGAGGTGGAACACAAAACAAGAAGGCACATTATCAAATGCTAAGGTGTCAAATATTAACCCGGCATGAAAGTCATCCTCCTAAAAAGTACATTGGATAACAAAAATCACTAAAGCATATATGGAACTCTCAATATTAAAAAAGAAGAAGACTAAAAGGTTCTTCAAACAAGATTAACCTACTATTTACCTGCTCAATGTAGAGGGTTTCAAGGTGTGGTGAGTTGTTTAAAAACTCTGGCAAAAGGTCATTTCCCTTATTAAGCTTCAAGTAAGTCAGATTACTAAATGTAGGCAGCACACCCTCACACAAGCGGATGACCTTCAAACAAAAAAATGTGTTCAATCATAACAAGAGAATAACAAAAATTACTAGAATAATGAAGTCTGTAGCTTCAAACAATCTGACTGTTAATTTTAAATCAATCTTAACATAGGGTGATACTGTGAGTGCAATAAACCAATAACATACCGACATTGATTGCCATGACAAGACTAGGGTTTCAACTTCAGATATTGCATGAAGAAAATCCTGAACACCCTCAGAATAGATTTCCCCGAACCGATCGTTATCCCCGATTAAATCCAAATTGATCTCAGCTTTGATAAGATGGTGCATGTCGCGCACTTGATAAAATTTTGACAAATAATCACTAAAATTTAAGTGTTCAAGTGCTGGGGTATTAATCACAACATGATATTTAACACTGGTTAGGCCATGCGGTTGATTAGACAAGTACTCCACCGTTAAGCTTTTGAGAAAACGGGCACTAATGTTAATAACACGAACATCGTTCCCAACACAGAGACTCAAAGTTAGTTCTTCGAGGAGAGGAGAGCCAGACAGAAGATTCGTAATTGACATATCATCAGAAAGTTGGAGTCCTCTAATATAGAGAGTTTTAAGTCTTGGTAAACAAGCGGAAAAAGGTATATGCACAAATCCTGCCACTTCAAGTTTCAGAACCACGAGTGTGTTGCAAAGAAATAATTCTGAAGGCAGTAGACCTTTATGATTTACTGCAATGTCAATATCAAGCTCTTGAAGGTTACACTGTGAAATAGCAATTAGCCATGCATTGACAAGTGAATCATCGTATTGACAATTGAGATCCATTCGTATCATTTGTAAGAATGAATTGCCACGTAGTAGCAACATCCGGGTGACAAAGTTTGTGAATTTCCTATAAGCTGGTGTACCGCAATTAGGATTGGAATCACGTGGTAACTGACGATCATTAAAGTTCAAATTGGTAACAAGGGTCCACGAACGCTTCCATTTTTTTGATAAAATACTTGTCGCCACAGCGTCTTCCGTTTTGAGACAAGAAAGGATTTTTGTAATAAGACTATCGGGTAAGATTGTAATCCTGTCTTCATGTTGCCTTGTTTTCAACTCCTTGGAAGTTTTTTTGTATTTTGAGCGCGAGCTCATGACTCCTGCAGGTGCATTGACCAATGGAAGATAATATTAAGTGACAAAAAGTAAATAAAAATCAGTTTAGGAATATAAAGAGGCAAATAAGGACTATAAAAATAGGAGAAAATACATAAGCTATGAAAATAAGCAGCGGATTAGTCCACATAAACTCATCACGTTATCAGAAACAAAATCAGATAAATGGAAAAAATAGTACTCCCTCTGTTCCCAAATTATTGTCCATTATTCCTTTTTAGGAAATTCCCAAATTATTGTCCACTTTCCATATTTAGTAAGTCTAATCTTTTGCAATTACACATATACCCATGATCTAAACATATTTTAATAAGTAAATGTTTGTTTTATAAGGGTCAACTTTGGAAAAAACATTAAAAAAGTATGTCATAATTTTGTCCCCTTAATATGGGTGATTCCCAAAGCAGGACAATAATTTGGGAACAGAGGTACTAGAAGACAAAAGATTAAAGCAACCCGGTATGACATCCACAGTTCCACACTAACGATACAGTTTTAACTGAATATATAGGAAGACAATCTCTGGTGCTTGTAGAGTAATTCTGTGAGCTGAACTCGGTTCACCATCCCTCAATATGTAACCCAAGAAAATGAATTCGTTAAGTATAGGTCAAACCATTGCACACTAATCACAAATCTTTTGAACAAAGTAGTAAATAAGACGAGCACAAGAATCAACAGTAAAATATAAATCAATAATTAGCCAATTTGGAGTTTCAAAAGGCGTAAGAACATTTACCATAGGTTACAAGTTATAACTATGAGGTTATTTGGCTACAGCTTTTAAGAAAAAAAGTTTACTATTTGAGGATGGAAAAAATAGGATGCATGAGCTTTAACATTTATTTTGTTCACTCAAAAAATCCCCTCGGTTTTAAAGCTGACCATAAGAAAGTGCTAGAACCTTTCGGCAAAAACCAAACAAGTTTAAAAGTAGGAAGCATGCAATACCTTAGTTCTGAGTTGATATTCTGTTCTGTTCCTAAGCCTGTCAACAACTTTATCCTCTTGTTCATATCCACTCGAATACTAACTTTTTTATTATTTCATAAACATGCCATTAAATTTCTAGCAAGTTTTTAATTTGGACATAATATTACTATATTGGCCCAAATTACTATTTTTCACATTTTTGTAGATAGTTTAATACCGTTTTTCTATCCTTTTCCTCACAAAATAAACAATGATTAGTTTTTTTCTATAAATAGTTATTGAGATAAGATTTATATATTTGAAAACTATTTTGAAACTCAAAATATCACTCTTTATAACAAAATTGGACAGATAAGGGGAGCGAGGATCCTCGCTCGTTGGTTCTATTTGTTGTTAAGCAACTGGATTTCCTTGTTTTCTCCCCTTCAGATTTAGCTCTAGAAAATGAGTTGTTTGTCTTCTGCTGTTTAATTTTGTAACCAACATGAGGATGTCCTCTTGAGGTTCAAATGACAGTGGTATTGAATTTTTTTCCCTTTCTTATCTTTTGCCTTTTGATCAATATGAGGTTTGTTACCTTGAGATTTTAAGCAAAGGGTCTGTGTATTGGTTGTTTCTGATAATTTGAAACCAACATGAGGGTGTCCCCTTGAGATGTAAAGTCCCTAATCGTATTTTGTCGTTTCAAACTCTATCTTTTGTTAAAAATCAAAATGAGGGGGTCTCTTTGAGATTTTAAACAAAATGATTGGAGTTGGGAAGGCATTTTACCATTTTGCTGGTTTTTGTTATCAAAAAGAGGGTGTCCCCTTGAGATTCAAGAACAGCAGGTTGTCTTGGGACTTGGGAGCGAGTTTGTTTGTGGAAGTGAGTTTCTTTGGTAGTGCGCAGTAAATGATTAATATTGGCTTGGACCTTTTTGCTATATTGGTGGACCATATGGTGAAGGTCTGTAATGTGGCGCACGTGAGACGGACAAAATGAAGGGTGAAATTGCAGAAATGAAGCGCATCATGGAGCTTCCGGACAGTGGAAGCAACATCTAAATATGCAATGTGGTTTTAGTTTTTAAGCTTTGACGTGTTTTAGTCTTTTGTATGTGTTGTAATTAGCTTTTGAGATTAGTCAAGATGCCTAATTTTGTTGTACATGTAACAGGTATGTTGTAAAAGCTAGTTTCATAGACGGACTTATAAGCTGTAGTAACAGCTCTTATAAGCTGTGATTAGGGTGTAATCTGGGTTAGGCCCCATGTTTTGCAATAAAACTTTGGGGGTTCCGTCCCTCTTTACAAAAAAGAGAGGAGAATTTTCGTGTTTTCAACTTATTTTCATATACAAAAACGACAACTGAGTATTTTAAACTATCAAAAAATGGGTTCTAAAACATCCCAATAGTCCTAATGTAAAATGTGGGGATATTTGGTTGAACTCTCAGAATTTTTGTTTTAACAAACTTGAAGCAAGAAAATCACATTCCATTGTTTTTTTCTTTTTCTTTTCGTGAACGAGCTCATATATTAAGAAATAAAAGAAATGTCTTAATCATGGAACAAAGCCTCCATGATGGCTTACAATTCAAAAACACTATAAGTAGCCTGGTTACAAACTAAAATACAGTAATATGAGTTTATGGAAGCAAATAAGGAGAAAAAAGCTAATACACAACAAAACTTGACTTTATCAAGCTCAGTGACATTTTGCTTCGATGGCCTTAGTCTTACTCCTTATTGCCCCTATCCTTATGACTCTCCTACTCTTAGATCAAAGCGATCTTAAGACTAAAGCTTAAAAACGTAATATCACTGAACTCAATAAATCACATTCCATTGTTTAGAGGCATAAAGCCCAATAATCAGCAAAAGTATATATAGATCAAAATGGTATATTTCTTATTATTGCTTGGATTTACTACTATTAAGAAAACATTTCAGATGAAAGCAAGAACTTAAAAGTCGTCAAGGGGACTCAAGGCAAAAGGTGACCGCCTAGGCTAGAAAACGATATTTTTTAATTGGGAACTCTTGTTTAATAGACATGTTGTAAATATAATTAACGAACAAAATAAAGCATTTGTACACTATTAACTTTATTGGTATACTATCAATAACTCAAAATGGTAACAATAAATGGAACAGTTGAACAATAACGAAAATAAGCATAATTATGTTTATCAATACAAATTTGAAACAACAAATTTTAATTGAAAAAAAAACACTAAACATTTCTGATGTTTTTTTCCACATTAAAAAAAACACTTTCAACACTGGGTTGTCTGGTCATAAATCTTAGTATTATTATAGAGAATATATTTATATTTTTGTGGAAATTAAAATATTATCAATAAACTTTCTACACTTCCAAAATGAAGTAGAAATTGTATATATAAAAAGACTGGCTTACAATTGATTATTTTTTATTAATAATTATTGAGATCATTTTTATATATCTGAAAACTATTCTGAAATGCAAAAATCTCACATTAACTAACAAATATACGGTAAAAAATCCTAATAAAACAGGTAAAATAGCGAAAATTGAAGAAAATAATACCTAATTGGGATAAAAATAATGGATCATCCAATCTTAGAGAGAGAGATAGTAGAATTAGCCGCAAACACTAATAAATAAGTTAAAAAGTTTAAACACTCACTTTTATTTTTATTTTATTTTATTTTGTGGTCCTTTACAAAAGTAGTAATTACGGTACATTTTTTTATTTTCTTAGTTCCTAAACCTATTTAAAAATTATGATTTTGCCCAAACACTGTTGCTTAAACTCACTTTCTTATTTTAATTACACTGAGTCCACAGCCCATCCATTCACTGAAAAAATTAACTCAATCAATAAGTAAATAATGCACGGTGTATCGTTTTTTTTTGTAATGCAGCACCAACGAATTGCGTTTTACCTGCAAGTCTCTCTGACTATGTAATTCTCCGATTCACACCAAGAATTTTAGTGATAGAGACAACTACTATAGACTAACCGAATGAGATGTTGGAAACATGTTAATATCGCCTAAGTTTGTTACCCTTGCGGTAAAAGTGTCATTATCGCTTGGTAACATCGAACAAATGCAAAATGGTGACATTTTAAAATGAGAATAAAATACAGCTGATGCAAAATACAGCATAAAAGTATATCATTATTCATAGTTAAAATAACAAAGGATACAAATATCTCAAGTCATATGGCTGTTTTAAAAACATTCCAACGACAAAAACAAACAACACACAAAAACTTCGATACAGGAATAAAAGTTGCACAACACTTTGATACAGAAAGCCAATCATGACCAGTAATCAACCACAACTTTACAGATAGTCGAGGCCCTCGGCAACAATAGAAGCGCCTTCACGCATTCTACGTTATGCTCAATTACGTCTTCTGGAGTAATCAATGTCAAGTTCTTCAAAACTTGGGCATTTTCCAGAAAGTACTTGATCACTTCCATCTCGTCTTCACTCCCGGTAAAGCCTTTAAATACGATTTCTTTGAGGTGGAACACAAAACAAGAAGGCACGTTATCAAATGCTAAGGTGTCAAATTTCATCCCTATACAAATCCCAACCTCCTAAAAAGTACATTGGATAACAAAAATCACTAGAGCATAAAGGGAACCCTCAATAATAAGAAGGAAAAAGAAGAAGAGACAAAAAGCGGAAAAATTAAAGGTTCTTAAAACAAGATCAACCCACTATTTACCTGCTCGATGTAGAGGGTTTCAAGGTATGGCGAGTTGCCTAAAAATTCTGGCAAAAGGTCATTTCCCGTATTAAGCTTCAAGTAAGTCAGATTACTAAACTTAGGTAGCACAACCTTACACAAGCGAATGACCTTCAACAAAAAAATATGTTAATTAATATTACTAGAATAATGAAGTCCATAGCTTCAAACAATCTAACTGCTGATTTGAAATCAATCTAAACATAAGGTGACATAGTGAGTGCGATAAGACATAACGTACCAACATTGATTGCCATGATAAGACCAGGGTTTCAACTTCGGAGATCCTATAAAGAAAATTATGAACAGCCCCGGAATAGAATTCCCCGAACTGATCATTATTAAAATGGCCCGCGTTAGGCCAAAGTTCAATCTCAGCTTTGATAAGATGGTCCATTTTGCTCACTTGATAAACTTTTGTCAAATAATCACGAAACTCCATGTGTTCAAGTGCAGGAGTATCAATCACAACATGATATTGAACACCGGTCAGGTAATAAGGCAAGAATTCCACCGTTAAGCTTTTGAGGAAACGTGCACTAATATTAATAACACGAACATCTTTCCCAATACAGTGACTCAAAGTTAGTTCTTCGAGGAGAGGGGAGCCAGATAGAAGACTCGTAATTGACATGTCATCAGATAGATGGAGTCCTCTAATATGGAGAGTTTTAAGTCTTGGTAAACAAGCAGAAAAAGGCATATGCACCCATCCTGTGATGTTAAGTTTTAGAACCACGAGTGTGTTGCCAAGAAATATTTCTGAAGGCAGTAGACCTGGATTATTTACTCCAATGCCAATATCAAGCTCTTGAACATTACACTGTGAAATAGCAATTAGCCATGCATTGACAAGTGAATCATCGTATTGACAGTTGAGATCCATTCGTATCCTTTGTAAGGTTGATTTGTCACGTAGTAGCAACATCCGAGTGACAAAGTTTGTGAATTTCCTATAAGCTAGTGTATCGCAATTAGGATTGGAACTATGTGGTAGATGACGATCATCAAAGTTCACATCGGTAACAAGGGTCCATGAGAGTTTCCATTTTTTTGATAAAACACTAGTCGCCACAGCTTCTTTCATTGTGAGACAAGAAAGGATTTTTGTAATAAGACTATCGGGTAAGTTTGTAATCCTGTCTTCATGTTGCCTTGCTGTGAACTCCATAGCTAGCATCTTTATAGAAATTCTTCTCAGATAGTCAGACTGCAAATAGAAAGAAGATATACTGTAATAAATAACTCGTCTGCAACCACAAAACAAATCGTCATGATACAACAAATCAGGGCTCAACTATATAAGTATATATTACTACTGCAAATATTTGAAGGCCGCTTTTCACCAAATATAGGAAAATAACAAATACTCCCTCCATCCCAAAACAACCGTCTACTTTCATTATATTCATTAATCTATGTATTACGAAATGAAACTACGGACATACTAGGCTTGTAGCTTCAGTGTAGTTCTTCTCCTCAAACCTCATTGCAATGCTTTTTAGATCTTGTAGTCCTTCTTGTCCAGAATAAGGAACATGTCTCACCAAAGTCTCCAGTCTGCAATAAAAAATAAAAAAACATTTTCATTTAACAGAAAAAAAAGGTTCCAGAAAAGAAACAGACACGACTGGTTAACACCTTATGGTGTCAAATGACCGGTAAAAGAAGGATAAATGTAAACACTCAAAAGTAAGACAAGAAATGAATAAAACAAAGACAAAGCAAAGTATATTCAATATTGTAGTAACTAAACCCAAATAAACTAACTAGTAACTACTATGCTATCCCTTCATTGCTATGCTCTTTACTACCCATTCCTGTGAAGAAACGTAATACTCACAATCTGTATTTGTTTCCCTCCTCGCGTTTATCTATATTTTGTTACCTTTAAAAGTGAACCTACCCCGTAATTAGCACACAAATTTTTACCCAAAAAAAGAGAGATGAAAACGCATATGGTTATAGCTTTAATATCCTTATAAATAACTCAAACAACCCCATTTTTATGTTCTCTATTCACATTTGACATAGAGGAACTTAATCCTTACAGTCATGTACACCTACAAACTACAACTTTTTTGAAACCAAAAAAATTAAATTCAAAAGCCAAAAGAAAAGAAATGAGAAAAAAGGAACTCACATCTTCTCGACCATCCTTTGGCAAGAACCATTCGGTAATTGAATCCTCCAATCACCATTGTCAATTGTGGCCTGAGCAGGCCACAAATTATTATAATTCATCACTGCCATTTTAATCAAAATGGGGTTAGCTAAGTAATTAACAGATTACACCTAACTATAAGCTCCAACAGAAAGGTGTTCAGCCGCACAAAAATAAAATACCATACATGAGGAAAAATAATTAATGTATAAATAATTATTATTCGACATTGTCTCGTATATACATACAGCTAAGTAATGATTTACGCATCATGCATACAAAACCGACAAAAACAATTTACATGCAATCACGTACTTTCTTTTAATATCACAATACAGCAAAGTAATTCATTACAGATTACGCAACTGCAAGCTTCAATTAATGTATTAAACAAAACCCCACCGGTCGAACAAAAAATCAAAGCAAAGAAGGAAAAGAAACAACTTTTCTCAGTTAAGTCATCCTATTTATGGCGTTTCAATATTAAAAAAAAAAGACAAAGTAATCATTTCTAGTTATAACACTCGTAAGCTTCGGTTAAACTGAAATACCATCAGTCAAACAAAAGACCGAGTAAAGAACGAAAAAATACATTTTTTTCGATCACAGTCTCAGCTTAAGTACAAGCAGAGAAATTACAATGAATTACATGCCGGGAAATTATTTATGCATAACTCTCGGCTTCAATTAATTTAAATTTCATTTGTCGACAAAAGATCAAGCACAAAATTGAGTCAGTGAGATACAAACATTCTTCAGAAAAGTAAGTCTTATGCCATTCCAAATCAAACTACAGCTAAGTAATTATTTACATATTATTACACAACTCTAAATTTAAGTTGACAGAAAATTTCCATATTGAAAAGAAACACAGATTAGAGATGAGAAATTATTATGATCGCCTTGTTATTTTTATTCCATTTAAAAACTACACTACACATAAACCTGAGCTTTAACTAAACAGAAATATATATCATAACAAATAAAAAAAGACTGAACATAAAATCAAACATTGGAACATAACGAAATTATAAACAAAGTCTCAGATAAACATATTTTTATCATTCGAACAAAACATCAAAAACAAAAATAAAAAAAACTACAAATAAGTTAAGATTATATATCTATATCTATCACACTCTCATTATAATTTATTTATTTTTAAAAACTAATAAACACATGCAGTTAATTACTGTTAGTTTATTACAAAGAATTCTACATAGCTCTAAGCTTTAATAAAATAAAATAAATGAATTAAAAGAAATGAATTACCGTCTGATCAAATTATATCTGGAAATTGATATGCATGAGTTTAGACTTTAGTAAAAAGTATTTGGACTAAATTAATTTAGAGGTAGAATAAATAAATAAAAAAAAGGCAAATGAATATGAATATAAGATAGATACACGTGTATATGCATTTATGTATATTTTAAAATTAAATGCTATGAGAAAAAAATTTGGAAAAAGACAAATGTATTTGTATTTGTATTTGAAAAACTAGTCCATAATTATATAACTTGTTACATTAGAGAATCTTTAAATGTATTCGTATATGTTTATTTCACAATAAATAAATAAAAACGGTTTACTAACGGAAAATTATTTACGGGGAAAAGTTTTTCGGTGAAATCTTCTGTTGTTTTCTTTTCATTTGTGGATATTTGGCGCGTAAAAATTTTCCACGTAAAATTTAATTGAGGTTTGTTATGTCGGTTTTTCAGGTTTAGACAAATTAAACGCATTAATAAACAAATATGTTCCTACTTTAAAACATATTATATGATGATCAAAATCAAAGTACATACAAAAATAAGCTTGGAAAAGTTTAAAAAAAATTAATTAATGATTAGAAATCACAATAATTTTGATCGGAAAAAAACTAAAATTTATTCATTTAATTTTAAAAAACTAAAACTCTTTTTCCTTTTTAAAAAGTAACTCCGTCTATCATTTTCTATTTCCTCCATCTTCATTTCTGATGAATCCTATTACTTTTTTATTCATTTCTATTGAGATAGTCAAACACACACATATATTATATATACACACACATATATGTGTGTACATGCACGCACGCGCATGTTAAGTTTTATATATATATAAATAAGTATATTCAAAAAAAAAAATTGTGCGACTCATGATTGATTTATTTATTTATTTTAGTGTAGTAGTTATATGGTAAGCGATATATAGTATATGGAAGTTTCACTATATAAAGTATTGTATTATGATAGTGGCCGTTATCATTGTAATACCATATTAATTTTTGTAATTACGTTTAACCAATTATTCAAAAAATATAATCTATTCGTAAATATTTAGTTACCCTCATTTTACACCAAACACAAAATGAGCTAAGCTTAGTCATTTTAAAAAATGGAAAGAAAAGAAGTTAGACATAAAGTTGGGAATTTGTATCAAATTTATTTTTTCAAAATTTATATTATTTATTTTATTTTCCACCCACCAACAAGATGGCTTAAATAAATGATATTTAAACTTAATGGAGGCAACCAAGTAAAAACTAAAAAAAAATAGAATAAATATTGTACTGTTGTGATACATTGTATGTGGTTGTCCATATTCATGTATATGTTGCATACATTGTATGTGGTTGTCCATAATACTATTACAAACACAATGCATCGTTTTCATTCTAAACACTCAATTTCTTATTTAATTATAGAGAAAAATATTAGGTGGGACCGCATATTCATTCACTTAAATAGTTGACTCAATCAATAAATAGTACTTTAATTAGTACAATACTATATTTTAATTTAATGGTCGTCTTATTATGTAATAAGTAAGAACTCAATCAATATTTTCTTTTTCTGAATGTTCACTATTTTCAGTGAAGTGTTTTTGAGATAGAAGATGTAAATACAAAAATTACTAAAACTTGGTACATTTGTCTGCTCAAATTAACAAATTTTAACAGTAGTATTTGAGTTGATTTTTAACCAAAAAACATAAGTTTTACAGGAGAAATGCACCGTTTCATTTTTTATTTTATTTTTATTTCTTATTTCTTAGAGTTGTTCATCTCTTCTCAATTCTTTGCAAATATACTACCTATTAAAACTCAACAAAAAAAGGAAACGTATTTGAATAATATTGCTGCATATCAGTACGAACATAAACAGGCTTAAGCCCAGAAGTAATTATCTCTAAATGCTAACCGAATGAGTTGTTGGAAACATGTTAATTTCGTCTAAATTTGTTACCCTCAAGGTAATAACGTTATTAACGTTTGGTTTAAATGCAAAATTGCGACGTTTTAAAATGAGAATAGAATACAGCTGATGCAAAATGCAGCATAGAAGTATCATAATTCATAGTTAAAATAACAAAGGATACAAATATCTCAAGTCATATGGCTGCTTTAAAAACATTCCAACCCACAAAAACAAACATCACACAAAAACTTCGAGAATAAAAGTTGCACAACACTTTGATACAGAAAGCCAATCATGACCAATAATCAACCACAACTTCACAGATAGTCGAGGCCCTTGGCAACAATAGAAGCGCCTTCACGCATTCTACGTCATGCTCAATTACGTCTTCTGGAGTAATCAATGTCAAGTTCTTCAAAACTTGGGCATTTTCCAGAAAGTACTTGATCACTTCCATCTCGTCTTCACTCCCGGTAAAGCCTTTAAATACGATTTCTTTGAGGTGGAACACAAAACAAGAAGGCACATTATCAAATGCTAAGGTGTCAAATTTCAACCCGTCATTAAACCCATCAGCCTAAAAAGTACATTGGATAACAAAAATTACTAAAGCATATATATGGAATCCTCAATAATAAGAAAGAAAAAGAAGAAGAGACAAAAAGCGGAAAAATTAAAGGTTCTTCAAACAAGATCAACCTACTTTTTTTACCTGCTCGATGTAGAGGGTTTCAAGGCGTGGTGAGTTGCCTAAAAATTTTGGTAAAAAGTCCGTTCCCGTATTAAGCTTCAAGTAAGTCAGATTACTAAACTTAGGCAGCACAACCTGACACGAGCAGATGACCTTCAAACAAAAAAATGTGTTTAATTATATCAAGAGAATAACAAAATATTACTAGAATAATGAAGTCTGTAGCTCTAAACAATCTAAGTGCCGATTTTAAATCAATCTCAACAAAGGGTGACACAGTGAGTGTAATAAGCCATAACGTACCGACGTTGATTGCCATGCCAAGACTAGGATTTCAACTTCAGATATTCCATAAAAAAATTCATGAACAGCCTTAGAATACATTTCCCTGAACTGATGACTATGAAAATGGTCCTCTATAAACAAAAGTTCGACCTCAGCTTTGATAAGATGGTCCATTTTGCTCACTTGATAAACTTTTGTCAAAAAATCACAAAACTTCAAGTGTTTAAGTGCTGGGGTATTGATCACAATATGATATTCAAAATTGTTTAGCCTATCTGGTCGAGAATAAGACAAGTACTCCACCGTTAAGCTTTTGAGGAAACGGGCACTAATGTTAATAACACGAACATCGTTCCCAACACAGAGACTCAAAGTTAGTTCTTCGAGGAGAGGAGAGCCAGACAGAAGATTCGTAATTGACATATCATCAGAAAGTTGGAGTCCACTAATATAGAGAGTTTTAAGTCTTGGTAAACAAGCGGAAAAAGGTATATGCACAAATCCTGCCATGTTAAGTTTTAGAACCACGAGTGTGTTGCAAAGAAATATGCCTGAAGGCAGTAGACCTGGATGATTTATTGCAATGGTAATATCAAGCTCTTGAACATTATTACACTGTGAAATAGCAATTAGCCATGTATTGACAAGTGAATCATCGTATCTGCAATGGCAATCCACTCGTATCCTTTGTAAGAATGATTTGTCACGTACTAGCAACATCCGGCTGACAAAGTTAGTAAATTTCCTATAAGCTGTTGCACCACAATTAGGACTGGAATAATGTGATAACCGATGATCATCAAAGTTCAAATTGGTAACAAGGGTCCATGAGCTTTTCCATTTTTTTGATAAAATACTAGTCGCCACAGCGTCTTTCGTTGTGAGACAAGAAAGGATTTTTGCAATAAGACTCTCTGGTAAGTCTGTAATCCTGTCTTCATGTTGCCTTGTTTCCAACTCCTTGGAAGTTTTTTTGTATTTTGAGAGCGGGCTCATGACTCCTGCAGGTGCATTGACCAATGGAAGATAATATTTAGTGACAAAAAAGAAGAAAAAATAACAAAGCAATAAAGGGACAATGAGAATAGGAGAAAATGCATAAGTTATGAAATCAAGCAACAAAATGAAGAACATCATTTTTCACCACATGTTGTATAGGATATTGATGTGGAAGCTGAGAAAACCTTAGTATTAAACTATTAATCAGGGTTGACACGTGTTTAACCAATATCAAAACATCTAGTATTAATCGCAGCAGCATACGAAAACATGGCGCCTCGGCGGGGCATAGACGGATGCAAGCGGGAATTTATAATCCATAGGATCAAAGTTTCTAGTACGAGAACATAACCCAAGTTCGTCTCCAAAACTTGTTTCCTAGCTTAAGAAAGCTTTCTGGTTAACTATAGCTCGATAAATTGCATACATTGGGTTGTCTTGTTATAAATCAATGAATCATAGTATTACTACAGAGAACAAATATTTTATGAAAATGAAATTATTTTTTTATAAACCTTCTACACTTCCAAAATGAAGTAGAAATGTAAAGAGATGAGATAAACTAAACAAGCCCCAGCTAAGATACTAGTAATAAAGGGCATGACACAACATTCTCTAATTTCCATGTTGTGCTCTAGTTGATTAATAATCATAGCACCCTTAATATTGTCGAACTATCACAAGATGGAAAATGAATAAATTTATCAGTAAGTTCGTAATACATGTATAGCAAGAGCTGAAGGAAATATCTAACTAGGGTATGGATGATCCAATCTGAGAGAGAGAGAGAGTAGGTGCTAGCCTGACGGAGGTTTTGGGCTCTGCTCTATAATGAATCCTACGAGTACATACATTCACCTTCTATACTTGAAATCTTGACCAATAATATGTCAAAATGGAAACAAATTAATGGTGTTAGCAACCTCACCTCTTTCAAACAACAATTGTTTCATGAATTCAATAATTTCTCAGTCGTATCAATATCAATATTAGTATGTCTTCTCTTATACTAGGAAGCCTTCTATGATATAAGTATCAGCTAAACTAGATCTTTTAAGTTGGATAAAGTAGCCGAAAAACTATTCATGACAATTTCACCTGCATCAGGGGGATTATTGTTGGATGGCAGAAAATTGGCAGTAGGATTTTGTGATTTCGATCCCATAGTTATCATCTTTATAGAAATTCTTCTCAAGTAGTCAGACTGCAAATAGAAAGAAGATATACTGTAATAAATAACTCGTCTTCAACCACAAAACAAATCGTCATGATGCAACAATTCAGGGCTCGACTATATAAGTATATATTACTACTGTCAACATTTGACAGGCCACTTTTCACCAGATATAGGAAAATAACAAATACTCCCTCCAGCCCAAAACAACCGTCTAATTTCATTATAATATACATCATATTCATTTATCTATGCATTACGAGATGAAACTATCCGCATACTTGGCTTGTAGCACTAGTGTAGATCTTCTCCTCAAACCTCATTGCAATTCTTTTTAGATCTTGTAGTCCTTCTTGTCCAGAATTAGGAAGATGCCTCACCAAAGTCTCCAGTCTGCAATAAAAAATAAAAACTCACTTTCATTTCACAGGAAAAAAAGGTTCCAGAAAAGAAACAGACACGACTGGTTTACAGTGGCAAATGACCATTAAAAGAAGGATAAATGTAAACACTCAGAAAAGTAAGTCAAGAAATGAATAAAACAAAGACAAAATAAAAGTATAGTGTAGTAACTACTAACTAATCCCAAATAAACTAATAAAATTTTCATTATAACAGATAAACGAAATGTTACAGAAAGTCAACAAAATCTGCCAACAATACTATCCTCCGTCAGAACGCATAATAAACTAATTGTTACACTAATCCCGTCACTGCTCTGCTCTTTACTACCCATTTCTTTAAAGAAACATTATACTCACAATCACCTCCTTGCCTCCATATTTTGTTTCCTTTAATGCTGGTGCTAATAAATAAAAAGTGAACCCACCCTGTAATTAGCACCCAAATGTAATTATAGCTTTAATATCCTTATAAACAGCTCAAACAACCCCATCTTTATATTCTCTAATCCTCACAAGTCACAACCCATTTACCAAACATCTTTATTAAGAAATGAACTGCATTCGTGTACAAGCAACAAACTACCACTATTTTGAAACAAAAAAAAAAAAAAAAAAATCAAAAGCCAAAAGAAAAGAAATGAGAAAAAAGGAACTCACATCTTCTCGACAATCCTTTGGCGAGAACCATTCGGTAATTGAATCCTCCAATCACCATTGTCAATTGTGGCCTGAGCAGGCCACAAATTATTATAATTCATCACTGCCATTTTAATCAAAATGGGGTTAGCAAAGTAATTAACAGATTACACCTAACTATAAGCTCCAACAGAAAGGTGTTCAGCCGCACAAAAATAAAATACCATACATGAGGAAAAATAATTAATGTATAAATAATTATTATTCGACGTTGTCAATTCGTATATATATACAGCTAAGTAATGATTTACGCATCATGCATACAAAACCGACAAAAACAATTTACATGCAATCACGTACTGTCATTTAATATCACAATACAGCAAAGTAATTCATTACAGATTACGCAACTGCAAGCTTCAATTAATGTATTAAACAAAACCCCGTCAGTCGAACAAAGGATCAAAGCAAAAAAGGAAAAGAAACAACTTTTCTCAGTTAAGTCATCCTATGTCTGTCGTTTCAATATTAAAAAACCCCGGCAAAGTAATCATTTCTAGTTATAACACGTGTAAGCTTCAGTTAAACAGAAATACCATCAGTCTAAACTCTAAACAAAAGACCGAGTAAAGAACGAATATAGACATTTTTTTTCGATCACAGTTTCAGCTTTGGCACAAGCAGAGAAATTGCTTTGAATTACATTCCGAGCAATTATTCACAAGCTATGCATAACTCTCAGCTTCAATTGATTTGAATTTCATTTGTCGACAAAAGATCAAGCACAAAATTGAGTCAATGACATACGAACATTCTTCCGAAAAGTAAGTATTACGCCATTCCAAATCAAACTACAGTTAATTAAGTAATTAATTATTAACATATTACACAACTCTAAATTTAAGTTGACAAAAATTCCATCAGTCTGAACACAAATTGAAAAGAAACACAGATTAGAGATGAGAAATTATTATGATCGCCTTGTTATTTTTATTCCATTTAAAAACTACACTACACATAAACCTGAGCTTCAACTAAACAGAAATATATATCATACAAAAAAAAAAAAAACTGAACATAAAATCAAACATTCTACGAAATTATTTAATCAACCTAAACACTACAAATAATGTCTCAGCTAAACATAAATTTCATGATTCGAACAAAACATCATATCATGTAAAATAAAAACAACTACAAAAAAGTTAAGATTATCTATCTATCACTCTCATTATAAATAACGAAAAAAAACTAAGCTAATAAACACATGCAAATTAATCAATCAAAAAAAAAAAAAAAAAAAAGAGAAAAGAGGAATGGATTACCGTCTGATCAAAATCAGGTGGAGCAATAATTAATAAATTATATCTGAAAATTGATATGCATGTGTTTATAAGTGAAAAGTCTTTGAAATAAATTAATTTAGAGGTATAATAAAGGTCATTAAAGAGAAATTACAAAAAAGAAAAATTAAAAGGCAAAGCGTTACGATAGTGGCTTCTTCTAATTAATTAATCTAAAAATGTTAAAATCTCTTTGTATTTGAAAAACTACTCCATCATTTTATACTTGTTACATTAGATAATGTTTAAATCCATGAGTCTGTTTGTTTCACATTAAAAAGGTTTAATTAGTAACCAAAAATATTTATTTACGTGGAAAAGTTTCTCGGTATTGCATTTCATTTATAAATGTTTGGCGCGTAAAAGGTTTTCGACGTAAAATTTTATTGAAGTTCAAGTTATGTTGGTTTTTCAAGTTTAGACAAATTATGCACATAAATTGTACGAATATGGTTCATATTTTAAAGCATATTATAAGATGAACAAAATTAAAGTACAAAAATAAATAAGGTTGGAAAAGTTTAAAAAAATTAATGATTAAAAATCATAACTATTTTGACCGGAAAAAAAAAGCTAAAACTTGTTCATTTAATTTAAAAAAAACTAAAACTCCTCCTTTTTAGAAAGTAACTCCGTCAACTATTTTTTCTTTCATTCATATTTATTTCCGATGAATCCCATTACTTTTTATATATATACATGTTGAGTTGTATGCAAATATAAATAAGTATATTAAAAAAAATAAAACGTGGGACTTATGATTTTTTTTTTGATTTTTTGTGCCAAAAGGTATGGATCCATATTAGATGAAGATCTTGATTTACAACCGTGTCACGATCAAGTCTACAAAATATTTGAAAGAAGGTATAATTTTGGTTTTAGTTACTATATGTTAAAGAGATATAAGTATACTTTTGAAGTCTCACTGTATTATATATTAGTGTATCTGTTCATGTCATGCGTGTTGTGACGCGTAAAACTGTATAATTTGAAATATGATTAAATTGTTACTAAATTATTTAAAAAAAATATCCATGTAATCTCAATTCTAGTAAAAAAAAACACTACTAATCTTAAAAGAAGAAATAATAATACCTGAGAGAGAGAGAGATTGCAGAGAGGAGAGAGGATGGAATTTCAGGTTGATAAAAATATATAGTTTTAACATTTATTGTGATTAGCTATTTATCTAAACAGTTTTTTTTTTATAATTATTACCAAGTTTAAAGGTTTTTGATAATTATTTGTTTCAATCCTTTATAACTATTCTTCACGAAACTATTAGTATAGATATATAATATTATACATAGTGATCGGCAACATTATAAATGGAATGATTTATTTAATTTTTGCATTTATGTTCAACCAATCACAAAAAAAATAAAATTTGTAATTTACTCGTAAAAATTTGGTTACCCTCGTTTTTACACCAAAATAAACTGAGCCAAGCTTAATCGTTATAAAAATTGAAAAGAAAAGAACTTAGACATAAAGTTGGGAATTTGTATCGAATTTATTTTTTTTGAAATTTATTTTACTTTTCACCCACCAAAAAAGATGGCTAAAATAAACGATAACATGCGATCTAATTATAACATAAAGGACACAACTAAGTAAAAATTAATAAATACTAGATTAAATATAGTACAATTTAAAGTGAACGACTAAACGATTAATTAAATAAATAAATAAATTAGGATGGAAATTACTACTTGTTACGAGAATTAAACTTAATAAGAGAAACTAATAGCAGCGACGAAACTCAATTTTTGAATACATCCCGCTATTAAGATCCGATATTGTCATTACATACAACATCTCGCCGCTGCCCGATCATCTTAACACAACGCTTGAAGATCGCCACAAAGTCTTTCAAGCATTATTAGTGCGTAAATGTGTAGAAGCATTTTTAACGGGGTTGCGGAGGAGCGTCCTTGAGGAATTTGGAGGCGCGAACCTAGTTTTAACTGCCTAAAATTAAAAATGAGACGACAAGAAAGCTGTTTTTTTTATTAACTTCACGCTCTCTTGTTTTTAAAAATAAAAATTTAGTTTCAACTATTGTTTATAAAACTCACATGTACCAACATTCAAATCACACAATTTCAATTACCCTAGCTATCTACAAATCACTCCAATAAATTTTTCGATAACGTATCTCAGTATCCCCATAACCTCTCTTCATGCGATCAACTTGACTCCGATGAGGCCAAGTCCGAAGCGTTTCAGTTTTTCCAAGTAACTTATGCTCATGGCTGTCATCGAACAAAAAAAATCCTCACATCGATGTTCAAGAAATAAATAAACTGATCTTAAATATATCATGATAGCGTATATAATATTGTACTACCATAAGATTGTTGAAATGATCCCCGAGATCGGTTAGACTCTGCAAACTTCTCAATGGTGGCATCTAACGATCGATACTTCTCCGCCAGTTTGTAGTGCGTGACAACAGTACGACACTGAAATTAATAGATATCTAATATATGTTTATTATACAAAGACGTACCCAAAATAATTTCTACAATAATGAGTTGAAAATAGTGTAGTAAGCTCTTCATCCCAGAAAATCCAAACACTAATGACAAATTTATCTTAATACTAATAGAAAAAGAAAACAGGTCAATGTATTTTTTTTCTTTTTTGTTTATAAAAACAAATCCAGTAACCCAGTAAATATTAGGACAAAGAAGAAGTAGAAATGCATACGAACATGTTCGAAGTGAACAAATATAACATAAGACGTTTTAAGCATATCCTAAGCAAGATCTACACATTAACCACATGGAAAATAAAATAAAAACCTTTTCAATGATAGTTATTTTAAGTAAAAATATTACTATGACTTACAACAGGCTCACCTTGCCCGAGCAAAAGTGGTCGGTATGGCTGATACCTGAGTATACCATGCTCACCACCAATGTTCGAATCCTATCGCATGCGAAGTAGATTTACCTTCAAATAAGGGTTATTAATTATATAAAAAAAAAAAAAAGGCTGACCTTGCCCCAAAATAAGTTAAATTACATTTAAGCATACATTTCATATTTTTACAATAAAATAAGTATTAGTTTCGTTTTCTAGATAGACAGACTGTCTTTGATGATTTGATCATCAGTTGATGTTCTTAAAAAAATTTGTTTAATTTTAATAGCAAAACAGAAACCTGACAGAAAAATAAGAACTAGTTAGATGAATATTACACTTTCCATAGTTATTACTCCATTCATGGCCCAGCTGCCATTTGGTTCTTTTTTTGTTTTTTAGAACCCTTCATAATAAATTGACATTTTCCAACTTGATTCCTTTGCTTAGCCATACAAATACACACACCATAAATACATACACATACATACATATCCACACACATAAAGTTGAGCTCAAAACTTGTTCCAATTTAATACAAGTAGTCTAGTAGAATGGAGAGCCTAAACTCTTTCAAGGGCTATGGCAAAGTGGACCCTATCGAAGAACAATCTTTCCGTCGCAAAACCCATCGCCGCATTATCATCATCGCTGTCTCCTCCGTCCTCCTCCTCACCATTATCATTGGTGCTGTTGCCGGAACAGTTGTTCACAACCGTAAAAACACCACGTCAGCATCAGCAGACCCGAGCCCGGAGGCTGCACTCAAGGCGGTGTGTGGGGTCACGTTGTACCCTGACTCGTGCTCTTCAAGTATCGGTTTGTTGGATAACTCTTCCACCACTGATCCCGAGCAGCTGTTTAAGTTGTCATTACATGTAGCGCTCAATGAGCTGAACAAAGTTGCGTCTTTTCCACAGGTAAGTTACTAACTTCCATCTACCTGGCAAACGATTGCTTGATGCAGCTTTTTAAACAAATAAAATGTTTTTTCTTTTGGTCTAGAAAAAATTATAGAGTTTTTATTGAGAGCTTTAAAGTTCCTAGCCTTTTCAAGTACAGATTCCAAAAGAGCTCGGTTTTAAGCTGGTGAACTATGAACCAAATGTTATGAAGTGACAAACTTAAACTTGAAAGCTGCAACCAAACAAGACCCAAGGCCACTTGCTTAAGCAACTGAAGATTTCAATCTAAAGCTTCAATTTTCATATATTAAACTGTAATCAAATTATATTGAAACATACAAGTGAATTCAATGCATTTGGTAAAAAAAATACTGTAAAGAGGCTTTGTGCCAAGTTTCATGTTAAGCCATAATTGAGATTTGAGTGTCATCTGCTTCTGTTTATTTCTTGCAGACTCTCATTTCCAAGATAGACGGCCAGAACGTAAAATCCGCTTTAGCAGTTTGCCAAGACATGATCGAAGACTCCATCGACCATGTCCAGGATTCAATATCGTCCTTAGACGTCAGATCCCAAGAGAAGAAGACATCGACTGCCAGGATTGAAGATCTCAGGACCTGGCTGAGCACATCCCTTACAGATCATGAGACGTGTTTAGACGCTCTAAGGGAAGTTAACTCTACAGTTTCTGAATCTGTTCTTGAAGAAGTTACCGGAATCATGAAGAACTCGACGGAGTTTACCAGTAACAGTTTGGCTATTGCCACGAAAGTGCTAGGAGTTATGTCTACTTACAAGTTTCCGATTCACCGAAAGCTTCTAGAAGAATCGGATTCTACGTTTCCGTCTTGGGTGCGTGCTGCGGATAGGAGACTCTTGCAAAAGAATAACAAGTCGGTATGTGATCTGACTGGATTTTAAACAAAATTCTGGCCTTGTTTGGTTGCACCTTTTAAACTTAGCTTTCAGCTCTCTTTTTTATTGTATGAAAAAGTTAGAATGTAGTTTGTTAAACAGTTTAAAAAAATAGACTGTTTTTTTTGGCTTTTTTGCCTGAAAAACATAAAGTATAAAGTCTCAATGAAGTTGGTTTCTCTCAACAAAAATCGGCAAATTTATGGCCTCGTTCGTTGAAGCTTTAGAGCTCTACTTTTTTACTTATTGTTGCTTCGTTTGGTTGAATAATTAAAGAAAGTGAGATTTCATGGTGCTTCTGCCTGAAAAAACTAGAAGCTTTAAACTTAATGAACCTGACTTTTTTTTTCCGATCGACCTAAAAATCCAGTTAACTTGCCACCCACCCATATACAATCTTTTAAGTTCTCTATCTTTTTAGTATTTTGCCTACTCATTTGGCCAGCTTGAAAGACCATTTTTCGCCCAGAAAAGCTAAAGTTTTTAGCTGGAGACACTCAATTATTTTCTCAAATTAAAAACCCTCATGAAGCTTAATTGCTTAAAGTTGCAGCCAAACAACATGTATTTGATTTTTTAAACAGAGAGTAATATAGCCTGATATTGTTCATAGGTAGTGCCGGATGTGACGGTGGCACTGGACGGGAGCGGGGACTTCAAGACAATCAACGAGGCGTTGGAGATGGTGCCGACGAAGAGCAAGACAAGGTTTGTGATATACATAAAGACCGGAGAATATCATGAGTTTGTAAATATGAACAAATCGTTACAAAATGTAATGATGTACGGAGATGGGATGTATAAGACTATCGTCGCGTTTGACCGCAACTATGGACATGCTCGTATTCCGACATTCTCCACGGCCACTTTAGGTAATTCTCAACCTTCACCTGGATTTTATGAAAAGTACAACTTCTAGTTGGTCATGTTTATACATTTGATCCAACAGTTTTACTGAAAAAAGATATGTAGGGTAAATTAATGAAATCTTACATATTTTAATTATAAAAGCAATTGTATTGAAAGTAGGGAGTTTGCCATGTCTTTCGTTCCCATAAACACAAGCATGAGTTTTATTAAATAATTCTTGAACTTAAAAAAACAAACTGGATTATTATTTTTTAAGGACAAAAAGAAAATTGGAGTATAACTAATATTTATGGAGCAGAGTGAGTAGGGCTAATTTAAAGTTGGCCGGCTTTGACCAAACACTAAATGTTGGCTATGGACCTATGGTGATATTATTATGTGTTAGATGATGGGGGGTCATGCACATTAATAAGAATGAAAAAGACACATGCAGGCTAATTACCAAGAGTTTAATTTAGATTTAATTAATTTGGATTTAAGGATGACTGATTTCTTGCAGATCGATTTGCAAAGATACCTACAAGTTTTTTCTTCTAATTTTTTCAAGTTTGGTGTTTAAGGAATTTAAAACTCTTCTAGGGTGTCATTCTTTAACAAATAATAATAATATGAATGAGCTTCTGAAATAAATAAAAAAAGGAATGACAGAATTAGCAGCTGAGCCTGATCAGTATGATGATAGACTTAATAGTGAATCAATTATTAGTTTACTTAAGGACCAATTAAAATATCAGTCAGTATCAAGTCTTAATCTCTATATATAGTACTAACCTATCAATATTGATTTATCATGTGAGAAGTTAGATAGTCAAGGTGCTTAGGACCACCTTATCAATGCCACACACCACTTGGAAAATGAAACATTAGTACTAATTTCATTATTTATGCATGTGTGACAATCAGCTGTTACCGGAAAGAATTTCATTGCGATGGACATGGGGTTCAAGAACACCGCAGGTGCGATCAAGGAACAAGCAGTGGCACTCCGATCAGGTTCTGATCTCTCCGTCTTCTATCGCTGCTCTTTCGACGCTTTCCAAGATACTCTCTACCCTCACTCTAACCGACAGTTCTACCGCGAATGTGACATCACAGGTATTACACACAACCACATTCACAATATATATATATATTTGTACTAATCTACACATTATAAAATCCTAAAGGAACATCCAAATTGTCAGGCAAATAAAACATACATAAAATCTTGCACTTATGTCATTCCCTGTTAAGTGTCCAGTATTTGATGTCTCAAATTAAGTGCTTTTTTATAATAAAAAAAAACAGGTCGCTAATTTTACATTTGTGTCTGCCACCTTTTTTTTTAGAATATCACTTAACTTTACTTATATATAGTAAAAGAGTAAACTCGGAAAATAACAACAAATATTTTGTAATGGTAATGTCACCTTAAATAGTTGGGGTAGTAATTAGTAGAAGCGATGCAACAAGTAAAACATGTAACATTTGATACGAAGAGTCGCACTATTTTGATCTTAGTAGAACTGATACTACCAAACTCAGATGATTTTCATAATATTTATAATATTTAACGTAGTGACGATAATTACTGCTGATAATTACAGGCACAATAGATTTCATTTTCGGAAACGCTGCTGTCGTCTTCCAGAAGTGCAACTTACTGCCAAGACAACCATTGCCGAAGCAGTTTGTCACCATTACAGCCCAAGGCAAAAAGGACCCTAACCAAAACACCGGAATATCCATTCACACGTCGACTATTTCCAATCTAGACGACCTCTCCGCCCCAACTTACTTAGGCAGGCCGTGGAAAGATTACTCTACCACTATTATTATGCAGACAACTATCGGTTCATTTATAGAACCAACTGGTTGGGTCGAATGGACCCAAAATGTTGAGCCTCCTAACACTATATTTTACGGGGAGTATGAGAACAATGGGCCAGGTGCTAGTGTTAGTAATCGGGTTACATGGGCCGGATACATGCCCAGTATCTCACCGAATCAGGCCTCAAAGTTCTCGGTTTTGGACTTCATCGATGGACTGGCTTGGCTACCCGAGACAGGTGTTACATTCGACTTATCTTTAAATTAAAGATTGGGTAATTGTTTGGTATTGGGCTAAGACTATGTTGGGGGTCTATTGGTTTTATTGCTTGTTTAACTTCCTTTTAGTCATACTTTTACAACTGCAAAACGGTTTGTTACAGATATAAAATTGAAAATGTAATTGCTGTTATGTATTCATTGTTTGATGCGGAACTATAACAAGTGATTTGTGATTCTGTAATCTTTTTCTGGCTGCAATTTGTGAAAAAATAAAGCTAATTTCATTGAATCTGATTAAAAAACTAGGTTCATCCAATGTGCAAATTATAAGCACAGGTTCATCCTAATCCAGTGTACAATTTATTGTTTTTCAGTCCGGAAAATCATTACTCTTGGCTTTCAAGCCGATCATCTAGATTTAATGTGAAATCTACATCTCCAAATATACTGTGACGACCCAGATTTTCATGAAGGAATTTATGTGGTGCGGTGTTGTGCGCCAGTCCCACATCGCCCAGATATGAGAGTACTCGTGTGGTATATGAGGTTAAAGATCCATTTACTATCAACAAGGCATTTTAAATCCGTGCAGCACAATAGCGATGACGGTACACAGTTAAGCGTGCTTAGCTAGCTTGGAGTAGTACCAGGATGAGTGACCCCACTGGAAAGTTGTGCCAAAGCGGAAAATATTGTTGATACGGGCATGATGGTTCGGTCCGTGGGGCCGGGTCGTTACATATACTTTCTTTAGTTGAGTATTAATCCGTATCAGTTCCTTAAGACGGCGATAATACATGTTATTTTGCAAAGCATATCTTGATAGTCGCCTAATCGGTAAAAGCATGGTCTGAATTCGATTAAAAAAAAACTCAAAATCCAAACTAGAAATGTATCAAAAGTGAAGTCGATTCTGCATAGTATGAAATTATATTCCATCATAACCGATAAATGCAATGTTACAAATCTTGAGGAAATCAGTATCCTTTAATAATCCATATGCATATGTGAGCTATATATATCCAAAAAGCGGGAACTTATGTATCTAATATTATAGAAATTCAAATAGGTTAGATGTTGCCTAATGTATTTAAACCAATTTTTTAAAACGCGATTAATTCCTAGTAAAAAAACTCGATTCAAACCTCTATAAAAGTTCGATTAAAAGCTTAAAAAACTTTTTTAGATCACTAAAACCTTACGATTTTTAAACGCTTTTGCTAAGATTTTGTTTTTTAAAACACCGACTAAACCCAGAGGGTAGTGAGTTTTAATAACGCATACTCCTATAAAAAGGAGGGGAAAAGTGTAAAAAAATGGAACACAGGGCACGACCTGCATTGGATCTAAAAAAAAAACTAAAAATCCAAACTAGAATTGTATCAAAAAGTGAGGTTGATTGCAAAAATGATATTATATTCCATCGTAACCGATGAATGTGATGCCACATAAAGAGTGATAATAAAACGGGAGGGTAGTGAGTGATAATAACGCATACTATGAAAAGTATGCTAAAAGCGTAAAAATTAGAGAACACATGACCATTTAGCATATAAACCAAAAGTATATGCCCGTGTTTTTATCTACTTAAATTGTTGGTTTTCTGTACTTTTGTACATCATACTTGTTGAACTTAGAGTCCAATAATAATTTTGATTATAACTTTGATTATGCGTTTAATGATTTTACGATTTCAATGATATAATGCTTGTCTTGTCCAAAAATAGAAAACGTATATTTCAGGTCTTTAAATGATAGAGCATTCGATAACGAAGCCAACGGTTCAAGCGGAACCAAAATCGGAGCTAAAACGAAGAAGATACAAGCTTTCGAAGAAGTCCGAAAAACTGCCAGAAGAACAGTCGACCGATCGACTGGACAAAAACGACCGATCGTTTTTGGTCCAAATTCTTCCAGTGAGCAGGTCGAAAAAACGACCGATCGTTTCTCATAAACGACCGATCGTTTTCTAGAAAACGACCGATCGACTGTAGAAAACGACCGATCGTTTTCTGCAGAAGTCGAAAACAGCTTTTCAGCTTTTTCTGGAAAATGGCTGTTAAAAACCTTCAACCACTTCCAACGGTCATAACCCAGAAAAACAGACCTTTGGTCTTTATATACAAGCTCAATCTCTCTTCCAAACCACCAATAACAATTACAATCAATCCTTCAAACTCTCTCATATACAAAAACCCAAAATCACCATTTTGGTGATATACTTCGAAAAGAGAGAAAGTGAAGATAAAGAGATACAAGCTCCAACAAAGATCAAACATCATCGAAACCACATATTAGCTTATTTTAGAAGCAATCAATTGTGGGTGTTGTTTCAATTTTCAATAAAATTGTAAAGAGCATTTTTATAAGCTCATTGTGAGTGAGTGTTTGAGTAGAAGCTTTTAAGCCAAAGTGTTGGTTAAAAGTTCTAGGTTAAACACTTGAGTACTCATAGATTGAGGGGAGTCGTTGACTCATTAGACGTGTACGCTTGCACTTGAATCAAGAGTAGGAACCTCGGGTAGAGGGTGAGCTCAATAGGATTTGTAAATCGGGAAGATCATTTTTAGTGAAACACTCGGTAGTACCGAGGAGAGGACGTAGGCCATTTGCCGAATCTCTATAAATCCCGGTGTCATTTTCTTTCCCTTACTATTTACTTTCCGCAACTTAATTATTGCTTATTTCTTGCATGCGTTTAGAACTTCTAGTATTATATTGTCTTTTGTTAAACGCATAAACTTAGAATTGCGATAGTTGGGTGATTAGTTGCACATAAGTTTAATTAGGCCAAAAACGCCTAGAAACCTTATTCACCCCCCTCTAAGGTTTAGCCGCACACGGGCCAACAATACTATTGAATTTTTGCGATTTTGTACATCATATTACCAGATTATGTAATTAGTATACCATACTATCATTTTTTTTATGTTTTTATACACTTCCGTCCAATAAAATTAAAAATTCCGTTCAAAAAGAATAGTTGGTAAGAAAACAATTCATCAATTGCCCTAAAGTTTAAGCTAGACTTGAAAATTTAAACGGGTTTGTAATGTGGTATGGAACGAGAATGATACATTTGATCTCAGTATGCTGCATGGATCAACCTATGTGATATGTGATAAATTATTTTACGAAAATATATATATAATCAGTGAAAATTGAAAAATAAAAGACGTTAGTGTAATGTATTTATTGAATAATATAATATGGTATCGCAAATTGTACAAAATGCAAAAGAGGCTGTATTTTTTTATTACAAAAAATATATATCTTCACACCATAAACGTAATTAAAAAGTACGGATCGTAATTGAGAATGAGTAAGGTTTGCCTTTAATTTTTAATTTTTTTAATTTTGTTTATAAAAATAAAAATAAAAAAAAGTAAACATTTGTAATTTGCATCAGCTGTTTTTGGAAGAAAGCCGCATTTTTATAGATATAATCCAAAAATAGAAAAGCGGTGGCGATACATACAAAATAGATATATAGATAAATATTATATAGAGATATATAGATATATAGATATAGATATAGATATATAGATATATATGCAATGCGGAGATTTATAGGGGAAAGAGTAATTAGGAGAAATTTACAAACATCTTCTAAACCCATTTCTAATATTATTAATAATAATACTCTTTTTTATTATTATTATTATCTCACTAATCAATTTTCATCTTCTTCATCTGTTGTTATTGATCCTCCTTCTCCTTGTATTAATAATAATAATAATAATAATAATAATAATAATAATAATAATAATAATAATAATAATAATAATAATAATAATAATAATAATAATAATAATAATAATAAAATGTGTAGTTCTGATTATCAATCCAATCTTACTCTCCAAACCATCAATCCCAAGGTTACTTTTTAATTTAATTCTCCTAAATATTTATGTATCTATTTATATTCACCACTCCTTTTTTACTTTTAATTCTCATTCTCATTTCTTCTACTCTTTTTTTATTTTACTCTTTCATTTTATATCAATTGCTTGCTTTCTAATTTTACTATCTTTATGTTAATACTATATATATATATATATATATATATATATATATATATATCAGTGTTTTAAATAGCTAAATTTATGCTTTAAACGTGTTTGTAAGAGCTACGCTAAAATCTTTACGCTTTTTACTGCCTCAAAAGCAGAAAATTGGGCTTTTATCGAGCTTTTTTACTACAAAGCCAGCTTTTTAAGACATGGTGTTATAATAGCTATTTTGATGTGGTGTTTCGTTTTGTTGATGTGATCGTAGATTATTTGTACACTAACGTGCTATGCTTTTAGCTGCCTAAAAAGCGGAAAAGCGAGTCTTTTTTATAGTTTTTTTTAAGCTTTGAATCGAGCTTTTTTACTATGAAGCCAGCTTTTTAAGACATGGTGTTTCGTTTGGTTGACGTGATCATAGATTATTTGTACACCCTAACGTACCATCGTGTTTCGATTTTAAGCAATTCGTACATTCACTAATGTTACATTTCTAGAAAGCTACTATCTTGCTTTGTTTGATTCTTTCTTTATTTGCTGTTTACGCCGATCAAACCATGCTGATATACGGTCTCTCGACTCTTCGTAAGTTTTGTGTCTCGACAGCTTAAGATCACTTATGCTTTGACTATAACTTTTAAGCAAGCTTGATTGAGGATGATTAGTAGATTGTGTTTGAAAATATAAAAACTTTTAATTATTTTTATTTTTCATGGGCAAACACCCGAATGCTCATATTTTGAGCACCTTATACCCTGAGTTTAAAAATTGCCACCAGACGATCGCTCCTTATGTTTGTTTTAGAACTGATATTAAACTCGGGTAATTTGACAATTTTTCTTCCCGTAACCAATAAAAGATAGAATGAATTGATGCAAGAGATTTTTTCTGACCAATCTTTATATGTATTTAAATGTTATTTTCTACAGGTTTTGAAATGTGAGTATGCTGTGCGTGGTGAGATTGTTACTTTGGCGCAGGTAAACCAATACTCGATCTAGTATTCTGGTCTGTTTATTGTGATTCTAAACATCTATCACATTTATAGAGTATGTGCTTATTTTAAGGGTGAAAATTTGGTTTAGTTTTGTCTATGTCGTGTAGACTTGTAGTAATAATTTAATCAATTGAGTGCTCACTTATTTTGCCTTTTGGTATTTGGAACAGCGATTGCAACAAGAACTACTGGATAAACCTGGTTCTCATCCTTTTGACGAGGTGCTTGTTTTCTTATATCTTTTGGTTTGATATACGCCAGTGCACTATCATTTCATATTGATAGTGATAATGCAATTCGAGAGGACTTTGAAACATGTTTGCTTATAGTCTGTTTTGGTTTGACTTGTTCGCTGGAAAGTTTGTGACCAATATTTATTGCTATGATTTTGGAAAGTTTCTTGGGAAATTTTTATTAGTAATCCTTTTGAAACCATATGACTCCCGTTTTCCCTCTAAACGAAAAATCGACTTCAGTTTAAGGTTTCTCATAACTCAATTTTCCTTCAAGGCATAGTTTACTAGCAAGCTTATTAGCTTTTGTAATTAATTTGCCGCTTGATTATTGCAGATACTTTACTGCAACATCGGAAATCCCCAATCTCTTGGTCAGCAGCCAATTTGCTTTTTTCGAGAGGTTTGTTTCAATAACTTCATTTTTGAATAATTTTACCAAATTTTAGCCCAACTAACACTTGACCCTTGCCATATGTAGGTACTTGCTCTGTGTGACCATCCTACCATTATAGACAAAAGTGAGACATCTGGTATATTCAGGTAAAAAGAGCTTATAGTTCATTACCGATGTCAAAATATTCAAAAAGAGGATAGGCGAAAGGTGAAACTCCATGCTAATTAAGGAAATCATTAACTTATGGTTTACTTGTTGATGGGTGCTTACTTGGTTGAGTCAGTTTTTAATACTTCTCTTAGGTTTGAGAAAATGTTTTTTGTTTGACGCAGAAGTTTGAAAAGTTAAAAACATCATCGTCCCAACTATCTTAGTGTCTACAGAAAGTTATTAGCTCGTCTGAATCTTTTCCTAATTCCATGTTGTAAACAAGTTCTAAGCGACTTTTTTTTTTAAATCCAGTGCCGATTCCATAGATAGAGCTTGGCAGATCCTAGATCAAATTCCTGGGAGGGCAACAGGTGCATATAGCCACAGCCAGGTAATGTTTCCCTTTAAAATACTTTAAAAAATTGGGCTGGTTTTTCCAGACAAGTATACACCGTAAATAGAATATTTAAGTGCAAGTATCTATCCAGGGAATCAAGGGATTACGTGATACAATTGCTGCTGGCATAGAAGCTCGAGACGGTGTCCCGGCAGACCCTAATGATATTTTCTTGACAGATGGCGCTAGTCCAGCGGTAAAATATTGTTTGTATTCATTGAACTATATACCACCTTGCAGCAAAACTTGAATTGTTTAATCCAACTATTTTGATGTCGTACCAGGTCCATATGATGATGCAATTACTCATAAGATCGGAGAATGATGGGATTATGTGTCCTATTCCTCAGTACCCTCTATACTCTGCTTCAATTGCCCTTCACGGTGGCACTCTTGTAAGTTCTTACAACTTGAAAAAAACGGTTTCAACTTATTTTGTATTATTAAGAGTTTGATTTTACCCAATAATCTATATACTTGGGTGGTTTAGCAAGTCCTAACTTTTTTTTCATAATACATTTACCCCCAAAAAAACTTTATTTCCTAACCAAATTTTTTAAGTACCTGAGTCGGTTGTCCTACAGTTCTTGCCCACGTGATAACTTTTTAAATCTACTAATCTGGGTTACCTTTTTACGTATGAGAAAGATTATATATTACTTTCCATATAATCCTCCTCCCACCTCGTTGAAGGTTTTAGTTTCCATGTAATTAGAGACCGAAAGCTAAACCTTTGATTAGGTAGTTGAAGGAAGCCGTTGAAAGCAATACACGTCTTTGGTTAGATAACCAAATATTAGAATGCCTAAAATAGCATATTGTTTTGCGCCTGATAAACTGGATTCGGCAGGTTCCTTATTACCTTGATGAGTCAGCAGGATGGGGATGTGAAACCTCTGAGCTTAAGAAGCAATTAGATGCCTGTAGGTCCAAAGGAATTGCTGTAAGGGCATTGGTTGTGATAAATCCAGGCAACCCAACAGGACAGGTCAGCAATGTTCTGGTTTCGATAGCTATCAAATATATTAAGTTATGTCATTCAAGGCTGTTTGGGCGGGAGTTATGATAATTTGTTTCATTTTTTAAGCTTGATTTGATTAACTGCGTTAACAGGTACTTGGAGAGAGTAACCAACGTGATATTGTAGAATTCTGCAAGCAAGAGGGTCTTGTTCTCTTGGCTGATGAAGTGAGTGAAGTTTTATATACTTCCCATATTGAGTAGATCTTAATGATTTCATTCTTGGAACATTTTCACGTTATCAACTGACTTGGCTTCTTCGATAAAGATCCTGAAATGCAGTTATTGAATGTGTACAGGTATACCAGGAAAACATTTACGTTCCTGACAAGAAGTTCCATTCATTCAAGAAAATTTCAAGAGAAATGGGGTATGGTGACAAGGACATCGCATTGGTGTCTTTTCAATCTGTCTCCAAAGGTATATTGGGTTCAGCTATAAACTGTGCATCAGCTATAAACGATACATTATTTGTTAATTTGATGGGCCATCATGGCTAATTTATTGTTTCAGGTTATTATGGTGAATGTGGTAAAAGAGGAGGTTATATGGAGGTTACTGGGTTTAGTCCTGAGATTAGAGAACAAATCTATAAAGTAGCATCTGTGAATCTTTGCTCAAACATATCTGGCCAAATTCTTGCTAGCCTGGTGATGAGTCCTCCCAAGGTGTTTTTTGTCTTCCTCTCCTCTTATCTTTTCTGCTCAAGATATCTAGCATTACAAAATACTATCTATACATTAGAGATTTAAGTGTGTTTTATATTGTGCTATAGGTTGGAGATGAGTCTTATGAGTCATATTCTGCAGAGAAGGACGGCATCCTTTCATCGTTGGCAAGGCGTGCAAAGGTGTTTAATCTATGGTTTTCTTTTTTAGAGTTCATACGATTCTAAATTTAAAAATATAATGATCTGTTAAACCACTAGGGCTACCCTAGTGGCCGGAACGAACTCACACTCTCAAATGAGAGGTTGTGTATTCGAATCTCATACGTAGGAGTGAAATCCTTAGATCCACTTGAAGGAAAAACTAATATAAAAATAATTAAGACTGAAATGATTAGATAATGTAGTTAAGGAAAGGAGTGGTTTTTCCTTTATATTTGCAAAGCATCAATTTTTCTTAAGGAAGGTTCTAGTTCTACAAAATCAGTCAGTTGCAAGTATTTTTCATGAATGACACCAGGGAAAAGAGATGAGGAGTACAAGGTTGTTTTCAGTAATGCAATACACATAGCCTGCCTATGTTCTCTTCAATAGTTATGATTGACAAAAAATTTCCCATTGGCTTAGTTGCAATTTCCATCTGATCGTTATATTGGAAAAGAGATGAGGAGTACAAGGTTGTTTCAGTAATAAAATACACGTTGCTTGCATATGTTATCTTTAATAGTATTGATTGACATTTTTTTAACTCATTGGCTTGGTTGCGATTTGCATCTGATCTTTATATGTTCTAATTTTTCCTTTCCTTTCCCAAAACAGACGTTGGAAGACGCATTGAATGGGTTAGAAGGCGTATCATGCAACAGAGCTGAGGGGGCAATGTATCTCTTTCCCCGCATTGAGCTTCCGGAAAAAGCTATAAAAGCGGCAGAAGATGTAAAGACAGCTCCAGACGCATTCTATTGTCGCCGCCTCCTTAATGCCACTGGAATAGTGGTGGTTCCTGGATCGGGTTTTGGACAGGTTGGTTGTCTTTGTGGATGTACATTGCCTTTTTTTGGCATAGAAGGCTTAAGACATAGTTCTTACTTAAAATACTTAAAATACCTACTCAAAACTTCTTTTATAGATCGGGTGAGAACGAGAACCAGGGGATAAGGTTGTTTAAATTGTTTTTATTTTAGATTAAATGAAAAGTTTACATGAAAAGTTTGAAATTAAGGATTCAGTAGTTTTAGCTTAATATCTAAAATTAGCTCTTTTTTAGAAATAGGAGAAAATGAAAAATAAAAATAAAATCCAGCCTGCCTTTTGCTCTTTTTTCTTGAAATTTCAGAGCAGCGTGTTGGGTGTGCATAGGTAGAATAACAAGAACTCACTTTATCTTGATTTAGTCTCGTTAAACCAAAGAGCAAGTACATTATCATTCTAGAGTTGAACTCCAAACAATATTTAAATTGCTTTATTTTTGGCGATTCATTCTGAAATTTATTTGCCTTTTGCGTAGGTTCCTGGAACATGGCATTTTAGATGCACTATATTGCCTCAAGAGGACAAGATTCCTGCCATCGTCACCCGCCTTACAGATTTCCATAAAAGCTTTATGGACGAGTTCCGTAATTGATCGTCGCTTTTACCTTAACATCCGGCTCCAGAGGGTTTCTTTTTTTGTTTTTGCTTTCGACTTTGATAGAAAGAGCACAATGTACTGAGTTATAATATCAAGTTTTCTTTGTATCAAAAATAAATTTGGATGGTAAACTCCAGATCCTGCACTTTACAGCAACCATATGGCACATAATGTTCCGATCTTTTGGTTTTTCTAGGTCTGTGATCATGGATATCCTCCATTTTTTTACTTATTTTGTATCAAACATAAAACATAACATAACATAGGCTCATTACGAAAGATTAGAAACTAATGTTACCCGTTACTACATGTGGCCTGATTTAACAGTTACTAAAATAGAAAAGGGCCATCTTACTGTAAAACAGTCAGAAAAACTGTGTTTAGGTCTGAATCGTCTGATCTAGTTATATTCAAAGGATCAGACGGTCCAGACCTAAACACAGTTTCCCTCCCTGTGCAGTCAGGGGCACCTCTTTCAAAATAGAAAAGGGGCATCTACTAAAATACATATGTAAGAGAGGCTGATTACAAGTCTGAAGTAGTTTAATTGATGCCAACTTATCGACCAATACCACCAACCATTGGCAAAAAATCTAAACACTGTTGGCATGGAATCCAGTTTTCTTTTTTTTTTACATAGAATGCTATGTTTTTTTGTTTATTTTGAAAGGCACATAGAATGTCCATGTTATACGTACTTATAAAGAGATGCATCCAATATAATTGCATTTATAGTACTAAAGTATCATTTAGAGGTCTTCTATAGAACCCATCTTTTGCAGCAAGGCGAAAACAACTAGTTTTCAGAAGTTCCGATTATTAAAAGAATAAAAGTGAGCTGTGTTCATACAATAGGTTGCTTTACTATCACGAGTTCTTGCAGTAAAAAAAGCTAGCAAAAACTGTCTTGAATTCTTGATGATAAGGTTTTTAACATAACAGAAACCAACTTCAATCAAATTAGTTGAATCTCAAATTCAACTAGATAAGCCAAGCACATTGGTCTCATTTCAGCATAATGAAAACATGGTGGAAATCGCTCACATCTCATGATTTGGAAGAAGAGTCAAGGATTCAAAAGACATTAAGAAAGATAAATAGGACATTCAGTTGGATAGCCGAGTACGATAAAAACTAAGAAATCCTTGATTATAAAAGAAAAATAAAAGACGATCCAGCAAAGTCATTGAAATGTATGCATAAAACTGTAACGTTGAAAGCACCACCAGTAATCTCAACAATGATTGGAGCTTATATCTCATAGACGATTGATAACAGCCTCCACCTCAGAAGGGGTATACAGATGGTACGCCGGAGCAACCTTTGCGATGTCAACATTATTCGGGGTCACCTGAAATCACATAAAAAACAATTATTCATGTGTTCTAACGATATTAGATCTACTAACAGAAAAAAAAAACAATGTCTATCACTGAAACCAAATTGCGCCCATTTTTTATGCTCTTTCGTAAATTACCTTTTCTTCCATAACTTGCTTTAGGATGGAAAGAGCTATTGTTTCTGCTTCGGCAAGTGTAAGTTCCTGCAAAGGTACACAGATATCAATATAATACTCAAGGTAGAAACATTTAAGAACACATAAAGTAATAGTAAAATATCAGATGTGAAGTAGCTAGACCAGTTGGCACGATCCGCCCAGTGCAAATTCTTCCTAAAAACCGTTTTAGTGGAAGAAAAACTGGTAACTTAGTAACTTACCTTGTTAAACTGTTCCTGCAAAGAACTGTCAGCACCTTCAGACCCTGATCCAATAGCTTTAGCATTGCATTGCCAAAACGTGCCGGAAGGATCGGTGTAGTATCTGGATAATCCAGAAAATATAAGTAAATTTGTGACGGACACTAAAATTTAAATTTCCGTTGGCTAGTTTGACATATTGACTTTGCTTTACTTAGAGAACAAGGATATGAGGGTGTAAAATAAATTTACAAGCAGTTTCTTATAACCACAGAATGATTTATGCAAAGCTGATAATTAAGGCATTAGATGCCGTAGTTAAAATAGTACTTACAGGCTTGGTCCATGCTCATCATGGCCAGCAATCAGAAGAGAAACTCCAAATGGCCGGGACTGCAAAATTTACATTAAAAATATAAATTACCAAGAAAAGGAACTTAACATCACTTTTTGAAACAAGGGAATGCAAGAGAAACACAAGACGGATAAAATGACGAAATGCTACATGTAAAACGAAGCTAACATTCCAAAAGCTTTTGCAGAGAAATGCTCGGAGTGGTAACAGTTTTAAGAGACGAATGAGACTCATAGTAACCTCCGAGGGGTCAACGTTATAACCACGTAGTCTGATCCTTCAAAACCCTAAAAACGTACTATATCCTATAACTCAGCAATCTTTTCAAAAAATATAAATTTTAAGCATAGGCAACACAAAGGCCAAAAACAGACCAACACACTCAGTTGGAATATAACCAAAAACTTTTTAACTTACCGAGGGTGTAATAGACTACGTATTTAAAGAACCTGCCAGTAGTCCAACTTTTAGATATGACTATTTATAGATAATAGTTAATAGATGTAAATTTCAAGCCAGATGAAACAGGCAACATGAAGAAAATACACTAAGCAGATTTTAACTGGGAACAAACGGAGTGAAAACAATAGGCAACTTTCATTTCTCTCACATGTTGATGTTGAAGACAGTGAATATGATATTATTTAAAATGAGACGGTGTCACATAGATTCGCTACAATCACATTTCGTTCCACACCCATTATCTAATACCAAAAGTCTCTTACTAAAAGAGCTAAGCTCACCTCCAGACCTACTCTAACATAACCCCTCCAGAGTTTTCATCTGAAGCCTACACTTGCATACCAATGGTTAATAAGTAACTTGAAGAAAAAAAGAAATCAAAGCTTTTTATCTTTCGTTCTCCCTGCTTCCAATTTTCTCTTTCACCATACATATTTTTATTTATTTATTGAGATCCCTTTAACGCAATTAGTCTGGTGCATCACAGAACAAAAAAAAATGTGTTTGATTTCATTTTCATAGATGATCATAAAACCTTTTAAATTTCCTTGACCTACAAAAGTTTCCAATTTTTTGTGATGGTCCAAAGATATAGATTTAAATACAATATCTATATTTTTTTTTATATAAAATCTTGGAATGAAATTCTGGATTAATATTACAAGGCCCATCAATAAGAAGAGAGAAACGGTTGGAAATAAATGGATGCAAGAAAATGTCTTTATATACTGCTACAATAGGTGAAATTCGGTCTATTGGATTTGTAAACTGTGTGTATTTGTCTGGAGGTGAGCTAATCTCCTTACTAAAATGGTGCTCAGTAACACTAAATGCCACTTATATAGTAAGGATACAAACCGCACACTGCACACTAATTGCTAGAAAGATGACATGGAAATAAAGGGGACAGCTCAGACAAGGTAATACAGTAGTTCTAGGCTTAAACACATGAAGCAGCTCAAATAACAAAGAGTACAGAGAATAAAAATAGACTACTCAACATGAATGAAACTAGCTAAATGATTTTCAAGTTAAAGAAAAGAAACTAGATAAATGCTAACCATAGACTCTTCATCTCCTTCACCAAATCGCAGGGCCAAGTCACAGAGAGCTTGAGTTGTCGACTCAACAGTCATGGGCTCACCATATGAGAACCTATGATTCTGTTAAAATTACAGCTAAACCCATTAACCACATGTGATGGAACCAGAAAAATAGATCTGCACGTATATAAAGAAAGAATTATTACTTGTGTTTCAACTCGTGCATGCTCGACAAGCGTACGAGCATCAGCGATCAACCCACTCATTGCACATCCAATATGATCATCTATCTCCATTATTTTCTCCACACTGCTTGGCTCCTGGAAAAAACAACAAAAACATGAGCTTCTACTAAATTATATATTATCCAATCAGTTAGGGCATCCACTTCCAAAGAGACTATTAAAGGCTCTGGATTGTCTAAAACCATATTCACATAGAAAAACAACTATTATAAATAGCACCTCAACATGGTAGAAGAGTGGCAGATTAATTATTCAGTTGACGATCTAGTGGTAGTAGTACAGTAATAACTCGACAACCCAAATTGGCATTTCTTGATAACTTAACATAAAGTCCCAAATAAGTCAAATGCGCTTCTATTTGCATCAAATTGGCACTATCAAAAATGATAGCTGACAGTACAGCAAAATACTGGCGAATTTCAGGATAATGGTCTAATTCCAATTAAATATACAGCATAGATCAACTTTACGATAAAAAATTTCGACAAGAGTAGAGAGAGAGAGAGAGAGAGAGAGACCAGGAGGGGTGAAGTAATACGCTTCTCAACAGCAAGCACAACACCTTCCTTTGTCTTCAATCCAATTGCAGTCGACCCGAGCTGTTTACAAACCAGAAAACAGTAGCATTATATCACACCTTCAGGAAGCTGTTACATCTATTTACAATATCAGAATTATTATATTCAACCATACCATTATAATAAGCAAACCCAGAGTTTGGGTTTGGCCCGTTTTTTCCAAAAATACCCTTACTGTTTTTCTAAAATCCCTAAAATATTCTTTAAATTTAAAAAGAAAATGTCCCAAAAAACTACCCCGTTTACTTTCAAAAACGCCAAAAAATTTACTACACTGCATATTGAACTGGGTCGCAGATAGTGGGTTACTAGTACATCATACAAAAACAGTAATGGTGATGATAAAATGTAATATGAACAACTATTTAAAACGAATTTCATGAATGACGCGATTCGTGATGTTATAACTAATTTTGCATGTAACCGGTACTTTAATGCTATTCTGATTAGTCGTATTCTCATGATTGAAACAGTATAGTGGAAGGTAAACACTAATTTTATATATAAGCTATTATAATATAAATTAGTCTTTAAATTTTAATTCATAGTAATCAAAATACCTACCCATTCTGCTTCTGAATCTTTTTACCATGTTTATCGGGTCATTGGGTATTTACATTTCGGAAATACTGTATTTTAGTCATAGTAAGTTAAAAAAAACACGCTTTGGTCCGTATAATACACATGTGAGAAAATTAGTAAATAACAATAATGATTCAATAATAAAACAGATAAATTAAATTACGTGCTTCTTATGGCTGTGAGACAATTAGGCAAACATGACTCGATTACAAAATACAGAAACTAAGGGTCCGTTTGGCGACATATTATTTCAGCTGATTTTTGGATTTTAGATTTTAAAAATCTGTGGGTGTTTGGACAGTCGGGTTATTTAGCTTTTAAAAATCAGATTTTTAGCCTACAAAAGCTATAAAAAAAAAATAAAAAAATTTGGATTTTGGCTGGATATTTAAAAACAGAAATTATAAAATATGAATTATGACCAAATAATAAGTTTACAAAGGGGCCCTAAGTATTTATCATTCAGCAAAACTAGGTATACAACAACACACACACGTAAATATATAAATATATAGATATATATATATATAGAGAGAGAGATATATAGATAATAAAAAAAGAAAGAGGGGGTAAAAATAAAAACCTTGATAGCTTCGATGGCGTATTCAACCTGAAACAATCGACCTTCGGGAGAGAATGTATTAACTCCTCTATCGTACTCCGTCCTATTATTAATAATATTATTAATAATTAAAGTAATATTAGTAGTTTTAAATGAAATAAAAGATAAAAGAGTAATAACAGTAAATGATATATAAATAAAATAAAAACCTAAAGATAGATCCAATAGTCGAATACTAACTAACCTCGTAAGAAACATCTTTGATCTCTATCTATTTAAACAACACACACACACCTGCATATTAATATTAATTAAATAAAATGCGATTATATGAATGTGATAAAAAAGTAGTCAGTCAACACAGAATCATAATAATATATATATAGAGAGAGAGAGAGAGAGATAAATATACGAATTGGGAGCTTCTTCGCCTTTCTTATTATGCTATTTATTTATATATAGATATAGATATAGATATAGATATAGATATATATATATATAGAGAGAGAGAGAGAGAGAGAGAGAGAGAGAAAGAAGATGGGGAAAATCCAACTTGCTGAACAAGACAAGTATTATTATATTAGTTTACTGGGTAGTGTTTTAGTTATTTAATTGGGTTTTATTTATGACCCGCTTAATACTCCCCTTTGCTTTCGGCCTTTTTTCTTTACCTCTTTTTATCATAAACCTCCTTTTTTGAGCCCTCTTTTTATCATAAACCTCCTTTTTTGGGCCCTCTTATTATCATAAACCTCCTTTTTTGGGCCCTCTTATTATCATAAACCTCCTTTTTTGGGCCCTCTTATTATCATAAACCTCCTTTTTTGGGCCCTCTTATTATCATAAACCTCCTTTTTTGGGCCCTCTTATTATCATAAACCTCCTTTTTTGGGCCCTCTTATTATCATAAACCTCCTTTTTTGGGCCCTCTTATTATCATAAACCTCCTTTTTTGGGCCCTCTTATTATCATAAACCTCCTTTTTTGGGCCCTCTTATTATCATAAACCTCCTTTTTTGGGCCCTCTTATTATCATAAACCTCCTTTTTTGGGCCCTCTTATTATCATAAACCTCCTTTTTTGGGCCTGCCCATATGCTATCTACACCACGCGGCCCACGCTCCACACTACACTATACGAGTATTTTTCATAAGATTTTTTGAGTGGAGGTCATGTGTTTGTATTTTTTTAACTTCTAGTCATCCGACTAATAAAAAAAAACTTAAAAATAGTTTTTAATCTTAAAAAATAACATATAATCTTTTTTTGAAAGATACTAAAATGTAAAAAAGAACTTAAAAGTTGTTTTTAAGCTAAAAATATATATTATAATCTCTTTTTTAAAGATACTAAAGTGTAAAAACAACAACTTAAAAGCTGTTTTTTTAGCGTTTTTTTTTTTTAGTATTTGTTTGAATTATCAACTAAAATAATAATATTAAAGTGTAAAAAATAGCTTTAAAGGTGAGCGGCTACCAATACGAACACCGTAAATTTATTTTGAAAATTAGTATATGCCACGTTTTAGAACACGACAATTAAATTTTATGTATGTTTACTTATAAAATATATATGTTTACTTATACTTAGTATAGTAAACTAACAAAGATTATAAATAAGTTAACTCTAACCAACAAATCTTAGTAATTACTATTACAATGGTTTACTAAATGTTATGTTATTTTTTTAGATGGGTATTTTAAAATTGGATTGCTAATTGACTTTTTAGTAGTATATTTTATGTTTCCCGTATTGCGAAAGAGCTCATGACATGATTCATTAAACGTGTTAGACGTACATGCTTGATTATCACTATTTAATTACGGAAGAGCTCATGACATGATTCATTAAACGTGTTAGACGTACATGTTTGGTTATCACTGTTTAATTACGGAGTATTATTTTTACCCGAGTAACACGGTAATTCCGCCTCATTGGTCGAGAAATATCATATCGTGGTTCCAAAGTGCAAATGCAATACAGTATATCTTCAACTTGGTGAGTTCATGACATACCAGTGAAATGAAACTAAAGTTTTTATGCTCACATGCAAAGGAGTAAACAAAAATCTTGAAAAGCCGAATCTTGAGGAAAGTGTGTGTGAAATAGATCACAAAAATGTGAATAATTGAAAATGCAATTAATACAGTATATTTTCATCAATCTAACACTTGGTAATGCATGTAACCTTTGTGAAACATGCATGGTATTTGTCTCCATATGTTCAAAATTTAGCTACAACTTTTGATATTCGTTTTTTTGTTTTTGTTTTTTCAATTTTTCGTTTCCTACATAAAGAAATTAACCTTTTCAAGGTACATTTCAATAGCTACACTCAGGAAAAAAAAGCTATGTACACTGTAGTTAACCTTTCAAGCTCATGTATGTCATGTTTAGCCTACACCATTTAGTAATACAAATGAATCACAGTATAAGCTTTGACCCCAGAAACCAATCTTACTATGAAATAATGTTGTTTTCCCAATTTATAAATTCTCTTAGCTATATGTTACCATTACAAGGAAAACAACCACGAACAATTTTCTTTGATGAAAAATGGGAGTTGTTCCGGTCCAACATTTTATGTGCTTGCTTGGTCGCCTTTTGAATTTCGCCCGACTGATGGAACTGAGCATCTGCTCTCCACTCCTCAGCTTTTCGTTGGACGGCTGCCATCCTTTTCATCAGCTTCTCTTCCAAATCCGATCTCATTTTTTGTATTTTCACCTTAAAAAGACAACACAAAAGATAATTGTTCTATATGTTAAGATGTTGAATTGTTGATTAATCATTTTTAGAAGATGCATATGCATAGCTTAATTTTTTTTAATAAAGTAACTAGTGACGCAAGTGAACTATTTATAGTCTCTAAATTTGGAAAATTCTACTGTTCCTATCCTCCAAAAGTGCAGCCTAGCTATTTAACACTCTTTTTTTCTTATTTTTTTTTAGTGAACGATCTCATATATTAAGAAACAAAATAAAGGTCTTAATCATGGAACAAATGCCCCATGATGGATTACAATTCAAAACACGATAATTAACCTGGTTACGAACTAAAATACACGACCTGTATGTGGATAAACATTTTCATACAATGAATATATATACCAACCAGGTAATGATGGTTTTTCGTTCAAGTTTCTGATTGTTTCAGAGCATTCAAATGGTTTTTAGTGTATAGTATGAACTGTTTGGATACAGATACAGTCAAAGAAGATGAGAAAGTTTTTTAAGTTTGTAGATAGAGCAGTAAGTATACTGGTGAGAGAGTACAGACAAAGTAAAAGCCATTGTTTTGTCCAAATAGTAATATTTATTTATCTATTGCTACATTCAATTTTGAAGCATGATTGGTAATTTGGTACCCCCCCAATTCCCTTGTGAAAATTTGACAACTCATATCTTTATCTTTTACACACATGGGGGGGGCTAAGTAATTAAACTCCTAGGAGTACTACAAACTGAAACAACCTAATTAAACTTATAGCTTGTTCTAAGTTTACTTGATCAACTTAAACTAAGAGTTTTTCTGGGTTTTCTGCCAAAAAGCTAGAGGCTTTAAGTTAAAATGAAGCCAGATTTTTCTAAACCTAAAAGTTGTATATTAAACAATTGAAAATGTAGTTGTTCTTTCCCACTTACTTTAACTCAACTTGTTGCTCCCAAACAACCGAGTTGTTCCACTTAAAAAATAGTTGTTGTCAATATCTTCCCTTAATCATAGTTTTATAGTAATAATTTTAGCTTAATATTCTCTTCAACTCACTTAAACATTTATTGTTTTTTTTAGCTTCCAAATCATACTATATACTGATACAAGGCTGTTTCATACAATAAGAAAATAAAAGAGAAATATATATATTCACAAGCATATAGTGGGTGGCTCGAGGGAATAGAAGCCAAGCAATACGATAAAAGAAACAAGGCTAAATTCCAAGTATCAGTCAACATTATTCAGCTAGCTACTTGATACTTTATAATATCACAAATACTTCAAGCTACATTGCTCTAACCTCTATATCATTGGAGTATAATAGTATTAATAATATAATTAAACCAAAAGAATGCAGCTGTAGTAAGTGTTTTTACAATCAAAGGCTTAGCCATATGATTAGTACTTAGAAGTGGGAAACTTCCTTTGATTGAACTTTAAACCATAGCTAATGATCAAAATCTACTCTAAATGTAGAGCAAAATCTAACTTGGATAAATACCTCAAGCTTTTTTGATTGGGCTTCTGCTTTAGCACTTTGAAGGTTCACCCAAGCTTGAATTCTGGCTTCTTCTCTTTGATACCTGCCATTTAAAATCTTAACTAATTGGTTCCAAACAAAATGGAAAAACAATTATTTATACAAAATCCTAACATATGATGTACTAATTAAGTATTAAGAAAATGGATGGAAATAGCTTCTTAAAACTTAAAATATATGCAGACTCGTTACCAATGCGTTTCCAGCAAAACATTATTTCTTAGGCATTGCATGGTTTCCGCTTCTTGGTTTGTGGATTGAAAGTTGGACAACGTGGTTGATCAGTTTATATTATTAGTAGTTTTCTAGTTTTTTGGCCTCAGAAACAGATCTCTTTTTCTCAATCTCGAAAGTAGCAGCTTCTATTAGCTTAATAGCAGGAACCAATCAAGCATTTAGGTTGAACAAAGCATTTGAGACTATGATCCCCATCTGTGGTGATACCAATGCTATATGAACAAATACAGAAAATACATTTTTTGGTGTATTAAAACTCTGTTGTACCTGAGGCAACACTTGTTCCTTTCCTCTTCTTCCCACTTCGTCATGTCTCCCGAAACACTCTTTCTAAATTCGTGGCTATATTCGAAATGCCTCAAACTCTTTGAAATATCCTCCTCTTCCTCTTCCCTCGAGCTCCAACCCGAGCCAACAGAACCAAATTGAGACCCTGTCTGCAATTTAGCAAAATCACATTTATTTTTGATTTCATAAGATGTCCTACTAAAATAACCCTATTATGATATACAACACTTTCGTGCCATTTAACTACTTTCCTATCCAATTATCTAAGTACAATATTGTCTAACAATTGTAGTATGCGCTACTAAGTTTTATGTCAAAAGGAGTCCGGTGAGAGCCTGTACACAGCCTTGCATCCAATAACGTAGCTATTAACTACATTGTACCAAATTAACAGATAACTGCAGTATGGGAAACTAAATAAAACTCTTTGTAGTTACAACATTGAATATTGGTGATAGTAGAGGGTAATGAACCTTAATAAACCCCTCGTTCAGTTGCGCAATATCAATCGTGGGGTTGTTATATTCGTAATCCGTGAGTGCCAATGGGCCTGATCTGCTAGCTGGGGTGTTGTGACGAACTGGTGATGTGCTCTTAAACGGGGTCGGACATCTTGAGGTTGTTGAGCTACCAAGGGGAGTCATTTCTGTGCCAATGTCTCGATGTTTTGCCACATCAGCAACTGTGATCGTGCCTTTTGCTTGTTTTTCATCTAAGTTGCCGAAAAAGAACCCTTCTTTCGTTGCATCAGAACATCTTGATTTAGGGAAAAAGGACTCAGCTTGATTTGTAAATTTATCTGGAAAGCGACGTATAATAAGTTAAGTACTAAGCTGAGAAGGTAGACAGCACTAACCTTTTTCTTGAAACAAAGCAAAATAAGCTCACAACTGCTGGGTTCAGTTCAAAAGTTTTTCATCTAAATTAGTAACAAGGTTCAATTTTTGCTTTATGAAGCATATTACCCTTATGACGACAAAGCTAATTATAACATTAAGGAAGCAAAAACTTGAACAGTTCTTGTATACCCGACAAAAAATAAGAAATTTTCTATTCTACAAAACAAACTAAGGAACTAGTTCCTTTAAATAAACAGGTAAAGCATCTAAGCCAGAATCTGGGCGTTTTCGGAGACGGTAATACTACTAGTGGCAGACATAAAAACAGATATTGAGTTATAAAATAAGTACAAAAGGGTTGAAAAAAAGGCTTCTACCTTTTAGAACTACTTCTAATGAAGCTGAGACCCCATCAAAAGCTCTAGTAGATTCACAACTTTGTTTAACAGAAATCCCTTTCGAGACCTTTTCCTCCGTAACCCCTGATTTCTCAGCAAATACCTCAACTTGTGGTTTAATTTTTAAGCCATTTTGGCTAATAAAATGAGCTGGTGACTCATTACAAGAGCTGCTCCCATTAAGCCACTTCTCGGCATCGTCCCATTTTGATGGGAAGCTTTTTTTAGTAGCTGCATTACTTAAGCTGAAGCTGAATATAGGCCTACCAGGTGTACAAGGACCTTCTGATAAGTTGCTTTTCTTAAATGAGTTAGTATTAGCTTCACTATAGCTTCTCCTTCTTTGAGATGTAACATCAAGGTTAAGTAGTTTGTTGTTTTTCCCCATTGGAAGTGCTTTTACAAACTCGGAAGTTTCGTTTAAGTTGAGGTTGCAAATTGGTTTCACAATGTCGTCTTCGAACAGATTCTTCTTGTACAAGCTCGCCATTGTCTTTAAATATGACATAAAAAAGTTAGACAAAAAATTAGAAGAATTTCCTTGTGTTATTCACATTTTGTAGCTGAAATTCAGTTTTACATAGAAAAACTTTGTCATGATAAAGTTCATAGGTTCTAAGTTATTCATTGAAAAGCATTAACAGGACATGGAAATCAAAATTAAAATAGCAAATGACATGAAGAAGAATGTGAAGAAAGAGAAGTACACTTGAATTTACCTCAGGAGATGATATAAATGGTGGAGCTTCATAATATTTACTATTTGGTTTAATGGTGAGATCCATAGCTTTGACTGATGATGAATTGGAGGCCAAGAATTTAAAGGGATCTAATATTGAATGCAGTCTATTAATTGTTATAAGTACTAAGATGAATCATTTTCATTACTGAACAAAGATTCTCTTTCAAGAAAGTTTTGCAGACTTGGCTATTTATACTTGAGAAGGAAAAACAAAACATTAACAAAATACTATATTACTTATACTCTAAAGAATGATATGTTCCTTCAACTATGAACTATGAAGTTACAGCTAGGAAGGGTTTGAAAGAGTATTTCATTAAAAGAAGGGGGGATCTTTGGGAGGTGAGAAAAGCACTCAGATTCATGCAAGTATTCAACATGACAGTGTGTATGGGAATTGCAAATTTATTTTAAATATCATCCAAAAAAACTATTACATGTTGTTTTGTTTAGGAAAATTATCAAAAAACACCCCAAGTTTTCTTCTTTTGTCTGTTTTATACCAAAGTTTCTTCTTTTGTCAAGTCACTAATTAGGTCCTTTGCCATTTTTCTAGACTGTTTTGCTCTTGATTTTATCAAGTCATGTTACATTATTAAAAATGAGGTATGTGTTACATGTAGGCAAACTATGAAGAATATACTCCATAATGGGCAAAAAGGAGCTGACTGATGACCATTTAAAACCTTGGAAATGAAATCAGTGAAAATAAACTTGAGACTAAAATTAGCAAAAGTAAAACATTGGGAGTATTGTTTTGGTAATTAGTTTCTTTTATTTTTATGATGCATAACTAAGGGAAGCTTCTTGTTTTTTTTGTTCATATTTTATACACACAACATTGTGAATTTGTGATTTTATTGTCACATTACAAGAAGACAGTAGACACCATTGCCATCTGTCCTTTTGTTACTATTGAAAACAACTGCAAAGTTGCTTTTAGGTTATTAGGAGTACCATATTAAATAAGATTTTATTCTTCTCCATGGTTGGCAAAGATAATGTTGGTCTCATCTAAGGGGTCAATTGTAGGTAGTTATTAGTTGTATTTTACTATCTTAGTATATAGCCGATAGGTAGGCTACTATGAATGAAGAATCATATAGTAAAAATGATGCAAAATACAAATTTTTCTAGATAAAATCACCAACCTTAATTACCTTTTGAGAAATAGAAATTCCTCAATGGTAACATACAATATCTACTGCAAACCAATAGCACTAGTACCTTAATGTTAAAAAGACATTTTATAACACCATCCTAACATATTATTAGTAGCATAATCCTGGAACTTGAAGGGATTTGAGTCGTTTAATTAACTGTTATACAGTTATTCTTGTTTCTTAGTCCAGCATTGATGATCATAATTTTACTCATTTTTTGTGTGTATATATATGCCAGAGAGATATTCAAACCATTTATTTGGCAAAATATTAATTTGTTCGCCATCCCCAATGCATGGCAGTATAAACATTTTCAAAACAGTTTATTGTGCATGTGATGTCTAACAAATTATTCAATAAATCAGGGTAAGTCAATTTTCAGTAGGTTTACCATTTTTGTGCCAATTTTCAACAAACGGTACTAGCTAGGAGTAAGACAAAATGAGCCAGATCATAGTCTTTGTCGACATTACTTTACTTTTTAGATTGAGACATAGGAGTCACAATTAAATTTACTTTTGCATTTTGTAATGTAATTAATCATACGTATTGAATAATTGACCTATATATATATATATAGAGGTGACTTCTAACATATGGTTTTTATTTTGTAATATGGCACCGAACCATGAACTGTTCAAAGCCAACCATTCATTTTTTATATCCCTCTTAACAACTCTCATGCATGTTATTGTTACATATCAAGCAAATCTTATATATCTTCGGTCCGAGATTGATGATTTTGTTTTTTATTATTGGTATCGTCGCTTCGTCGTTGATTATCATGGCCTGTGTGAATGTAAGGAAGGAAATTCATTGGAACCAAAAATAATTGGGGATGTATTTACTTACATTTCCCACTCTTAACATATAAAATGACGTTTGAAGTGAAAATAAAAAATTTTAATAGTAATAAGGCTATTCTGACGTAAAACATGCATATACATAAGTTTGACATGGGCTTACAAAGACAGTAAGTAAATTATCCTAAAAGTTGTGTTTTAGATGCCAAATAACTCAAAACAAACAGGCCACAGACCAAAAACAAAACAGAAAAAAAACAGGCCAACTTCGTCGTATAAGAATTTATTTTGGGTTCAAACAACATACATGTCGGTAACAGTGTTGTGGTTAGTCGACTCCCACGGCAAATGCATGTAATTCCAATTTCAGAGCTCAACAATCAACTCTTACTTTCGAAAAAGGACTAATCACATTCTTTTCCCCAGATATATGGCGCAATAGTACATAAGAAGCGAAACAAACGATACAAAAAGCTTCAAAATTAACAATGTAAGGGTGACACAACGGGCGTTCGCCCTAACTGGTGCTTGATGTGGGATTAGTATTTTTGTAATTTATAATTACAGGCCTTTTTTAAAGTAATATAGGCCCTTACTACAATTGGATTAATTACAGTAGTATGTGTAGTGACTGGTGAGTAAGCCCGTTTTGGCTGCTAAAAAAACTTGGAAGGTAGGGTTTGGTTTCAAGGCAAAGTCGAAGAGAACGGAACCATTTGTTTTTAATTGGTTCAGTTTGAGTTTTTCGTAAAAGTCGTCCCGATTCGAAGGTATGGTCTTCATCCTCAAAACTTAATTGATTATGTACCACCCCAAAAAAAAAATGATTTGCCATTATATACTATCAGTATAATTAATGAGCATTTTTGGCATATGATCATATCTTTTCTCCCTTCTAATTTTTGTTAGTACAAAAAACAGGAGATTAAATTGGATCATGGATGATCAAGTGTTTGGTATCGATGTCTTGCTACCCGAGTATATCACGATTACCGTTAGGATTCGAATGCAGTTTTTACCTCCTAAGGAGGGATAAAAAAATAAAAAAAATGGATCATGGATTGTTGTTAGCCTGTTATGAATTATGATCGCTCTCCATTTATCTTTGCAAGAAATGAGTAATCGTAATATAAGTACTCGCTCCGTTCCCAATTAATTATTCATCATGAAACTACGTGCAATTTTGATCGGCCAATAACTTGTAACAAAATTGTCGGAATGAAATTTTTTCAAAAGTTAATCATACAGTTCAAACATTAAACTATATGATTTTGTTTTGAAATTTTTCATTTCGACATTTTTAATACATGTTTTTCGGTGTATTCCAAATTTATAAGCTAGATTCTGAGCATGAACATAGCCAGGAAGATAGACACAATACTTTAAATCAAGTGCTAGAGCACTAATTAATATGACTAATTAATGCATTGTAATGATGAAAGCTATTTATACTTTGTGTTATGCGAACACTTTGGGGGCATAGGGCTTTGCCAAAGTTGGTTTCAAAGTAGTTAGACACTACACTAATTAACTACATTAACTACCTTTACAAAAAGTAAAGATTAACCCACAAATTCCTAAATATGAAATACTATTGACTTTATTAATAGAAACAACATTAAGAGTTAAAACCTGTCTTAATATATAAATGGAGAATATATATATATAATTACCAAGAGCAAAAGCTGTAAGTTATATATGTTGTATCTTTCCCCTTTTAAAGTTCATGAACAAGCTCATGAAACAATAACTTTGATCGGTTACATTATTTTTCTCAACAATATTAAAGTAAATTAAATAAAGTAAATATTGGACAAGTTGTTCTTTTTTCTTATTGATCGGTAATTGCTCTTACTCGGATTACAATTTCTTATTACACTTGTGCTCGATCTGATAACTTGATTTTAATCTTAATCTTAATGTTGAACTTTATCTTTAATACTCGGTCTTTTATTTCACTTCTCTTGATCTGCTTCCTAATGAGATGATCTCTGAAAAGTCTGTCTTGTACTTTTTTCTTATAGATTTTCAGGTCATTTTCCAGTGCAGGTACTTGACTATTTATAGGCATTCGTGCGTCATAAGATGTTGACAAGTGTCTCCATCTCATGCGTCATCTCATGAGCTTTCTCACAGTTGACCTTTATTAATTGGGCTAGGACATTTACTGGATACTTGCCCTTAATTCTTAAATGGGGTAAATACTGTTATAATCCGGATCTTATTATAAATGCGTTGGGTACCCGTAAATAACGCTTGATTCGATTCGTACCCGAATATGTATATTCGGGTCTATCTTTTATGTTCTATCACGAGCATAAGTAAATAAGATCAAAATTTTAATTAATTTCAAAGTTTGTGCTTTAATTTGATCAAAAGGTTAAAGAGTTCTCAATAAGGCTCCCAATAATGCAAATAATGCAAAAGTGGTGTGTGCTTATCCCACCTACTACCTCACTCCTATACTTTTACTGTTTTACATATATATATATATATATTGAAAGTGGATGCAAATTTGTAAAAAAAATTTGAAACAGATATTCATTAATTCAACCATGCATACAAAAGAGACAATAAATGGTTATTAAGAACACAAAATACAGTATTTGATCTACTACATCTAGCAACATTTGCTAACCAATTCGCAGGTTCGTTAACGCGTTTTCGACACCATTCAAAACTTCAATTTTTGTTGCCCGAGGTGTTAAGCACAAGAATTTGTAATTTAAAATGATGGATTTGCATTTGGAGACACTCATAGTCTCAATGACTGTTTCTTGAGTGTGGATGACAAATTTTCTTCACAATGGCATTATTTCTATATATCTTGACTACATTTCATTATTTCATGGCCCCTTCTTTGCTTCCAACTTTGGCATGTGACTCATTTGTACTCTTCTGGTTTTTTACACTTTTACTATACGTGTGTGAAGGAAAAGTTTAATTGTCCAACAAACTTTTTTGATGAAGAAAGTCTGCAACCCTGGTTTGTATTTTATTTATTGGACCATCCTAAGAAAAAAATGAAACTTTCTAAGTCACGAGTATCAGTTGAGTCTGGATCGCAATACCAGCAAGTTGCCAAAAATAGGAAGGTACGGGCTAAAAGTGACTCAAGCATCCCCATATTGAGAAAACGCTCAAAGTTATTTTTATATATTTTGGTGAAAATTTGAAAATTTAGAGGCTTTTAGCACCCCCATAATTAAAAAATAGTTTACATATGTAATTCAGCCCCATAAAAACCAACATCCTAGTTTCGCCACTGCCAAAAATCTAAACTTTCTTGTTATCAACGGATATGAAAGGAGGTAAAGTTTTCACTTCGACACGCTAAGATTAGTTACAGAAGAAAATGCCCGTATCAAATATCAAGCCATAATTGAGCCCAAGGGTGCAGAGTGTATACATTCGTTTGAAACTAGCGATGAATATGCAAAAACAGATCAATTTACTAAAGCGTATGAGGAGTAAAGATGTTTTCACTATTCTAACACTGCTCGTTACAATACTTATGAGAATAGTGATGACAGAATTAGCAGTTGTGTCCCGTAACGTTTTTGTTTTCACTGCTCTCACAAGTAGTGTTAGAGCAGTGAATGTAGCATTACTAACGTATAATTAGTAGGGATTGTTTTGTGATTAAAAAGGATTGTTTCCTTTCATGACCAATGCTTAGGTTCTTAATTGCATTTATTCAAAGAATTAAGTGAACAATGATAGAGTTTCAAAAAGTTTATTTACTCATAATTATTTACCCACACTTATTTAGCTTTTGGTTTATATCTATACCGACATATAGTGAGTGGGCAAATAATTATGAGTTCATGACCCACTTCCCCCATGGCATTTAATTGTTAGTCTAAAGTGAAATACTTTACATCTAGATAACCTTTCATTTTAGGAAAAAAGAACACTAAAATAACATTCTTAATTCATAATTAAGAGAATGCTTTCACTTAACGATTAATTCACAAAACAACGTATTTCGAAAATAAACAAGATGTTATTTCTTCTACTCCATGACCTTTTAATTTATGGGAAAATTATCATAGATGGATTGTCGTTGTATACAACTAATAAGTTCTAGCAGATATTATTGCAAATCTTCAATTTAAGATTAAAGTGCGCTCAACTACTACCGGATTTTGATTTACTAAGTAGAGGTTTTAGTTTTTAACCACATTTTCTATCTTATTATTAAAAAGATTCTACTAGTTGCCCGTTACGACCACATACTATTATTTTGCGATCTTTGAGCAGATAGCTGTATTAAAAGATAATAAAAACGAATCGTGTATAGTCATGTAGATTTCATACAATAATGAAAGCAAGAAAATAAAAAGAGAACTCGATTGTACCAAAATGAATTTGTAAGTTTTAATAATTAAAGATTAGAAAACAAATTGCGGTTCAGGTTCAGGTTCGAGTTCGAGTCGTGAGCTACTGAAACGTGGTGTGCGGATTGCCGGATTGATTAAAAGGAAGAAAGATCTGCACAAACACACAATTAGAAGTGTTGATGATTTAACAAGTTGAGCACTTCAATGAAAAAGGGGACAACTCCAATGTACGTAATATCAGTTCAATAAATGTTTTTTCATGCTTCTTAATTAGAAATTACTTAAGAAATAATTTCAATATTGTGACAACATTTAGGATTAAGTCAACTGTTAATGAAACATCAAAAAGAGAGATTTATTACTCTTAATTTCAAACAATACTTATTAATTATTATACTGTTTCTAAACTTTGGATGTTCAATAAGTAATTACTTTACAATAGTAAAACAAGATGGATCGATTATAAAAACAAAATTATCAAGGAAACTAAAAAGCTTAAATAAAATAAAATAATTAGTGACGACTAACTGTGAATTAGTACATATTTTCCATTTCCTTCATGTAATATACATTCTGCCTTGAAAATATATGAAATTGGAAATTAAAATATAAAAACTGAACTAAATGCTGTGAGCGAAAGTACGTAAAAGAAGCCAAACTTTTATTTCATTTTTGGAAGTTGCTCCCCCACCGTTTATTTCTCCAATCTAAAATCTTCCAAATAACGCCAAAATGTACAACTTTGTCTTTAATTCATTACTCCTTCTATTTTCATTTAATTGTTTATGAAACTGTATGCAATTTTGATCGATTTATAACTTATATCAAAATTATCAAAATGATTTTTTTTTAAATCTAATCATAAAATTTAACATTTGAACTATATGATTAACTTTTAAAAAATTTCATTATGTTAATTTTAATATAAGTTCTTAAACTGTTAAAAATGCATATAGTTTAGTAGCGTAATATTAAATACCGTACTAAGGAGGGAGTAAAAAAAAGTATTCAAATCACACAACACATTACAAATACTTACCGCCACAGAAGAAAGTTACTAAAAAAATACTAAAAAGTAGTAATTATTTTAACACCTTTCAAGAATAAAATAAAGCCAAACCAGAGATATATATATATTATATATAGCTATCACTCACACTCACACTCAAAGAGTGTAATTAAACTAAGCTCGAACATTGCCATTAACAATGGCGACCACCCTCTTCTTTCTCTCACTACTCTCTCTCCTTCTCTTCACATTACCCTCTCTCTCATTGAACCAACATACTTACATTATCCGGGTAACACCCGAATCTAAACCTTCTGTTTTCCTGACTCACCGACATTGGTACGACTCCTCTCTCCACTCCCTCTTCCCCTCTCCCGAACCCTTCACTTCTAGAATTATACATACTTACGATACCGTATTGCATGGCTTCTCTGCCAAGCTCTCTCCCCCAGAGGCGGAAATAGTTAACTCCCTTCATGGTGTCTTGGGTGTCGTTCCGGAGCAGGTTCGCCACCTCCACACCACCCGCTCTCCCGGGTTCCTCGGTCTCAAGACCTCCGACTCCTCTGGGTTGTTAAAAGAATCCGACTTCGGGTCTGATCTTGTTATAGGAGTACTTGATACCGGTATATGGCCCGAACGACAAAGCTTTAATGATAAAGACCTCGGCCCAGTACCCTCCAGGTGGCGCGGAGGTTGCGATCACCTGATGGGTACGGAGTTTCCGTGTAACCGGAAGCTGATTGGTGCTCGGTTCTTCTGTGGCGGTTACGAGGCCACTAATGGGAAGATGAACGAGACCGTGGAGAACAAGTCTCCGCGGGACACCGACGGCCACGGGACCCACACCGCGTCCATCGCCGCGGGAAGGTACGTGTTCCCTGCTGCGGCGATGGGTTACGCGCACGGCCTCGCTGCGGGTATGGCTCCGAAGGCCAGACTCGCCGCCTACAAGGTGTGCTGGGCCGCCGGATGCTACGACTCGGACATTCTTGCCGCCTTCGACGCTGCCGTTGCGGACGGCGTCGATGTAGTCTCTCTCTCTGTCGGTGGTGTCGTCGTCCCGTACCATCTCGACTCGATCGCCATCGGGGCGTTTGGCGCCTCCGCGGTGGGAGTATTCGTTTCGGCCTCTGCCGGGAACGGCGGACCCGGAGGGCTCACCGTCACTAACATCGCGCCATGGGTCACCACTGTAGGGGCGGGAACCATCGACCGTGACTTCCCAGCGGATGTGGTTCTCGGCAACGGCAGGACCGTCCCGGGAGTCTCGATCTACGGAGGGCCGGGCCTGATCTCCGATAAGATGTACTCGCTGGTCTACGGTGGGAGCGTTGGCGGAGATGGATACTCCGCATCACTCTGCCTAGATGGTTCGCTGACCCCTAAGACCGTCGAGGGTAAAATAGTCCTTTGCGATAGAGGGATCAACTCAAGGGCTGCAAAAGGGGAGGTAGTAAAGAAATCCGGTGGGGTAGGGATGATTATAGCAAACGGTGTTTTCGACGGTGAAGGCCTCGTCGCCGACTGCCACGTCTTACCAGCCACAGCCGTCGGAGCAAGGGCAGGCGACCAGATAAGGGAATACATCTCCTCTGCCAGAAAGACGAAGTCACCCCCTACGGCCACAATCGTCTTCAAGGGTACTAAAGTAAATATCAGGCCCGCACCGGTGGTCGCCTCGTTCTCGGCTCGCGGACCGAACCCTGAGTCCCCTGAGATTCTGAAGCCCGATGTTATCGCTCCCGGGCTCAATATCCTGGCGGCATGGCCTGACAAGGTCGGACCGTCAGGCCTCGCGTCTGATAAACGTGTAGCGGAATTTAATATTTTGTCAGGCACATCCATGGCTTGTCCACATGTGTCAGGGTTAGCCGCTTTATTGAAAGCGGCTCACCCTGAGTGGTCCCCAGCGGCGATTAGGTCCGCTCTGATGACAACCGCTTACACGGTAGATAACACCGGGAGGACCATGCATGACGAGTCTACTGGAAATCTTACGACGGTGATGGATTACGGGGCAGGGCACGTTCACCCGCAAAATGCAATGGACCCTGGGCTCGTATACGACTTAACATCTTACGATTATGTTGACTTCCTTTGTAATTCGAATTACACATCGAAAAATATCGAGCTGGTCACGAGGAAAAAGGCGGATTGTAGAGGGGCGAAGAGAGCGGGACATACGGGTAACCTGAATTACCCGTCAATGACCGCAGTTTTTCAACAATACGGAAAAAGTAAAATGACAACACATTTTATTAGGAAGGTTACTAATGTTGGGGGTTCTAAATCGGTTTACAAAGTGGAAATTAAGGCACCGAGCGGGACGGTTGTGACGGTGAAGCCGAAAACGCTGTCGTTTAGAAGGGTTGGTCAGAAATTGAATTTTCTTGTTAGAATAAAAGCTGTAGAGGTGAAACTATCACCAGGTAGCTCAAGTACTAATAGTGGTTCAATAATATGGTCAGATGGTAAACATATCGTCAATAGTCCTTTAGTTGTCACAATGCAGCAACCTCTAAGTTGATTTTTTGTCAACTTTTTTCTTTTTTATTTCTTTTATTTGTAATTTGTACTATTTTGTATTTCTTTAGTGTTACCAATGTTGGTATGGTAAGATAAGGTGTAAAATGCAAACGTGCAAATAAGTTGAGAAAAACCTTTTATTTCTCTGGTTGTTTACTAGTTGAGGAAATTCTATTATGTTATAAGATCAAGACTCGAGTCATGCTTCCAAGTACTCCCGTTGATAAAAAATGAATGTTCAATTATTTAGTAAAATATAAGGGTGACCCGAATATACCTATCCGGATATGAGCTGACTTATGCATTATTAACGGGTATACAACGCAATTATAATAGGACCCGTGGTATAATGGTCTTATCCCTATTAATACAAAGGTAATTAACCGTTAATATCTCAGCTCAATTCGTAAGGGTCCAACAGTTGGAAAGCCCTTGAGATAACACATGAGATTGAGACACTTGTCAACATCATATGACGCACGAATGCTTATAAATAGCCAAGTACCTGCATTGGAAAAAGGACATGAAAAATCACAGAGAAAATAATATGCAAGACGGATACTTTTCAGAGTTTATCTCACTAGAAAGTAGACAGATAAAAGTCAAATCAAATAATGACCATGAAGCCTAAACAAAAGATCTAGATTAAGAGTAAATTAATAAGACCGAGTACAAGTGTAACCGAACAAGTACTTCCGAACAAGAATATTCACCGATCAATAAATAAGAAATAAGAAATTTTAATAATTTATTTCGTTATTTATATTATTATTGTTGAGAAGTTTAACGTGACTCGATAAAATTTAATGGTTTATTAAATTGTTCAATTATTTAGTAAAATATAAGTCTAAATTCGTTTCTGTATACGTGTCTATTGCCCCTAGTCAGTGTCACTTGGCCATAGCTAGCTAGTTATTAACTTTAATTATTTAATTGTGTACGAAATATAATATTTAACTGATAGGTGTGGTATTATATACTATTTACTCCATGTTCTTCAACTTTATTACTAAATTACAGGGGGGTAGCTAGGCAAAGTGCATGTGAGAACTGCAAATGTGGTGACACAAGTCTCTGTCGTTTTCTAATACTACTTTTTTGCAATTTTATAATGTCACAGTGTATCTATGTGTCTTAAATATACTTTATAATCTATCAGTTGATAAATAAGGACATCATGACAAGGACAAAGTATACAACTCCAACAATATCGATTACACACTTTAAAAACAGCTAAAACTTCATTTTATTTTTTTTATTTAAGTTCTTGTGTGTGCTTTCTTTTTATTGTACCATCGTCCAACAAATTTCTTGCTTAAGTAAGTTATTTTGTGTTCACAGTTCAATTTTATTTCTAGCAAAATGCACATCTCTTGTTACTCCAAAAAAACTATCAAGTATAATTTTACTTGTGGATCACATGGTTTATAGTTATTTGACCATGTATTTTTATTTTTTTTTGTAGTGATTACACAATGAAAAAACAACAACACGATTGATTCAAGAATAAAATATCTTTTTGGTTATTGAATGATTTATTTCAAGTTGAAGTTGTCTACAACATATATGGACAGATAATGAGACGTGCAACTTGAAACAGTATAAGGACAACTGATTGAACTTATGAAAAATATATAAAATGATGACATTATATTTAATTTGAATGGGTATTTTTTTTGTTAAAATTTTGTCAATTAGTTCATATAAGCCCATAACACAAACATACAAACTCACCCACTTCTCTATTAAGATGCAACGTAATTTCCTTTTATGTTTGATAGAAACATAAAACTTACATGTATAATGTTCACAATTAGAGTATGATTTCGACCGACATTGCCTTTATTTACATGAAATTAATTTGGAAAGACTGTCATTTCTAGACAACCAAATTTGTACTGGAAATGAAGGTTAGGTGATTCAAGGAAATCATGTGTTTTACTCTTTAGTCAAAACTAATGCTATGTTATGAACTTGGAGATATGTTTACCACCAAAACACACCAATATATGCATACAGCATACGCATGCATTTAGCGCCATTATACCGCACATTTTTTGTACTGAAATTTTAAGAAACTTTGTTGTCGAAAAGATGAATTTGTGGAGAAGTGCGAAGGCTCGGTGAAACCAACTTTAAAGTTCGATTTCTTATTCTAAATATTTAGACTGGTTCCTCATTCTGCTGTGCTGGTTGATTGGTTTGTAAGTAATACGGATTTGACATCAAAATTACTTAATTAAAGCAATAGCTGTTTAGTATGGTTCAGCAAAATATAACAATCTTGAGAATAGTTCATTTCTCCTGTGGCAAAACCTAGCTCTGGAAAAAGAAACAAACGTTGATATAAGCATTTCTAGAGATAATTGTCGAATTGTACTTGAATTAGTTAGTGAGTTACAAAGAAGAGATTCAACGGGGAAGACGGATATTAAATGTCAATCTATTGTTTCATTGAATCTATTAAACTCGCTCTCTTAAGCAGTTGGTCAACTTGAAGTTGAACTTTTTCTGGTTTACGCCTAAAAGAGCTAGAAACTTTAAGCTATTGGAACCCAATTCGTTTCTCCAATACAAACATTATGAGCCATGAATGAGCTCCATTTCCGAGAATTTTCGCCAGACAGATTGCACTTAAGCTAGCAAGTAAGATACAAACGGAAATAGGTCTATTGTATCATAGTACCGATATAAAATGCCAGGACATTGTTTGCTTGCCACTCCGAAGCCTAGTATCTTAAGTTGGATTTCAAATTGGTTTAACAACTTAAAAGTGAATTTTTTGTTGTTTATGCCTTAAATAAACACCAACTTATTTTCTGCAATACAAAAACTAAAAACTGTAAGCAACATGAACCAAAAATATTTCTCCAATACAAAAAAAAAACAAATTATTTGCGTAAAACCGTATCTGGGCAAAGCTATATATGATGATCTGCGATTGGGAGTATTTTAAACTAGTACTATTTATCGAAAATAAAACAATCTCAAACAAGCCATAAATGAGCTATGTGCAATTGGCCATTGGGAATATTTTGTACTACTAATATTTATCCAAAAGAAAACAATCCAACTTATTTGCTTAAAACTGCATCCAAACATATATATGAGCTACAATTGATAGTATTTGACATTTCTTAATAAATAAACAAACTCAACCACGTAAAACTGCAACCAAACAAGGTATCAGTTACATTAATTTCCAAAAAAAAAAAGAGGCATGTGTTACACTAGGCAGTACTTTCGAAATGAAAAGTATTTTGGTTTTAAGCTTTTGTTAGTATTTGGACAAAAAATCAATAAAGAAACACAACCAATTTGCATACGTTCTCCAACTTATTTGTGTAAAAAACGCATCAAAACAAGCCCATAATACGTATCAGCTACAATTGTCAGTATTTATATATATATACTTATCCAATAAATAAATAGAAAATTCAAACTTATTTACGTAGAACTGCAAAAAAACAAGCCATAAAACAACCACATTTGGCAATATATTCGAAATGTAACGTATAATATCGTATATTGCTTTTGAAGTGCAACTTTTTCTTACCTACCTAATATTTGGACACTTGATAAAATAAAATAAAAAGGCAAAACAACAACTTTGAATTACTTTGGGTAAAATGCAAATTACCCCTGGAACTATGGGACATTTGCAAATAACCCGCATAATATATCAACTTTTGCAAATAACCGCAAATTCATCTTTAAAATTAATACATCAGAAAAAAATAATATAAACAAAAACTAATTTAGAAAGAAAAACTATTTTTTTTTTCATTCCGTAAAAATTTAATCGATATGTATGAATATATAATAACTAATTATAAATCAACCAAAACGGATTGTCGATTATAAAGTTATATCATTTCAAAGATGACATTGGAGTTTATTTTATTATTAAAGAGGGATGGTACCTCCAAATTTCATTTCACCAACAAGGGGACCCAACCCAGATACATGTTAAAAGCAAAAACTAACAAAATTTCATCGTACATACATGTCCACCAGAAGCTAATTACAACTTTACAAGAGTAAAACAACAAAGAAACCAGAGCAAATTTCACCAAAAATACGACACTTTTAACAAGTTAGATCAAGTGTTGCTTCTTTGCTACAAACCACTACTTCTTTAGAAAGTTCATCCATTTTATAACACCCAGAAATATTCCTCGGCAATTTCAACTCACTCCACTAATTTCCAACATTACCGCTTTGACATTGGGGGTTAATTGTAAAATTTGGATAGTTTATGAGGATTAATTACAAAAGTATTATAGTTTGGGGGGATTATTTGAAAATGAGTCATAGTTTTGGGGGGTTATTTGCATTTAAGCCATATTACTTTTTTTCATCAACTTTTCTATTTCATAACCACTTTTCTTTCTCATAACAAAAAAAACACCACTTTCTCTCTCTAGAAAAAAACAATAGTAATAGGCACCAACAACAAAGATGTGCGGCGGAGCAATAATCTCCGACTTGATATCTCCGCCACCTAACCGCCATACCACCGCCGCATCTAAGCCCAATCACCGCCGTTCTCCGATCTCCGACGACTTTGAAAACGATTTTCGTAATTTTATTGATGACGATGACCTCAAACTTTTCTCTAATTCACGCCGTTAGTATATTAATTAATTAATTCCATTATGCTTAGCTTCCTAAATTTGTTGTATCCATGTTACTATATATATTAGCTAGATTCGATATTTTTATTACTCTATTAATTACTATACTAGTTTATAACCTTGATGCTTCGGAAACTGTGATATTTAAGTGATTTGACTAATCTCACGTAAAATTCAATAAAAAATAATCAAAAAAAATTAAATAAACACGATTTCTTCCTTAATACTAGTATATGATATTATAAGTGTAAATTTGATACAATATGATTTAACTACAAAAAGTAGATATTTTTAATAAACAAAAAATATATATTAAAAAATGAAAGAGAGTATTAACTAGACTGGATATTTATTAGTAACTTTTATTAATTACTAGACTGGTTTTATTAGCTAGTTACAAGATTACTAATTACCGATGAATTTGGTACTTACATATTGAACAATAATAATAGTAGTATAAATTAATTAGGATTTACTATTATTAGGTATTAAGAGTCTCTGGTTATACCACAATGAGATATCATGAGCTTTTTTGAAGCTGTTTAATTTGAGTTATTTTCTATATTATTCTCTTTTTGATTCATTTAGGAGGTTGTATAAAAATACACTAACTATGCACGGTACCTACATACCGTTAAAATTTCATTTTTTTTTTATTCCCATACTGTACCCTACCTCGTACCCGTAGTGATGCTTCCTAGCTAACTAATTACAATTTGTGGATTACTAATTATTCAAAAGGAATATAATTATTGTTATATTTTCCAGCTCCAGTATGTGTAAATCAGTTTGTTCCTTTGTGAGTTAGTAAATGTATTATGATTGAACTCGATATTTGTTATTCATTTCACTAATTACTTGGTACCTTAATATTAGACTAAGTGGTTTGTTTTTATTTTTTAGGCGTGTTACTGCATGTGGATTAGTACTAATTAAGTAATTGCTAGTTATTACAGTTTGCTTTGCCTATTTATTTTCCCAAACATACAAATGCTTATTGGTATCCAGACTGACAATCTTGTTTCGTCACTTTTTTACACTACCTAGAAAAAAAGAACATCTTAGGGATTAAAATATAACTAAGTTACAAAGGTGATAGCGTAGTGTACAAAATTACCAGAAATTATGGAATAATGTATCTTTATTCGGTTTTGGTAGCTAATTAGTACACAACCTATGATTTTTTTTTCCTATTCGGTTAACTGTGTGTTTTGAACCTGAAAAGGAAAAGAAAAATTGTTGGGAAATTTTTGTTAGTTTAGTTTGGCAAGTGTTTAGGTTATGTGCAAACATGTTGTTAACCTGCATAAAGTATGTTATTTTGTGGATTTGTGAACCTAGGTTAATGCTTGCGATTACAAGCCTATCAGTATTAGTCTTCATAGCTAGTTTATGGTCTGTTATTAGTTAGTAAGGACTTGTTTGAGATTGTAAATCGAGTATTGAACACGATAATCCTTAAGCAGAGATATCTATACCACTATGCTTGTTGGTTTGGTTTTAAGTAAAACCTGAATACGATGCCAAGCCATTGATCCCTTTAAGGATTGTAATTAACCTATATTTCATCACATTTGAATCTCCTGTAAATCTGTTTTCTGTATCATGTTCTTTTTGTTACATGGTTGAGCTTGGATTCAATTGGTTGGGGTAATTTCATGATCTTGTTCTGCTCCTTGAAAGATGAACTTTTGTAGCAAGTCTTTTATCCCAGTGGGTGATTGTCTGTTATAAAAAGTTTTGCTGAACAGAATTCATGACTATAATATTTGCATGAATATAAGGCAACCTTTTTGTTATAATTATGCTCTAAGATCTTCAATTGTTTTCTAGTTTACGGTTTTTGCTTTAAGTTGCGTTGCCAATATAAAATCGTGTGGATGCTGTTTGTCTTAATCCGTTATAACTCCGAAACTAATTATGTTTAAGTTGAAAGCAAGAGATACTTTTCATATGCTTTATTCTGGAGGGGCCTATTTCTAAATTAGGTCATAACTCATACCCTATTCACCTGGGAAAGATGGAAACACCTTAAACAGTCATGGAAAGCCTAAATCTACTAGCTTTACCATTAGAATCAGAAATGTATAACAAGTCACAGCCAATGGGATAGGTTATTGCCATGTTTTCTCCCCATGGAAGATCCTTTATTTATTACCTGTAGTGGACTATGGTTAACATATAGTAAGTGAAAACTCGGTAAAAGAAGCTTGTTTATCATATCAAATGTTAGTTAATCGCTATTTTTTGTTATTTTATCATTTTGCATCAAATTCCTTGCTTTGACTCTTTTTTTTTTGCCTGAATTATGTATGAAAAGAATCTCGTCCTGCCCTAGTTGCGGATAATGGTAAACAGACACAGACTAATCATACTTCAAAAAGGAGAAGGAAGAATCAATACAGAGGAATCCGCCATCGTCCTTGGGGAAAATGGGCCGCTGAGATACGTGACCCACAAAAAGGTGTTCGAGTATGGCTCGGTACCTTTGATACTGCCGAAGAAGCCGCTCGGGCATACGATGCTGAGGCCCGGAGAATCCGCGGTAAAAAAGCAAAAGTAAACTTCCCGGATGAAGCTCCACCTAGTGCAACAAAACGACCTAAATTGCACTTTGAATCTGACCCTATGAACCGCAGTCTCAGCTTTGGAAGGAACCTAGAAAAGGAGTATAATGAGATGGATTTATTTGAGGAAAACCCTATGGAATTGTACAACAATCAATCGTACGTTGCCACGTTTTCCAGCGCCAATGAAGGGAGCGACTCTTTTGAGTGTTCTAATTTCGGATGGGAAAATTATGATGCTAATACACCTGAGTTTTCGTCACTTTTATCTGCCTCCGTTGAAGGCGATGAATCTCAGTTTTTAGAAGATTTTAACCTCGCTGAGAGCTTAAATGTCGAGGTGAATGCACCTGCTCTAGAGAACAATGGTGATGTGGCATCTGCTTTTGATACCCAAACAAAGTTTTTCGAGATACCATGTCTAGAGAAAGCGGGTACACTTCTGAATGGAGATGCTACTCAGGGAGAAGCTAACTCGGTGGATCTATGGGCGTTTGATGACCTAACGTCTATAATTGGAAGCACCTATTGATTATCTTCGGACTTGTGCTGGTTTCTCGAAGTAAGACTGAATGTGAGTTATTATATTTACTCTTAGTAGAATTTCATAGTTAAAAAACCTTTGTTCCATCGATTTTGAGTCACTTTACCCTGTGAAGTTTGAACTGCATAGTCCTTGTTGCAGCCATCTTCTCAGCTCAGTTTTTCTGCTTTTTTGAGGGGATCTATTTGGTTGACCGAAAACTTGAGAGAACTGTAGCATTTTAGCTGAAAACCTCGAAACCTTAGGGCGGGCTGAAAATCGATTTTATTCATGCTCAAGATATCCAGCTTGATTGCTTAAAGCCAAGCAAGCCCCTAGTTGAACTCTTTACCTAATAACATTAGTAAACTTGTTTTATCTGGCGCATTTTGCTTGTTTTATCAAACAGAAAGATGCACCAATATGGATATTTCTTCTTGTAAAGAGTATACCACATTTTGCTTATTGGTGTCACTAGAAACTGGAAACCTTTTGCCTTGAAAATGAACCTGACAGCAACACATTGAAAACGATTGGGAGATAACTTGCTCAATCAGTGTTCGTGATTCATATTTTGAAATGCCTTGTTAAACTGGGTGTTAATTGCTATTTTGCTAACATGATTTTCCGATGATGAAAGTTTTAATTTCATTGCCGTCTTCTTGTTTTGCAGGTCCGTGTGTAAGCCATGCTCGACTTTGGTCTGACTATATATGGAAGTACTTAGTTAACCAGGTTTTATTTTGTATCAGTACTCGCTCGATGTTGTAATTTTGGAATGTTGTGTCCGTATGAATTAAGGAATGATCTTAATTTAAAACTTTATGAAGTATGCTACTATATTATACAATATGATGTTAGGTTTGTGGAATTATTTTTCTGTTTAAATTGAGACGATCATAATATCTTTAGTTCTGACTACAAAAAAAAAAAAAACTTTAGTTTTGAATTATTATTGTTTCTGTAAGGCTAAATTGTCGGTTGATAGATATATAGATTGTTGGAAATTATAAGTTGGCTTGTAAATCTGCTTATAAGTTTAAGATTCAGGTATATTGAGTAGCAATGAAACAATTGCTCATTGGCTGAAAATTTAGTAATTTTATTGCAATAAAAAATAATACTGAACTAAATACTGTACGAGTCCCACACAAACTGATGTGCAGGTAAGCAAAGCATTTATGAGAAATAAAGAATACAATAAAAACGGATAACACGGTTACGCTATACCAACCCATAACGTTTATTTAAAAAATCTATCCGATAACATAGAACAATTCTAATTTGTCAAAAAAATGACATTACTAGTAAGAAAAAAAAACATGTAATTCTCAACACTAATTACTATATTAATTCTTATACTTATTCATTTATATATATCGTTTATTTATATTACTATTAAAAAATGTACGAGTAAAATCATTTTACTAATTAGAAAGGACCCACGTATGATTTTATTTTCCAATAAAAGCAAATTGGTGTCATATACACCGGGATTAAAAACCCGTCGGTAGTCATTTATTTAAAATCCTTTGATAGCCAAATAATAAAACTTTTATACGGATTTTCTAGCAGATCTGCAAATTTATTGGTTGTCAACCCTCCACTATTAAATATTTAAATAGAAAGAAAAAGTAACTACTACTTATAATATTAATTCAAAACTGTTGTCCAACATAAATATAATCGGTATCCACTTAAAAAGATAAATTTAGCTTTAAAATAGAGAAAATGACAATTTAGTATATATTTATAAACTTATTTAAAAAAAACCCGGTTGTTTTCAACTTGATAACTCTTTTATAAAAAAAATACATATTATGTGAACTTATTTACAAATAGGTACATATGTCATTAAAAAATCGAAAAAAATAATTAAAAATTAAAAACCAAAATTAAAAAAAAATCAATTTTTTAAAGAAATACATTTTTTATACAAAAAATATGTGTGATCCTGTTTAATCATGTCTGATTCTGTCAAATCCTATACAATCATGTCAAATCTTATATGTCTAATCATGTTTAATCATATCTAATCATTCCTAATCCCATTTGATACTATTTACTTTTTTTTTTGATTTTTTGATTTTTTGATTTTTTTAATTTATTTTTGATTTTTTGATTTTTTATTTATTTCTGAATTTTTTTTTGTATATGTTTTTTATTTTTTATGACATATATACATAATTATAAATACGTATATGTATCTAATTGTAAAAAAATATACATATGTGATTTTTTTTAAATTAAATTAATTAGTATGTAATTATTTATAAGTCTCTCTTCAAAAATATAAGAGCATCTACAATAATGTTGTTATCTCAATTGTTAACTAAAATAGTTAGCTAAAAATGTGTTTTTTTGTCTACATTAGTTATGTTAAAATCATGTGTTATGTTTATAGATGTTAAAAAAGTTGTTAAATATAACAATGTTTTTAATGTTGTTAATTGATGATTTGGCAAAATACCATTAATTAAAATGTGAACTATATTTAAACTACTCCTATTTTAGTTCCTATATTAGTGTGAGTTTAGAAAATGACTAATTAATGATATTTTAATTAATAATTAATTTTAATTAAAATTAGATAAATTTGTTAAATTAATACACTAATATGAATGTTAAATTTAAGTTATATATGTGTAATTTAACATGGAATTAAATAATAACGTGTTAAAGTTAATATTATTAAAATTAACGCCGAATGGTTTAAGGTAATATGTAGCAAGCGGGAGTATTAAATAAATGACCAAACCAACCATTGTGAGTATGATAAATGCCCACATCCATCCATAATACAGTTGGTTCATAACTTCATCATAATAATTAATGTGACATTAACATGTTGGTGTACTATATTATTTTTACACTAAATATTTATGAGCATTGCTAGTGTACTGTCCATTTTTTTGATAAAGACCCACATCCATACCATTGTTGATAGAAGACACGTTAATAAAAAAAACCTTATACTAATTAGCTATATTCTTATAATTTTCGAAATTAATTATAACTAAATATCATTAGCTACTTCAGTGAATGACTTTTGTGTAAGAGTATATTTTAATTTGGTAAATTAACCAATGTTTTCTCCAAATAACTTTTCAAAATTATAATCACATCTTGGGTCAAATATTAGGAGATAATGCTATGGTTTTGGGTCAAATATTAATTGTCAACTAATAACTTTTTTTATAACTTTTTAATGTTAAGTATCGTTTAAAAATGTGTTAAATAGTACATAGACATCTTAAATTTAATAATCACATTAGTTTCACGTTAACAATTTTATCAATTTTTAATTAATCATTTCTATTTCATTTTTCTGGTCACTATTCTTATGGGAATAATTTATATGAGATAATAATGTTAACTATGGTATGTGTTTGTCACGTCACCAGTTACAAACATTAAAATCATTTTTAAATTTAATAATTTTTTAAACATCTATAAAGATAACAAATAATTTAACGCAACTAATAGAGATAAAAAAATGCATTACACTATTATAAATAATATAATTACTTATAAATTTATCGTCATTAAAATACGTCACTAGAATTTCCAGACTCTAAATTGGACTTCTCAACATTCATTAATAAAGGAACATGCACGTATACAATAAAGACAAAATAAAATAAAGGGAAAATTAAATAAACCATTTATTTCATACTAAAAATTAATGAACAACTTGTCAACTTGGAGGTGTGCAATGTATTTAGCTTTTTAGTCTCTTTCATTTATAGTTTCTGGTCTAAAAACCTTGTACAAACAGTAAAATCCTTTTAGAAAATTTTAATCTTTTAAATTTGTAAATAAAAAAACAATGCATATGATTGGACAAAAGCATAAACTTGGGCTTAGTGAAATGTTTTCCAAAATACCAATTCAACTTCTAAAGCAAATACTTTTGTCTAATAAATTGTATGTTGACTTGTTCAACCAATGCTTTTTGAATATGAAAGTTAATATAATAAAAAATAAAAATAAAAGGTCAGGCTCTATTACTACTATAAATAAAGTAGTAGCAACTCATGTTAGAAATAACAAAATGCAATAATAAGTTAATATAAGATATATTAGAAAGCCATGGCAAGACTAATAATTTCAATCTCTTCTCTTTCTCTGATCGTTTCCGTTCTTGTCGTGATTTCAACCAACGTCATTGTTCAAGGAAGACTAAACACACCTATATTCGCGTTTGGCGATTCGTTTTATGATACTGGTAATAGCAATCAACTTTCTACTGCAACCATGCGTGCAAATGTCTCGCCATACGGAGAAAGCTTTTTTCATAAACCAGCTGGTCGGTTTTGCGATGGCCGTTTGATCCCTGATTTTATTGGTAATTTAATTACTGCTATTCCTTAAACCTAGTTTACTTTAGTTAAAATGATTTACTATTAGGTTTATGACCTTAATATGATGAGGCATAAGGTTCTCTGTAAAATCATACCATAGAGATTATTCCACTTTGAAAAGAAATGTAAATTCATTTGCCTTTACATACTTCATAATTAAGAATTGACTCAAGTACAATTTCCAATGTAACTAATATTAATTCTGATTTTTTTTTTGTGAGCAGCTGAATACGAAAATGTAGCGTCACCACCGGCGTTTTTGCAGCCAGGCCTGATGTCGTTTAGGAACGGAATCGATTTTGCTTGTGCTGGAGCTGGTGCTCTTAATACCACTTTTCAAGGAAGAGTAAGTATTTATATTTTGCATTTTCAATTAATATATGCTAACTAATTAAAGATATATATCCCTTTTCCCTTGTTATCAATTTCTTTTCTAATTATTCAACGTTTTTCAGCAAAACATATACTTTTTTACATGTGTTTATCGATTACTGATAGTTTTAAACATTAAGTGCATATTTTTGGTGTAATATGTAGTTTTCTATACAACAATAGACAATCTTAGAATTAATTATCATTTATTAACCTTACGGATCCTTCTTAATCCATAGGTAATAAGCCTACCAATGCAAGTTGAGAATTACAAGAAAGTGATTGTGAAACTGAGACACCAATTCGGACATGGAATTTCACAGGCGATGTTAACAAAAGCTGTGTATATATTCAATGTCGGAACCAACGATTATCTCTATCCTTTATCAACAAATCCAGCATTGCTGAACCCTCAATACATAAGCACGGTGGTTGGAAACATTACCACCGCAATTAATGTAAGTAACTCTCTTTTAATATGATGAGTTTAAATTTTCTTCTTTTTTTGTAGATACTAGATTTCATGGAATCGTCCTAATGAGAATTAATCTCTTGCCTTAATTTTTTCCAGGAAATTTACAGACTAGGAGGACGTAAATTCACTATCAACAACGTAGGACCGTTAGGTTGTTTCCCGGTGGTAAAAGCGGCTCTAAATTACAGTGGCACGTGTATCCCACAAGTGACGCAACTTGTCTCGTCACATAACCTTCAGCTCACACAAGCGCTTTCGACACTAGCAACTCAAAACAAGGGTTTGAAGTACGGGCTTTTTGACATGTATACCAATTTGGAGAAATGGATAAATAGCCCCACTACTTATGGTATGTAGCTTAACATATTCATTTCCTATCAAGTTTAACAACAAATTTTAAAATTTCGCAATATTAATTGGTACACAATACTTAAAACGTGTATCTCAATATTTTACAAACTTATCAGAAATCGACTTCAATACCAACAGACTGTTTTAGTAACAGTTTAATTGCAAGAAAGAAAGGAATAAAGCTGGATTATGTAAATTGGCATTACAAAGTCGAGTTACAAGTTAATACTGATTGAAACTTTAGGTCCGATAAACAAAAAAAATCATATATATATATATATATATATATCATGATATTTATTTTCTTTAATGTACATAAAAATAATGTGTAAATTTATATGGTTTTTTTAAGGTTTCAAGGAAAGCACAAAAGCATGTTGTGGAGCAGGACCATATAGAGGAATATTCAGCTGTGGAGGACAAGGAAATTTAACTACATTTGAACTTTGTCCAAATCCAAAAGAATATATATTTTGGGACTCTGTACACCCTTCTGAAAAAACTTACAATAAATTAGCAGATCTTATATGGGCCGGTAGCCCTTCAAATATTGGCCCTTACAACCTCAAGACCCTTTTCCTTTCTTCATAGGTGTCCTGTTTTTTACATTTCAATTCTTTTTTCCTAGTTTTGGGTACATTGTTCACCAATCAAGCAATTGTAAATTTAATTGAAATTATTTCAGTACTATGTATTCATTTTAACGAAGAGTCTATAAGAAGGCATCACGTATATCTCAAGTGTTTCGATCCCAATTTTGTTTTCTTTCAAAAGAGAGAGCAATTGATCCAGTCGAGTACCGAAAAGGCGAGTAAGCTTTAAGTAATCCAACGTTAGGCGAGCATGTGTTCATAAATAACTAACAATAATCTAAATTAAAACTCTGCATTGATGAAGTTCCAAATATGTTGATGCTATAAGTTTAAATACGAATATCGGGCAATAAGGCAGAATCAGACTTGGTATTTGGAAGTGAGAACACAAAGACACGGGGGGAAACGGTCTCATAACATCCAAGCACAACTCGTACACCAGCACAATTTTGCGACTTTACTAACAAGTCAAAATCAGTTGTAAATCTAGAGTTAATTGGGTAAACTCGATAAATTCACTAGTATACATATTAAAATAGCAAGAATAAAAAATAGAATCAAGTTAATGTATATCACACTTGCGCCTTAATAGTAATAGTATCAAGAATGTGCATTGTGCAACACCGATTTCCAAACATTTACAATTCTTTATCATTTTAAGATCATTCTTCTAATAAAAGTATAAGCCATTCATAAGGCATATATAGAAATCATAGAATAAAAATTAATGTAATCACTTTCATTCTATCTCAAATTTTATATATTTAAAAACATCAATATTTATAATATGATTTTGCGATTCGATTCTACGCTCCCGGTTCTAGGGACTCCTTAACGATCCTGAGTGGGATCTCGAGTTTTAACAACATTGTGATGTAATCAAATGCACATAGCAATTAATGAGTTGTCAAAATTCTCTAAATCGAAAACTTTAAATTTTGATACAACTCGAATTTTTGCACAAAAAAACCATGAAAACAGAAGGATTCATAAGATAAACAAAACTTAGAAAAGAAGTATCCGAGCAAAACTTCTTTATAACTTTTACTGCCATCCCACCGGCTCAGCAGCTCCAGCTGTTGGTGCTGTAGGTTCAGCAGCAGTTGCCCATCCGGAATCGGCAGGTTGCCCTGTTTGACAAAGTTTAAAATTAATTTGCAAGAGTTACAAATTATTTTTAAAAATAAACAAGTGTTGCGTGATAGCATTTAAAACAATCACAAATACAACTTTCCAACACTTTTATTCTACATTCAACGGTAACTAGTAAAGAAGACAAACGACAACGCAAACAATAGTTACTAAAGTACATTCAAAAAACAACAGACATGCACTATAAGTAACTGACCATAAAACTTCTAAAAGGTAATGATTTAAGCTAGAAATTGCACATCAACATCATATCAGAGGAGCATGATATCATTTGAAGCAATTTCCACATCACTGTACAGATACACTTCTTTATATCTAAGGTTATGAAGCATCAATTACATTAATATTAGACTATCTAACTTTGAAAACCACTGCAAGATTAGTCATAGAAATGAACGCAAATGCAACTCCCCAAAAATATTCACTGTTAAACCGTAATACTAGACAATCTAACTTTAAAAAACATTGCAAGTTTAGCCATAAATTAAGTACTGAAAGCATTTGAAATGAACACAAGTGCACTCCCCAAAACCTTCATTCTTTTAAAAAATTATTTTACTGACAATATGCCCGGCATCACAAGTCACAAGAACCATAAATTTCATTGCCTTATATTTAATGCAGCATCACTCTATTATAAATGAAAACTGAAAATAATATACATGATTTTATGACTTAAGAAGAAATTACCTGCTTCCGTGGTGTAGCCTACAGGAGCAGCAGTAATAGTTTCAGGAGCATCGCCCCACTGGATATCAGCAGATCCATACTGATCAGGAAGTGCTCCATATTCAATAGTAGCAGGAAGTGCTCCGTATTCAATAGCTGCTTCCTCCTCTGGCTCTTCCTTGGTCTCCTCAGGCTCACGATAGAAAAACAAATCCACCTAAAAGTAGACAAAAAGTATATAGAAAGTTGATAAGCAGATCAACAATCATAACAGAATAATACTCAAAGAACAATGTCTTTTCTTTTCTTGAAGCTTTTAAGCTCTTTTTTTTTTCTAGTTAGCTTTACAAGATGAACCATTTGATTGATTAGCTTCAAGCTTCAAATGGTTTTAAATTAGTGCAAATCAATTCTGAAGACCAACAAAACAAAGCCAATATATCATAACTAAACACTACTAAATACACTTTCAATTTTCATATATAATACAATTACCATAATATCCCATTTGTGTCCCTGAGGGATGGTGTTGCGCATTTGGAGAACCATTCTTCCTAAGAGCCAAAAAAGACAACCGATGCTATGTTTTCCCTTGTTATTGGCTGGGATGCCAATGTCAACAAAGTTCATTGGGGAATCAGTGTCGCAGAATGCAATTGTGGGAATATTACCCAAAGCAGCTTCCTTGATGGGCTGCAAGAAATTGTAAAAATTAAAATGGGCACTTATATTAAGAAGGATACACATTTGTAAAAGATTTATAAAAGTAAGTTGCTGAATTCAACAAAACAAGCATTTAGACAACTAAAGAAATTAACATGCAAAGATATTCTGAAGTAATTCAATGGTAAATCCAGTCACCGATTGGCCAAAATAAAATGATATTAACATCATATGTTTTAATAAGAAAAAAGACACACACAATTCAAAGAAAATGAAAAACTGCATATATATGAAATATTGAACACAATAACACATATCTCAAATGAAGGAGCATAAGTTTATTGTTTTCATCAAGAAGGGAAAAAAGGTTTCAATTATTTCAGATAGAAATTTGAATGCAATATACAAGTAAACAAATTCAGTAATAGATATTAAAGACCTGTTTGGGTCACTGTCCCTTCAATCAATCTTGGTGCAAAACATGATAGGCCTAACAAAGTTTAGAAAAAACTAACCGGCCCCTGCTAAAATCCTATTATCGGAAAGGAGACATTCAGCAAGGGAACTCTATTATAACTTTTGTGACAAGAACCAAAAAAAAAAACTTAATTTTGTATGCATGTACAAAAGTATAAATAAAAATTTAAAGAAAAAGATACAAGTGAGGAAAATGGAATTCAATGACAGATGCTTTAACCCCTAACCAAGGTCGTAGCATTAGACAAGCTGACCAACTTCCATAACGGTGTTCTCTTATGGGAACAAAATAAGAAATACAGGACAAATAGCCATGTAACGCTAAAAATTTATACATGATTTTCGACCTTCTCTTTCTCCCTAGTACCCACCCACTCTTACAGTGGTACATAAGAAAGAAAGAAAGACAAACACAAATCACAAAACTGTAGACAACAACTAACAAGCGCGTAAATGAATTCATATGAAAGATTCTATGACCCATATCCAAAATTGAAATGTTTATGTAGTTATGAAGAAAGTAAAGACTGACAAACATTTCAGATAAATTGAACAAAACAATAAAAATGACTGACAATGATAAAACAACTCTACAAGTACATGAAAATATAATAATGGTTTAGATAACATATTAACCTCTATATAGCATGCAATTGAACTTATTTAGACAAAGAAATGATATTACCTGGTGATCAGTACGTGGGTCAGTGAGGATCAAGAGACGGGGCTCACTGAAAGAAGTCTGCATCTGGTTAGTGAAAGTACCAGGAGTGTGGCGACCAGCAATCGCGTTTGCACCGGTGTACTGTGCAAACTTCAATACAGCCCTCTGACCATAGGGCCTAGCGGATTGAACAATAATGTCTTTTGGGTTCTCGATCGCAACAATGACCCTGGCAGCCATTTGAAGCTTCTCCCATGTTTTCGCAAGGTTTATGATGTAAATTCCTGCAACAAATTTGCCTTTGTTGTACTTTGAATTTGAAGATCTAATGAACACATTTTACAGTATCATATATAATAGGCTAATAATAGCTCATAGTAACCGATAGGAATAATCAGCAGTAGATACGCTAGCATTCTAGTGAATATACCCAATAACAACCCTTAAAAGCATTGCTAAAATATAATGCTACATATTCTTGGAAGCAAAATATTACGAAACGTTAATTAATATTTTCAACGAGAATAAAAACGCGAGAAAAACTTTATCAGTGTGCAGGTCAGAACAATCTTTTCTAAAAGGGTCATAATGTTTTATCTTACATACAATTAATAAACAAAAAAAATAAACATTCAATTAATCAAATGGCACTTAGTTGTTCAAAATACTTTTTTACGTAATCTATCTAAGAAATTTAAAGCGTATAAAATGATTTGTTAATTGAAACTTAGTAATTCAATCACTATACAAAGAACAAGATACGAATCTAGCAAAGAGCAAAAAACAAACAAGATATTATTAGATACATAAAAACATAAAATAGTCCACAAAATGTAAACATGAATACATAAAGTGTACATGTACTTTATTAACGTTTAGTTCATGGCATCAATTAGGCATAGAAATTCGATTATCACTATACAATTACTAAATTAAAGAGATATTCCACAGATAAAGATAAGCTCTTGCAAATCACACAAACAAAACACATTACCAAAACGCTCTGTAAACCGACTAATACAAACGGATAATAAATCAATACATACATATGTATATATATAAAATAATAACATGTAATCATTTTACCAACATTTTCAACAATAATTACAGTTAATTCCATCAATTAGGCAGATAAAACAAATTAAATAAAATAAAATAAACAGTAAAATTAATAACATGCTACGCAAACAAAACGCATTACAACAAACAAGAGTGTAAACATAGTATAAAAAGCGATGATAAATCCGTACATAATATAAAATAAAAAAGCTAATGGAAACTTACTATCAAAAGTTTTGTTAACTTTTTTACTATTAAGACCAAAAACAACATGTGAACTAAGAGTCTAAAAGTGAATAAATTAGGTAAACAAATAATCTGACAATTAACTACAAAATTGGAATTTCATAATAAATTACACATTACGACAACCACTCAATAAACAAACTAATCAAATGGATAATCATAAGTAAACAAATACATTTAATAAACAGAATAAGATAGTTCACAAAAAAAAAAGAGTTTTAATAAATGAATTCAAATAACACAATATATAAAGTAATAAAACACGTGTCAAGTAAATAACTAGAAATAAAACAAAACACAATTAGTATGATAAAATGTAAATATATATATATATATATATATATAGAGAGAGAGAGAGAGAGATTAAAAAAATAAAAAAGAAAAGAACCATCGGAGCGACGTTTGAAGACGTAACGATCCATCTGAAAATCACAGTTTTTAGTGCCGAGATGAACATTAGCAGCTAATAGCATCTGAATATCCGATTCTCGTGTGTTCATCTCTCTAACCGCCGCCATCTTTACTCTCTCTCTACTCTCTCTCTACAAATCTCACTAAAACCCTAGACTCGATCTAAAAATAAAATATAACACCCTTTTTTTTAGTTAAATATGACCGGCCATCTATTTATATTATTACTACTACTAATTCTCTTGCATTTTATTGGGCCCTTTGGCCTTTTTAACGTTTGGGCTTTTTAACGCTGCATTCGCCTCATCATGTTCACTAAGCGAATCAATCACTACCACTACTACTCTCTGTTCGGTACGTTTCGGTTCGGTTTTTCACAAGAGCAAAACCCGACAGATTTTACTGTTGGCTTTTTTTTATTTCGGTTTCTTTTTATTTTTTGGACCGAACCGATTTTTTTCGGTCCGGTTTCGGTTATTTTTCGGTTTTATTATTTATTTTTCGAGCTTTTTCGAGTTTTTTCGGTTCGGTTTTTGACAAAACCGAAACCGGACAGCTTTTACGGTTCGTTTTTTTTGTTTCGGTCATTTTATTTTTTGGACCGAACCGATTTTTTTCGGTCCAGTTTCGGTTATTTTTCAGTTTTATTTTTTGTTTTTTGTTTTTCGAGCTTTTTCGGTTCGGTTTTTGACAAAACCAAAACCGGACGGATTATTCGGTTTCGGTCTTTTTATTTTTTGGACCGAACCAGATCAGTTCAGTACCCCATTATTCGGGTCAGGTGCTTGATATAAATAGTTGTTTGATTGGGTCGGATCTTTTAATACCTGGCTTGTGTGCCATCTATCATTAGTTGGGTTTAATTTTCTAAAATCGATGTCTATGTATAAAAAAAAAGGAAAATAAAGAAAGCAAGGTACAAAATGGAAAAAAAATGAAGAAACAAATGTACGAAAAGTGAACAAACCCGTTCGATAGGGTCAGATCTTTCGAAATCAGGTTTTTTTTTTCACTTTTGTACACAATACTATTTATCTTTGCAGTTTTCTACACTATACTACCATATTATTTAATTATTACATCACACTATCAATTCTCGGTGGTTTTATACGCTTCCGTCCAATAAAAATCCGTGGTAAAAAAAATACTTCACCTGTCCTAAAATTCAAGCTAAATTTGAATCGTTAAACCGGTTTGTACATAATACCTTAGTGGTATGGAATAAACATGATAAGTTTGAGGTTAACTGCCTACATGGATCAAACTATGCAACTGACATTAAAGACAAAAAATGTGTACGTGATGTGTTGCAATCAGTGTTATTTGCATAGTTTCACGGGGTGATCGGGTCGGGATTGGGAAGGAAAATCACTAACTAATCCTTTTCGGTCGGGATTCGGGTATGATAATTTCGAGTCGGGACCCGACCCGATGCCACACCTACCTAATATTGTGTAATAATTAAATAATTGAGTATATGTGTACAAAATCGCAAAAAAAAGTAATAGGATGGTTGTACAAAAGTGTAAAAAAAAAAACGTTTGCCAACATTAGTATGCCATTAACAACACTTGTGAGAGGGTAAAGTGTAATTTATTTTAATAAACTCGGGTCTAAATTAGTAATAATATTAATAACAAGACTCGGGTCTGCCATTTCTAAAAAGAGTAAAATGCAAATAACCCCCTGAAACTATGGGTTAATTTCAAATAACCCCCACAACTGTCATTTATTGCAATTAACTCCCATAAATTATTAAACGTTTGCAACCAACCCCAATATCATCTTTAAAATGAATTAGCCTTTTATTCACTTGTACGTTTTACAAAATTATTCGATTGATGTATGTAGTTTGTCAATGCACATAAGGTAAGACATGAATTGTCGTAAAAAAAATCATCAGAAGCGGTTATACACAACAAAAATATTTTAGTGAGTTTTTTTGTGAGTTTTTTTGTGTGTCGTTCCATAAAAAAGTTACCTGACATGCTTAGATATCAAATAAATGATCATAATAAATGAAAATCAACCAAATTAAACATATCATCAAGTAGGGGTGGGTACGAGGCGAATTGTGATTGATTGGTAAAATTTAAATCTCAACCAAACCCAACCCAATCCAACCCGCAAAAAAAAGTGCGGATTGAGGCGGGTTTATTCTTAAATTTTTATTTTGGTAATTTATTTTTCATAGTTTTCACAATCAGCCTAAATTTTAAAATAAACTGTATGTTTCAAAGAGAAATAAAATTTGGTTGTTATCTTTAAATACACACAATGTATGTATAAATATATAAATATATATATATTTATTTATTTTTTATATATAAAACGGGTTGTGGCGGATTAACCCGCGGTTTGCTAACCCCAACACTAACCCAACTCGCAAAATATTTAACGGATTGGGACGGAAAGAATTGACTTCTTATGGACACTCAATCCACCTAAATCCGTACGGTTTGAGCTACGGGTTATGGTTGCAGATTTTTTGCCCACCACTAATCGAGCATAGTTATATCAATTAAAAGATGCATTGGGGCTAATTGCAAAATTTAGATAGTTTATGGGGGCTAATTGCAATAACTAATAGTTACGTGGGTTATCTTTTCTAAAAACCTTAAACCCTAACTTCTCTATCTTTAGAAGTATCTTCTCTCTCTATCTCTCTCTAACAACAACAATGGCGATTAAAAATAAATCAAATAAAAACCCAGAGCCGATAACTGAGAATGAGGATGACCTCAAATCTGACGTGGCATCATTCGCCTCCTCCCTCGGCCTCTCCTCCGCCGCTCCCTCCTCCGGTTTCAACGACACCGATTTCCGTAAAACCAACCCAATTAAACCCAAACATTCAAAACTCGATATCGTAAAAAAAAAACCGAAACCCGATATCGTAAACAAACCAAAATCAGAACCCATTAATAATAATAATAGTAGTAGTAGCATAGAGAAACCTAAACCCAAACCCGGTATACACCCTTTATCGAAAAATGAAAACAATAATAATGAAAACTATAATAAGGTTTTCGATAAGTACAAGAAGCTACCTAAGCTTCCTTTAGTAAAAGCGAGTTCGTTAGGCGCGTGGTACGTAGACGCTGCTGAGCTGGAAGAAAAGGTGTTTGGAAAAGTGAATAACGTAACGAAGAAGTTGGGAGGTGACATGGCGGTGGTGAGGGGGAAGAAGGAGATGGCGGAGAGGCTGATGTGGCAGTATGGAGCGGATTACGAGTTGGGTAGGGGACAGAATGGGGATATTAAGATGCTTGTTGCTACACAGAGGTCTGGGACTGCTGCTGATAAGGTCTCCGCGTTTTCTGTTATGGTTGGGGAGAATCCTGTTGCTAATTTGAGGTCGCTCGATGCTCTTTTGGGTATTTTTTCCTTTTTTCTCTTTTTTTTTTGTGTGATTGTCTGTGTTTGATTACTGTTTGAAGTGATTTTGTGTTTGTTTGTATATATCGCGACAGTTTGATGTGATTTTGTGTTTGTTTGTTGATATTTTTTAAACCATAATTGCAAGAAAAGTTTTAGTTTTTCTAAGCTATAAAACGATATGGTTTGAAGGCATTTTGTGTTTGTTTCTTTGTTAATTGCTTTTAGGCAAAATAGATTTAAGTTGTTAAAGATTGAGGAAAAAGCTTGGTCAATCATTTTTGGGCATTTCTTCTTTTTTCTCCTCTTTTTTGTTGTTGTTTGTGTATAGCTACAGTTTGAAGTTTGAAAAGGTTTTGTGTTTGTTTGTTGCTATTTGGCAAATGGTATGGCAGATTGAGAAAAAAGCTCGGTCAATGATTTTTGAGACCATAATGCAAGAAAAGTTTTAGTTTTTCTAAGCTGTAAAACATTATGTTATGAAAAATAATTTTTGCTTGTTTGTTTGTTAATTGCTTTTAGGCAAATAGTTTGGGTTGTTGGAGATTGAGGATAAACCCCGGTCAACCATTTTTGAAAGCTGTAGAGTAAGAAAAGTTTAAGTTTTTAAGACTATAAACAAGAAAAGATCCGGCTTTTAAGCTGCCTGACTAAATTCACTGCAACTTTTGAGATCGGTGCTCTTATGTGTGTTCAAGTTTCCTGGCATGGTTGCGTGCTTATGTTTGTTTGTAGCTTTTGAGTGAGTAAGTTGGCTTATTGTAACATGGGGGAAAGGTAGTATTTGTAAATCATAGAACAAGATAAGTGTCATTTCTTCTACAAGGCAAAAGAAAGGTCTATTTTTTGAGTGGACTGCCAAATGTACTGCATCTCCAATTCAAGAAACAGAAAAAGAAACGCTTAAAGTTTTAACCGGGTAAGTATTCGCGATGTAGTGGGTAATCTTTCTCCTCTCTTCCCAGGAAAGTGAGTAAATGTGAAATCACTCTTTATATACCTAGTAGAGTGGTAGTATCCAAAATATTACTAACTTAGTTAATTCGGACTGCACCTGATAAGTACATAGGGGTAAATGGGACTATGACTGGGATCATAATTATTTTATAAATTAGTGTCAAGGATAATTTATATTTCGAATTTCTATTTTTATGTTAACTTTCCATATTAATTTGCTTCAAAGTTGTCGACACGGTGAGTGGGCTTATGCTGTTTTTTTCTTTTTTTTTATGTTTGAAAATGGCACGTTCAACTAATTCACGATTGGGTGCAGGAATGGTGACATCGAAAGTGGGGAAACGTCATGCTCTATCGGGATTTGAGGCACTCAAAGAACTCTTCATATCAAGGTACTTTGTCTTGCAATTCCTGTTAGTACTTAGTTTTATTTTTGCACATTCCTGTTTTAATATCTGGTTGCTGAGTATGTGACTTTGTAAGAACAGTTAACTGTCCTAAAACTCTTTTTGAACTGATATAATCTGAACATTTTAATTCAAGATACTCCAGTTTTATTGAAGTCCGTTAGCAGATGATTAGGTCTGTGGGGAAGTGGAGACTGTTGATTCATCTGTTTTATAAGTTTCAGTATAAACTTAGTCTTACCTTAGAAAGCATTGTGTCCATAGTTATAACACTCCCAAAAGATTTATCCATTATACTTTCTTTTCCCAGTCTGCTACCTGACCGTAAATTGAAGACCCTTCTTCAGAGACCTTTGGATCAGCTTCCAGAAAATAAAGATGGAAATTCTCTATTGCTTTTTTGGTATTGGGAGGAATGTCTAAAGCAAAGGTAATACTTTGATCATTATCTCAACGTGTAGTGAGATGTCTTTCTTGTTTTATATGCATGCTTGTTGTACTTGCACCTATGTCTTCGTGTTGATGATTAGGTATAAACCATCATATTGTTATTTTCGTTTGTAGTTATACTGCTACTTCAACACTTTCTCTACTGTGTAAAATGTAGTATAGCAGAAAACTTAACCTTTTTTTTCTTAAATAGGCTACATATATATGCATATATAAAAGCTAGTTGTAGAATCACAAGGTTCTGTGGTGCTGGCCAAAATTCATATACCTTTTTCTCAAAATGCCCATGTGTGCAAGGAGTTTATCCGACAAATTTTATTTTTCTTTCTAGCCTCTTGACCCTCTATTTGTATCTGGCCTCTACTTGAGAAGTTGAGTAAATTAAGAAAGTACACACGTTTTATTACTTTGTTTTGTATGATATCAATGTGTGATAGGACTGTTTACCATTAGATAGGTAATCTTAAATCTCATCTTTGGTAATGTTAGGTATGAAAGATTCATAATTGCACTTGAGGAAGCATCGAGGGATTTGCTACCTTCCTTAAAAGACAGAGCATTGAAGGTTTGTAAATTGTGTCCAGATTTGTCTTCTGATTTGAAGAATTTGGTTTACATGAACACAATGAAACTTATTTGCCTCAAAATTTCAATCTTGGGCTGCTTGTCTCTCTTGTTGCCTTCTTAACCAGTCTGGTTCATTTATTTATATTTTTAGCATTTTTGAAATATTAGATGTAAACAAGACATTCTAAGATGGAGATTTTGGTTTCCATGAATTTTGCGAATACCATTAAACTTGTAACTGTTACAAGTTAATGAAAGTGCATCTGCGTATTATTTGTTAGGTGAAAACCGTGAAATATATAATTCAATCACCATGGCCATCTTCCCTCTCTTCTTTATGCTTCAAGTGTTGAGAATTTATATTGAAAATGGAAACAAATTTGGTTTGAAAATTTCTCTTGTTTACAATTGTTTTCAGGCTATGTATGGGCTGTTGAGGAGTAAATCAGAGCAAGAACGCAGATTGCTTTCAGGACTAGTTAACAAGGTAGTACAACTTTATATCTTTAGATGATAATAGCAAATATTTTCTGTCATTTTGTTTCTTTTTTACCTTGGTCCTTGAGCCTTTGGCATTCCCTTTTACTTTATGATTTATGCTATTTTCTTTCACCTTCCTACAGCTTGGAGATCCTGAAAATAAGGCTGCATCTAATGCTAATTACCATTTGTCGAAGCTTTTGACAGACCACCCAAATATGAAGGTAAAAAGTGTTGAAATTAGCTCCATCATTATTCTTCCTAACATGTTGCTTACCAGACACTTGTAAATTCACGTTACCTCAATAAAGTTACTATGTGACCGTATTTATGAACTTTAAAAGTACTCGAGTTGTATACGTTTCTAATAACAGGATTAAAGCTAATCTGCTAATTGTGAGAGACATTGTAGAGCCTTTTTAACGTGTTACCTCTGTAATCACAATTGTATATCTTCTCATACAGGCTGTGGTGATTGATGAGGTGGACACTTTTCTTTTCCGGCCTCGTTTAGGGATGAGAGCCAAATATCATGCTGTAAGTCCAAATAAAAACTATCTGTACTCCCATGTTTTTGCTCTTTTCTTGAAAACATTAATTGGGCTCTCTTTTAATTAGTGGATTTTATCTTGGATGGTTTTATTACTATTTTGTTTTACTTTACAAGCAAAAGACTAAGCCTTAACCCAGGATTACTATATTTCATTTTACTATTGGCTATTGCTATAATATATTCTGAAGGTTGATGATAACACTGTAATTATGTTGGTCTATCCAACAAAAAAGTGTAACCGATGTATTTGAATGTAGATGGTTTCTTCATCTGGTTTACTTTTTACTCGAGATATTGAGATTTAGTATACTTTCACTTGGGATGTACTCTTGATCTACTATTTTCTGTGTTGAAGGTAAACTTTCTCAGCCAAATTCAACTAGATCACAGACGAGACGGGCCTAAGGTGGCCAAGCGTTTAATTGATGTGTATTTCGCTCTTTTTAGGGTAAGGATGAGATGATGAGTATTCTTTGCTGCTAATCTGTAGCGCATCAAACATAGTTTGGATTTTTAGTAATGTTCTCCCCCTATTTAGGTACTTATTTCTGAGGCTGGTGGAAATACCACGACAGAGAAAAACATTAAAGAAGAGAAGAAGAAATCTTTTAATTCATCCAAAGATAGTAAAGTCAATGAGTTGTCAGAGTCTCATGTTGAATTAGACTCTCGGTTGCTAACAGTTCTTCTGACTGTAAGTTCTAAAGCTTCTTTTGGTTGCAGCCGTTAGGCTAATAAGCTGCTCTTTTTAGGTTAAGAGAGAATTGAGTTCATCCAAGTTAATGCTTTCTTAATCATTCAGGCTGAAACACCAGATAAGCGCAGTTTTCAATTAGTAAATCAAATGCAGTCCAGCTTATATGCAATAGAACAAAAACCTGAGTTATAGACTGCAGCTGTATGTTTTCATTTTTCTAGTTATCTTAACAATAATGCATCATGTCTAGTAACTCTATACGTGGTCTAACTTTTGATACTTTAACATGATTACTTCTTTTCAGTCTGAGGCATCTGTTACTTGTTTTCACGCAATGTTTTTCTTTGCTCAGGGAGTTAATCGAGCATTCTTTTACGTTGCTAGTAATGAGGCTGATGACGTCATTGAAGTGCAAACACCAATACTATATCAACTGGTAAGTTCCGAATCCGTGGTTTGCTTATTTAGTTATTTTTGCAATCATTTCTCCATTTGGTTTCCAGTCAATGTAGTTACGGTCAATTTTGTTCTGAATATGCAGGTCCATTCTAAGAACTTTAATGTAGGTATTCAAGCCCTACTGCTGCTTGATAAAATCTCCTCCAAAAATCAGATTGCTAGTGATCGATTTTATCGTGCATTATATTCAAAGCTTCTACTTCCATCTGTCATGCATTCTTCCAAGGCAAATAACTCTTTACCCCTTTTCGCTCTCCGTGGCATACCTTTTTCTCTACTAATCTTGATCTTTGTTGAATTTGTTAAATTTTCAGGGAGAGATGTTTATTGGCTTATTGTTGAGAGCGATGAAGAATGATGTCAATGTTAAGCGTGTACCAGCCTTCGCTAAGCGTTTATTGCAAGTTAGTACTGCGATTTGTCTAAGCTTTCTTTTCTATTTTCTGATCGTTAGTTAGCATGTTATCTTTACTTTGTAGGTTACAGATATTGATCAGCTGATATATTTGACAGGTTGCTCTTCATCAGCCTCCACAGTATGCTTGTGCATGTCTCTTTATCCTATCTGAAGTCCTTAAATCAAAGCCAAATGGACCCCATCTATGGTAACACTCAAGCTAGATTTCAAAAGGAATTATTTTTTGATTTTCATATTGCAAACCAACCTTAAAAAATTTGCGATTAGAACACATAATGTTTCTTTTTTGGCGTGTAGTGCACGTATGTTATTTTTCTCAGTGATTTAGTACGTTGTGTATCAAACAGCTAAAAAATCATAGTTGGGGTACCAATTAGTGAAGGAAACCAAGTATCTAATATAGTCTATTATATTTGTTCTATTTTAGTACCCAAATTATGATTTTTCTCCCCACTTAGTGTACAAAAGCAAAAGAGAAATTATATTTTGTGGGTAATAATTCCAAACTTTTGTTGGATTGTGGACAATCGAAATTTCATGATTTGTTTGTTTGCAGAATTGTGATTAGCCCTTTTTAAATGTTATTGTCGTTGGCCAAAAGGTTTTGTAACATTATTTTAAAACCCATGTTAAGTTTATTTTCCTAGTTAGTGTAAAAAGGCCAAAAAGAAATCGATATTTTAGGGTAATAATTGATAACTTTTGTAGATTTGTGCACAAATTCGGAATCTGATGATATGTTTGCCTACAGAATTGTGTTTAACCCTTTTTGGAACTCAGGAACATGATGAGTCAAAATGAGTCCCTTGATGAAGATATTGAGCATTTTGAAGATGTTGTGGAGGAAGAATCTGATAGTCAACTAAATACCGAAATTAATGAACAAATTAATGCTGTTAAATCTGATAGTGATTCTTCAGAAGATGAAGGTGTTGCTCCGAATTCTGACTCTGAAAGTGATGGTTCAGAAGAAAATGATGACTTGGTTCTTAGTGGAGAGATAGAAGATGATAAGTTTGTCAAAACTAAGCCAGAAAAAGTAAGTCAGGAGCCAGCTAAGAAGTCTTCATTGCCTGGAGGATATGATCCACGACAGAGAGAGCCTTCTTACTGGTATGAAATCATTATCTGCTGTATTAGCAAAATATTTAAAGTATACTTGTTTGCTGTTTTCTTTCTTGTCACCAGCTTTGAGTGCATGGGCTTATTTCTTAAGCAGTAAATGTAGTGTTTTTCTCATTTGACTTTCCTTTATAATTGCTTGTTTATTTGGTTATACAAATTTACTTTTACTTTTTGTAAGAAATTTATATTTTTAAAAAATACACATCTTGAAACGTTTTTTAAAAAGAAGTATGCTTCCTAACATTATTAGTTATTGCACTACTGTTAACAAGTTTTCACTAGTTCCACGTCTAAATAGTTTACTTTTTCATATCATACAAAACAGACTTCCAACTTGTAGAAGTATTAGCAAGAGGTGTACTTTCGACCTGAAGTGGATAAAGATACTTTTAATACTTATAGGACGCGACAAATTTATGAATCAGCCCTTAGTTCATCATCTGAGTGCACATTCTATATCATTTAACTGAGGTCATAATACAGACACCAACAAAAAACAGAAAACGATTAACAGAGAAACTTGTCAAATTTATTAAGCGTGTATTTATGTCTGAACAGCAATGCAGATCATGTGAGCTGGTGGGAGCTTAGTGTTCTGGCCTCACATGTGCACCCATCAGTGGCTACCATGGCTAAAACCCTACTTTCAGGGGCTAATATTGTGTATAACGGTAACCCATTAAACGATCTTTCACTCGCTGCATTTCTGGACAAGTTCATGGAGAAGAAAGCTAAGCAAACCACTTGGCATGGTGGTTCCCATATCGAACCTGCTAAACAGGTGCGTAATTCGTTTCAACTACTTTATCCTATCTTAAGAACGAAGTTGAATTTGACTACAAAAAAAACGAAGTAAAATGATAATATGACCAGACTAGCAGTTCCATGAATCGACTCATGTTGAACTTCCCCTAAATGAAAACTGGTAGAAGTGCCAGTGCATATCTTCTATGACCATTTAGTGGTATAAAAAAAATCAATATTTTGAAGCTTATGCTCGTCGAAAGTGAAATGAGTCAAACATTTTATCATGAAGACATTACCTCAAAATATTTGAATTCGAGAATTCGAATCTGCTAAACGGGTGATGACATTCTCCGCTACCTTGAGAACAAAGTAAATACTAATAAATTTTATTTGATCTCGTCTTCCTCTTAAAAAATAATATTCTTCAGTGAATGTTTAATTCTTATAAGATCTTATTGTACTACGTTGGCTATTTATTTTTATGAATATAATCTGGCCAATGTTAACCTTCATTTAACCAACTTCATCAAAGGGAGAAGTCGATCAAGAAACTCTTTTTCTTTTGTAATATGTCCTATGTCATGCCCGGGACTCGGCAGTCCCCAGGGAAGGTTTCCTTTAAGTAGGAATTATAGTAATAAATAACTGATAGGTAAGCAAAGCTGCGGATGGCAGTGGGATGAACTAGAAATAACATTTATGCATACTAAAACGTAGAATGTGTAATTTGTGCCATGTAAATAATGACATGATGCATGTCATATGAAATGCCTGATTTGCCAGTAAAATTTGTGGTTAAAATTTACATAATTAGACCTTTTTATTACAATTTGTTGACAGCTTTCAAGTTTCTTCAACTGTTTTGATGTTTAGTCTCCAAGACTCTCTTTGAATGTATAAATTACTTATTTGTCTATGCAGCTTGATATGAACAACACGATACTCGGTAAAGAGATTCTCTCTCTAGACGAAACAGAGGTAGCACCCGAAGACTTTGTCTTCCACAAATTCTACCTGAACAAAGTAACATCCTCAAAGAAGCCAAAGAAGAAGAAGATGAAAAAGAACAAAGGTGATGATGACGACGACGACGATGATTTACTTGCCCCTATAGGCGACGATGAAAGTGATAACGAAGAGATTGATGACTTGTTGGATGCTTCTAATCCTACTATAGAGGCAGACGGGGATTATGATTACGACGACCTGGACCGAATTGCCAACGAAGACGATGACGATTTGGTCGGTAATGCCAGTGATGGTGAGATAGACGAAGAAGAAGATGATATTGCTGCCAATAGCTTTAGCGACGACGACGAGGTTGATATAAAAGAAGGCGAGTTTGGAAGCGATGATGATGACTTTGAAGAACAAAAACTAAAACGAAAACGAAAAAGAAAAAGTAATGGCAAGTCCGGAGCTTCCCCCTTTGCCAGTCTTGATGATTTTGAACATATGATAAATGATGATGAGCCTTCTATGGAAAACGAGTCTGTTGAAGAGAAGAAAAAGGGGAAGAAGAAGAGAAAGAAGTCCAAGTAAGGCCTTGTTTGGTTGTAATCTTTTGAACTCATATTTTTTGCTTTAAGTTACACCATTTCGAGTGACCAGCTTAAAATTCCGAGCTGTTGTTTTTGTCCTGAAAAGGCTAGAAGCTTTGAACTAATAGACAGTTTTTTTCTCAAACTAAAAAGAAAAAAAGGAGCAAGGAAGCCTCTTAACGTGTTTTGCTACTACTATAATCCCTTGGATTTAGGATAGTGATAATATCATATCAAGGTGATTGTAATATTGATGATAATAACGTTCTTTGTCAAATGAATTTATGAGAGAATATGCAGACATGTTTCAAAGGGATGTACTAGTATGTGTTTATTTTTGAGGGCGACGGTCCCATGTAATATTGCAAACTTGAATTCATTGTGACCCGAATATCGATAGACATGCTGTTTACAGTAGTTGATGTTTATTGAATAGAGTGATTATGCTTTAGACTACTAGAAGCACCTTGATTTCTTGACAAAATAAGAATTTCACCAGATGGGAAATTTTGTGGCGTTAACTTCATGTTTATGAGTATGATGCTACACAGGCGCTGATGTTGTATGTTGCGGGTACATTTTTTGAGTAAATTAAGTTTTTGTTTTTATCACTTCCCATTAAAAGAGAGGAGAAGAAGACAATTGAGTAAACTCGCAATGACTAGGATACAGTTCAGTTGAAATAGACTCGACTATAATCGGTACTCATTGCTTTCTTCCATTTTTGTTTTGTACTCTCGTCACTTTTTCGCTTTCCCTACATTTTGGCCTCCTTTTGATTTTTTGCCCAAAAGAAGTAACATGACTCTGAGCATGGTTAGGCAAGGGCATATGCTTACATGTACATAGGACTACCAAACAAGAAGCAATAGTTTTAGATACCAATATTACCTGACTAGTTGTCGCCGGTACAATAGTTAGTTAGTATGTAGTGAAACATGTCTGCGAATTAGTAACGGAGAGGTAACAAAATTAAGGATCACATGCTTTCTTCTACTCCTAGAGAATATCGATGATCTGCCCACTTTCGAGGTAACCAATTTACTTATATAGCTGATAAGGGATATTGTACACTTATATATACAAGATACATTATAAATCGAATTTCCGTCATATAAGTTTTGTAAAGACAAACGCCTTGCCGTCAAATCCGACATCATTGAGGAACATACCTTATCTTGAGAAAGACTGTGGGACCGTTGTATAATTTGTGTAGTTGGTGTTCTGGTATGGTTTAGTATTAAAAATTTCGTATAGTTGGTGTTCTGGTATGGCTTAGTATTAAAGATTGTATATTGTGATTAGACTATTCATTAAAAAAAACTACAAAAAAAACTCACTAACCCTTTTTTGGTCTATATAAACAAAAGTTTCATCCCACGTCTACCTCTCTCAATATTACATGCAATGAAGACTCCTCAACTAAAGAAACTAAAATCGGCATTGAAAAAACTCCCCTCATTCACTAACCGCACAACCGTCACCACTGAAAAACAACAACTGTATCCTGTCTACGTTGGGATCTCAAGAAGGCGTTACCTTGTAGCCTCGGACATTATGAGCCATCCGTTGTTTCAAGAAATGTTGGACAAATCGGAGGGTTCAGATGGTGTGACTGTGGTATGCGAAGTTGTGATGTTCGATCACTTATTGTGGATGATACAAAACTCGGCTGGCTCACAGTTAGGGTCCATGGACGAGCTCGCAGGCTACTATACTTATAATTAGTTTTTGTTTTTTATTTTATTTTGTTGCCTTTCTTTTTCTTTATTTTAAGAGGTTAATTACTGTTTTATTTTAAATCATGTTGTTTCGTTTTCCCTTGGGAGAGTATACTTTAAATGTAAAGTTAGTTTTAATAATAAGGGGTGAATTAAATAATTTGTTGGCTTACCTTGGATTAGTTATACTAAATTTGTTCAAATTGGTTTCAGTTGCCATTACTAATGTTCTTGTGCTCTTTCAGTTAAATTTCTATTTGGTCTCCATATTTCAGTTGAAACATATAATAATAATTGGAGTTTGTGATAGATAAAAAGAGTGGTCGGTTTTCACTACTTGTTAGTTATTTTTAATGTGTGTTTTTTGTTATGTTGGGATTTTGGTTTAATAACTCTGTTAATTTATTTTTTCAAAGTTCATTTTATATTTGTAAGTGTCATATATATATATATGACTCATAAGTCATATGTATATCACATATAATTGGTGTACCAAAATAGGATTCTCACATGTTTTAAGTATCATGTTTAATTCTCAAATTGTTTATTGGGATTGAGAGTTATATAATATATTTAAATGTGTTACAGTTATACTGTATATTTGTACAAAAAGAGCTTTCTTGTTAGGAATCTTTATTTATTGAGATTGGTGATCTTTTGCGTCACGTATTATATCACTATCATTTTTATTTTCAGTGATAAGAATCAAATATCGGTTGGCAAATGGTAATATATATAATACAAAAGATTAGCATTTAAAACGGATTGTAAAACTGCAATTTTATACTCACTCCTCATACAAGTAAAAAGTAGTATATAGCCAAAAAGTAGAAAACGTTTCCAATTCTCATAATAATGCAAAAATATTAAAACGTAAATAACTATTCACTAGGCTATTAGATGTGTAAATTAATCACGTTTTCATCATTTAAGCCAAGATCATACTTCGTTTAAATAAGTTACAGAATAATCTTTGATTTAGTGAGAGTCAAAAGCTGTCACTAATTTAAAAATCTGTCATAAATCTGTTGCAAATTGACTAAACTGTCACAAAACCGTCACAAAAATCATCGCTAATAAGCTCGTAACAAAAAATACCGTCACTAATACCGTCGCGATTTGGGTAATTTTTTTGTAGTGCTAGCAGTATAATCTCAACAACTCCATTAATGAAATTCCGTGAAAAGAAGAAAAAACAGGCATGTATATATTCTTAAACTTGTTCACTTGGATCTTCATCAGTGACGGTAGAGTCTTCCATGATAGTTAACAACAAGAACAAGCCTCGTAATCCCCTGAACATAAGGAAACTGTCAATCATAAGGGCAACTACGAAGCCGGATAACTCCAAAGCAGGGTGTCGATATCCTTTGGGATGACTGAATTATATCGACCATGAGCGTAACGATACCCAATGAAAAGAGTAAGGATACCACGTCCAACATACTAAAATCCATCTTGACACCCATTGATCCTAATTTATCTGAAACTATATGAACCACGTAGATCTATTATGACGGAACGAAAACTTAGATGTACGTACATGTTTGTAATCGACGAACAAGGAAGGGTAATAAAATATAATGAGAAAATAGAAGGGTCTGAATATTGAATCCAAAGTGTTTCTTTATCACTATCCTAATTTTGTTTTTGCTGTAAGTGTAAAAATCCTAGTATATAGAGATTTTTTTAATTGTTAGAGTTACACTTGGTTTAGGATTGTTGTTTATAGGAGCAAGTTTTCCTATTCCCATTAGATTTCTTTTTGATGTTTTTGCTGCTAATATAAGAGGCTTGCATATGCGCATATTCATACATTCCGATAGTGAAAGTGACGTACGGATATAATAACAATGGAGGCTCCTAAACTAGCAAAACCAAACCCCTCATTCACCAACTTCGGCACCGTCAATGAAAAATCGTATACTGTCTATGTGGGAAAGTCACGTAGGCGATATGAAGTAACACCGGAGATCATGAATCATCCGTTGTTTCAAAAGATGTTGAAAAAAACGGACGGTTTAGATGGTGCTACGGTGGCATGCGAGGTTGTCTTGTTTGACCACATGCTTTGGTTGATTCAAAACTCCGATGAATCACAGTTAGGTTCCTTGGATGAGCTCGTATACTATTATACTTGTGATTGATTTGTTTTAGTTTTAGTTTTAGTTTTAGTTGTTGGTTTATTTTCTTTAACTCAAGAAGGTACTTATATGTAAATTTGTTACCTGTTAACAATTTAATTTTATTAATTACAACTTACTAGTGGTTCTCATTTTATGGTTTAAATTTATACTTGCTTTCTATAGTTTCAGTTTTAAGTACTATTTATATATCTAAAGTTGTAAAAAAACTGGGATTTGCGCGGAAGAACGGCGGTAATACAGCGTAAGTTACTATAAAAAAATACTCAATTAGTGACAGTATTTTTTGTTACGAGCTTATTAGCGACGTTTTATGTGACGGATTTGTGACAGATTTGTGACAGTTTTTTAAATTAACGACAGACTTGTGACAACTTTTGACTCTAACTAAATCAAATATTATTTTGTAGTACTAATTGCTATTGGTGTTTTAATCTTTAAGTGTATAGCAATTTTCGTTCAAGAATTAAATTATTTAATTTTGCGAAGTGTATGCTTAAGGTTTCATCATGTAATATTATAACTTATAAGGTACAATATTATATTGAGACGTGCTCCTCAATTAGACCTTTTTATTATTATTTACAATGGAAATTTCATCTCATAGATATGCTCTTCATTTAAGTTTAGTTAAATTTGAATCATTTATATATTTTGTGATTCTATAAACTATAACATGATATATGGTTCACCTAATCACCTGTATTTAGTTAAATGACTTCATATCGACCGTACGTTCTCAACATGGAAAGGTATATGCATGACATGAAATATACACTAAAAAAATAAATATCCAAATAGCTACGAGATTAATTAGTGACAGTATTTTTTGTTACAAGCTTATTAGCTACGGTTTTTGTGACGTTTTTGTGACAATTTAGTCAATTTGTGACAGATTTGTGACAGCTTTTTAAATTAGTGACAGATTTATGACAGATTTTGACTCTCACTAAATCAAATATTATTTTGTAGTGATATATCTAAGTTGAGAATTAGTTAACAGAACTAACAAAAAGACTTGTTGATCAACAAATTAATCCACCAAACCCATACATATAGAAAACAAAAGGATGTTTGTATTTGTTGGTGTTAATTAATTAGTAAGAGACCGGCGAACTAATTTACATTAAATGCATAAATTGAACCCATTCGTCACCAAACAAATCCATAATGCCAACTCTAACATGATGGTGATATAATAATATACTTGGTATAATTAATATATATATATATTGAAACGAAATTGAAGAAATTTGAAAATGTTATAGTTGGCAGATACGTGAACAAAACTTGTACTGATAAAGTAAATATAAATTCTAATAATAATGTCAACAACAACAACAACAACAACAAAAAACAAGAGAATTATGTGAGGCAAACATGCTACAATCTGGTATATATATATTTGGCTGAAATAAATATACGATGGGTTCTTTTTTTTCCGTTACAAGTATTTTGCATTTTTGTTCAATACTATATTGTTTTAGGTCAAATATTCCTTTACTTTTGAAAAGGGAAAAATAGGAGTTGAGACATAATAATGTTTTATTAATTATTACTTAAAAGTAACGGGTGGTGTTATGCTTTAGCAGGTGTATTAATTAATAACTATGGTGACATAATCTAATGGCAAATGATTAGTTTGTTAGAGATACCATTAAATCACTCCTTATAATATGATATTCCGTAGAAACTAATTATCTAGTTGAAATTATAGGTACACTGTTTGGTCATTTTTGTAAGATCATGCTTTCGTCATGTTATTTATTTTTTCATATGTATTCGATTTTTTATTTTTATTATTTTTTCTTAAATCAACGTTTTATTTGTAAAATGTTTGTAAAAAAAATATGTAAAATTCGGCTTTTTATATTTTTTTGGGTCACTACAAAAAAATACTCAAATAGCGACGGGATTAGTGACGGTATTTTTTTTTACGAGCTTATTAACGACAGTTTTTGTGACGGGTTTGTACAATTTAGTCAATTTGTGACAGATTTGTGACAATTTTTTAAATTAGTCACATGCTTGTGAGAGCTTTTAACTCTCACTAAATCATTCATTTTGTAGTGGAGTGTTTATTATTATTACTATCTTCTAAATTGCCAAAACAAACAATAAATGAATACCCAAAAATATATAAAAAGTTAAATTTTACAGATTTTTTTTAACAAAAAATTTAAAAATAAAATAAAACGTTGATTTAAGAAAATAAAAATCGAATACATATGAAAAAAACGATAAAATGACCAAATGTACTCACTGAAATTATATTACTAATTAACATATATATATATGTCCTTGTTAAAATTTAAATAGCCGGGTAAACTCACAAATTATGTGGTGATATTAGAGAGTTTCTCCCTTAATTACAATGACTCGACAGTCGATACACAACTATTTAACCAGCTGTGTTAAAATGCAATTATAACATGCCACCGTTCAAAATCATATATATTCTTCTCGATCGAAGTTTGGTTCTTCAATTGGTCAGCCTCGCCTCAGGCCCCCATCGACATTTGTAATAATTCATACGGAGAGTTTTGCGACAAAAATGTCATGTTTAACCCAACATATATATATATATATGGGTGAAACAAAATTATATACACGTAGAATATATCCAAATACATATTTTTTTTGCATGTAGGAAGTGATAACAGGTCGACAAATTGACGACACTGCAAAAGATTTTGATTAGGAAAATATAGGGAGAATATGATAGATAAATATAAGCGGTACTTAATTATCAAAAGATACATATGTCAAAACACTTTTAACTACGTAACATAATGTTATTTCTTTTTACCCTTTATTTTTAATTTTGATGTTACATGCCTACATTATATGTGCCAAATCTTAAACAATACTTGAGAATTCGAAGTTTTGAATAATTCTCATGAAAATATATGATATTAGTATGCCAAGTTGGGTTTTCTTTGTCCACATGACCAACATAAATGCTGGATTATAAGTTAAGTTGTACATGTTATAAGTTGGAAGCTAAGTGAGTTGAATTTTTGGGTACCAAGTTTGTCATATTATCTATCTGGCTCATGTTTTTCATTCTAAAATCTGAAGCAAACAATATTCTAATAAGATATCCACTTCTATTTTCTTTACATTACGGGCAAATTTCATTCCATTCTATTTCTATGCATCACCTAAATTATCAATGACAAATGCCAAATTATTGAAAGCTTCATAATGGTTATGAAGTTTTCTGTATACATAAGCAAAAAACTTGCATGGATGAAGATACAATTCTTTTAATTGGTGTATATATATATATATATATCACTATATTTTGTCATGCATTGTCAATTATCATCACATTATTTCATATTGTACGTTCATACAATAATAGCATTTGCTAAAGTAATCGCAAAAAAAAAAAACACAAATAGTAGCAGCGGGTCGAAAAAAGAGGAGGCTCTAAATAAACGGCCACAAGGATGAAAGAAATTGTCCTTTGTGATAACTCCGTCTCTCGCTCTCTCTAGTTCACAGAATTGGAACCCTAATTATGCAATACTGTTATGCATGATATATGCTTTGACATTGATAGTAGATTTTCTAAAGGGTAATCGAGAGGGTGTGCTTGTTATGGTAAGGTGGCTCGATGGAAGGAAGTATACATAAATCTTGTGAACATACCAATAATAAATTGCAAAAATCGCCTCTAGACACACCCACATAAGAATGTCATATGAGAGTGCCAAATTTTAGAAAATAAAAATAACGAGTGCCAAATCATCCCTTTTAACATTCAATATAAAAAATACATTGTCAAAAACTGAAAAAAAATCATAGTTTTTAGAATTCCCCCCTGAATTTTACATGGTGGCAAAGCTACTAACTTGCATGCGACAACACAATGCAACATAGTAGTTTATATATATCGGCAGTCGTAGCCTCTCAACAGAAAATCAATCAACTTTTTTCGGATCTCGATCTAAGACAAAGCGGATCAAACACATGTTGATTACCTTTTAGGTGGTTTGTATTTATATAATTAATAACTTTAGTCACATGTATATTTTATTTAGTATATTTGGTTTTGACATTTGACCATGGTTATTAATTATATAAATACAAACCACCTAATGAAAAGTTATTTGGAGAACATGGTTTTGCATATTTGGTATCCATTTGGCTAAATGTGTAACTTTTGAACCAAATAGAAAAGACCAAGTTATAATGAAATTGGCTAAGTCTAAGTATTCAATTTGTCTAACTAAAGAATAAAAACCATCTGGCTAAATGTTTTCTAATCAACGAGAAAAAAGACCAAGTAATTAATAAATTCTGCGCCTAAAAATTAGATAGAAAAGACAAATTTGATCATTGGTCATATAAGTCTAATAGTAGATTTTACAAACTAAATGACAAAATTAAAGACAAAAACTAAACTCAAGTTTTCAACTGGATGGGTTAAACAAATTAAATCAGTTAACCTTAAGTAAATAAATAACCTGTTAATATCAAGCCGTTTGGCTGAATATTGTTCTATCAGATTAAATAAGACGGTAATTAGTAGAAAATACAATCAATATTGTAGCTAATTTTATCTTCTATTATTATTATCTATGTTTATTTACCCTAAGCTAGTTTTTGTTAATTAGTTTTTCTGGGGGAAGCAGTTGAGAAACTAAGACATATAGCTGTGGGTGCAAAAATCAAGTCTATCATGGGAAACAAAAAATGTAAAATGTGAAGTTTAGAGATTTATTTTCATCTATAAAAATTACGAGAAACGGGATCGAGAACTTGGAAACAAGCTTTTAAAAGTAAAGTAAAATAAATTTTAGGGTTGGTTGTTTTAAAGTTTAGTAGTATTTTAGTCACACATGTAAGTTAGTATAGTATTTCGCATAACTGTATTAACGTTTTCTATTGAATTAGAGTTTTTTTAATACTATGGCTCGACACAAATTGAAACCCTAGAAAAAAAAAAAAAACTCAACAAAAAAAAAACGCAAATTTTTTCCATATTATAGTTGTTTTTTTCCTGAAAATATTTTTCTCCTGTAAACATTTTATTACGAATCAAGAGATCCTACAAGAAATTGTGGGTTTTGAAACGGGAAGCATATTTAATTATGAAATGAAGTTTAAATAAATAACTTAATTAGGTGCGCAATTATACAACTAACCTGTCGTAGCAAAACGAAAGGAAAGTGTGAATCCATTTATATTAAAAATTAATTTGATATAATTGACCAATTAGTATATGCTAATCTTGTGACAATTTTATATGTTGCATCACCTAACAAATTAAAAAAAATATCATTAGAGGCGGTATCATCAAGTTGAAAACTTTGATATCTTTGACCATCAAAGAAGCTTTTGCCATTTTCGTAATAGTGATACGTGACGACATGTTCCTTAAAAGCTTATTTGATTTTTTCTTTGTTTAATGTTCTTCAATGCATTGAAAACTATTGATCAATATTATATTTTGTTGATAAAAAACAATAAAAGGACCTATATTTCACCAAATATTAGGAAAATAATTTTAAGTGCCGGCTTTCGTTCTCTACATCCCCATCCGTATCAGCCGGCTAACCACGAACTAATTTTTTGTATTTTTTTTTAAGTCACGAGTATGAAAGACAAAGTAGATAAACCGATATAAACGAGATCATATGAACGTAAACATAAATAATAAACAGAGAATCCCTAATAACTACTCCAAAATTTGTATTAATCACTATATATAGTTACTATATTCCTACTATTACTTTATTTTATGAAGTTTGAATTGCTAGCTCATATAAATTTATAAATTTTGTCACCTCCAAAATGTATATTTAACTTGTTTATATCAGTGTAGTTTCCTAAGCAGTTAGTTGTTCCAACCTGTCTGTACGTGTATACGAATCGGAACAAGAGTTTCGCCTATATGGGAATTATGCCATTTTAAAACAGATTACGTAGATTCATTTTTGGGAGAATTCGACTTTGTTTGCGAAATCAATGTTATTTTAAATGCAACTTCCTTGATATAGACAAAAAAATGGATTCTTTTGCTTTAGGTTGTTAAGGTGAACTGAAACTTCTAGGATATTTAACTGTTAAGGTGAACTAAAATGATGCAATCTAGGAGCATACAAGTTAAAATGTTCGATTTAAAAGAGGTTAATTTTCCAAACATTGTGTTCGTACGATGTTAGTATTTGTTTGTAAAATTCGGATCCTTGCGAGACAAGTATCGGAAATTTTAAAGGGGTTAAATACGGAAACGTCCTTTATAGTATTTGGAAAAAAAAATTGATCCTGTATTTAACTATCTTAAAAAAATAGTCAGAATTGCATATGATTGAAAATTTGTAATGGAAAGTAATGTTATAAAGATCCTTGTTATAAATTATATGTTTATTTTCCCTATAGTAATATTAGTTTTTGCCTTTTTGGTCACCATGAATATTGGTATATATTGTCTCCAAATTTCACCAGATATCCATTTAACAAAAAACACTATGAAATTTAGCAAATCTCTAAAGGTTTCGGTTGAAACATGAAGGCCGATCGAACGATATATTTGGAGCAAACTACGGTATCCGTTATCGTTATATACACTTTTAAGATAGAAATATTAAGCAGTAATATATAAAAATAATAGTAATTGATTCTCAAAATCAAATAAATACACATTCTTGTTTTGACTCCCCGGTTCAAATATTTAAAACTGGTCATTTTTTAGTACGTAAGAATGTAATCACCTCTTCATATATCGATCCCATCTATATTTTAATACTAGTACTGTACAATCACAAACAATTAATATTATACTTTATGCAAATTTATATAACTAGCACTATATATATATATGCCAGCTGAAGTTAATAATACAAAATCATTTAACTTCAATATCACATTCAAGATACCCTCGAATAAGGAAACAGGGTCCTGACTCTGAGTCGGGGTGACTCAGAGTCCAAAATTGCCTTTAAAACACTCAATTTTATTTTAATTGTCTTTGATTTTTAAAGTCAAAATTGTGTAAAACTTACATCAACATTTTGTATCTATATATTATTATATTTACATATACATATTTATAATATGTATGTATACTACATATATAATATTCAAAATTTTCAAATAATAGTTATAACTTGATTTCATTGAATTATGTAAGTTTTACATGATTTTAACTTTAAAAATCAAAGGCAATTAAAATAAAATTAAACATTTTAAAGAGGCAATTTTGAATTTTGAGTCACGCTGACTCAATAATCCAATATATACACACAATACATAAACGTTAATATATATACTAACAGAGTTATATATATGCCAGCAAAATAGCCCAATTGGCGGTCTGATCAACGTTTCACTATATCTATTCATATTATAAAAGAAAATCACTAGTTAAATCAAATTTATACAAAAAAGTTGTTTGCATGTTGGAAAAGTTCTTTTTTGATGAATTTGTATGTAACGATTTATATATATTAATCATGTTCTTCGCCGAGGTAAATCTTTGCCTGTTCGGTATGAAGATATCAAGTTAGAAATTCAAAACTCGTTACGTTCGATAATAAAAGTTTAGTATTTACTAATCTCGTCACGCACATTTTAAATTTTAAGTAAGTACTAAATGTCGGACCTATCCCCGTTCGACCGTTCCACCGCCAGCCAGTCCAGCCCCCGTCCGTCACGTAGGCGCCACCCCACACCGACTCACTCGTTCATGGACTCCTTCGACCCTTTCGCCACTTCCGTCTCTTACTCCCTTTCTACAACCCCGAGACGCCGCCCACCTCGACGCCCCACCCCCTCCACCCCTTTTGCCACCGACAACGACGACATGTCCTGGCAGTCTGAGATTTCCTGGCACCCGGACCCTTCTGGGCGCCGTCATGGCGGCCACCGCACCCCGGCGGCCGCGCTGAGCCCCTACAGCACTGTCGGAGACAGCAGGGTTCTCCGACGTTCTGCTAACGAGTACTACCTAGGCACAACACGCACGTACACCAACCCTCATTTCGAGAACCCGCCACGTGGTGCTGCAGCTATGTCCTCTGTGGAGAGGATAGAGCTGCAGAGCTACGTGGCGGGTGCAGGAGGGGAGAGGAACCTCGACCGAAGCTTCGTCTCGGAAGAGTTCCTCAAGAGCCCTGGTTTGCCTACCATCAAGGAGATCAACAGTATTAAAAGAGTTGATAGGGAAGAGTTTTCGGTTACTTCTAATGGTAATGACAGAGGGTTTATACTCAAATCACCAAGTTACGGTTCTACCCATGATAACCACGGGTTTACACTAAACAGTCGTAATAATCCAAGGGTCGTTTCGTATAACGATGAGTATAGCGATGAGGAGGAGGATTATGATGATGACATGGATGACTCTGACGGAAAGACGGTGGGGCTCATCGGGTTGTTTAAATATTCGACAAAGTTAGATATAGTTTTGGTGATATTGGGTTGTTTAGGTGCATTGGTGAATGGGGGTTCACTTCCTTGGTACTCTTTTTTCTTTGGACAATTTGTTAACCAAATTGGTAAGATTAGTGATACCAAAAAGATGATGGATGAAGTGCAAAAGGTAATATAATGTTTTTATGTTATGGTTTAAAATAGTCAAAAATATATAGCAATATTGTATGCCCAAAAAATGATAAACTACGATCATCATTTGATTCAAATTATTAACATGACGTTTTAGTATCCATTTAGAATCCAATTCTATCACTCTTTCAAGTTTAAACAATATTACTGTTGTAATTAATAAACGTAGGTACCACTTTGTAATCAATACATCTTCATTCAAGTAAATTTGTTAATTTTTTTGAAAATAGTATAGTACCCCCATAATTCTGCCCATTTCTTACATAACTTTTTGTTTGTTTTGTTTTATTGTTCAGATAAGCATTCAGATGGCTGGTCTATCACTAATAGTGGTTGTTGGAGCATACATACGTAAATTTTTAATTTTACTTTTTATACTCATGTCCATGATTAGCTAATTTCGGTAAATATTTATTTCTTTTCGTAATGAACGTGTACTTTTTATAACAGAAATAACATGTTGGAGAATGGTGGGCGAACGAGCAGCTCATCGTATCAGAAGAGAGTATTTAAGAGCAGTTTTGAGACAAGATGTTACTTTTTTCGACACTGAAATTACTACAGGTGATATTATGCATGGAATTTCTAGTGATGTTGCTCAAATCCAAGAAGTTATGGGTGAAAAGGTATTCTTTTCTGTGCATAATTTGACTTTTACAGAAAGGTTTAACTTAAACTAATGGTCCTCATAATTTCAGTAAAGGTAATTGTCTCTTTGAAAAGGAAATTTGTTTGTTTTACACTAACAGGGTTATTATCCTAATGATTCTCATAGGTTTCATCTAAAATCTGTGTATTTATGTAGGTTTTATTGTAATTTATAGCCCACTAAGTTTCGAGAAAGTGACAGATCTGAGCTTTGTTTTATCTAGCTAACATATATGTTTCTGAAGATATCAAGTTTGGGAGATGATAAAAGATCCTAACAAGACCAACTTGTTCTTAAAAAACCGTAGTTTGGTTACTTTGATGTAATTGTCATAATTGGAAATAAACTCCAGGTTCACAATAAGGGCAAATATTGCCACTTATTCAAGACATTTGGACTACTACAGTTTTTAAAGGAAATCACTGCAGTGTTATCCAAAATTTTGGGAGCATAATGACTGTGGCAATTATATGATCATTCGACTTTACAAAAAATTTATATGATCATTCTATATTGAAAATCTAATACAGTGGCTTCAATGCCTATCTTCTATATTTTCTTGCTGCAGATGGCTCACTTTATTCATCACATATGCACCTTTATAAATGGTTATATAGTTGGTTTTCTGAGATCATGGAAAGTCTCTCTCGCCGTTTTTGCTGTCACACCATTGACTATGTTTTGCGGAATAGCCTATAAGGCTATATATGGTGATCTAGCTGTAAAAGAAGAGGTAACATACTAACCATACATATTTGAATATGGATTTGTGTATAATGTACTGTGTATGTAAAGAAAATACCGAATCTGTATCTATTTAATGCTACAATAAGTTAATTCTTGTGAATATTTTCATGAAATAGGCTTCTTACCGGAAAGCGGGTGGTATAGCAGAACAAGCCATCAGTTCAATCAGGACAGTCTTTTCGTTCGTAGCAGAGGATCATTTGGCTAATATATATGCAGAGAAATTAGAAACATCAGTTTCCGTAGGGACGAAAATGGGATTTGCAAAAGGGGCGGGAATGGGGATTATATACTTGGTCACTTATGCGACTTGGGCATTGGCCTTTTGGTATGGAGCTGTTTTGGTCGGTAAACAAGAGATCACCGGAGGGGATGCTATCGCATGCTTCTTTGGTGTCAATCTAGGTGGCAGGTGATAACCTCTCTCGCTCTCTTGATAGATACATATTGCTCAAGAAGATTTCTCCGTTGTTTAACTATGGAGTACAGGCTACAACTGCGGATTAAACTACAACTATCTCTGGAAATTTAGGCATTCTGCATCTTTTAAGCTCAGCTTTTTTCTTTTACTTAATAGTCTGGATTGCATTTGGTTGATCTTCTTAAAAATTGTGTTTTCTGTTTTTTTTTGGCCTGGCAAAAAAATTACAAGTTTTAGGTAGGATGAATCCGATTCTTTTCTTGACCTAATAATTTTTCCTCTCTTATTGTAAACGAAATGTTCACAAGAAATTTACTGTGATATCACTTTTGGTTCTGGAATATGTGCGTACTTGTACATACTATTACTAAGGAATTAACTAAAACTATTTGTGGAGGCAGGCCTTCGTCGTCTGTAGCTTATAAGTTTTTTTTTCCTTGAAAGAGAGGCTGCATTTTGTTGACATGCAAACGATTTTTGCTTCTTTGGTGTTTTTGCCTGAAGTTAACTTGGACAAACTCAATGTTTTTTTTATCTAGAAACTGCTTTTTTGCTTAATAGCTGCAATAAAAAAAAGTCACTAGTATGCGAAAGCATGTAGCTTACATACAATTTACTCAAAAAGGGTTATGTAAATTCTTTTCCATATAGCTTAAGTGTTGAGAGTTAATTATGATTTTCTACAGAGGGTTGGCATTATCGTTATCATATTTTGCACAATTTGCGCAAGGGACAGTAGCAGCTACCCGTGTATTTAAAATTATAGAGAGGGTGCCGGATATTGATCCGTATAGTCCAGAGGGGAGGAAACCGTCCAGTATAAGGGGGAAAGTTGAGTTCAAAAATGTCTCGTTTGCTTATCCGTCTCGTCCAATGGCTCCTATTCTGCAATCCCTCAATCTCATTATTCCACATTCTAAGTCTTTAGCGCTTGTTGGCGCTAGTGGAGGAGGAAAATCCACCATTTTCGCTCTCATTGAGAGATTTTATGATCCTATTGAAGGTAACATTTAAAAAACACATATGTTATGAATATCATTGAATTGAGTCCTTGTTTAGTCTCATTTTATTAGTTCACTTTTTATGTCTTGGCTTAAAAGCTGGAAAAAAATGGCGGCTCATTTTATAAAGCAGCTTATTTACTCAATAGCTGCAACAGAACTAACCTTAAATCTGAAAACGAATATAATTTTACAGAAAAAAATGGTTGCAGATGAGGATTTTTATCATGCTTTTCGTAGGTTTGATAACCTTGGATGGTTACGATCTAAGGACTCTACAAGTGAAGTGGCTGAGAGGTCAGATCGGATTGGTCGGTCAAGAACCGGTTCTATTTGCGAACACAATACTCGAAAATGTGATGATGGGTAAAGAAAATGCCACCAATAAAGAGGCTATAGCCGCTTGCATAGCCTCCAATGCCCACAAGTTCATCACCGAGCTTCCGATGGGATATGCTACTCAGGTCCTACAACTTTTTTGTTACCAGAAATATGTTCATGGATTTTCTAAGATGTTTTCCAACATGTCTTCCATTTCATTTATTTGTGTATCCGACGTTTGTTTCCCGAGACTACGGAAATTCCATCCTGTCATGCGCTCCTTAAATTTTATATTTGGTCGTTTCAAAAGTTAAAAATTTACGACTAGGCAGTCTGCTTTCAAGAGTACTAAAAATTGTTTTCCGACATGTGCTTTTTTCTGAAAATAAAACGACAAGCATTTCAATTTCAGGTGCGCAAGGGGATCAGGTTTCTGTTAAACTCAAATCTAAAGTCTCAATTAGTTGCAGCCTCTAAGCAAATAACTTTTTCAGCATGCGAAAAACACTGAGTTCAGTTTTTTTTTTAAAAAGTCAACTTTCTAAGCAATCACCTAGGACAGGTATGAGTAGTAAAAAGAATTATCAAAAAAGTTGAGGGTTGGATTCCTGAAAACAATTCGATTCACACATTTTATATTTACCCTATTATTTTAAGGTTGGAGATCGAGGAACTCAACTTTCAGGTGGTCAAAAACAACGTATAGCTTTAGCGCGAGCCATGATAAAAGATCCAAAAATCCTTCTTCTAGACGAGCCCACAAGCGCCTTAGATCCAGAATCCGAAACTATAGTCCAACAAGCCATAGACCAAATCTCAAAAAACCGAACGACCATTGTGATAGCTCATAGGCTTGCAACCGTTAGAAACGTGCACACCATAGTGGCCCTTGATCAAGGCTCGGTTCTCGAGACTGGTAATCATCATCAACTCATGGAAAAACGTGGCGGGTATTATAATCTCGTAAAACTAGCTTCCGAAGCTTTTATGAAACCTTCAAGAGAAGGAATTTTTGAGAGTAGGAATGTTGATGTTTCAGTTTACGAGAAGTCTATTCAGGGAAAGTCACCTCTGCACGATATTTCGAGATCACAATTCTACAGATCTATGCAGGTATATTACTACTATTATGAAATTTAAATTCGTACATTGTAAAAAAATATTATTTAATAGCTTATTCTACACTTATATGCCAATTTATTAACGACAAGTATTTAGTGGAAAGATGATAGTAGTATAGTGCACATAGGTAAAAGAACAAGTGAACATATAATCTAAGTCTAGTTGAATTTTCTTTTTTCCTATTTGACTTAAATTCTGGACTGCAAAATGTTTATTAGCTTAAAATATGGGCTTTTCTGGTTGGCCTGAAAAAAGTTAAAAGCTTTAAGCAGAATAAACGCAGTTTTTTTCTAAAGCTTATTTTCTTAAAAGTTGCTAGGAAACACGCCTTTAAATTAACTTTCCATACCCACAGTGTACTAAAATGAATTTCGCTATCTATCCAGGAACAAGAAGAAGACCCCGTTGATGAAATAGCACATGTGAAAAAGAAAACAAGTTATAAGATGTCAAAACTATGGGAGTTGCAAAAACCGGAGCTTATCATGCTCTTACTGGGATTCTCTTTAGCTGCAATCGCCGGTGCCATTCTCTCGGTTTTCCCTTTAGTCCTAGGCGAAGCGCTAAAAGTTTATTTCAACCCAGACACAAAGAAGATGAAAAGAGACGTTGGAACACTATGTTTAATATTAATTGGGCTAGGTGTCGGGTGCATCATTTCGATGACAGGTCAGCAAGGTTTCTGTGGTTGGGCAGGTACCAAGCTCACTAGACGTGTTCGTGACTTATTATTTCGTTCTATACTAAAACAGGAACCGGGTTGGTTCGATTTCGACGAGAACTCAACAGGTGTTCTCGTATCGAGGCTTTCAATCGATTGTGTTAGTTTTCGATCCGTTTTGGGTGACCGTTTTTCGATTTTAGTCATGGGTTTGAGCTCAGCAGCTGTTGGGTATGGTATTTCGTTTGTTTTGCAATGGAGATTAGCTCTCTTAGCTGCGGCTCTAACCCCATTTATCTTCGGCGCGAGTTATTTTAGTTTAATAATTAATATTGGCCCGAAACTGGATAATACATCTTATGCAAAAGCTAGTACTATAGCCGCAGGTGCTGTTTCTAATATTAGAACAGTGGCTACCTTTTCTACACAGGAACAAATTGTTCAATCTTTCGAACAAGCTTTAGCCGAACCCAAAAAAACTTCTATTAGAAGGTCTCAAATTCTTGGTATTGCCCTTGGGTTTTCTCAAGGTGCTATGTACGGTGCTTATACGCTAACACTTTGGTTTGGAGCTTATTTAGTTGGAAAGAAGGAATCGAATTTCGGGGAAGTATATAAAATATTTCTGATATTAGTATTAAGTTCATTTTCTGTTGGGCAGTTAGCGGGGCTTGCGCCTGATACTTCTATGGCTGTGACCGCTGTTCCATCGGTTTTAGAAATCATTAATCGGAAATCATTGATTGGGGATGACGAAAAGAAAGGGAAAAAATTGGAAAGATCAAAAGCTTATGATATCGAATTCAAGAAAGTTACATTTTCATACCCTTCTAGGCCTGAGGTGATAGTGTTGAGGAATTTTAGTTTGAAAATTAAAGGCGGGACTATGGTGGCGTTGGTTGGGGGGAGTGGGTCAGGAAAATCCACAGTGATTTGGATGATACAAAGATTTTACGAACCAAACCAAGGAAAAGTGTTAATGAATGGTAAGTTTTGTTCTTTTCCCGAAGTTTTGTTAACTTCTTACTTGAAGTTCTTCATAATTTCAACACTGGTCTAATCTTCAGCATTCGTATATTGTATTTCACGTATTCTCAAGAGTTTCAGAAAGCCTTATTTCTTGGCTAAGTGCATCAGTTTTTGGCGGTACTGCCGTAAAAAATGTCACAACTATTCATACAAATACCCGGTTGCTAATTTTAGTGCCTAAGATCTTTATTTTTGAAATGTGTTCAGGTATGGATTTGAGGGAGACTAATCTAAAGTGGCTTAGGCGACAAACAGCTTTGGTTAGCCAAGAACCGGCTTTATTTGCTGGGAGTATACGGGATAATATTGCATTTGGGGATTTAAATGCCTCGTGGGGCGAGATCGAAGAAGCTGCAAAAGAGGCTTTTATTCATAAGTTCATCAGTAGTCTTCCTCAAGGATATGATACACAGGTACATGTTTTATTAAGTCTCATGCGAAGAACGGTGCATTGGCACTGTTAGCATCTTAGTCATTGTAAATAGCTGTTTTGTTGAGATATCCAAAAAAGTTTCCAGTATAAAGCGAGGGGGGTCACGTTTATCTTCAATAATTCATGTCCAACTTATGGTTATTAGTTTTTATTTCTGTAACCTGTGGCAAAAAGTTATTGATTAACTGAATAGCAACCAATTACTTCTTGCTAAGGAACTGTTCGGTTGATAGGACTAAAAGCTGAGATTCTTTGGTTTGGCCTGAAAAAGCAACAAACTTTAAGCATATTTTTTTTTCTCAACAAATGAAATTCCAGCTATGTTGCTTCTATTCTGCAACCAAACTAGCCCTTATTAGTAATAAATGCGTCAAGTTTTTCAGTGTATCTTGATGATAAGCTAGTGTATGACTTAACATCTATGCACCAAACTAAAGGTTTTCCAGAACAGTCTATAAGACGCATTCTCCATCATAATTTATTTTTCGAAACTGCTATTTAAACAGATCACTATACAAATTCTTTAGTTGTCACTAAGTTTTACACAGAAAGATCGACATTGAGAATCTATGTACATAGCATTGCCGAGAACAAGACCACTATATGACCCAGAGTTTCCTTATTGAACAGGTTGGCGAGAGCGGGACCCAGCTATCGGGTGGGCAAAAGCAAAGAATCGCAATAGCAAGAGCCATACTAAAGAAATCGAAGATCCTTCTACTTGACGAAGCTAGCAGTGCACTAGACTTGGAGTCCGAAAAACACATCCAAGAGGCTCTTAAAAAAGTCTCCAAGCAGGCCACGACCGTTGTTGTGGCTCACCGCCTTTCTACCATCAGAGAGGCGGACTTTATCGCTGCCGTTAAAGATGGTGAAGTGGCGGAGTATGGAAGCCATGACACCCTCTTGACAACCAAGAGCAATGGCGTATACGCTAGCCTTGTTCGTGCAGAAACTGAAGCTAATGCTTTTGCTTGAGCATAACCAGCCTTAGAAAGCCAGGTTTTCATAGTCAAATTTAGTTTTAATTTTATATCCTTTAGGTTCCCCAGTGTACACGGACATTATTATTATACATACATGGGAACATCATGAGAAATGTGTAAGCATAATATATAGAAAGCTTTCTTGACACGAATTTTGTTGAGAAACGGTATCTGTGATGTTTAATTAACCGAACGTGAAAAAGAAATACGGATAATAAGTTGATTTTTTCATTTGATTTGGACTAAAAGAAAAGTTCATTTCAAGGTTTGTTTATGCAATGTCTTGGCATGCGCCAGACGAGACGTAGTTACTCGATGAAATGAGTGATAACTGGTTATTATTTTTCCTGATAAAGTGAAAGTAATATAATCATGATTCCGAATCGCCCTCAAGAGTAGTACTATATAATTCATGTACTGAAATCGAGAACGTCTCGGGAGTTGCAAACAATACATAGCTATTGTTGGAAAACTTATGTTTTAAACGCGATTTTTAAGTAGATACTAAAAAATGGAATTGGTCTCACATCATAATGATATGTAACTTGTCACAGTTTTGTGTATTTGTTCTTCATTAGCTATTTTGCATGATATATAAGATAGACGTGTAACACGAGAAACACCATAGGCTCGAAGCGGCTTGATTCTAGCTTCCGTTAATCGGTCATTACTCACAAACATGTGATGCATTTATTTCAAGCAATACGTATTCTTTCAAGCAAAACATTTTCTTTCAAAAACAATACGTATTTTTCTTAAAAAACATATTTTTCAAAAAAAAAACTTTTATATGTTTGTACCTATTTTTTATTTAAAAAATGTATTTATTTAGTAAAAAAGTTTTCTTAAAAAAAACATTAAAGTAGTCCAAAAATATTGTTCAGTATCCCAACTTATTTGATTTTATCAATTAAGTATCCAAACTATAAACTTTGTCCTAATCATATACCTACCGTCAAATAAATTGACGTAAATTTGACTGCATATACGTAATTGAGACAAAATTTATAGATCGGATACTTAATTGATAAAAATAATAGGCTAATATGTATTAAATATTAAATAGGTTGTACTATATAAGTTAAATAGGGAAAAATCAATACCAACGGTCAAGTAATTTAAAAAAACAAAAACAAATATAGCAATAAGTAGAAATAAATAAATATACAAGATTTTATCTCATTAGCAAATTACTTTAATTTATTTCTATAAACAATCTGTATTACAATTTCCACCAACCAACCCATTTCATTTTCATTATTAAAAGAGTTGCAAAATTTAAAAAAATCAAAAGGCAATGGGGATTATTAAGGATGAAGAAAATTACGAAATATACGACGAATCATCCAGCGAAGAGTACGAACCGGATGACGATTCGGAGGATGACCCGTCTTTCGCTATCGAAAATGAGGTCCGGCACAGCTTATCTAAGCTTTCCCTCACCAAAAAACCCAAATCAAGGTTATTTATTTATTTATTCATTCATATATATGTATATATATATATATATATATGCACATAAGGTGTTTGACTTTATTCCTCAATGTACTGCATTTTTCGCTTGTTTGGTTCAATTTGATTAGATTTGTTTGGTGTAATTTTTTTATTATTTTTTTGTATATTGACTTTTTAAGAATTAGGATTTAATTAACTTGGCGAAAAAGGGAATTTTGCTTAAAGAAAAAACATGTATTACCGGTGTTTTAAAAAACGAAAACTTAACTGAAGTGTTTTTGCAATAGCTGCGCTAAAAGTGCACAAAGCGTAAACTTTTAGCTTTAAATCGAGTTTTTTTACTACAAAGCACAAGCGAGCTTTTTAAGCTTTTATCGAGCTTTAAATCGAGTTTTTTTTTACTACAAAGCGACCTTTTTAAAACAGAGTCAATTTTAAGCGAGCTTTTTTTACTTATAAGTAGTCCTTGAAAGATTCAATTTTCACCTCCACGAAATAGTAAGATGAAACTGAACTACAAATCGAGCTTTTTAAAACAGAGTCAATTTTAAGCGAGCTTTTTTTAAAGATTCAATTTTCACCTCCACGAAATAGTAAGATGAAACTGAACTACAAATAGCAAAGGGCCAATCTTTAAGAGCTTGTGTTTTTGGTATCTTTAAAAACTTGTATTTTGGGTTTTGAGTGTACTGAAGAAACAAATCATGTAGCATACACAGGAATACAGGATAGATGTCGGGTGAGATGGTTATTGTAGAAGTTTGTAAGACTTGTTTGGCAATAACCATCTCACCCGACTTGTTTGGCAAAGTATACTCTATTTTCAAGTATCTGGACTCATACTAACTTAAAGAAATTAAAACTTTAGCTAATTACTTTATTTGTTACCCACCAACGGTGAAAAAGTATTTTCTGTTCTCCACTTGATACCGAACTCATTTTATACTTGTAAGTAGTACTTAAAATCTTCAAGTTTCACCGTCACAAAAACAGTATAAGGTGCAAACAAGCTAGCTCATTTACAAATAATGAACACCTCTTTGAAAGTATGATTTTTGGGTGAGTTTGCAGAAAGGTAACAGAGGAGGGTAGTGACGAAGATCTAGATGTGGAGGACATTGATGTCCCTGTACTTGGCGAGGAAGACCAGAAAAGTTTTGAGGTTCTGCAAAAGAAAATACAAGGTATGTAATCCTTTTATACTCGTATCGAGGAATTGGTTTATTTGATTTTTATATGCCCGTATATGACCTGATGAATCTTATTATTTCCTGAGGTAGCTGGACAGTTGGAGAAACTTAAAGTGGATCAGTGCAAGGTTTACTTGAGGAAGTATGGTTTGAGATTGACAGGGAATAAAGAAACACTTTTACGCCGTATCAAGGAGTATTTAGAGTAATATTTTGCTCGGTTGCTCCGAACATCAAAATCATTGGTTTTGTATAGACGAAATGGATTTTGATTATTGACTTTCTATTCCTTTATTTCAGAGTTATCAATGGAGGTGGAGAGAAAAAGTACCCTGTGTCCAGCTTTGTGTTGAACTGCAAAGGTACGAAATCGTGCTTTCATGGCTTGTTTGGTTGCGACTTTCAAGCTCCATGCCATTGTTTTGTTTGCTTATTGCATTGGGTGGCTATCTTTAAAGCTGAGCCTTTTTTTTAATTAAGTGTTAATTAGAACTAATAGAGCTGGTTCCTTAGCACTTGGTTGCTGCTCTCAAGTAAAAAAAAATGCTTATAAGTTGCATGTAAATTTTAGGAGTCAAACCAATAAAAGCCCATTCATGAAATGGGAACCCTTTTCGAGATCACCCTAAAATTAAAAAAATCTATTGGACTGGTCTACTGTTTTTAAGGGTAGACCCGGTCTACCTAAAAGTTTTATTGTGTATAGGTGGCTATCTTAGAAATTGATAATTTCTTAGTAAATTTAATTTGAATGAACACTGACATTTTCTTGGGGATTGTTTGGTTGCTGCTCTCAAGCTCGGTGTCTTTTTTTTTTGCTTATAAGTAGCACCGCGCTGGACTTGACTATCTTTAAAATTAAGGTTGAATTAAATAAATACTGCTTTGTTCTCAACCTCAAATAAGCCAGCTTATTCGCTTTGAAGCTCCAGATAACTAAGCCATCTATTTCTATTCTTGATCATTCTTTTACACAGTGAAGGTTTTCAAACTTCGAATGGTATTAGTGTTATTTTACTTTGATTCCTTATTTATCTGACGAATAGTTGGATATAGGTGATGCTTGCACCGGTGATGTTGTATTGTTTGAACAAAATGTCTATACTGTGTAAGTTCTATGACACTCCTTTTTTATTTTAAGGAATGTATGGTGCTTATTTTCTCATATTTAAATGGAAGATGATTCTGGGATGAATGGATAATAACAATCTACAAGTTGTGGACTCATTTTAGGCCGTTTAAACTTTTTTTCCCATTAAATTAGTTTTACCTTATTTTGTATAGGTTCAACATTGCTTCTCGCAGTGCCGGTGGTCCTCCATGTGGAACAAGGGTGATTGCGGGCCGTATTGTGAAAGAAAGTTACGGTTTAGCAAAGCAACAGCATACTTTTACGGTACCCTCTTCATCATATCTTGGACGATATAAGCACAGCCATATGGCCTATATCAATCTCAATCCTCTTCATATACACATTTTAGCATGTATAAATTTTGATTTGATGAATGTGAACCATCTTGCTTGCTTGTCTCAGATTGAAGTATTATGGAGCAAAGGCGTTAAACCACTCCCTCCGCTTCACCCTCTCTTAATCAAGGGCAGAAATCTCTATCGGTTAAAGACAATTAGACAGGTTTAACTCGCACTAAAGAGCAAAAAATCAACACTGTTTTTCATTTTTGGGTTACGTTTTCATTTTGCTTATGTCACTTTTAGAAATGGGATAATGAAGGTGAAAGACAGAAAATATTACTTGAGAAGCATAGTAGAGGTAATCTTGCTCGGTCAACTAGACAAGTTCGCAAGATGGAAACAAAGAAGATAGTCAAAGCCAATAGGTATAATCAATTTCAAGTATGACCTTGATTGGTCACAGCTTAAAAATCTAAAGTATATTTGTTTGATTAGCTCTAAAACCTGAGCTTTTCTGGTTATTTGACATGACGAGGTCAGAAGCTTTGAATTTTAGAAACTTACCTTTATTCTCAAGCTCTGTAGGTCTGATTAATTTCAACATGTGCCCTTGTTTGGATGCAGCTTTTAAGATTTGCCTTTTTGCTTAAAAGCTGAAGTGAATTTGGCTAATTTAGTTAAAATCTGAGCTTTTCTAATTTATTCGCCTGAAAAACCAGAAACTTTAAACTGGAGAAACTTAGCTTTTTCCTCAAGCTCAATAAGTGATATCAAATTTCAACCGCTGTTTTAAAAAGCTCACTTCAACCGGAGAAGCTCAATTCAAAGTTTAAACAAGGCAGAAACCTAGCTTTCCACTTCTTTAAGCCAATAAAGTTTTTTTTTTACGTTTCTGGCGTTGCTCTTGCAAAAAACGCATTAGCTGAATTTTGCTTTTTAAAACACTAATTTCAACCTTTGACCTGATTTGAACGCAGTTACTTTTTTTGCTTATTTGCTAAGGTAGGCATTTGGTTGAACAGCTTAATACCGTCTGATGCTCATAAAAGTTTATATTGCTGGTAGAATCTAACTTTCTTTAAGTGCATTTCAGGGTACCCAAAAGGGAAAACTCGAAGATGAAAAAGGAAGTGAATAGCGTGAACAATTCATCATACATCTCTTCGGGAACTATAGGAACTCATACTCAGGGGAGCCAAAATACATCGCTTAGAGAACCAACCAGATTATGTCAGAATGTTCATTTAGCAACACAGAGGCAGCACTTAACGGGCATTTCTTTCCAAAATCAAAATTATGGACAAAACTTGAAATGGGTACCTCTCCAACAACAAAACCAAGGATATGGTGTGAAAACGATCCATGCAGAAGGACATTTTCAGAGACCGCAGAATCATGTGATGAACGTAAATTACAATCCTGAAATCATTTCACTCAGAAGGCCACTGGCGAACATGAATGTTTTTACTCACACTCAGAATTCATATTCATTTCAGCAAAGACCAACGTATATGCAGAATGAGAATTTGTTCCAGAACACGGAGTGCTTCAAACGAAAACAAGTTTGCATACACTATCTTCAGGGAAGATGTTATTATGGAGATCGTTGTAAGTTTCTTCATGAAAGTCTAGAGAACAATACTCACTGATGTCAATTCAGCTCCTATTTAATTTGAGAAATGGTACGCTTTGCGAGTTGTTTTTCAATGTAAGTTAACATGTTGGTTTCTTCTTTGGCTAGATATTTACTAGTAAAAACTGCTATGTTTTTAGATTTTGCTTCAGCATCAGAAATGGCTGTTAGGATTTAATTCTTTGTACCCTTTTTAGATAATCAAGTAGAATAAGCTATAACTGTTTAATCATATAATATTGTTAGTTTTAGGTACAAAACAACAACAAAAATCCATTTATAAGATGAGGCAGAGGGGCAATAGTGACGAGGTGCATTAATCATTGCTTGCCAATTTCATCCTAATTTCCACACGAAGAGAATAGGTGGTGGTCACTGTTATGTTTTATATTTCAAGAAAGAATTCATTGATCGGTTTCTTCCTTAGTTAGGCGAGAATTTCGTGATCTTCCTTATGAATCACGAGTCGTTATTACATTTTTTTTTAGCATATTCAGCTATATCGATCCCCTGTAAATTCAGTGCATGTTAGTTTTCTTTAATGTGATACGAGTCGGTAATTTTAAAATTAAGATTTTCGCCAACACGAGATTGTGAGACGAAGGAAAAGGATACGAGTTTTGTTCAGTCATTTCTTTATTTTTGCAAAACGGAAGAAGAAATCTTTCATGTCCCTGACTTTTTATAGTGGTTATAATCAGAAGGGTGTTGACTCCTTTTTTTTTCCACCCAAAACACTTCGATAGAGAGGGTTAGACAGACCGCTAACTCTATATAAACATATAATATCATTACGTACATAAACCAAACCTCTCAAGGAAATAACTGAATACATGATATATAGATAAACAAAATTAAATCTACGCAAATGTGATAAATAATAAATGGAAAAAAAAACACACATGGAATAGTACATTCTCATTTTTTCTATAGTTAATTTTAATTCTTTCTATATTTATATAAGTTAGTAAGAGAATGAGAACTCGGATTTATTGTTTCGTTCAATTTGATGATGATATATACATATCCCAATTTCTTCGTCTAGTTAAAAAAAGTAATCTGGTTACCATTTTTAATAATGCTTTTGTTTATTCATAATTCATTGATGGTATTGAAATTGACATGAACCTTTAAAGTGAAAAGGTTACGATATCCCATGTAAAGGGAGTAACATTTATTCATCGGTTACAAAAATTACATTGCGTTTAATCCGACATCTGAGTAATTATGAGGCGATCGAGTTAGTAGTTTGTGAGAATATGCAGTTTTTTTACCGAATGAACTCGAGTCCTTTTACAAAAATTGACACGACTGGTCCTTGTTATTGATTTACTTTTTTAGTCAGCCACGACGCATCACCTTGCCACGAGACATGGAATATACTAGACGTACGTAAATGCATCGGTACGACAATTATAAGGTTCAAGGAGGGGTAAGTTGCAAGATTTAGGCAACTTATATATATATATATATATATATATATATATATATATATTGAATATTTACAAAATAATATATCGTAAATATTGAATATTTACAAAATAACATTTCTAGTCACAAAAAATAATATATCGTGATAAGCAAGTAACCTCGTTACACTTCACTTTTTACCGAGTTTACTTGCATATCACGATATATTATTTGTATATCATTATATTATTATAGGGTTTAAACATTCCACTCCTCTCTTTCCATCTATATTTTGTATGTTTCATCTCTATCCCCTAATATGCCCGGTCGGTAAAAACTACAAATTTACATTAGATCTCCGATTTTCTTTTTCAAACTTTCAAAAAGTAAATAAAACTCATGTTTGAGACGTTGTTTACTAGTTTTTTGTTCTTTAGTTATTTGTTTAATGGACCCTATAATGCTAGAAATTAGTGTTTCCCAAAATTAAGCTTTGTATCAAAGCCAAAAAGGCTAAACCATACCTGAACGTTACAACGAAATCAAAGGAAAGAAAGCGTTTCATCGTAAGAATGATAGGCCTAACTTCCAATCACTACAAATCGATGAAACTATTTCTAACGGTATTTTTTACATTTTTAATTCTATTTAAACTACTAGTAAGAACTCAATTTCTTTAATAATTTATTTTCGCCGATGATGCTATATATATATATATATAGTTTCCCATACATCCTAGCTAGCATTCCTTTTCACGTCATATAGAAATGTGTACGTACTTCTTTTTTAATAAATCGACTTTATATTATTATTGACTACTTACTTTATTGATGAGATGGAATTATTTATATAAAAAAAAAGCTTTTGTTTGCATAAAATAATGATTCAATAAAAGTTGATCACATGAACCGTGCATGCGTATATACACCACATTTATTTCATAAAATAAACTAGTGGTTTGTTATTTTCTATATATTTTAAGTCATGGGTCTGACAAAAAAAGCAATTATTCAAGCATGTGTCCACATTTGCAATACCCCAATGAGTCAACATTACAAGACTAAATTAAATTTGGGAATATTTTTTTTTGAATTATTAAAATCAGACAACAACAAGCCACTATGACAATAAGATTCCCCCCTTCTTCTTTTTTTAAATTATTTACTCTATCATGTTGCCACTTTCCATAAATCATTCACACTAAAATCCTAAGAATGTATAAACATATATAATACCATTCATAAATACTATACGGAATCTAAATCTTATATCCCATTTTCTCTCGTCTTTCTGTGTCCATTTAATTATTTTATTTTAAAAAATTATACAATTACTATAACACATGTATCAATACATTTCAATAATTATTTTTTTAAAAAAAAATAAACACACAATTTATTTTATAATAAATGTATAAATTAAACATTACATTTTAGAAAAATTGTCTAAAACAATATTATGTTCAATTGTTTTAAAATTTGAATACAATATACTATAAAAACTTATAAATTTGCGGAACAAGTTATGAAATTTTAAAATTTGAGTGAAAATAAGTAATGGGGCACGGAAAAAAGAGTTAGAGGATAGGGATAGAATATTTGAACTCTACCATATGATGTGTCAAAATTTAAAATATAAAAATCATTTGGCCAAATTATCGTTTTTAACGTATTTTAATGAAAATACATGGTAAAAAATTGAAAAAGTTATAATTTTCATAATTATGGAGGTGTACTCGCGCCGATTGTCTCGATCCCACACCATATAACATGCAAAAGAAATAGAAAAACTTCATATATTTTCTAGAGAACAGAAATGGTTGCAATTACAATAATTCAACTTCACTTCATGCATATAATTATCCTGCTATCCTGGATCTCTATCGACATCAGAAGTGTTCATTCATCTTCGAACGTTAGTTGTTTAAGCGGCGAAAGAGAAGCACTTGTGATGTTCAAGAAAGGCCTTACTGACCCCTCCAACAGACTCTCCTCATGGGTTGGCAAAAACTGCTGTACTTGGGCTGGGATCACATGTGACGCAAATACCCGCCACGTCATCGCTCTCGAGCTTCAAAACCCCTATGTATACGAAGTCGATAGAAAGAGTTATGCACTTGGAGGTGAGATTAACAACTCATTGGTTAATTTGAAGTCTCTTAAATACTTGGATTTGAGTAAGAATAACTTTGAAGGAATAAATATCCCATCTTTTATCGGTTCACTCAAGAATCTGCGGTATCTTAACCTTTCGGGTTCGAATTTTGATGGGATAATCCCTACCCAAGTTTGTAATTTATCGAAATTGGAGTCGCTTGATCTGAGTGGGTTTTCTTATGAATCTGACGCAAACGATCTCAACTTTTTACCTAGTTTAGTGTCTTTGAAATATCTCAGTCTGGGTTATGTTAATCTTAGCTTAGCTACAAACAATTGGCTAGAAATGATAAATAAGCTCACTTTTTTAGAGGAGTTGCATTTGCCAGGTTGTGGTCTTTTTAATCTCCCATTATCACTCTCGGATGTGAACTTTACTTCTCTTTCTCGTCTTGATCTCTCCATCAATGGATTCAACTCTGACATACCAAAGTGGTTGTTTAATTTAACAAGCCTTAGATATCTTGATATGAGCTCAAATTCCCTTTCTGGTAACATGCCAAACGAATTTTCAAACTTGATTTCCATTCAACACATCGATATGTCTAGAAATACCTATATCGATGGAAAATTACCAAAAGATCTAGGAAAACTATGCCGACTGCGAAATCTTTGGCTGACTGCGAACCATATCAAAGGTGAACTAACTGAGTTCTTTGATGGGCTATCGAAATGTTCGAATAGCAGCTTAGAACATTTGGATTTGGGGTTCAACGAGATGTTTGGATTTATACCAAGTTCAGTGGGACTAATAAAGAACTTTAAACACATTTACCTTCGGTTTAACTCGTTCACCGGTTCAATCCCCAAATCCATTGTAAATTTAGCTTTGTTACACGATTTTGACCTCTCAAACAACAAAATGAATGGTACAATACCCGAAAGTTTAGGCCAGCTCTATTCATTGTCCGTTCTCGATATTTTCGAAAACAATTGGCTTAGTGTTATCACAGAAGCTCACTTATTCAACCTTACAAGCTTAACAGAGTTGTCGATTTCAACATCACTATCCAGTACTTTGTCTTTCAATGTAAGTCCCGAGTGGGTACCTCCCTTTAAACTCAGCTCCCTTTCACTCAAATATTGCCAAATAGGTCCCAAGTTTCCATTTTGGCTCAGAAACCAAAATAAGTTGAACTCTATTTTCCTCCACAGTACAATGATCTCGGACGTTGTACCTGATTGGTTTTGGAATTTAGATTTGCTTATTGAAGTGCTCAATTTATCTAGCAATGACTTGAGTGGTAGAGTTCCCAGTTCTTTCACTTTCCAAGACCAAGCATGGGTGGATTTGAGCTCCAATGGATTCACGGGGCCCCTACCGAATTTTACTGCCAATCTAGAAACTTTGAATTTGAGAAACAATTCTTTTTATGGGCCTATACCCGAGGACATAGACAAAATGTTGCCAACTTTGACGAATTACGATGTCTCCCAAAATTTCTTGAATGGCACCCTTCCTGTTTCGTTAGGCAAGATCCAAAGTCTGACTAGACTTGAAGTGTCGAGCAATCATTTAACCGGAGAGATACCCCTTATTTGGGATGATAAACCATACTTGTTTACTGTGGGTTTATCGAACAACAGGTTTTCTGGGAAAATACCAAGCTCGATGGGCTCGTTAAGCTCACTCATGAGCTTAAGCATCGGAAATAACAATCTTTCAGGGGAAATTCCTAGCTCGATGGGATCGTTAAGCTCACTCATGTTCTTGAACATCGAAAATAACAATCTTTCAGGGAAAATTCCCAGCTCGATGGGCTCGTTAAGCTCACTCGAGTACTTGAGCATCGGAAATAACAATCTTTCAGGAGAAATTCCTCCCTCTTTGCAAAATTGCACACTCATGTTCAATTTAGATCTTGGAGAAAACAACTTTTGGGGTAATATCCCGTCTTGGGTTGGAGAAAAGATGCCAAATTTACGTGTATTACGCCTACGAAAAAATTCGTTTAGTGGGCATGTACCATCACAACTTTGTACTCTTACTAATCTTCACATACTAGATCTTGCACAAAACAGCCTCTCAGGACAAATCCCTTCTTGTTTGGGTGGACTAAAGAGAATGTCCCTCTATCTTCTAGAATCTGACTCTACCTTGGGAAAATTATCGGTTGTGATGAAGGGCAGAGAATTCGAATATCAACGCCTTCTATACCTTGTTAATAGCATAGACCTTTCAGGAAACAATTTATCGGGGAAAATACCAACGAAGATGACAGAGCTTTCAAGACTAGGCACTTTAAACTTGTCGATGAACCATTTAACAGGAGAAATACCTGAAGATATTGGTAAACTAAAGATGCTTGAAACTCTTGATCTCTCAAAAAACAAGCTTTCTGGGTCGATTCCATCGAGCGTTGTCTCAATGTCTGCGTTGAGCCACTTGAACCTTTCTTATAACAATTTTTCAGGAAGAATACCGACAAGTAACCAGTTTTTGACCTTGGATGATCCATCGATATACGGGGGAAATGTCGGGCTTTGCGGGGTTCCTTTGGTGACCGAGTGCCATGCTCATAATGATGCTCGTGATGATGAAGAGGAAGATGGGAGTGGTAACAACGATAATTTATGGTTTTATGTTAGCATAGCGATGGGAGTTATAGTTGGTTTAGGGGGATTTTGTGGTTCATTATTTGTTAATCGGTCTTGGAGGAACTTTTATTTCGGATATGTGGAAAAAATGATAGAAAAAATCGTAAGAGTTCTTGGTATGAAAGTGGATAATAAGAGAAGAAAATAAATTAAGATAGGACATAGAAATTAATGTTATGTAATATTTTGGCCCTAATATTTTGTATATTCTGAACAAATTTAATTTCTTTTATACATATTTTTACATTATTTATGGAGTTATGAGTTGTATGTCACTTTTTTCTTTCGTATTTTACTAGATTTTTTATTATCATTCCAAAATCCAATCATATAAGTAGGAAGTACATGTAATTAAAACAGCAGCTGGTTTTCCGAAGATGCAACTATTATTAGATTGGATTTACACTCTATTAAGTGTCCGAATCATATAAATTTTAGGAGAGACTTTCTGATATATACCCTCGCAGATACTTAATATGAATTGTTGATTTACTCTCATATACATGATCTGATAGTTCACATTAAGTCTCTGTAAAAGTTTAAGTCAAAAAGTCTTTCCTATATATCAACACTCTTTTAAAAATTCATCATTTTGACGTGTCCATATGTATATTGTGCATATCAGACACGCGATTGTTCTCGATCTGGTTATGTTTCTCTGGTAAGTTGGATTTTATTTAACACTTTTATAAATTAGATACTTATTTTCTTATTATGAAATGCATGGAGTATTGTCAACGGTACCATGAGCGGGGTTTTTTTCTTTTTAACTTTAAAATGTGCCAATCAGTTAAAACTCAATACATATTGGGGAATCCAAGAATGATTTTTTTTAATTAGAAAAACTGAAAGATGTAATTGGTTGACACAACCTAAAATATGATAAACCGGATTGATATTGTTGAGGTCGAGAACTGGTTGTTCAATGAATGGAACGATAGGTGTAAGGTGGTGTTGTAATCGTTATTCATTTTTACCAATGAGAATTTTCCAAAGGTATATTTCGAGTCTATATCAATGTATCTTTTTTCTAGATTTGGGGATTTTTATTTGGTGTTGACGAAGGAAAATTAAAGCATGTTTAACTGTGATTTCTAACGACTGAGCTTTAGTTGAGTGGGAACAATTGTTGTTAAGTGGGAACAACTGAACATTTAATGATTTAGAGTTCGGAGACGGTATTCATTTATTTAATATAAAATATAAAATATAATTTTTTATTCATTAGAAATACATCAATAACTTAATTGTGAATTTAATTTAATTAATTTAATTTCATAACCTTTGAATATTTTCTTAAAAGTTGTTTTTAAAAAAAATGTATATGGGTGAATTGACGTTTCATAAATTGAGGAGGGTATGTCTTTGAGTAATCAAACAAAATCTATACATGTTTCAACTATATTCCATGTGTACATAGTTTATACATACTAGATATATATTTATGACCGTGCGTGTCAGGGGCGGTCTAGTACTTGTTCAATCCACAATCCAGTTTATTTTTTTTTATCACAGCTCAATTTTTACCTCAGGCTCAAATCTTACTAAACTTGGGTCTGGACCACTCTGTTGTTTGCCAAGATCAAACTGCAAATTTGTACGTACTTCAAATTATGTAATATACGCATGATAAGATATTATATACCATGTATGGGTGTCAGGGCGGAACGCGGATGGTTTTTTGAGACTTGTTGTAAAAAATACGTCGAATATAAGATAAAATAGATAGGGTCTAATACAAAAATAAAGTTTTTTTTTTATATTTAGCGTAACATAAAATAAACATGAAGTAACACAAATGGTATTGGGTAATAAAATATTTTTTTAAAAAAATAAGCTAACATGATTTAAACTCCTAACCTTTCAGTACATTAAAACCAATTTTACCGCTATAATAACAGCTCTTCTGGAAAATAATTTAAAACCAAAACAGTTTTTAATTTTTTGTAGGAATATATTTTAATCGTCAAATTTTAAACCGGAAACCTTATCCGATTATCTGAAAAATTAGGTGGAGCAAATACTTTTTGTTATGATTTTGATAAACCAATTTCTATTAAATATTGTACTATATGATTAGTGTAACTAATCAAACATATCAATGGGTAATGATTTTAGCTTTTCTATAATCTTCTTTGTAATAATATTTGTGTAGAAGCTTGTGCAACTTATATTTAGCTTTTGATCAGACGGTCCAAAATTCTAGTTGACCACTATTGTACACACTATATATGTATATCCTTTAACTCAATTTAACTTCTATTCCTTACAATGGACCGCTATTTGATATTGCACATTTGTGAATTTGGTGTATTGATTAATCTTTATACATTTTGGGTTTCGATTTGTAGTTTGAAGCAATTAAAATGTTCAAATTTCATTTTGATTTACACACATCACGGAAGGAAAAGAAATTTAATTGGATATAATTTTTAAAGTTTTGCTCTAATAAATAATATTAAACCGAAATCACGGTCTAAAATAAAAATGAAATCAAAATTCCGATTGGAGACAATTCCGCACTATATATAAATTCTATTTCTCTCATAGAGTCAAATCTGTTACAAAACTGTCATAAATTGACTATACACAAAATGATTATAGTGTCACAAATTTATCACAAAATGATTATACTGTCACAAACCCGTCACAGAACTCGTCAAAAAGAAAACGTCACAATCTTGTAACTATTTAGACATTTTTTTTAGTCTAACTTCCGTGTGATTGTTAAAAATTGAATAAATTTTTTATATTCATCGTTCCTACTCATATTCCATTTTTAAAGATTTAAAGCAAAACTTTATCCTGTTCCTGCTCGAGATTACACCAAGTGCGATAAATTGCGATAAATTTCTTGCAGGGTACATGATCAACAAGTTGGCTGGGAATTGTCAAAAAGTTTGTCGAGGAATATTAGACAACAGATTCGATAGCCCCTTTATAGTGAAAATGCGGACAGACTTCTTGATCATGTACCCATGCAAGAGCATATCATTAATATGAGTATATATAACAGGCGAGGAGTAATTTGACGTGGATTATGACTTTAGAAGTAGAAGAAGTTGAGTTCTAAGTAGTTTAGGTTTAATTAAATTTCAGAATCCGGATACAATTATAACACCTGTTTTAGGGCTTTGACTAACAAAACCGTTGTATTAGCCCTATATTCGCTCTATTTGATATCTTATAATATTGGGTTCTATATTTTCGCACGTCACTTTCGTTTGCTATCTGTTAGTTATGTCTAAATATTCCATCCCTCCCGATTATTATTGTCAATATTATTTTTTTTAGCTGTTCTAATTTGTTGGCCCGTGTGGCTAAAACTTAGAGGGGGTGAATAAGGTTTTTTTGGCGCTTTTTGCCTAATTAAACTTAATGGCAACTAACAACCCAACTATTCGCAATTCTAAGCTTAAGCGTTTAATAAACGTTTAATAAATTCCTTACAAAGCCTCTACCCGATCACTCGCTCACAAATGAGTTTATAATTTTACTCTTTACAAAATTTGTTACAACAATGTAACTACACTCACAATTTTAATTGCTTCTAAATAAGCTAATTGGTGAGTCTTTGATGTTGTTCGAGCTTGAATCGCTTTCTCCTTAATTTTCCTCTTTTTCGAATATTTTCACCAAAATGGTGATATTTAGGGTTATGATTGAGAGAGGTTGAAAGATGATGAATATGTATGCATGGATGATTTTGGAGAGTGATTTGGGTTAGTTTATATGGTCAGCAAAGTCTGTTTTTCTGTATATGACCGTTGGAAGTGGTTGAGTGTTTTATCCATTGGTTTTAAGTAATTTTTCAGAATAAGCTGAAAAGTTGTTTTCGAAATCTGCAGAAAACGATCGGTCGTTTCTGAAAAACGATCGGTCGTTTCTGAAAAACGATCGGTCTTTTTTATCATGGACTTTCTGCAAGAAATTTGACCAAAAACGATCGGTCGTTTTTGCAATTTCGATCGGTTGTTTTCCAGACGATCTCACTGGAAGAATTTGGACCAAAAACGATCGGTCGTTTTTGTCCAGACGATCGGTCGTTTTTCTTCTGGCATTTTCTCGGTTTTCTCGTTATTCTTCGAATGCTCGTAACTCCTTCGTTTTAACTCCGATTCTGGTTCCGCTTGAACCGTTGACTTCGTTTTTCTGTGCTCTATCTTTCTGGCGTGCTGAAATTTACATTTTCTACTTTTGGAAAAGACAAGCATTATATCATCGAAATAGATAAATCGTAAAATCATTAAAAACATAATCAAAGTTATAATCAAAATCAATTATTGAACCCCATAGTTCAACATAATTTATTGAGATTCAAATTATCTAGAGTTTATAATGCACTCAAATCTTTTAGAGTTTCATCTAATGCATGAAATTAATACAATACAATGGTTTAGATTTATGCGTGACTTTTATAATTTTCTGTTGTGCTCGAGGTAATGGATCTGCTATGCTCTACGTATGTTAACAAAACTACTGTGCTCTACGTGTGTTAACAAAACTATCAGATTTTGATTTCTGATTTATCATCCACTGGAAACTTATATTCATGCATACGAAACACAAACTTTAATAAACTCGAAAAGGTAAGTTTAGGAAAGTTTCAACTTCCACCATTAACCGTCATGCCTATCCCGCTTTGGCATCGCATTTCAATTACAACAATGCAATCCTCACCTTTCCGAAGTTAATAATTTTCAGTCAATAGTTACTTATACAAAGAAAACAAAGTGAAACCGAATTGTTGTTGCATCGAGAGGAAGCAATGTAGTAAATTGGTTGATAATATATGTTCTCGGAGAGTATATCAATTTATACAAGACACTAATGCGCCCAAGTAAGTATGCAACTGATCTTACTAACTAATTGTAAAAGTTAAAAAGCCATACGGTCCTTCCTTCCTATATGTAAACCGTACCGTAATCTAGTTGAAACATCTATACTGCTTATTTGGGTGTATGCCTAAGTTCATGTAAGTCGCTTATTAGCCACCAAATAAGCCAACGAGTCCTCTTGTTAGCTCTTATTAGCTTATAAGCAGAAAACTGCCAAAAGAGCTAATTCAAACAAGCACAGTTTTATTTGCTTAAAAGCTTGGATATAACTTTAAAAGTTTTGCTATAATAAATAATATTAAACCGAAATCACGGTCTAAAATAAAAATAAAATCAAAATTCCGATTGGAGAAAATTCCACACTATATATAAATTATATTTCTCGAGTCAAATCCGTTACAAAACTGTCATGACTATACACAAAATGACTATAGTGTCACAAATTTATCACAAAATGATTATACTGTCACAAACCCGTCACAGAACTCGTCAAAAAGAAAACGTCACAATCTTGTAACTATTTAGACATTTTTTTTAGTCTAACAGTGTGATTGTTAAAAATTGAATAAATTTTTTATATTCCATCGTTCCTACTCATATTCCATTTTTAAAGATTTAAAGCAAAACTTTATCCTGTTCCTGCTCGAGATTACACCAAGTGCGATAGTGAGATTACACCAAGTGCGATAGTAAAAACACAAATACACACAGAGTACAAGATGTGGCTGAGAATTGTCAAGAAGTTTGTCGAGGAATATTAGACAACAGATTCGATAGCCCCTTTATAAGTATATATACTCATATAATTAATATGAGTATATATACACATTTATAAGTATATATACACATTTATATGTATATATAATAGGCTTAGTTTAATTAAATTTCAGAATCCGGATACAATTATAACACCTATTTTAGGGCTTTGACTAACAAAACCGGTGTAGTAGCCCTATATTCGCTCTATTTGATCATCTTATAATATTGGGTCCTATATTTTCGCACGTCCAATTTCAATAAGTTTTCGTTAAAAATACGACAACTTATTGAAAAGTCCAGATACTTAATTGATCGAAATTAGAATAACTACGTATTGACTGATAATAACCCAAACCTCATGTGTTAAATAATAAATACTCCAAAAAAAATAAAAAATCACAAAGACAAGTTGGAGCTGAAATTAGAAAAAGAAAGGAATAGAGAGATTGAGAGATAGAGAAATAGAGAGATTGAGAGAGAGATTGCCGCCGCTGTTCTTCACCGTCGAAAACTTGGACGAATAAATATCCCACCCTTTAGACGTTTAAATCTGGTAATTTTACTTATAATCTGTTTACTCATACGCTTTTATTATTTTCATTCCCTGTTTCCGTTTATTTGTTAGATAGTAGTATTAGATTGATTAACATATGTCAACTGTCTCTATGTAGTATAATATTGGACTTTTTTTAACTAGCGTCTAAAAGTGAGGCCACGTAAAAAAAAACAAAAAAACCGATGTGTATTATGGCATCTGTTATTGTAAGTGAAGCGGCCTAAAAACAGATTTTTAACAAGTTTGTAACCAGAAAATACAAATGGATGGGGATTATATTAAACAAGTTTTTCTTTTTCATAATATTTGTAATGCCAGTTTTTTTATTTATAGATTTTAACCGGAAAAACATAGAGAAAAGTTACATTTATCAAAATGGAAGGAGTTCCACCTAATTCCCTCCCTGATCGAAACCATACCACATTAACGCTTATTTCCCCAACCAATACCTAATTACTTAGTACGTTAATATTTGGATAAGATATAGTTGAATCAGCTTATTAATTACCCAATACGAGTGCAGCTTTTGATTGCATTGAATGTAGGCGTGTTTTTTTCTGTTTTCGTATTTTGTAGGGGAAGTTATTTTATCTTTAACATTATTATAACTGATATTTGACCGTGCAACACTATATTTTCTGCAGCCATGTTGAAGCAATCATATCACAAGTTATGTGCTAATGGAGGTGACAAAATTAGTCGTTGGTTGTATCTCCAAACGAGTGGTTTCCACAGCGGACAGGTACACTTTATATTTCTTCTAAGTGGATTGCGGTTCATTAAATTTAAACGCAAAGTAGCCCTTTTTAAGTTATGAACTAGCCATTGGTTATAAACCTTCTCATTCTTTTTTTTTTTTTTTTTTCTGCTGGTTTTTGTTTATTGTTAAAATACCTTATCGTATTTCCTATAGAACTGCCTTGCTTTAGTTTCTTCCATATCTTACTTTTTGAGACACTACACAATCTTCCTGTATCTGTTTCTCAGTTGCTAAACACAAATAAAAAAGTGATATTCTGGCCTGTGGTTGAGATAGTATACTGGGTAGGGGAACTACGATTTGAGAGGAGAGTGGCGGGTTTTCTTACGTAGACGGTTTTTTTGTTTATATGGAGGGATGGGGTGCAGATATAATTTTGAATTTCATAATAAAATTGGACAGGATATTAAGGTTTTTTAGAAAAACGAAGGGTTGTTGCATTTTGTATCACCACGGTCCCCCGAGCATAGTGATGTTTTATTCTGCTCATACTAATCATAGATTAATTTCTGCCAAATTTTTAACATATGATCTCAGATATAATTTTAAGGCCCAGTTTGGGAAGATTTTTGAAGCTAGTTAAAAAAACTCAAAAAAATGGATCTGCTGGATTTCTTATTTCTGTAAGCTGGAAACTAAAAGCGTTACCAGACAAGTTAGTCCCACAGACAAAAAACACCAAAGCAAAAGATACACCAGCAGGCACCATTTTTTAAAATACCATCGTACTTCATGATTAATGCTAAGCCTTTGGTCTTTTATAAACCTTAAGTCAATTCGTTACGGTGCAGCCTTGTTTGGGACCAAGGAGCTTTTTCGGGGTAGAAGATTATCTCGATGACGACAATAGTCGACCATATACGTACCAGAAGGAGAAGAAGTCCAAAAACCCAGACAAGCACGTATCGTTCAAGCAAAGGACTATAGCTTACATGGAACCTTTTACACTTGATGTTTTCATCTCGAAGCGCTTTGTTTCAGCCTCACTCACTCATAGAGTAACAAGCAAACAAGTGGCAGTTGCGGGCACTAACTCTAAAGATATAAAAGCTGCATTAAAATCGAGAGCAGATATTCCTGCATGTTTGGCAGTAGGACGGATATTGAGTGAGAGGGCCCGAGAAGCTGATGTGTACACTGCTTCGTATACTCCTCGAGAGAGAGACAAGTTTGAAGGGAAGATAAGAGCTGTTGTTCAGTCTCTCATTGATAATGATATCGATGTTAAAGTGTATCTTGATTGAGTGGATTGTTGAAACTCTTTGCTGTTGAAAATACTTGTTTGATGAAGTTTTCAGTTTTTGAAAAGTTAATATAGGTTCTTACCCCCTTTTGCATGGAAATCCTTTATTCCGAAAAGCATTAGGTTTAAGGCTCAGTTTGGTGTGATGACTCTTTTTGAGAAATTATAACAGCAAAGAAAACGCCTTTACAAAAATCGTACTCTAAGAATAACATTGTCTTTTCCTTCACGGTTTCTAACAAGGAATACTTGCACCAATCACAACCTAAGGTCTTCCTTAGTTTTCTGATTGGTTCCAGTGTTCTAAGTAGTGTTCTAAAAAGTATAATGCATCTAAGTAGTGTTCTAAAAACCGAGCGGAAGTTAGACGGTACGTAGGTGAAGCCTAAGAGCCTAGGTGATTAGCCGGGATTGAGCGGATTAGGACATTAAATCCGCCTTGTGCCTTTTATAATAACAATGCATCTAAGGTAATTGTTAAAGAAAAAGAAGTTGCATACTGTTATGATGGCTTGGTTTCTGCATTCAAGTCGGTAAAAAGAATAAAAAATCTCGAATATTTGGAATATATGAAAACTTTTTACAAACATGATTTAATACCCTCATTATTTTTGTACCGATTAGTGTACTCAGTATAATGTTATTATTTGGCACAGTTAAAAAGACTTAAAGAGGTCCGTCCTTATTGCCATCAATTTTTGACGCGCTCATACATATAACACACATCTAAGTCGGTGATCAAAACACAAAAATAAGCTGCATGCAAGACAATAATCCTTTTTTTTAGATGCAAGACAATAATCCAAAATAAGATAATATAATAATATATGTAAGACAATATATAATCACAAAGGCCAAATGACTACAAAATTAACTGAGGTCGATTTTATTATGTCCTGCATATACACATATCTAAGCTAGGTTTCATATTCCAAACAAATACATTGAGCTAACCGGCTCAAAAGAGTATCCGATTATGTAAAAAATCATCATCCTGATAACAATATCTTTTAAAAAAGGTCCAACACTTGACCATTAAAGGATCGTACATTTACAATATAAGACACGTCTTGCATGGACGGTCTCCATTCATATCCCACTGGAGTTTAGCCAACTGTGCAAAAACTCGATATTTTACAGTCATGTATTGCTGGCTGAAGTATTCTTGTTAGGACCTTGTAATTGTTCCATAGGAGAATTAGCTATGCTACTAACCGAGCCCAAGGTCTGTGAGCTATGTTGAGGGCTAGATGGACAAACTTCGATGTTACCCATGTTTATGGTCCCTGAGCTCGGTTGTGGGCTCATTGGATTATTTCTTTGACCCATTTGCTGTGGGCTCATGGCGTTGAGCTGACCCATTTGCTGTGGGCTCATAGCGTTTAGCTGGCTCATTTGCTGTGGGCTCATAGCGTTTAGCTGGCCCATTTGCTGTGGACTAGCTTGTTGCGATAGTTGCTGAACCTGTTGCTGTTGGGATTGTTGGCTCAATTGCTGTGAAATACCAAGGGGTAACAATTAGAAATTTGTCTACAGCATAAACTTAAAAAGATCCAGAATATATAAGTCTAGTTGAAATATAAGTCAAAATTACAGAACCATGTGTCTTGTAACTCTTGTTTAATTGTAAACATTAGCTGGTGTTGATTTGATAACCGACTTAAAAATGGTTAGCATATAGACGTGAAATAAAGTTGAGTGAATTAATTTCATCGAAAACTTGGTGTTAGAAAGCTAACACTATTTTTCACTGATTCCAGAACAAACTATTAACAAAACAAAATACTATTTTTTTCAAAAGCCAGTATAAACGGAAAGGACTGCAAGACTGATAATTCCGAGAACACCGAAAAGAACCTAAATTGTCCAATTGGTAAAATAAATTAGCATAAACTGGAAGGCAGAGCTACTCATGATCTGCTTCAACTCTTGAAACCGGAACCTTTTTGTAATTTGATGGAAACAGAAAAGATTATCTATTCCATGGCTAAATGAAAGATTACTGTGCATATTAGTCTTTCAGGATGTGCATCCTAAAAGTCTGTATTTTTTTTGTTATCAATAAATTTAAACTGTCCTAACATAAAGGATAACTCTGCACTACCTGTGGTGATGAAACAACTGCTTGTAAAGGCGGTGCGGAATCCTGTTGTTGTTGCAGCTGTTGCTGCTGAAATTGTTGAATCTGCTGTGGTTGTAACTGCATTTGTTGTTGTTGCTGCTGCTGCTGCTGTTGTTGTTGCATCTGCTGTTGGAGTTGTAGATTTAGGTAAGGGTTCGTCCCGGGCATCAACTTAGGTGGGCCCATTGGGCTCATAGCAGATCTTTGCATTGGGTTCATAGTCATACCCCTATTATTAAGAGGATGGCTCAACATTGAAATCCCCGATGGACCCGTATGCATCTGTCTAGCTCCTGGGATGCCACCTAAGCTCGATGGAGCTCCTGCTCCCATCATACCTGATGCACAATTAAATTTTACTTTTAACTTTCGATTTCTTTAATATATAAACAATTCTTACTTACATGCCTTTATGAAAGATTGTAACTTACTAACTTTAGGTTCTAAAAATGTATCCTTAAGATTTGTATTGATAGGTAGTTTCTGTAACATAAAGTTCAGCTATGGGAATGGAAAATTATTGAGAGTTTGTTACTCATGTTATTTGGATTTAGTTCTGAAGATCCCCTTTTTGGCAGAAAAAGTTAATTTTCTGTTTTAGTCATTTAATTAGGTTTTGATTGCATAAAGCTATATCAAATTTGTGATTAGGATGTTATATACTACAGCATTACCTCTACTCGCCATCCTTAGCTTTGCCGTCATGAGAGCCTGAGCCTGAGGTGTCAGTTGACCAGTACGAATTTGCTGGCTTATCGTGTTGGTAATATTCGAGTTCCCAGTTAAATTCATTGGGTTTATTAGGTTCTGGCCCATGCCTGAGATAGAGCCCATTGGACCCGAGATAGTTGGACCCCCAATCCCTCTTGGACCCCCCATTGTTGGGCCCATACCCATTACATTACCGATCCCTCCGAGCCCAGCTACATTACTACCCATATTCCCTCCCATACCCATCATCATTTTTCTTTGTGGCTGTTGTTGCTGCTGCATAAGTTGCATTTGTAGATGAGACTGTTTGTAACCCATATGGTTATTACCCAACATCGCGTTACTGTTTTCCCCTAAAGGATTCACTTGAGAAATTAAATGTGATCGTTGTAAGTGATTAGCTTGTTGTTGTTGTAGTGATGAATTTTGCTCGTTTTGCTGAGGCCTAGTGGGTCCCGACCCAAACCCTTGAGAGATCTGTAAAGCATGAGAGTTTTGAGGGGGTAACATCCTGGGACTGTGTTGGTTCTGGCTTGGGGTTAAGGGTAAATTTCCGCTATTAGTTTGCCTTGCAACATCGTTATATTGTTGCTGGTTTGAAACTACATTAGAAAATTGCTCCGTATTAGTCTGAGGCGTATTAGGTGCTGTTTGCGGAGCTTGATTTATTCGAACTGGTTTTGGATGGATTTTATCTTCAATTTCATATCCTTCACGTACCATCTGCATAATGAAATCATATAATTACGTAATTGGATAACAAAAGCAGTCACGTGAATTATAATGTAAAGGACCAGGTTGGATGAACTTACCAATGAAGATAACTGTGCTGCTAGTAAATCCGCAAGATGCTGTTACAGGAATATAGATGCATAAGTAAGTTACATCATTTCAAGTTCACAATAAAACATGAGTACGGAATTTAGAAAACTTCAAGTTTACGATAAAACACGAGTACACAATTCAGAAAGTAAAGAAAAAGCACCGACTGTAACAAGACATACATACACCTTAGAATATGCCAGAATACGAAAGGCTGAATGTTTCTCTGGTCCGAATATATGTCTTGCAAGAAATTTAAAGATGCGAGTTAGATACTCACTAAATTAGGCAATGTAGGTAGATTCTCCTCTGCGATTAAAGACTCACTCTCTAACATATCTCCATAACGCATTGCAATGGTTCCTTCACTTGGATTGGTAGACAATATCAATCTGATATGCGACTTCGGAACAAGAGCAAACCCATTTCCTGACAATTAACTTTGGATAGTTAGCGAGTAAGAGATCCCTAAGGTTCCTAACTGCAAAATTCTTGTTTGGTTGCATCTCAAAAGTACAGATGTCTACTTTCGTGGTAGAGGTGGTTATAAGTGTGTTTGGTAGAAAATGGGAAGTATACTGTTTTATATTTGGAATAGTGAAAAGTAGTCAATAGCAATTGCCAGCTATATTTTGAAAAGAAAAATACCAAGCATAGATTTTTACTTCTGCACTTATAAGTGCAAAAGTAAGTAATTTGCAAATTAAAGCCAATATTATGCTACAATTTCTCGAACCTTGCATGATACGCTCATTCTGAAGAAATGTTAAAACTCTAATTTTCCAAGCATTCAAGCTGCCACCAACAAGCGATTTTGCTAATTCTTTATTCTCTGATTCGTCAATGAAATTCTTGCCATTGGAATCGCCAGAGAGATGAAGCATAACTTGTTGAGAATGGTAAATAGCAGGCTTCCTTATTTGTTTCTCGTCCACTTTATTTTTTCTACGATTTATTTGATGTCTGAAAAAGAAAAGCTATTGAGTGGACGGAACCATAACAGCAACTTATGATTAAAAAAACATATGAATAAACAATATGACAAATAACAAAAATAGCACAGATTACTACACGTCATAGCATAACACAACTCTGCAATATAAAAGAAGAAACTTGTTTGTCTTATAGTAATAGATTTTTTCTTTTAAAAATAATCTTATATTTATAGAGAGTTAGTGATTGCATAAGTCATAACAACATTACACGACTCAGCTAATCTTGTAACAAAATTATACTATATTCGTGCAACAACTAAAGAATAGTTCTTGATAACTATATTAGTAGCCTCCAAAACAAACTTTGTTTACTAGTCTCGCAAGTGGCCTGCACTCACATAATCCAAAATTTCATGATTTAAGTTCCTGTCTCGTGTGTATTAGAAAAAATGTATCAATGATTTCAATGAGAAACTAACCCTATTTTTGAGAATTAATACTTTAATAAAAAACATGAAGCAAAAGAAACAAACGACAACAAGACTTGCTCAGCTAATTTGCAATAAATAATAGCAACAGAAACAAAAACATGTGAAAAAATCTAAGATAAGTTATTTATGTATACATACTTGACAGCCACGAGTTCAATCTTAGAGAATCTGTCGATCATCATTGGGTCAGACTGAGGTGGCATCATCTCATCTGCAGGACTGTTTGCATTTAACAGGACGCTCATATTACTAACACTCACAGGAGATCCAACGCCACTCATTGTCGAGGTCTTCTGGTGAGAATTTGATCTACGTTTTGCAGCTAACTGTACCTGTTGTAATATATAAATAAAATTTACTAAAAGCACTTAAAGTCATGGGTCACAAAAGCTTAAGCTCCCATCGGTCCTAATAGCTTGCGTGGCACTTTTATATACATTGTGTATCACATTTTAATCAATATGAAGGCAGTAAACATTCTGCAACAAAATTATTGTTTACAAACATTACTCAATTTGTTAAGACAGCCACCAGTTGGATAAAATATTAATTAAAAATGTATATTTCAAACGAATTTATCTGTCAGCAGCGCCACGTAAAGTAACGGAGTAGGCCATTATTTCGATGAAAAAAATCAATTAACAAGATAGAGAAAGTTGGAAGATTAAATAGCAGGAAATTAATTGAGGGAGATTGAGCGTTGTGTTACTTAAAGTTAAAGTACAATTAGATCATATACCCGAAGACATAGATAGGCTTTTAAGTTTTACCTGTTGTTGCCGTTGCATGGAATTATCATTAGCACTTGAAGTGAGTGAAGTTGCACCACCAACTATAGGAACCGAATTAACTGCCGATTTTTCCTTATGTGATGAAACAACGCCGGAATTCACAGCAGGCACAAACTGAGGCCCAACTGACCCACTAGAAAATTCTCCCGATTTTGATGACAAGGGAGAAGGCAAGCTCCCACGAGAACTCGGCGCTGATTTCTTTTTCTGTAAATTATGCTCCATGGGTTGATTAAAACTATTCCATTGAGGTTGTTGAAAATTCTGTCTCATGAAAGTATGCTGTGGTGGCAGTCTATGTTGCAATTCGTTTCTGTTTTGATACATTTCTGACTTCTCACTCTCAACTGGCTCTTCCTTTGGAAATCTAATTCCTTGTTGTGCACGAGCTTCTTGAAAAAAGTTTTTTGTGAGGAAATACAAATAGGTAATAAGAAATTGTAAATATGAATCTACTTGACTCAAAAAATTGTCAAATGAAATACTTGACCCCTCGTTGGGCTCTTTTAGTGGCATCTTAAACTTCAGATTATTCTTTTTGCTGGGTGAAAAATTATTCTGGTAAGTATCACTATTCACTATGTGTATTTGGTAAAGGACAAGAAACATTTATTTTTGTACTGGGATTACTGGATTGGTGATTTTTTTGGTAGTAGTATTAAAAAAAAGATCATAATTAAAAAGATAAAAATATGTATCTCTATACTTAAAAAAGTTTTTTTTTGCCTCAGAAGTATAAATAATTTAATATTTTTTTTGGGTAAAATAAACACAATTTACCTAAGAGTGTACAAAAGTATACTTCTATCATTGTATGGAGATTTGAAGATGTCAGTAATCAGCTCTACATGAAAATATATATATATATGAATATAGAAATTGTCTTACTTATATATTTGCTATTTTCATTTGTCAAACCGCCTTCATAAATCTGCTGAGAAAACTTCTGCACGCCGTTATTCACATACTGAAACCCTCTACCGAATTGCTGTTGTTGCAACAAATTATTTTTCCATTGCAAATCTGATCCTTGTAAGCTATTATCAATGTTTGCTCCCATATGTTGATTCCCATCCAGTGTAAGCCTAGCTCTCTTACTTAAATTGGATCCAGGTGATAAGGGGTCATCTTGATTCTCTCTTCTAACCCCAAGATTCATACCGTCTGTGTAACCCATTTGATATTTTGACTGTTCTGGTACAAACGGAAGTGAAGAAAGAGAGGGATTGTTAGGATCCATATAGTGTGCATTTTCATGGACATGTTGTGACATTGGATTTCCGGAAATGGGCCCCACGGCTCTCAAGCTTTCCGGTACTCTATCAAAGCACATTTTTTTCCCATGGACTTCGTTGCTAGAGGTCACAGTTAGTTCTGCCATTTCCCCACGTCTTTTTCTCCTTTGGCTACGTATATCCAAATTTAGCTGCAAATTAAAGCTCAATTCTGATCAGATCTTGAGCATTTTTTCCTTCTTCCAGACAGGATATTATGATAAGTTTTTATTTGATTACCTTCTTCTGGACAGGGTTTTTGCAAAGTCTGTCCAACTTAGGAGTCGGATCGAGACAAAGCTGTGGCTGCAGGGTTTTAACTATCCGAGCCTCTATTTCCTACATAAAAAATAAGATGCGTTTATGTATTTATGTATAAATAGGCTTCATATCTATAGTTACATGTATGAGTAAAGAACATAGTAGTTAACCATTAGATCACCATATGTCCAAGTGTCATTGGCTATCATCGGAATATCTTTAACTACATTCTCTAGTGACATCTTAAGACGAACTTTATTAGTAGCAGGAGACCCATCACTGGAAGAAGAACAGTTTCGATAATCTCGTACCTGTTGCAATTCAAAAATTTACAATAAGGAACTATCATATCTTCGGCGCAAACATCTCTCCTGCTCTTTGCTCATTTGGGTACTTACACAAATAATGATTTCGAACATATTACCTCACAGACAACTGTCCCATTTACATACTTGCAAGGTATATCATCAAGAATATCCCCAGGCACTTGTCCGCACTCAATCGCCTTTAAATGAATGGGAAAGTGAAAGTCAAATGGCGAACAAAAAAAAGGAAGTCATCGTAGAGCAAGTCGAGCAGAAGTTAGTTGAAGACAGGTATAGTCAAACACTAATGCAAGCTTAAGGCTTTAGCATAAACAAATAAGTGAAGAATACCCACATATACTGCATACTCTACTAATTTGACAAATAAAACCGGACCTCATGGTGGTGTACACGTAACATCTATATCTACCCATTCTATACATGTGAAGAGGGAAAAAGCTGGTTACCCGAAACTTGAAAAGAAGATCCCCCACAATATTCTATATCCACACATTTCGAACTATTTACAAATTTGTCAACAGGAAAAATTGAAAAAGGCAAATTTTATAGAGAAACTACATTCCACTTTTTCCACAGATAGGTGTCTTGCCTTCCTCTTACTCTCTGTCTATTTTTCTTTGTCGATGTATTTTGTCCTAATTCTCTCTCCTCTGTTCTCCCTCTTTTACAGTTTTCCATTCTTTCTTATTAATTTACAAGGTAATATTGCATGAATTCCCTGTAAACTATCTTTTAAGAAACTAGATAGGAAGAGAGAGAGAGAGAAAGACTGGAATTAGAAATCCTTACACAGAAAAAAGCTTCCGAAGCTCTATCATATGGATGCAAGAACTTTGGGGCATCTCTAACCATATCCTGATACAAAGGGCGATGCTGAAAAGACATAAATCACATAATATTAGACCATCAAATGCAGTTACGAGAAGAACCAAACTGGCGCGTTTAATTAGTTGCCACATGAAATTTACAAAGTGTACTCTTTATAACCTACCTCGGAAAATTTTCCAATTGAATATCCATCTGGAAACAAGATCAATGTAAAGGAAACTTCATCCTCTGCAATATCAGAAAAGATACATGCCAATTTCAAAAAAAGGTTAAGGAAGTTGGTTTCTATTAGTAAAATTATATCGAGGGAAAAGAACATGTGCCGCACCTTCTACATCTGTGCAAGTGACATTAACCTGCAATTAAAACAGCGAAGGTCAATAGCTAGTGTCAGTTATACTTTCGAACTGAGATGTAAAATTGTAGGGACTTGAGTCTTCAAATGTGATTCTTCAGCAAAAACGGAGTTGTAGTTCAATAGGTTGGCCAGGTCAAATGGCATTTTCATAGCCTGAAATACGTATAAATTTTAGAATGGATGGACCCGGCCATTACTCAGTCTCAAATAACCCATCTGAGTTGTTTGACAGTTACACCAGAGAATCCCAGTAAGATGACCATCTAAATTGTCCCCTAATCTTTGAACTGCATTTTAAAATGATATATATAGAAACAGGTGTTTGCAACTAAGCGTTAAACTCAACAGTAAGATTACAAAACGCTTAGCATTAAACATGTGAAAAAAGATTTACAAACAAAACAAAACACGAAATAACCTGACCAAAAATAATTATGAAGGTTAAACATTTGAAAGTTTTCGGATTTCTAGTTTAAACAGGCTAAAAGTATTAGACGGATAAATCCCGCTTTTGCTCGGTCTGAGATTGGATTTTTTGCCTAAAACGTGGCTTTTTTGCCTAAAACATGCAGCCTAACATAGCCTCAAAGTAAAATTGATTCGACCCCCTAAACCTAAACTATGAAATCTAAAGGGAATATGATTTAGATATAAAGCTAGTGTTCAAACAATCAGGGATTGAACTCAACATATAGGGGGGGGGGGGGGGGGGATGGGGGACACAAGATCGTTAAACTGTCCTGACTCCTGAGTACGAGATTCTTCACTGTATAAATAAAGACGTGAACAAAAACAGAATGTGAGGAAGAAACAAAATATTCTTACGAGTGTTCTGGTTAGCCACTTGAAAAAATGAGCTTTTTCTTTGTTGATGAATTCTGGTGTAAAAGGTAAAAAAATTATGGTGGATAAAGCCAGTTTTTTACTCAAATTTCGAATATTCCAGCTTATTTGCTCAAAAGCCTTGGTCCTATAACCAATCAGTGTCCATTACTTTTGACATCTTAATCTATGAAATGTAAGTCAAACAAAGCCAATAGAGATCTAAAACTAAAACTATACCTGAGATGCAAACTCTTCAAATAAAATAAAAAAAACTAATCAGTCACCTGAACAAAAATAGATTGTTGAGAATAAACAATTGGGAACCAAAAACAAACAAAAGACTAGCTAACTTTCAGCTGTATGAAATTGGCTTATTCCTTCATATCAAATAAGCAAGCTTAGTTGCTTAAAAGTTGCACATAAAACAAACCCAAACAAGCGGGTAACTCATTTGATCCCCTTAAAACGCAATTCGGATCGAAAACATTACCGTTCGGCATTCACAAATAGGCATTAGACTCAACTTGATATGAAAAACAACACTAGCAATAAAAAAATAAAATAAAAACTAATTTTAATCAGAATAGCCAATTCATTTATTTTTTTCAACTACCTTGAAAATAAAAGTAGATAGGCATTAAACTCCCAATTAACAAGTAAAAAGTCATCAAAGACAAATTAAGCTATACCCAGAAAAAGAGTAATAATTAACAAGAGTACCTAATTCAAAAAAAAATCAGTACCTTGAAAATTGTAGTAAATAACTAAAAATGCATCAAACTCGACAAAAAAATGAAAAAGGTGAAGAAATAAAAGACCCTAAAAAATTCAATGGATACCCAATTGAGATTATTACATTACCTGATTAACAAGAGTACCTAATTTATTTATTTTTCAATTACCTTGGAATTAGTAGTAAATAACTAAAAATGCATCAAACTCCAAGAAATAAAAGACCCTAAAAGAAATCAATCAATACCCACCCAATTGAGATAATTTAACTACCTTGAAAGTAACATATAATAAATATAAAGTAATCAAAGACAAATTAAGCTATACCCATAGAAAGAATATCATTTTTGTTTTCAATTACATTGATAATAGTAGTAAATATGCACATAAAAATGAAAAAAAAAAGGTGAAGAAATAAAAAGAGCCTAAAAAGAAAACAAAAGAATACCCAATAGAAATAACTAAAATACATTAAGATTAGAATAACAATTTAATCACAATATCCAATTCATTTATTTTTTTTCAACTAGCTTGAAATTGAAAGTAAAATAGGCATTAAACTCCAAATAAATAGCCAAATTTTACAATTACATTGATAATAGTAGTAGTAAAAAAGAAAAATAAAAGAATACCCAATTGAGAGAAATGAAATACCTTGATATTAGAAGAAGAAATTTGAGCAAAAGATTGAAGCTTGGTTGTGGATTTTTCATTATTATTAATATTAATATTAATAATTGTGTTTTTATTTATATTTTCATTTTCTTTTTGAATAATTGGTTTAGGAATAAACCTTCGACCGGCCTTTGAGATCTTAAATGATACTCCCATTGCCAATCCTATTTCTATATCTCTCTCTCTATATATATATCTCTATCTCTATCTCTATATCTATATCTATATATATGTATGTATGTATATACTGTGTATATATATATATATATATATATATATGTATATGTATATTACAATATTTGGATAAAATGAAAATAAACCCCTGAAACTATCAGTTCTTGCAATTAGCCATCGGAATTATCTAACTTTTTCAATCAACCCCCCAATACCATCTTTTTAACGAGAAACAATTATATTAACCCGGTTCACTATTACTCCCTCCGTTCCCAATTAATTATCCACTAAGAAACTATGTGTAATTTTGACCGTCTAATAACTTATATCAAAATTGTCGGAATGAAATTTTTTAAAAGTTAATCATATAGTTCAAACATTAAATTATACAGTATGATTTAGTTTTGAAATTTTTCGTTTCAATAATTTTGATACATGTTATGAGCCGGTCAAAATTGTATGTTATTTTGTAGAGGACAGTTAATTGGGAACGGATGGAGTATTTACTTAGGGTGTGCCAACTAATAATATATTTTAGTTTTAATTTTGAATTAATTTTAGGGTAGTTATATTTGAGTTCATTAATAGTTGTTAGGTTTTTAGTGGATGACACATCCTAAATAATAGTGGATCCGGTTCACGGTAGTGTTGATATATAACTTTATGTTGGATGATCTATTTTGGTTGTTTTTTCATTTATTATAATCGTTTATATTATATCTACGTTTTTCAAGTAATCTTTTACGTAATAACGCAAATATAAAGTTTTATCACTAAAATGGAGTATTCATTTTATGTAAAACAGCCTTTTTTTTCCCAAACATGAATGAGAAGTTCTGTCGTTTTTTAGATGGTATTGGGGGTTGATTGCAAAAGTTAGATAGTTTATGGGGGTAAATTGCAGGAATTTATAGTTCTTGGGGAGATACTTGCATTTTACACTAACTATTTAATATTTATATGACACCAGGAAGAACACTAGTCAGTCAGATATTTTAATTTTTAATTTTTTAATTTTTAATTTTAAAGCAAGAGATGTTCAATTTGGGAAATTTGTTAATTGATACAATTAATAAATTAGAATAAATGATGAATTTGGATTGAATTTATGCAGAAACAGTATATTTGGTAAGTTTGTGGTACAATGACATTGAATACTTTTTTTATTGATCTTGTATATAACTTCACCAACAGTTTGGCATTCATTTATACCCAAAAATTAAAAATTAAAAAAAATTTTTTTATCAAATGAAGCTATGACTCGTATAGTTAAAATATATTGGATGGTATATATATATATATATAAAGGTTCTGATTAAGTACATATTCCGAAGGAGTACATATCTTTTCCAAGAGCATTATAATTATGAGATTTATTAGTGTTTTAAGTATTTTAGGTTCATGATGTTAAGGATTAGTGACACAAATAACTCTTTCGTTTCTATAAAACTTTGAAACTTTCGGAAGAAATACGAGTTTATATACTGCTTAAGAATTGTTTTATGCGCATAATAGACTCTAGAAAAGAGGTGTCATTTCTGACATTAACCTTAAGTTGAAAATAAAAACATTTCAATCCTAATTTTCTAAATGGTTTTGGTACTAATCACAAGACCGTGTATCCATGCTGTAACGAAATTTGGACACGTTCAATCACGGGGACATTTTCCTGAAATCAAAAGCGAAATTGTACAAATTTATTGGTTTCCCTTTTTTATTTTATCGTTTTAGCGTTATCAAGCAAAGTCATATACCTAAAAGAAAAAAGTCCTGTGGTTATCATTTTCAATTTGTAATTCTATTTATCTTACAATTGTATTTGAACAACTGAGTATTTTCTATGGCAAAACGAATTAAATGTTGGCTTGAAAAAAGTCAAAAAACATATACGTTATTTTGCATTTATTCTTATTTATGGTAATGCATTGAGGTGGCATATCGATTCACAGAACACCGCAATAATTAGCTCATGTACCAACAAAATTTCATAATCAACATAAACTTAATGACACATTCCCGTTTTTGGCATTCGACATATTTTTGCTCAAATGTCTGTGAGAAACTTAAAAAACCTTGCTTACTGCTGATTCTTAATCCTTTCAATATTTCAATTTTCAAAATGATACCAGTTCTAATGTTAATACAACCTAAAATAATGATACATCAACCCCAGGTACGCAACTACACCTCGATTATCAGGAACGAGGTTCTTCTTATTCGAGCTCCATCTTGTATATCGAGTATTCTCTCTCAAATAATAGGAATTCCTGCTCAATAGCAATCAAAACTCAAAGGCTATTACAACAAAGTTTTCAGTCTTGACCATAAATGAAAGCCAAAAACTTGCAACCAAAAAGTAATGAGAATAGCTTTCTGAATTTTCTTTCAGAATACAAGTCCTCCACTGGAAACCAGACAATTTAAAAAAATTGAATTACCTGCAATTGCCTCTGACTGAACAAAGGAAGGAATCCAGATTCGGGGCTCGCGACAAGTTCTATAAGCTGATCATGGTCTTCAGGTGGATTACCGGACTCCATGAGAGAAACGGAAACCTGATAATATAATTAGAATATCAAAAAACACATTTTTTTAGTATCTTCTGGTTGGCTATATAGAGATGAGGTCTCAAAATGGTTCTTGACAACTTGTCTTGGGATGAGTTTTTCAACCATAAACACACATTTGGTGTTGCTGTATTTCCTCAATGTTATTATATACTAGTTCACTTTCTCCAAAAGAACAACAAAAACTCGAAGTTTCGAAGGGGACCTTAATTTCAAACAAAAATACGGAAAACTGTGAAAACAAAGTAGAAATTTTACCTGCATAGATCGAAGAATGATTTCTGGAATGCAACATCTGCGACAAAGTCCTCGCACGATATATGTAGCTGGGTTCCCTAAGGCACCATCTATGTTTGAATACCAAGCATCCAGTCTAGATATTTCTAATGTAACTCCAGCTTCAAACCGATAAAGCTCTCCTACATGAAGAAATTGCAACCTCCTTTAGAAATTAACCGTGCTTCATGAAAATGAAGAAGAGAAAAATGACATGCATTTGACACTAAAAGGATTGGTAGCACTTGAGAATAGCCAGGACATTTTGTGGTTTAAAACTGTGTTAGCATAACCGATTCAAGCTTCCTTAAGATAATAACTAAATCATTAACAATTAACAAAGCAGTATCAATATCCGGCACCACGTACGCCTTACAATAACACTATTTCATCACTCCATCACTTTCTGTCTTTTTCATCATTATCATTGTCTCTCATTTTAATATTTTTCAATTTTATTTCTTATATATGATTCATAAAAGAGGAGACATGAGAGACAGTGCATCATTCAAATAAATGATAACAGGGAGGCCAAATATGCTTCCTTATATCTGAGAGTCGAGGAAATGAGGAGCTCTCCAAATATGAAGATCTCATATGAAGGCCCAGGTTAATACAAAGCTTTTTCAGATTTGGCTCCTTACACTTATGTAAGAGTCTGGAAAGGCGACAAAGGACAGAAAAGGAGAGGGATAAGGGAAATTATCGAAGATAATAAATGCAGGGCCAACTTATGAACAATTAGACTGCAGGGGTTTTATATGTTATTTATTAAAGTATAAGGGTCCCTTTTGTAATTCTCATAAAAAGCAATCAAGTGAATAGTAGTATAAGTAGTAACTCTTGTGAGCTCATTAGGGGAGAATAAAATGAATCTGAATCTTTATTTTTAGTTTTACTTCTATCTTTAGTTTCCCTTTAATTTCTGTACTTCGATTTCCAGTTTGTTTATCTTTAAACCTTTTAATTGCTGAGATATATAGAAAAACTGTCCCAAAAAACAGTTTATTGAGTTTAGTTTCTCTTTATTTTGTTGCTCTTATTGAGACGAAATTGGGGTTCATTACAACTTAACAGTAGAAAGAGGTTTGGTGAGACTGGTGTGAATGTTGAGACCCAATTCCCTTACCCTGGAAGCTTCTTTTTATTTCCTTAGTCGATTGATTATTATTTGTAGCCCAGCAGCAGCAGAAGTTTCCTAAGTCTTCCTAAATTTTGTACCAAAAGTATTACCCTGATTATATAACTGATGTACCTCACCTTTGAAGGCAGCAGCAATAACATTCGCAAGAATGCCACCATCACAGATTTCATGTGAACCAAGCCCATCACCATTCGTTGCCGAGCAACGGAGACTAACTTCAACACAATAGTTAGCTATACCTGATATAGATACATTCACCTACAGACAAAACCAAAGCTGAAAAACTTAAGAAAGAGAAGAGAATTCAAGAATGTAAAGAGCATTTAACAGGAGAGAACACCCTGGTAGATATTACTAAGGGGAAAACCAAGACAACAGACTATAGTCACTATACGGGGTTTATTACAATTATGTACAATAAAATATTAAGGAATTTAATTTTGTGCATTGAAGTATCATCAGTGTACACAAACGTAGCATCATATTTTGATTTTGTACACCAACTTATAATAGTTTGTAAGTAATACCCTAAAACCTAACATCTTATTCCCTTTTGTACTCTACATGGAAAAAATTCATAATTTGGGGACTAGATAGAATAATTTTGATAGAAAATTGTACTCCATAAAGCAAAAAATGATAGAATCGTAGAATTCCTTACAAAATACTTTCTTACCTAAACTAATCAGTACCAGAACCTCAAATTTCTTTTCTATTTAGGACACCAGGTATACTAAATTAACAAGAAAGTAACTTTGGTGTCTAATCGCTAATTTTGGTAGTTGGTGCTCGAAACGGAAAACATGTCATAGGTTGGTATACCAAACTGTTATCATACCCAGCTATAGCAAAAGAAAATAGGAGAATTAAATTTGAATACCTGTAATTGGCGATTTAGCACCACTTCCTCACTAACTGAAGAGTATAGGGAACTCATAAGTGTCGCACACAAAGTTGAATCAGGGAACAAACATTCGCCAGAAGGCAGACATAGCATTGCTGTAGCATGCAATTCTAGGAACATAGGTTCCATCGAGTCATCATTAAGATCTTCGGTCCAAGCCAACCATGGATTTTCTTCTCCTTGTAAGAAGAAAATGGAAAATTAGACCTCGGGATATAAAAACGAAATTTAGTGTGAGATGTTCCTAGCATGCACTCTAAAAAGACTTGAGGATTGTTTGGCTCTATTAGCTACATCCAGACGCAATCTAGACTTTACAAGGCCTAAATAAGCTACAACTAAACAAAGTCTACAACCAGATATGATCGCTTGACTGTGGCTACAGCTACTAAAATTAAGGTGGAGAATTTGAGGTTGATAAAAAATCTAGGTTCATCCAACGTAACGCTTCTAGCTTTAACGGGACGGATACCAGTCTAGTTTTTAGAAAAAGAGAGGGGGTAAGCAAAAACAATGAGCTTAGCTTAAATTATGCAGCCAAACACAAAGCCTAAGCTGCACTCATGTAAGGGAAAAAGTAGCTGCAAAACAATGCCTTACTAAGTAGTAATGGCAATGCAGAAGATAGAGCTTCCTTAGCAGCTGTAATAGCCCTTTGCTTTTCTTCATCAGATAACTCGAAGGGAGGAACCTCGGCATTCTCTATTTCTATTTTCAGCCAGCTGCGGTAAGTTGCGTCACAGGAGTAGTACTCACTCTAATTCACGAAATACAGTAAAATTAAGCTACTTTTTTAGACTCAAGAAGAAACTCTTAAAATCAATGCTGAAGCTAGAAGTAAAACAAGAAACTTACCCAGTCTTTAAACTCTCTTAGGTTTTCGGAAACATCATAATACTCAGCAGAAAGAAGAGTCTCATCTGGCTGTTTCAAAGGTTCAGCAAGAAATCCAAGCAATTTATGGGCTCCTATTAGCATTGATGGCACCCTCCACATAGAGATAAGAGAAAACTCTCTCAATAATACATTGCTACAATGTAGGAAGAAAAAAAAAACTATCAGCAACATTGTGAGATGATATGAAAAAGTGGGGTTGCTAATTAATCTGGTTCTGTTTTGACATTCCTAACTAGCATGCAAATAGGTTTGTAAGTGGTACAAACAAATAAGGCCATGTTTATTTTGTTTGGTAACACCTTGTAAGTATATTTTGATATACTTTGTACCTTCAAGGTAAAAAAGTGTGCGCGCGTACCAAGAACAGATATACTCAATTCCTATTTTCAGCAGAAATAATACCTCTAGAAAGAACCATACATCTTTTGTCAAAGTATACTTTTCTTCTAAGTTACACTGCTATCAACATTTTTCTACTCCGAGCAATTGCAGCAGAATTGCTAAAAGACCCAAAAATGCTATTTTACCAATTGAATCAAAATAGTTGTACGCTTATCTCAATAGCTAATTTAGATGAGTGGGTATCATTTACCCCTTTTTCTACAGTAAATTGTTGACATACCATTTCACTGTAGTATCATGTATGTGTAGGGTCCACCACTTCTCATTTCATTTGTGCTAACCTCTTCAGATTTACCTTTGATTTTTTATTTTGTTATTTTCATTTTAATAAATTGATGATGACATTAATTAGTAACGGATTTTATTTAAGGGTGTTGGTCATTATTAAAAAACAATAATACTTTATACTTTTGGGGTTGAAAGACGAGTTTTAGATTATTCAAGAAAAAACATTTCTAAATAAATTTGAAGTAGTATAATTTTTTAATAAATTTTAACCCGAACAATTTAATATAAGTGGTATTTTATGTATATAATATCATATTTTAATTACTTGTGCCCGCTTGACTATCGTTGCTTTAATTTTAGTGTATTAATTTTAGAATTTATAGTTTTTGTTAATATTATACTATTAATGAATTATAAAAAAATTATTTATATACAATATGTATTTTAGATTATCTGCTGGAGAGAAAATCTGTAAATTGGATGTGTATTTTAGATGATCTGCTGTGGAGTGATGTGTTAAATACAACATGTAAAATAGATTTAAGAGGTTTGATAATGTAAAATAGATGATCGGTTTAGACATTCAGCTGTGAATGCTCTCACAGAACGAAAAGTACACTTTATTTTTATCAAACACACAAAGTACCTAAAAGTTCATTTTTTTTCATTTCCACTCAAAAAGGACAGTTTTCTCCTCTTATAAACAAGGCTAATTGTGACGCCACATACACAATAGCTCTATATACAAACGGCCACATAATTGACACAAAAGAAACTAAAATGCTAAGTTACCTATGTAAGACTGCTCGGGAAAGAAGTTTGGTGCTAACAGTTTGAGCATCTTTTATGGTATTTTGAGGTGTAAAGCATAGCCACTGAACAACCATGGCTTTTTGAAGACTCTGCAAACGATGCTGCTCAGCAATATCTATTGACTTGTCATATTTTCCAGCTTTTATTTTTCGAGATCTCGACAATACCCTGTTAAAAAAATTCTTACTAAACAACCATAGCGAATGTTTTGGGGAATGAAACTATTCATTGGAAAAACAGATAAAAACCTTTCAATGATTTCCTCAAAACTGGCTTTTGATGCATTATCTCCTGAAGAAAATGGCAAGTATTCCACAGCCGAATGGAAGATTTTGTACTTAGCATGCACACTGTAGAGAATGGAAGCAAAAAATATAATCAGAAAAATGCAAAGTCTAAATGATCAAATAAAACCTCAAATCACTTTATCAGACCTGTATTTTTATCAGCATAGGAAGTAAAAATTGGTTGCAAATGAAGATATAAAAATTGGATCAGACATGCTATCAAATCTAATACAGATAATTGGGGAGTACTGAGACAAAAAAAATCATGAAAAAATCAAACATTATTAGTTTACACGCATAATAAGTCCCCAACTTCAACAACACTAGAAAGCAGTCAATACCCAAAGGTACTATAGCAGGATTTAGTAGTCTTTTCACCTAGTAAAATATAGGGGACTTCTACTCTCTCTTTTTTATTAAAGGCTTAACTATTAACTGATATTCCACATCTGACGAGTAATCAGATAACTGCTAAGTGCATGGAATCGATATTTTTTTGAATAGATAGCTTGGGGTTTTAATTCACACAAAAAAGTTAAATTAGAAAAGGAGTGAAAAGGTGAAGACATACCTGGCATTCAACCTCAATTCCATCATATACACAAACAGATCTACACATCTGTGGCGTGCAAGCTGAGAAGCGTAAATACCAACAAGTTCTTCGTGATGCTCCGAGAAAAGAAACATGGCATACCTAAATAATGCTATACCATATTAGTAAAATGAACTCTGAGTAACGTGCTCTGGGATATGGCAAAATGTAACCTTTGTAAGTAAAAAGGAAACCGCAAATAAAATTTGACTCCCAAGAACGAACTTAAGAAATTATGCAACAGAAAAGCACGCGCTGTTTCTTTTGGAAGGACGTTTGTCCATCAATCATTCATCGGAAACTTTCATGAATTTAGAATCACATACTCGAATCAAACAACAAAATGTAATCAATTCTAACATCTAGCCACTGTCATGTATTACATGTGACGTGTGCAAACTGGGAAATTTGAACACCATCTACATAGCAAGTCATCTAATGAACATAGTCTACAATTCCATAAACTCTTTGATCCATTGGCTTTATAATTATAGTAAACGACGTGTGGACGTTTAATTATTAATCATAACCTCCCCTTAGGTTAACATCTGAATGCATAACAACAACATGATGCAAAAGTACTTACATATTCAAAATGAGATCACCGACAGTTGTCATCTTTTCTTTAAAATCGTCTTCCATTTGATCCGCAAGTAGATTCCTAAGCACAAGAACTATATGTGCACCAAAGCGAATCATCTCAGGATCTCCATGGGGCCTAACACAAATAGACAAGCGCATCGAGCTATAAGTATATTTTGTTTTTCGTGTCAGAGCATAGCTGCATATAGGTGATCTGAGACTCTGCGTCAAACTTCTTTAACTTGCATAAAAAAATGTAAGAAAGCAAACAAAAGGCCTAAGAACGTGTGAGAAAGAAATTAAATCAGAAAGCAATTCCAGAATGTTTCTTACGTGGAAATATTCGAACTTCCATATGAATAGAGAATGCAAAGTTCTTGCTAAAGTTTTTCCCTTTCTGGATAGGCTTAACATAATATGTATATAACTTTTTGTTAACGCTACATAATAACTATATACTAGGACCTTTATACCACCTTAAAGATTTTCAGCAGAATGCAAGTGTCCTATCTCTACAGATAAAGCACTATTACCTGAAGATGTTTTGCTCTTCATCTGAAGGTGATATCCATGACCATATAATTTGGAGCAAAAGCGGAATATTCCCCATCATAAGATTCATCTGTACATAAATTATAAGTTAGCAAAAAGAAATGGTCGCATGTAACCGGATAGAGAAATCTGAAAGAAAACAAAGTCTTATCACCTCTGCATAAGCACAAGGAAAACAGTGATTCCTTGTCTGGTGACAAATTAATCTAGAATTTTATTCTACAATTAAAATTTTAGCAACACTTGGTCAATTACGAATTAACTCGGCATGCATAAGTAAACATACTTTAGGAAAATAAAACTGAAGAAACATTCTGACTTCAAATCTTGATTGCAGCAACAGAGGAGAACTAATACATGACCAACATCGTAACTAGTCCCTTCAACCCCAGATGCCAAAGGTCCAAAACTACCATTAACCTAAATTAAGATAGATCTATCATGAACGAATTGGTAATCTATAATAGACAAACTTACTAGGAAAGGTGAGAACATGAAAATTACTATCATTAAACAGAAATAACATATCGAACCAAGTATGTAAAGAGTTGTGCTTACTTCAATTTGCCGGTGCTGCTCCTTGCATTCTCGAGTAACAGCTTCATTCACTGAGTCACTAAAACAATAACAAAAATAAGACCATAGGACTAATAAATATTTCAACGAACAACTTAAATAGATGGGGGTCTTCACGTTTAACCTTGAATGTAGTTTCTGAAGGAGGGCCGAGAGTTGATGGGGTTGCTGGTTAAGAACTTGAACTGGCCAATTTTCTGGTCCAGCCAAAGTATTAGCGACGTCTTCATGATTTTCTGGTAATCCTGGTTTTATTCGAGATGCTATTTCTTGATCCACCTGTACGTCGAGCCATGACTTGGCCAGTGCCCAACATGCTGACTGCAATTAAGTATAAAGTTACTATTTCTGGGAAATATCATCTTTTTGTACTACCTATCAGCATTTAACAATTGGTACATCATATTATTGTCTACACACAACAGAACAAAAGGTAAAGAACCATAAATTTTCAATTCATAACCACTGGATAAGTTATTTTCTATTTTATCTTACCTCACCAGATGTAAGGACTACTTATATACTAATTATTTGAATACCTTGGTGTATAATTCTTTGTGTTGATTAATATCAAAATTTTGAAACTTGATGGAATGATGAATTAATAGTTCCACTTTAAGACAATTGGTTTTAAACTATAGATTCTAATAATTACGGAATAATAATCCTTAAAAGAACTGACAGATTGGTCTACAAAAATAATATTCTTCCTAGTTAATCTGAAGTTGTCCATCAAACAGAGCAGGTATAATAGAACGCCCAAATAGAGAGGACATGAAGAATAGTTAATTTTTGGACAAAGGAGTGTATCTACAAAAAAAACTTCCTTGTTTAGTTGTTTATAAAACTACTTGATCGGGATCACCTCCAGACAGACAGAGTAGACTAAACCCATGGGCGTTGGATTTAGTATAGTTCAATTGGATTTGGAAGGTTTCCCCACAGATTCTATGGAAGCCGGTATGCCATTTAGCTTTTTCATCTGTCGACTAGTAATGTACAGGGTTGAAAAAAAAGTAAAGATATTTGCTACTCAAAGACAACTAGAAGACAGAACTGCAAAAGTCAAATAATTCAAGTGGTGACTTTCCAAGAAATATCTAAGTGAATCAAAATAGATATATATATATTCATAACAAATTAGAATATTGTAAACGTATTTCTCACATTAAAAGACAGATTATTACCTCCCAGTCATTACAAATTGGGAGGATACGCCGCAAGTTACTACATTGGGCAGCATATAATCCTGCTTCATATTTCCCTCCATCTTGCTCCGCGATTTTCTTCAGGTATAAAAATTAATGAGTTAGCCATGTCATCCAAATGGACATATCTTAAACGATTCTGCAACAACTATAATTGGATACCAAATCCTTGTGAAAAAGAACGTCTCTCTGAAACGTACATAAAAAATAAGTGTTTCTGATAGCTGCAATGCTATTGAAGATAAAAACACAGATCCATGCCATACGTTTTGTCAAGTGATTGTGATTTTATTGATCTGTAGATGTTTTGACAACAAATACTCGGAATACAATTATAAATATTTTTATTCTACCTCTGAAGCACAATAAGTAGCCCATTTCCAGAGATGCCACTGGTGACCAAAGCCACTTTCAGTTTCAATTGCTTGCAAAGTTTTGTTTTTTCCATTCTTTACCAGGGATTCAAGTGACGGAAAAAGATTCATCCCTCCAAACGGGTTTAACGAGGCAGCCCTCCATGGCTGTCCAAATGAAAATTTCATATTAAAATGGGACTGACTGTAAACGTGGTCACTTAAGAAAACAATGATAGAAATCAATAGATAAACCTGCCCAGCCGAACGACAAAGATTACAAGCCTCCTCTAATCTTCCGGCCTTTAACAGAGTCCAGACATCTTCGAAAAGGGATTCATCCTGCTTCTGTTGGTAAAACACTTCTAATAAGAATATACCAAGAATGTATCTATCCATAGGTAGCAAATACTCGTATAGGGTTTTTTACTGTTTCATACACCAACCTATCACGTTCATTATATTTTGTATACCGAGTCCGACCTACAATGTTGTCCTGATTAGTAAACTAACCTAACCTTTTATTTCTCGCTCAGTCCACTCCCGTTAATATTATAATAAAATTAGCACACAAAAGTGATGATTGACCAGTAGGTTTGTGTACAAGAGTTATAATCAACAAAAGGCCAGAGTACCAAAATGATTAAAAAAACGTGAGGTTTCTGTTAATTAAAATGAAAGGTCTCTGACTAATCAATTTACTTGAGATTAGTGCATTAAACGTTAAATATGATATATTAGCGCACAAAATCAAAATTTCAGGATATTTACTGTACAAATAGTAAAAAGAACGTAGCAGATATATGGAACTCTAGTATAGTCTGATTAACAATCCATGTGTGCATCAGGAGAGAGAAGTACCTTATCCTCAGGCAGGTGTTCTGCTTCTTCACGTGTTGGAGCATCAAAATCCAAGTGTTGTACAGTTTTTATTTTTGAGATACCAGTCTGCAACGAGAGCTGAGTATGACGCCATATTCCAGATGTGGGGAGGTAAGTTCCAACATGAGAACCTCTGACCTGCAAAACCAACACAAATTCATCAATTGTGAATGTGATTAATCTAAACCTATAGTGACAGAAAAATGAAACAAACAAATATTACAAAAGCCAAAAACCAAACAAATATGAACTTAATGGTCCAATTTTGACGTAATTTTACTATTTTAGTTGTTATGAAAGAACTCAGGTAGTCAAATGCTAATCCGTAAATGTGAGAATGGTTAGACAAGCATGCTCCATTATTGGTATGTCACAGGAGTTGTACAACGACACCGATCCATATTTTTTAAATCACAAGAAAGAAGTAGAGAACATTGGTATGTCACAAATTGTACAAACGTCACTGATCCATATCTTAAATCATGAGATAAAGCATAGAAAATTAAGGAACTCAGACAAACTCTTTACGTTTACGCTTGTTTGGTTGTAGCTTTTGAGCAGATAAGCTGGATATTTTAGTTATATGCTTTTAGGCAAATAACATGGACGATTAAGTTCAACTTCTAGCTTCTCATGAGATCACAAAACCAGAAATTCTCAGCTTTTAGGCTTTAAGCAAATCCGAGCTAATGACCTCAACTGAACGAGGTTTTGTGCTATCCAGCATGGGGGTTAAAAGTTAAAACTTCAATTCAAGATATATTAGCATTAGGCTGTCAAAATGCGAAAAATGATAAAAGAATGAAGGAATAAAAAAGTCTCTTCACCTTGTTATCCAATTCAAGTGCATTAGAGGCCAACTGTTCAAGCCATTGCACGATACGGAGGCATAATTGCGCTGTGTGGTCTGTAACTACAAATTGACAAGCTTCCACATGTGAAGTCGTTGGGCACTGTCACGACGCATTACATCAGCAAACCAACCACAAAAAATGAAATGAAAAAACTACCATTAATAGATCATTACCAGCATCAGATCTTCAGGAAGTTCTTTGCTTTCTACAAGAAAAAGAAAAATCATTCTTTTACACGTCCAGCACTTAATGCAACTAAACCAAACATAAGCATGTAACCGCAATCAATAATACACCAAAGATGAAGAAGTAAATTTTAGGTCAAAGTTATCCCTTAAGTCCTGGAATATGAAGATCCAGAGCAAAAAATAGAAACGATTTTGGACCAATTCTCAAGGGAAAGTACTTGTGGTTTAACCTTCAGACATGAATTTTGGAGCAACATGCTCATCCATCAGAAATTAATTTTATACTGATTTTATGGTCTGTTGCTGTCTAAGAAAACAAAGCAAAAAAAAAAACTTTAAAACAAGACACATAAACCAGATAAGCTTCCAACAGCATTGCTAACTGTTCAAATAGATACGTCACAGATGGGCATTAGAGAAAAGGCAACAATTTATAACCTTTCCCATAGAGGTACCACAGAAGAGACCAAGAGGCAGCTTCATTAAGCAACAGCCGAGCCTTGTGCCTTGTCAACTTGTCCTCCACAATTCTATGTCTTTCACTCGATCTATACCTAGAAAGAATTAAAAACGAAAACATTAGTCGATTTGCCAAGAAGAGAACCTAAGTCTTATTACTAAACTAAAGTTAAAAAGAAAAGGGGTACATAGGTGCTTCTAAATTTGGTCTCCGGTTCAAGCAACAAAAGAGTTTGCAGACTAACCTCAATTATGAGGGGTTAATTACATGTTATTACATTTTTTGGGGATTTAGTACACTTATTTTACCAAACATAAGGATCTCACAGGTTGGGTAGCAATTAAATAAGAAAAATAAATATTTTATAACACGAGTCTATCTCTTTATCCATTTCTGAACACTGTTCTATCAAATGTAACTGTTGTTGTTGCCAAATATTGAATTTTTTCTATAGCGCACGAAGGCGGAAAGAAATATTCGGACAAGGTAACAAACACTGTCTTTTACAAGTTAGTATACAAAATCAAAATCTAATGATAAGTGTACAAAATTAAATTAACCCTTTTTAATTTTTATGCTAGATATCAAACTTCATCTTTTTCCTTGCATCTCCAATTCCCTTCAAAATTTAGTGTAAATAGCATGAGTGGATTCATCTCAACAGTAAAACCCAACAATAAGGTTTATGCCCCATTAGGCATTTTTAACGCAGAAATAATAACATAATCTGCACAACCCCCATAGTGGTTTCTCCAGAAATTTGGTAGAGATTTTATATCTGAAATCAACATGTAATCCAAAAAACAACACATACAAGAACTGTAGAAATTAGTCATATTACCTTATCGACTCTGAAACGTCGCGGCAAGATTTTTCAAATTGTAATATGAGATCGGGGAAAGAGATCAACTCTGTAATAAGTTCAATATCAGCTAAACGGCAAGAAAAATGAAACATGATAAAAGAAAGTTCCAACATATTCCAGAGCAAGCAAGAAATCTGTAGAACAGTTTGGGGAGTAACTGAAGTAGCATTAATAAAAGGATGCAAAATATAGAGGATGAAAGTTTCAGTTGCTTGGATTTAGGATACTTGAAATAAAGGGAAAGAAATAGATTTTTTTTAAATGTGAGCAAGCCAATGGACCAAAACCTTCAAAATATAAAGTACAAGTACCTATAGAAAATATTTATATTCGTAAGTGTAGTAAAACTAATTGCAGTAAAACTAATGAAAGTAAGTATTTCATATAAAAATGCAAAAGACGGAAATATTATGTGGAAACGCAGTTAAATAGTCACCTTGAAGAGCAGAATCCAATAAAGAAGCAAATAAGGAAAAGGTTGTATCAGCGTCATCAGCCATTACATCGTCCTCCTGCTTAATAGATTGAGCTGAATAACTTCCATGTCTATGGATTGAGTTCCCACCAATATATGCCTCTGTTACTAACAAAATTGGATTTACATCAGTATATTGCATGTGATATTTGAGATGTATATTTACGTATTTCTGATCTCATACCACGACTTTTAGCAGGGGTCCCTTCAAATTGATGGGTATCATAGCTCTCAGCCTCTTGTTTGATATTTTCAAATAAAAGCGCAGCATTAGGAAATCTTTCCAATCTCTGCCCATCGCTAAATATACCTGATCTGCTGAACTCTGAATCTGAGATACCAGGGGTTGGTGAAATGCTTGAAGTTGAATGCCTACACAAAATCACAAATTAAAATTTCATTCAAAGATTCGTTACACGAAATTTCTCTGGGTCATGGGAAAACTTTGAGACTGTAATTAGGTATAGCACACTTGAACTACAAGCTGGAAGTTGAGTGTTTGTGTCATACACACGATAAACCCATTCATTACATAAATGATCCTTAGAATCACAGAAGAGATTTGAAAGTTTGGGTGTTTATGACAGTCGAAAATTATAAGCTTGAAACCAAGTGCTTTGTCCTACACATTAAAGAATCATTTACCACTTGTATTCTCCCTTGAACCACATTAAAAAAGTTTGAAACTCAATTAATTATTAGACACTTTAACTATACGCTTGAAGCAAAGTGATTTACATAAATGTGTAATTCTCAACATGTAGACTAAAACACAACAGTTTGGATAACATGTATACAGGCATAAATGAGTGATAGCCCATGAACGTTTGATTAAACTCAAATCATCCCGACCTTTTGACCAAAAAGCTCTCTCTGACAAGTAAACCGTGTTCCAAGAGCTGGTTTTCGGTAGGTAACCAATTTGAACGGAACTCGGTAATATAACAAAAAAACAGTTTCAAATGCTTTTGACATACATATGGTATACATAGTATGAAGAGAGTGTAGTTTAAAATATGGTCTTGCTTGGTTGCACTTTTTTACGCTCGACTTGTTTTATTTTTCTCACTTTTCAAATAATTAAGGGCCTTGGATTTGGTTGTACTGCATTAATATTTCTGACCTGAAATGACAAGAAATTATAAGGGAATGAACCCTTCTTTTTCTTTACATCAAATAGGTCCGCTGTCCGCTTACTTACTAACTAATAAATTTGTAGGAAAAAGAAAGCCTATAAACCCATCTCAGAAAATATATAAATTCTCTCATCGCATACTAATTCCAAGAACAACCATAAAGCATCTATCCACTTACTATTAAATCTTCAATTTCCGTTTCCCATTATATTCTCGAGATTACATTCTAGTTCCCAGTTTCTGTAACGTACAAATCTCTGTTAAAACCATCATGAAAAAATCGAAATAGTATTATAGTACTAAGTAAAGCCTGAATCTTAGTTAAACAAAGACATAAAGTTAGTGTTATATCCTTATTAAAAAACACTAGTGTAACAACTAACAAGGCATCAGTAATTTAGTAGCCAATCAAATTGATATATCGGTTAGGTCAGTCCATCTTAAAGCCTATAGCTTTTTCAAGCCAAAACACACGAAAATCTCTCTTTTTAAGCTGGACAAAAATAAATAAAAATAACCTAGCTTTTAAGATGAAATAGGCTGAACTAAAAAACAGCGAACAAGGCCCAAATACCCATCAATGTACATGCATGTATCTTCTCACAGCAGCTTACAAACTGTCAAGTAAATAATAACCGAGCTTTTAAGCAAGAATCTGAGCTTAAAAGCTGCAAACAAAACAATACTCAAATACCCAAACTGTACTTACCTATAAACTCTCACCCTACTCTACAAAGGTGTCAATGCAATCATATTAAATCTACCAAACTATCAAAAAATTAAAATCTCGTTTATGTGGTATTGCCTAAGACTTCCAATATCACAACTTTCCTTCCCCATTTTCGTGTAATTCCACATAGTAACTTAAGCTGGAACCCAATAAAAAAACTGCAAACAAAACAATGCCCAAAAACCCACATTATATATACTTATAAACTCTCACCCTACCCTACAAAATTGTCAATACGACCATACTAAATCTACCAAAATAAAGGAAAAAAATAAAGAAAAAATCTGGGTTTCCTTTATTACTTCCAAGATCGCAACTTTCTTTCCCCATTTTCGTGTAATTTTAATTAGTAAATAAAGCCGAAACTTAATAAAAATCTGCAAACGGAACAATTCCCAAAAACCCACATTGTACTTGCTTATAAACTATCACCCTACTCTACAAAATTGCCAATACAATCATAAATCTACCAAAATATTCTTAAAAAAAAAAATTGGGTTTCACCTAATATTCATCTAAATTGTAAATAAAGCCGAAACCCAATAAAAAGGCTGCAAACAAAACAGTGCCCAAAAACCCACATTGTACTTACCTATATCACAAAACAATCATACTAAATCTACCAAATAATCACAAAATTAAAAAAATCCCGATTCTGGGTTTCCCCTAATATTCACAATATCACAACTTTCCTTCCTTATTTTTACTGTAACTAAATAAAAACCCAATAAGTAAATAAATAAAACCAAAACCTACATTTAAGTAGTCAATCAAACTGAGAAGAAAAAAGGGTAGACGGACGGAGTATTCCTAATATACTAAATCTCTATACAACCAATGCCCAAATACCCACTCTACAAAATTGTCAATACTAAATTTACCAAAATATCCTTTAAAAAAAAACTAAAAAAAACTGGGTTTCCCCAAATATTCACAAGATCACAACTTTCCTTCCTTAATTCACTGTAATTCTAAAAAGAAACTAAATCCAAAACCCAATAAATCAGTAAATAAAAAACCAAAAACTAAAAAAAAAAGGGTTAAAACCCATTTAAGTAATCAACCAAACTGAGCATAAAAAAGGGTAGTCAGATAATTAATCCATATATGTTTTTTACACAAACATAAATACATATAAATACATAAATATAGATACATATATAGACATAGATATAGAGAATACCTATAGCGACGAAAAGGGTCTCTAGGAGTAAGATCTTTTGGGTTATCAATCTCCATATCTCTGCTACTAATTCAACCAAATTTTAAATTGGGTTTTATTTTATTTTGTTTTTATCAAGCTTTTTTTTTTAGGGCTTTAATAAAACCCTAAATAACCCCTCTCTAGTAGTATTTAAGTGTTCTTTGTTTTGTTTTTTTTGTTTTGTTTTTTATTTTGGCGCCTTTGGATTTGATGGAATATGTAGGGCCGGTACGGTCCGATTCGGTTTTTGGCAAAACCGAAACCGAAACCGAGCATATTTTTCGGTTCGGTTTTTTTTTTTTGTCTTTTTATTTTTTTGGACAGAACCGGACCGGTTTTTTCGGTCTAGTTTCGGTTTTTTGGGGTTTTTCGGGTATTTTCGGTCTTTTTTTGTTCGGTTTTACTGAAAACCGAAACCGACCTGAAAAATTTTCGGTTTCTGTTTTTTTCGGTTCGGTTCGGTTTTTCCGGTTTTTCGCCCAGCCCTAGACATATGTCACGTTTTGCGTTACACTTTTTATTAATTTGACACAATTTTCTGTTTTTTTTATTATTATTAAGTTATACACATATTTCTATTTTAATAAAACTGTAATAACTAATCATATATTTTATTAAAAAAATTCTTCATCAACATTTATTTATAATTTTACTAACTTGATTTGTGTTCATGTATATTAATACATGTTTGGTATAACTTTTTTTGTACTCCGCTTTTTTAGCTTTTTTATTTTAAAAAGTCGCATGGTATTATATTGCTTCGACTATGCATATTTTTCACATTGAAGTTAGTAGAGATCGGACGGATCATGATCAACCCACCAAGACTCTAACCACTCGATTAACTATGTGTATATGAATTAAGTATCAATCGTTTAAACTCATTAAATCAACAATCATTTCCCCAAAAGCAAGACAATTTATTAACATGTTAAATTAGAGAATAATTATAAAGGTAAATGTATCGTTTTCCTTTTATTAACGGACTTTTATTGTCACACCGATCTCATTGTGATTGTAGTTGATTTTTTTTAGTTTGTGAGCAGCCTTGCAAGCAAATCTAAGATTGTATGAACATATCGTTTCGGGTTGTTAACATCTCGGCTCATTTTTGCCTGTTAAATAAACGAACGGAAGGTAAACATAATTTGAGCGCTGCTTGTTAAATAAACAAACGGAAGGTAAACATAATTTGAGCGCCGCTTAGTTAAGTGAATTGAACATGGTATTATATTGATCATGCAATACAATTGCTAGTATACTCATTCTTATACCGCAAACAAACGTATTATATCAATGCTTTAACAAAAACTGCAATATTTTTAAAAATTATGGTACTTACATAAAAATATTTAAATAGTGAAAAACGGTACATATTCAAAACTTTAAATTTTACTAATCTGGACCATAATCTAACAATTTAGTACATCGATGTTTAACAAAAATACGAAATTAAATTAACGTTCTGTCACCTATCACATAATGGCTACAATTGTGTTAATATACATCAAAAACATATATACAAATATGAGATACAATCATATAAATAGTGCAAAATTGTCGATTCATACCGTCAAACACTTAATTAAATAAAAATTATTGGAGTCTAAATTAATAAAATTTAAAAGTTGGTTATCAAATTGCTAAATATGGATACTAGACATTTTTTTGTCTATAATTAATTATATATCATGCTCCTAGTATTATCCAGTGTATTAATATATATATATATATATATATATATATATAGTGGATAAGAAACTAGAAAAACATGGTCACTCTCACTCTCACTTAGTAAGTAGAAAAAGAGAGTAAAAAATGACAGTGGTGGTGGTAGTTGGTTGCTCCACCATTCTCCTCCGCAAACACTCCGCCGCACTCCGCTTCACTCCCCCTCTCTTTGGTCTCTCTCTACAACTCTCTTTTTCTACTCCTTTCTTGCTTCATTTCTTTCGCTACTTATTACTCTACTACTACATTGCATTGTTTGCTTATTTTCATTGCATGCTTTGATATAAAAGTGATCATAGGTTTGTTATGGTCAAGATTTTTTGAGAACCTTAGCTATATTTTTAGTTGGTTGAGAAACAATATCTAGGCTTTTTAGTTTTTGGGTCAAGATTATTTGACAACTTTAGCTATATATTTGGTTGGTTGAGAAACAATATCTAGACTTTTTAGTTTTTGGGTCAAGATTATTTGACAACTTTAGCTATATTTTTGGTTGCTTGAGAAATAATATTTAGGCTTTTCAGTTGTTGGGTCAAGATTATTTGAGAACTTTAGCTATATTTTTGGTTGGTTGAGAAACAATATATAAGAAACAATATTTAGGCTTTTTAGTTTTTGGGGCAAGATTATTTTAGAACTTTAGCTATATTTTTGGTTGGTTGAGAAACAATATCTAGGCTTTTTAGTTTTTATCCCAAAGAAAGAACAAAAAACACAGCTCTATCTTTGAATGAGCTGTATTTTTTAAAAAAATGCTGAGAAGAAAAACTATATTCATCCCATCCACTTTAAATTTTGATCCTTTTCAAGCCCGTTTCGGCTTTTACACGTTATTATTTTTTTTGAGATAAATTCTATGTTCATCTATCACCCAGAAAACAATCTCAGTTTTCAAGCTGTGTTTTTATTAAGTTGAGAAAAAAACCCGTATTTGGTTGGTTAACTTCTAGCCTTTTCGACCCAAAAAACAAAATCGCAACTTTTTAGACTCAACCAACTATGGTGTAGCTTAGTAAGCCTCAAAAAATATTAAACTGAGCTTTAAAGGTAAAACCAAACAAGGTTACAGCAATTGGCGGAAACATAATTAGGCCAGGTGAGGCTTGTGATTCATATGTAGACGAATTTAACAATTGTGATTTATGTTGAGAGACTGAAAACTACTAAAATTTTGAAATTTTACTGTAGAATTGCATATTCCAAGGTCGTTCATGAATAGAGAAATGATTGTTCCACTATCTGATACACTGAAAACGTGCCACGAATGACTGTATTGAACTTTTTTTACTAGATCTCAGTCCTTCCGGAGGTGTACTAAAACGTAATTCCAGGAACTAGAAGGTCTAAAATGTATTTTTTAAAACATAGTAATCCTTCGTGTTTGGTGTATGTAGCCAATACAAATACCCCTGCTCTTGTAAACATGGAGGATCTTGTCCTATATTAAGAAATTAGAAGCACTACCTTTTTAAACTTTTGAAGGCTTAAGATAATTAAAAGGCATAATTGATCATATAAACTGGCGGCTCAATACCGAGAAAGCTCCAATTGAAGTGATGTTTCAGCAACTGCATTTATCTATTTACATCTTAATAATCAATTGGAATTGCTATTATGTATAGACCAACATACTTCAAATATCCGAGTTTAATTGAGAAAAAGCATTGGTGTCACTTGTCATAGCTAGTCTGAATATGTATTGTCTCAGAATGTAGTTTTTTGTGTTCTCACGAACTCCAGAGCACAATCAACAGCCTCCCGTTTACTGAATAGAACATAAAAATTTATATCGATAAAAAATTTGTCCGGTGAATAAAATAGTAGGCGTAGGTATGCTGATAAAACGGGATACAGTGTAGTGAATATACTCCATAACAGTTCTTTTTAATTTACTTTAGAATATTACTAGGAAAGGTTCAGATATCCAAATTCAAGCATGCATTTCATAGTGTCCATATTGCTGGTAAAAGTTCAGTTTGTAGTTGTTTTTGTATAAGTGTAAATTAAGCTTTCCGTGCATGACTCTGGTATTACCCAAAATTTTGCAGGTGAAATAGCTTATTTTCCATACAAAATGAAAAAAATTGCTTCATCCTTTCAAGATGCTTTTGACAAACAGTCGGAGAATTATCAATTATCTAAAACCAGCTATAATGTTTTTATGGCAATGAAAGATGTAATGTGCTTTTCGGAAGAAGTAACGTCTGTCATATACAACATTGATCATCAGGTATGATGGTGAGTCATCTCATACAAATGTTTTGAGTCTATCCTTTTCGTTTGTTGTTTAACTTTCTATTTAAAATTCCTTGTTCTCAAGTGTTGTCTACAAATCATGGCTTATAAGACATGCATGCTTGCACTCTAAAAACGGCAATTCAGATTATGGGCTGGTCTATGAAATTATGTTCATGTTTTTTTTCTACATATATATAGTTTTATCTTTTTAGTTTTGCTATTGTGTGCCGATGATTTTTTCCTCCAAGTTTTTTGGTGCGAGTTTATGCATTTAGCATGATGCATTCGTTTGTATTTTTGGTTACTAAAATTTTTTCATCCAAAAAATGTCTGTTAGAAGGTGGCCCATGAAAAATCACAAGCTATAGCGCTTGTTATCAGTAGTGCATTGATGTTGAGTTTTCCCCTCGAAGCTATGGCAGAAACATGTGAGGATGGTGGATCGTTTTCTAATATGCCGTTGTTGCTATTTGTTGCAATTGTAGGAGCCACTGTTGGAGGTAAGTTATCGTGGCTTTAATTTGTCTACTACCCTGAAATACTCTTATGTACTTACCTGCCATATGCTGCTTGTTTAGCGAATCATTAAAATATATATACTTTTTTTTATAGATATTTAAGTAAAGCGTATGTTTGTTGCACCAAGAAAAAGTAGACTAATTTTCACTATCATCGATAATCTTATTTTTACAAAGAACATTTTCCCTCTATTTTACACTTCTATCAGCATTTTTTTCTGTAACTCTATTTTTCATCAAGTTTGAACTGCTATCAACAATCTTTCAATTTTGAGTACGAAAGTATTAACCAAAGCACATGTATATGACATTTAAGAGTACTCCTTTTCACCTTAATAACGAGACCAGTCGCCAATGCCAATCTAAAAGGTCTGTCTATAGTGCTATATTGGTCTTGATTTCATTTGCTTGGACCCATTTAATCCCTAATTCCCTTCAACTAACTAATTTGCTGGAAAACCTTATTACATATGCAGAAAAGAGTTATTTTCGTTCATCTCCTACCTAATTAAGGAGAATATTTGTTATATTTTTACAATATAAACGTGTATGGAAGTAGAAACTAGCAGCTATCTATTGATTACTACAATCTTCTAGCTATATTACTATCTTTTATTTGACAGCTTCTATGTGAGAGTATGTAAAAATATGTCAAAGATCAAATTTTCCTTCAACTTTTTTTTTTTGAATAGGACTGCTTGCACGTCAAAGAAAGGGAGAGTTGCAGCGTCTGAATGAGCAGTTACGCCAAATCAATGCAGCACTTAGAAGACAAGCAAAGATCGAGTCTTATGCGCCGACCCTAAGTTATGCTCCTGTTGGTAGTAAAATAGCAGAAAATGATGTTATTGTTGACCCAAGGAAACACGAGCTTATTTCTCATTTGAAATCTGGAAAAAACTTTTTGAGGAACCATGATCCAGACAAGGCGTATGTAGAGTTTAAAGCTGCTCTTGAACTTGCTCAGATTATAAAAGACTCGACCAAGGAGAAAAAAGCTGCTAGAGGATTAGGTGTGCTGCTTTTTCCTACTCTTATACATTTCAATTTTCAACCTCCTATTCTTTTTAGCTAGTGTTAGAATATGAATTCAACTTGATCATATGAAACCATATGCTGCACACCGCGGCAACCATCAACTGATAATTCGAAAAAGTTTTAGTGTACATGTAGTTGAGGGTCAATAAAGGACCCATGCATTTATCAGCACAACCCCCACTGTCTTTTACACACCCTTAATCTCGTTTTTTTATTTAATTTGTTTCGGCCTTTCCCCCTCATCTTACAGCGCTTCATTCACAACTAAAATCTAATGCTGTCTTAATTTCTTAGACTACATAATTACAGAACTCCCACCAATCTAATTTAAACTGGTACTTGGAGGGGGAAAGTTTGAAAAACATATACTGCAGTTAGTAGCTTTAGAGAAAATACAAGAAAAGAAAAACAGGACGCAAAAACTGTTGTTGAGAAAATTACAGTTCCCGTTCCAGCGGTGTCTTTTTTACCCATTAGTCGTGTTCTACAACTAATGGGTTATATTTTTCTTAACTCCTTTGGAAAGTAATTGTAATTTGTTTTTTTATTTCCTATCAGGTGCCTCACTGCAAAGGCAGGGAAAATTCAAAGAAGCTATAAAATACCATTCAATGGTCCTAGAGATGTCGGATAGAGAGGGAGAGACTTCGGGGAATACAGAAGCTTATGGAGCTATAGCCGATTGTTTTACAGAGCTTGGAGAACTTGAGCAAGCTGGAAAATTCTATGACAAATATATTTCTCAGCTACAATCAGACTAATGTCTTGTGTTAACGAGTTACACTCATATGTGCTCTTCATCGGATTTTCTTTTATACCAGTAAGTTATGTATGTACCCAGGTTGAGTGAGAGGCTTCTTGATAATTGAAGACCGGCGTTAGAAAGCATTGTTAAGTTATATCTTGTTGTTATAGATGCTATTCTAAGAAGGGAAAACAGGATTTTGATAACCCGAGAAATATAAATTGGAACTATGTTCAGAAAGTTTCGCTTAATGTTAAAACAATTTTTTTTCTGTAATGAATACTGAAAAATGAACACTAATACAGTATTTATTCAAGATGCATATTCTTACTACTAGTCTTTTGAAATACTAACTCCTATTTAAATCATTCCACTTAACTACTAGTACCACTTAACACACTGAAACCTATTATGCTTCCCTTTACGATGGCTTAGTTATCCATGTAAAAGTCCCCTCAGAATTCAATCATGTTTCGATCAAAGCGCTGTATCAAATTAAAATCAAATAAGAGAACGGAGTACACTATCCGAAAAACTATAGCTATAAAATAAATTTTATTAGCATATAAACATTGAAAGATATATGTCCATTTCAATCATCATATGACTAATATAAGATGAAGGATAAATTGGAAATGAAACACAATCATTAACTTTAGCCCAAATGCAAGTACATAAATTGCATCAATAAGGTAAGAATCATACAACGGATCTAAATACCATACATAGCTCCCTACAAGATTAATAATAACAAAACAAAATACCCGAAAAAGGAAAAAAAAAGAGGCAAAAAGGATAACTCTCTAAAATGAAAAAGAACAGAAATAAAAAATCTCATTATATTACCGATAATACATATACTGCTGGGCAGCGTTAACGTTTTGGAAACCGCCATCATAGAGGGCTTGGCTAGCACCAGCACCTATGCTCATAGCAGCTTGTTTATTAAGAAGGTGTTGTTGCTGGGCTTGCTGTTGAGGGTGCATAAGAGCCATTTTGCTCATCGCCAGCTGGCGCTCATAGGCCAAAAGATCGGCATGTGTTAACCCTCCTGATAAAGGCGCAGCTGCTGCTGCAGGGAGGGGGAGCGGGTTTGAGCTTGTCCCTGGAGGTGTTGGCTTATTACCCCATGAACACTGCAAAAGAAAAAAATAACGTTAAAGAGAGACTGAAACTCGTCGGAATCAGAATGCACCACACAACCAGCCGCGGTATACTTCGGAGGACGGGCAAGTGGAGAACTATTCAAATCGGGAGATTTCTTGGACAAGAGCTTCTATTGAACAAGCTTTCCAATCGAGAGAGAAACACTCTTTCAAAGAGTCTAGAGCGGATGCTCCCAGATTAGAATTTATAATTTATAACTTTACTAATGGCTTTACAATTTAGATGCTTACAAAGTTGCAAAAGTGAAATGATAGACAGTACCTTGATTTGCCTGCCATAAAGAAGTGATTGGGCATTTCCCAACTGAATAGCCAGAGCAGCTTCTGCGTGGGTACTGTATCTCACAAAACCAAAGCCCTTGTCACGTTGTATACGTACTTCTTCAATTGCGCCAGCACCAAGACTATAAAAGTGTCGATGCAGATCAAGCTGAGACACCTGTCAATAAATAAACATGCCTTGGGTAATAAATTCTTATCTAAAACAAGACCCGACTTATTTGTAGACGGGCTTTATTTTCTAGTAGATTCATGTCCAAAAGTAAAGAGGGAGCAAGATTCGAAACAGTTCTGAGTCTTAATATAAATAGTTCAGAACTTCGGGGAACTTGGTGCAATTTATGAAAACTTGGGGGTTCTCATGATTCCAGAAAATCTGTTCCTAGGAGCAGCAGTCTAAAGGGTAACATGAAACGACAATTAGGGGGTGGAAAGCTATTGTGTAGTTTTGTTCTTAGTTTACATTATTAACTGCAGTACTGGTTAGATTTACTATACGTAGCTCAGATTTCAAAACTTTATTTTCTTTCAGCTGTATGCCTGTAACTTATATATTTTGTATGATAAAAATGGAATACAGCCTTAAAACAGCTCTTCTCATTGAACCACTAGTCTTAGTTCCACAAATGCTTGAAAGCATAATCGAGTTCTTACATAGTAAGAGAAAGCATATAAAAAGTTCAAGAGGAGAAAGAGGGATAACTTGCCTCGGGTGCAACATTGCCAACATAAACAGTGGTGTATTGAGGATTATTTTCAGGTGCTTCACTGTTCGTTGCATTACCATCCTCTGAAAGACAAAATATACCAATATAAGAACAATGGTGTGCCAACTGAAACAAAGACAAACAAGGAAACGAGTCGAAGTATAATACTCCACTCAACAGCAAGCAAGCAGTTTATGTGAATTATACCAATGCAAGTTGATACAAAGATAACTTGTGGTCATGGGTATTGGAGCAATTTGGACCAAAATAGCAAAAATGTGCACAATGATACGTATGTAATAAAGGTCAGTAAGAAGTTGCCAGGTCAATAGTAAAGTGGTCGCTGTTCAAACTTAACACTAGAGACCAACTCAAATGAAATTTAATACATACAAGTCTGGTAAATTCACAAAAATAGTGAAGGCTATTTGAGCTGCGTATGCGTTTAGCCTTTTACATTCCATTAAACTGCTAATATATTTCATTCCCAAAGTATAGAATAATGGCCATCCAACTACAGATCATTTACCACTATTCCTTTCATCCACACATCTTCAATGTATTCGATCAATCTTCATTTTATTCAGGGAAAAGCACATTTTGTAAAACCCTATAGGACAAAAGTCATTTTTAAAACTTAAAAGTATAAGGGTTGCTATTCATTATTTACCTGAAGAGGCATTTGTTACTTCCACCATACTTTTACCTTCAGAGCTCTGCATGTCCTCACTAGTTCCTGCAGCACCCTTTGTGGCCCAGTTACAGCGAATCTGCCTACTACCAAGCCACTTTCCTGAAAATTTAAGATTAACAGCCATATAAATTATGTTTATAATAAAATGGCATATGTTCGCACATATAATAATCGGCCATGGAGAGAGAGAAAAGAAACAAATGGGTGTGGCGCAATTTGTAATAATATGGAAAGACAAGCGGAATAGTGTTGTTTATGCAGGCAAAAAAATTTTCAAAGCTGGCCTTTTAAATGACATCAATTTTTCAAGCAAAAAAACCTTAAGCTGCAACCAAACAACGCCTATTTCTCAATGAGGCATGTATAATGTGAACAAAGCAGAGGAAAGACATACCGGTCAATTCATTTATTGCACTTTGAGCATCCTGAACAGGTAAACCATAACACAAAAGTCACGATTCTTGTAGAGGTTCTTTTAGTCACGATTGCGTTAATAATATCAGAAAAAAAATAAACCTGTTGGTTTCGGAAAGAAACAAATCCAAACCCCCTTGATCGACCGGTTTTCTGATCCCACATTACCCTTGCATCACTGCAAAATCGATGTGCAATAAACTCGAGATAATTTTAAAAAAACATTTTAATGAAAACGAGTACTGTATCAGAAGAAACTTACGAGCAACTTGGGTACACAGAAAAACACGCGAATAGCATAGCATCAGTAACCTCAGAGCTGAGATCGCCAACAAAAATGTTAAAGTGACCTTCATAAATAGAAAAGATAACATTAGAAAGTAAGTACGAGGTCATCTATTATCAAACAAATAACAAAAAAGGAAGCAGACCCACTTGATGTGTCTTCCCTGTGACTATTAGCATATGCCCAATTAACTTTGATAGGCTGCCCAAATCTGCGCATATGTAGAAACAGAATTAGAGACAGTCGTAATATGACGCAAATAAGAAAGTAAATGAAAGGCGCTAAAAACTCACAATTGCCTTCCGTTAAGAGATAATATAGCGAGTGCTGCTGATCTACGGTCGAAGTAATGAATAAATCCATAGGATGACTGCACATTTCAGAGAAACAACAAAAATATCCACTCACTATTTTGGAATGGCAAGCAAAGTTGCAAAATAATAAAAAATAATGGCAAATGGTCTTTGTACCTTTTCTTTTCTGATGAGTTTGCAACTTTCAACCAGACCGGTGCTTGAGAAGACCTCTTGAAGAAGGATCTCTGTCACCTGTGTATGAATGTTGCCTGCGTATCTGCATTTTATCAAAGGATAAAGGAATTGTAATATTGAAAAGATTATTTATAAAATATTGGTTGAGTATAAACCTTGTTTAATTAATACACACCCCAAAACATTAACAAACAGACAATTTATATCTATACAAAAATGTTTTAGGAAGCTTATGAGTTGGGAATAAAGATGGTAATAAAAAGGAAACTTTCTACTTGCTGAGTAGATTAAAAGTCTGCAACGACTAAACAAACCATTACACATCTTGATTTAAAATAAAATAAAAAAAAGAGGAACAAATATTCACACAACACTCACACACTGCGGCATGTACTTGGATCAAATCCAGGAGGCAGATTCCCACTTGGAATAGGCTCAATCTGCAAATTTAAAAACGGAAAAAATCAAAAATAAAATAAGCAAAAAAGAAATCTACATAGTTTTCTGATATAGATATATGTTCAACCACCCAACAGAAACACACACAAAAAATTATTACAAAAAGACAATCTCAAACCTCACACCTGGACTGAAAACTGAGTCCATCACATTTAACTATCAGGACAGAGAAATTTATGAGCTTGCCAAAATTTTCAAACTTAATGAACATTGTTTATGGCTGTCTGAACAAGCCTACATTTAGAAGACTTCAAAAGGCCGCTTATAAAATACCTTATGAAGTGATATTATGAAGCAGGACCTACAAATTAGGAACCAACTTATTCTGACCATCCATACATATAATCAGAGTATCAAGGCAGAGATGCCTGAGAATAGAGAAATCCAGCACATAATCTAGAAAATGATTTGAGATTTCCCCCCAAAAGAATTCCTCAAATCACTAGAAGAGGATTACCAAATAAGCAGCACGACCAGATCCTTAAGCAAATGTAGTTACACAAATTCCAATTGTTCATCTTATACATACACAGTTACCAAAATTCTACCACACGTGGATTTATAAAAGACTTTTTGACCCTGAAATCCTAACTAAAGCAAAGGTATAACATGATGTAAGATGAGAGTTCAGGAAAAAACGTCTATTATATATCCCAAGTCATGTAGACGTGTTTAGCAATTTGACAATCTCAGCAAGTGTTCAACTTAATGAACCCTTGAAAATCCGTATCACCGGGAGCTTAACTAAGCAATATTGAGTGACAATCACAAAAGCATGAAGAGACAAAATGAGCCTGTAGCTAGGAACAGCTCCAAAATGGAAGATATTGCTTCATAAATCATAACTTCACTTTTGGCAAAAAATCGATGCAAATTAAGAAACAAGGACCAAATTGGCAAAAAACAAAAGCACTGAGATAGAGAACAGATATTGAAATATACCACCACTTATGGATGAAAAACTGTGCCTAATATTTACAGCCCTAGTCTCTTCCTTTACAATCAACAATCAAGCTTAACCAAACACAAACTAACTAAAAGTCTAAAACTGCACTCAAAAAATATAAAATACCAAATTGCACTAACCAAATACATATCCTTTAGTTTCTGAATTAAAAAACAAAAATCAGACGAAAAATCTTGTCTTTCAAATACATCTTGTTTGAGATTAACAATCCGCACAACTATGAAGAAACACCCAAAACCCTAACATTAGAAGAGCTCAAAATTTTCATAAATACACACTGCAGAATAAATAAGCTTTTGAGACTAGTTTTCATGTACAACTATGAACAAACACCAGAAGACTTAAACCCAGTGGAGCTCTAAAACGACTAACAATGAAGCAAATAAGTTTAATGAACAAACAAGAAAACCCTTTTTCCCAACTTCAACTCAAATCTTAAAATAAAATATGCTATTATTTACAAACATATTCAGATAAAGCAGCTTGTGAGACAAAACTTGTACAAATATAGCATAAACCAAAATCCAAGAAACAGTAGAGCTCAAAATTTTATTTAACAATTAAAAAACACGCGTGTATATAGGAAAATGAACAAAAAAAACAATCCTTTTCCCCAATTTCAAAGGTTAAAAATGTACAAAATGCTATTTTCTGATTACATATTCAAAGAAAGCAGCTTTAAAGGCTAAATACATATAACTTAAAAAAGGATTAAAAGATCAGACTACCAAGAGTGTATATAGACAAATGAACAAACAAGAATAACCCTTTTCCCAATTTTAAATACTAAAAATATAAACTGCTATTTTTCAAAATAAATTTCCAGAAATGACAGATTTTCCGACTAAATTCACAGAATTATAGCATACACCGAAACCATAAAACACTGTAGTCTGTAGCTCAAAATTTCTTAATAAATTGGACAAACAAGCGTTTATTTAAGCGAATCAGCAAACACCAAAAACTCTTTCCTCAATATCAAATATTAAAAATAAAATGTTATCTTTCGAATATACGTTCAGGAAAAACAGCTTGTTAGACTAAATTCGTACAATCATGGCATACAACGAACTCTACAGCTCAAGAAATCTTGAAAACCAGACAAACAAGCATGTAAATGAACAAACAACAAAAACTCTTTTCCCAAAATCAAAAACTACTGAAATATAGAAATGTTATCTATTGAATACATATATAAGAAAACAGCTTTAGAGCCAAAATTCGTACAAATTTAGCATACACCGAAACCCCAGAAACAGTAGAGCTCAAAAATTCGTATGAAGCAAGCGGGTAGTACAAAACAACAAAACCCCTTTTCCCAAATTCAAATACTAAAATATAAAAATGCTATCTTCAGAGCTTACATTCAAAAGTAAACAGCTTTTCAGACTAATCTTCCAATCTCCCATACAAATATAGCATACACCGAAATCCTAGAAACAGTAGAACTTAAAAGTTTTACCCTTTTACGAAATTCAAATACTAAAATTAAAAGTGCTATCTTTCGAGTATATAATAATAATAAATTGAGACTAATTCCCCGTATAGAGCATACACCAAAACACAGTATAGCTCAAAAAATCCTTTTCCCAAATTCAAAAACTAAAATGCAAAAATGCTATCTTTTGAGTTTATTTTCAAAAGTAACAGGTTCTGAGACTAATTTCCCCAACAAATATAGCACACGCCAAAACCCCAAATACAGTATAAACTCAAATTTTGCTATGAAACAAATAAATATGTACAAACAACAAAAACCCTTTTTCCCAAATTCAAATACTAAAATATAAAAATGCCGTCTTTTGAATATATAGTTTAAAGTAAGCAAACACCAAAACCCTAGCAACAGTAGAGCTCAAAATTGCTTACAATGCAAAAAAGTATGTACAAAACAACAAAAACCCTTTTCCCAAATTCAAATACTAAAAAATATATATATATAAAAAAGACCTTCGAGACTAATTTCCCGTACAAATGTAGCACACACATAAACCGCATAAACAGTAGAACTCAAAATTGCTTACAATGCAAAAAAGTATGTACAAAACAACAAAAAACCCTTTTTTCCCAAAATTCAAATACTAAAATATATATAAAGAAAAGACCTTTTGAGACTAATTTCCTCTGCAAATACAACATACATCAGAACCCCAGAGACAGTAGAGCTCAAATTCAAATACCTAAGTACAAAAATGCAATATTTTGGAACAAACTATAATAATAATAATAATAACCTATGAAACTAAATACCTTTACAAATGCAGCATACACCAAAACCCTAGAAACATTAGAGCTTTCTCTGCAACACATACATATGCACATATACATACATATATATATATATATATATATATATATATATCAAAATTGCTTTAAATACAAAAAAAACTATGTACATAACAACAACAAAAACCCTTTTCCCAAATTCAAATACTAAAATATATATTAAAAAAATTGAGACTAGTTTTTCCTACACACACACACACACACACACACATAAAAAAAAAAAAAAAAAAAAAAAAAAAAAAACAGTGGAGGAGGATGAAGAAGAGAAGGATGGTAAACAGATTGGTGTTGAAGAAGAGCTGCTTGTTGTTGTTGTTGTTGCATTATTATTATTGCTTCTTGTTGTTGTTGTTGTTGCATTTTTATCCTTTGTTGTTGATTATTATTATTATATTCCATTTTTTATTTAATTATTCTATACTGTTTTTATACTACTATACTAATGTTTCTTTTTTATTCAAAAGTGGGGGAATTTTATTTAGGGCTTTTATCGAAAGGGGGGGAATTTGAGCTTAGAGAGAGAGAGACATAAATATATATATATATATATATATATATATATATTGAGCTTAAAGCTTTACTTTTGTTTTGTTTTTGTTTTTGTTTTTGTTTTTTGTTTTTGTTTTTGTTTTGTTTATTCAGATTGAAAACAATTTAGTAGTCTGCTTACTTTTACGATTTTATACATATTGTGGGTTGTTTTTGTTTTGTTTATTTAGATCGAAGACAATTTAGTAATTTGCTTGATTTTACGGTTTTATGCATATTGGGGGAGGGGAGGGGAGTTTGTTTTTGTTTTGCTTATTCAGATCGAAGACAATTTAGTAATTTGCTTGATTTTACGGTTTTATGCATATTGGGGGTTGTTTTTGTTTTGTTTATTCAGATTGAGGACAATTTAGTAGTCTGCTTGATTTTAGGGTTTTATGCATATTGGGTGGAGGGGGTTTGTTTTTGTTTTGTTTATTCAGATTGAAGACAATTTAGTTGTCTGCTTGGTTTTACGATTTTATGCACATTGGGGGTTGGTGTTTTAGCATTTTTTTTTTTACACTCATTCTTGTTTTCTCGATTAGTAAACTGAATATTATTTTTCTTATTTACTATCCTAAATTCAAAGTTTTCTTATATTTTAAACTATTTGATCTAATCAAGTGACACGTGATATTGTAATAATTGAATTCATGGTACTAAACAAGAAAATAACTGAGAATTCAGGATACTAAATAAGAAATATCTGAGAATTCAAGGTATCAAAATGAACAAAAAGTTCATAAAAAAAACCCTTGAATTCAGGGTACTAGATAATAAAAAGAAATGAATTCATGGTACTATTAGAGAAAACAACAACAATTCAGAATACAAAAACCATAAAAACTCATGCATATTGCATACATTTATTTAAGTTCAACACTAAGAAAATACTAGTTGTAATTAATTAATTTTGTGAAATTACAGCTCATTCTAAGTTACCATTTGCAAATATAATGATATTCATGATATTAGCAAAAAAACAATGTTCATTAATTATGGCATTCGATTAGACTCTTTACTAAAAATTCAAACCCAAGTACTTATTATTTTGGGTCGAAGTAAAAAACATAACTATACTATTGATATAGTACGGATGGAGTGCCAAAAAAATATTACTCGCTAGTGACGGTTTATATGTGAACCAATTATGTATTAAATGAAAATTAGTTTTCAATTAATTCGTCCACTTACAACCACATCACATTAAAGGTTAACATTACTGTGTTGGAAATTTGATGCAAAATTAGTTTTTTCTAGACTAAAGACGAATGTCAAATTTTTTGAAGGATTTTCATATTTATCAGAATTGGACTATAACTTACTAAGGTTTACAAAAAGTCATACTTTTATTAGACATGTTTGGGGGCTAGACTAAAGTTTAAAAAATAATTTAGTTTTTGGGGACTGGGTTTCAGTTTTTACTTTTTGTCTTGAAATAAATATTTTTTTAACTATTTGGGTTTTAAATGGTGTTGAAAACATGAATACATACTCCATCCGTTCCGATTTAATTGTCCACTACGAAACTACGTGCAATTTTGACCGGTCAAGAACTTGTATCAAAATTGTCGCAGTAAAAATTTTCAAAAGTTGATTATATAGTTTAAATGTTAAATTTTAGATTAGATTTTAAAAAAATTCATTTCGACAATTTTGATACAAGTTATAAGCCGGTCAAAATTACACGTAGTTTCGTAATCGACAATTAAATGGGAACGGAGGGGGAGTACAGAAATATACTATTTTTATAAAACAAATCAAAATGAAGCTATGGAAGCAAAGCTATCAACCAACCCTTTCGCCAATCCATTACTATTAAATAAAGCATTTATACTCATGAGTCATGACTTGTAATCAGTGTTCTATAAATCGAGCATGTACGGGAATTAGACAGAGTCCAAGTGTCTAGTGGACAGGGTTAGGCGCTAGACGACCTTTTAAAACAATACATGTAATAATATAATTATATTTAGGAGTGAAATATGCTTTGATTAAGAGTAAAATTAATTGTTTCATAAACATAAATGTGTAGTATTTGTTTTTTTTGTCTAAACATTTATTATAGGAACTACTAGAATTTTTGTTAGTATTCTAAGAGTTTATAACTGGACTATAGGTTTCTCCCATTATAATATATTGTGATAAAGTTCTAAAAACTTAATAACATTACATCTAACTATTTATTTAAACTTAATAATTATAGTTTAAAAAATAATTTTTCTCCCATTATAATATATTGTGATAAAGTTCTAAAAACTTAATAACATTACATCTAACTATTTATTTAAACTTAATAATTATAGTTTAAAAAATAATTTAGTTTTTGGGGACTGGGTCTCAGTTTTTACTTTTTATCTTGAAATAAATATTTTTTAAACTTTTTGGGTTTTAAATGGTGTTGAAAACATAAACACATTAAAAAAATATACAATTTTTATAAAACAAATCAAAATGAAGCTATGGAACCCAAGCTATCAACCAAACATTTCACCAATACATTGCTATTAAATAGTGCATCTATACTCACGAGCCATGACTTGTAATCAGTATTCTATAAATCGAGCAAAATTAGACAGAGCCCAAGTGCTTAGTGTACGAGCTTAGGCGCTAGACGACCTTTTAAAACACCACATGTGATCATATAATTATATTTAGGAGTGAAATATGCTTTGATTAAGAGTAAAATTAATTATTTCATAAACAGAAATGTGTAGTATTTTATTTTTTTGTCTAAACATGATAGTAACTGGTAGAAAAATTGTTAGTATTCTAACACTTTATAATTGGACTATAGTTTCTCCCATTATAATATATTGTAATAAAGTTCTAAAAACTTAATAATATTACATCTAACCATCAAAGAAAACAATACGTTGGTTAATTTTTTGTCCTACATAAAATAAAAGTTTGGTAATTTAAATTATAACTAATAGACATAACTTTTTTCAATAACCTACCTTTTCATTTAAGAGATGGTTGGAGGCTTAGTCAATTCCAATTTATCAAACCCCCAAACAAAAACATGAAAATTATTTTTGCACAATAAGAGTGTATTTTTAAAAATATTTTAATAAAATAAATTTGAAATTATTGTAGTATTGTGCAAAAGTAAATAATCCGTAATAGTAAATTGGATAAATGCTAGTGTTTTGTAAAGTAATTATGATCGGAAACAAATTTGTAACAATAATAGTATTAGAATGGTGGATTATAAATAGACAAATACGCTAAGAGTATGGAAATAATATTGTAGTACTAAAAAAAAAAAGAAACAACTTGGATAACATGCAACAATATATATTTCTTGGGGCCGAAATTGCCGAGATCGATCACCATAGTATATTTGTTATTTTAAAACGGATTTCTTTTAAACTATAATGTTAAACTATGATGTATTAATATTGATAAAAAGAAGTTCATGTTTATTTTGTTTAAAAGTATAGAGATAGTACTTTATCCAATTCTTCACTTCATTAACATAATTTTGGATTAATAATGAAAATTAGTTCAATTTTTTTCATTCAAATAGTAATTTTGTTTTCTCCCTCAACTTAGATCCTAAATAATAAAAATGTATTACATTTGCCTTTAAAATATGTGGTATATCGACTCTCTTTCACTTTCTTGGTTTCAACGTCAATACATAATATAATTTATGTCAACTCATATGTGCCGCCTTGACATGATAATTGAAGTCGTGTATTCTCAAAATCCGGCTTAAGTGTTGTCTAGAAATATTCTGTTGTATACATAGAGTCCGATGTCCCATCTAGCAGTGAAATACTTGTGAAATGAAAGTTTAGTCGATGATCAATGCATATTAGTTTCACATTAACAATTTTATCAACTTTTAATTAATCATTTCTTTTTTATTTTACTGGTCTCTATTCTTATGTGGAGAATTTATAAGAGGATAATAATGCTAATTATGGGCTGTGTTTGTCACATCACCAGTTACAAACATTAAAAACATTGTTAAATTTAACAATTTTTTTAATATTTATAAAGATAACACATAATTTAACACAACTAATAAATATAAAAAAAAATACATTGTTAGCTAACTATTTTAGTTAACAATAGAGATAATAACACTATTAGAGATTCTCTTATAGTAATAATATTTTAATAATCAATTGAAAGCTAACTATTTTAGTTAACTAGAGATAACAACACTATTAGAGATTCTCTTATAGTAATAATATTTTAATAATCAATTGAATATACGGTTTTAGTATAGTATTACTATTACTCGGGTCTTGTTTAACTTTTTATTTGTTGTAAATTTTGATCTCGTTTCACTTTAAATCCTTATTAAAATAGTATGTACTTATACACTTTCCATTTCTATTCCAAACTCAAACATCCCATTTAATACAATACTGTTGTATAATTAACAGGGTGGAGTCGAGTGGCTTGGGTTTAAATTTTATCGTGCTCGAATTAACCTATTTTTTAATCAATATATTATTTTTGTTCAAAGAAAACTATAAAATTTAACATTTCATATTTTTTTAGGTAATATTAATATTATTAACTTATAAATTGTCAAACAAACAATTAAACGTAAAAACATATACTTCGTCCGTCCCTAAATAATTAATCATTTTTATTTTTTAGTAAAATAATCTAATTTAAATTATCATCTTAGTCATCACATATCACACACACAAATTATGATTTGACATTTTGTGGACATTATTGTAACTTCACACACAATCTCGTAAATTTCACACGCACAAATTATGATTTGATAATTTGTGTACATTATTCTAACTTCATACACAATCTCGTAAAATTCACACACACAAATATATCAATAAATAAGGGACGGATGGAGTAATTTTACATATTTTTTTAGACAAACACTTTAGAAATAAAATAGTAAGTTGATTTAAAAAAAAAATCAAAAAAAAATTACGAATGAAAAACCTGAAAAGCAGACGAAAACCTGACAATCATAACCTGATAGAATTTGAAGTCGGAGTGGAGTTGGTATACTACATTACTAATGTCGTAATTTTGGCTATTACCGTTATCGGTGACGGAACTACAAACGCTACATGGAAGGGGCCAAACTTCTATATAATTTTTGCCCATAATACGGGGAGCAGCGAATGCTAATTTTTGCCCGGAATGCTTTGTAACTATTAAAGAAGAAGCAAGGGACAAACATTAAAAATTGTTCTTCCCATTTTTAAAATAACAAAATGAGACCCTCATAAATACATCTTCCGAATTTGTTAAGCAAAAAAAATTTCATCGTTAATAGTGTGAACAGCTAAGAACATACAATGAGAACCTTAGAAACAAGGGAAACTCAATATTGTCGAACAATGAAACAAACAGCGAAATATAGAAATCATATGGGTGAATACCCTCGTAGATCCTAATGAAGTTAACTATATTAGTTTGGCATTTAAACCCCTTCTATATTTCGGACACTCTCCCAGTTTCTTAGTTTCAGCGCCAATACATAATAGAATATTTTTCAAATCATTTGTGCCGCACTAACATGATAGTATAAGTCTTGTACTCCCAAAGTCCGGCTCAAGTGTCGTCCAGAATTGTTCTGTTGTGTAGATCGATTTCGGTGGCCCATGTAGCATATTCACGGAATTTAATGAACCTTAGATATTTAATTCCATCAATTTCAATACAAGTTTAAAGTAATCTTCCAATGAAAGCTCAATTTCTTCAGCGCATGCACCGTGTTTATTGTACTGGTGCTTCCAATGATCTCGGGAACCTTCTTTTTGGGAAGGAAATAACTTGCGTATTATTCGGGTTTTTTTTACCCGAAGCTATGATAGAGGCATTGGTAGACAAGAAAGAAACGGAGACACACATCCACATAAGCGAGATGAAACGGAGGGTTATGTGTGATAGATGCTAACTTGATATGTGTATTTTTACAATCTACAATCTCTGAAATTTTTCCAACATCAATAGTCTAATCTTTTGCTAAAACAACAACAACAATTAATTAACACTACTTTCTTTTTCTTTTTTTTGTCGGATCTTTCTCATGTCTCGGTGTTTTGGCTTCAGTATTTTTTTTCCATGTCGATTTATACAATTCTCTGTTGATGGTCTCTTTAATAAAGTTAAACAACTGGTCCCATGTAATCTGTTCTTCGTTGTTTTCTACTACCTGGTGTACCAAAGTTAACTCAAAGTCATCAAGGGTTGTCGCTTGAAAATGAATTTGTTACATAGAAATAAATGTAAATATCAATTATTTTCTTCATAATAATTTCTTTGAGTGATAGATGACATAAAGATATTAATGAATCCACTAACCTTGAAATCTTCAGCTAAGGTAGAATTAATACGATTCCATCTCAAAAAGGTTTGATTTGCTTCAACAACGTAAGGAGCATCCAAGTACTGAAACTCATGCAACATACGGATGTAACCATATATAAATCGAGCATATGCATTTAGTCATATATCTCAAGGGTATTTTTACATCTCCCGATCAACATAATTTAACAAAATTTGTAATTTATCTCTTTAGCAACAAGTGAATGATTTTTTTATATATAACTTAATTGTCAGTATATATACGATACTGGTTGATAGTATAAACGAATATACATTGTAGTATCAGTATATATGCAATATAGGTGAAAGATCGACTTGTGCCTTACTTTTTCTTAACAATATATTAGACAACTAAAATAAACGGTATAAATTAGGTGGATGGTAGTCGGATGGAGTTATATATAATTTTAAAAGACAGTTATCAACAACATTGGGGGGAAATGATATAATCTATGATGAGAATAGTCGTAAAGTTGGTATTAATGTAAAATAAAAGTTTAGGTAATGATTTTATTCAGCCACCACATGTAAGATGTCGTGATGTCTAAGTTATTGATGCAAAATTATTTTGGATGCCGTCTATGATAATAAATTGCAAAGTTGTTGTTATTCGCAAAATAAAGACTAAGACAAATATTTATTCCGCCGTCATGTTAGACATAACAAATGAAGGGTTAAAATAGAACTTTATGATTATCTATGGATCGAATTTGAAATGTTGGTACATACGACTGCAAATGAACAACACCGACCAAGTTAATCATTGTTAGAACTAAGTACAACCATTAGACAACCAATGAACACGAATTAAACGTTTGACCAACGAACAATAGTTTGTTCACGAATAGCCTTATTAGCGAGGTTCCTCCCCAAAAATCCCTAGCAGCCTCTGCTCAAATACCAAGTTTGACATCTGCAACACATGATATTTACTCATGAATCGAACTCGATAATTATGTTTAATCATCTGTGTATAAAATAAGTTTACCTTGCTCCCAAAAAATATTTTCGAGTTGTTAGCTAATGCTTCGATAAGTTTTAGATTCAAGAATTCTGGAGTGAGCTTCAACTTGTTTGTTTATGTCTCTCAAAGCTCTGTGATATTTACATTACAATATCGTAAGTGTGGATTAGATTTCAAGTGAGTTACATAAGAAAAGGGTTAACATAGTTTTGTATCGTATGAAATCCGTAGGGTGTTAATTTCAGTTTAGTGACCTATGTTTTGAACCAAATTTGATTTGGTAACCTGATTTTCAAGAATCTTGATTTAGTGACTTGTGTTATGCACTTTTAATAATTTAGTGACATGCGATTAACTTTTCGGATGGAAAACGTTAAACTTAATTTTAGAAGTCTAAAAAATTTACAATGTAGTCCCCATAGTTTAGAGAGTAACAATTAAGCTACTAAATTGATGAAAATAACAAAATAACAAAATTATTTTTGAGGAAAAGACACATTTTCAATTAAGTAACCTTTTCTCGAAAAAATGCAATTTTTGAAAAAAAAAATTCAAAAAAATGTGAGTTTTTTTTTGAAAACGTTAGTTTATGATTAAAAAAATTGTACAAAATGTTTTCTATTTTAACAATATGATGTTTACTTTTTTTTTTGAACTGTTTACTAAAGAAAAAATCGACTTTGAACTTTCTTCTTTAGGAAAAAAATTTCTTTAAATAATCATGTTCTAAGAACTTTATTTATTTTGGAAAGAGATTTATATGTTAAAAAAAATTCGAAGAAAAAAGTCTTTATTTAAAAATAGATATTATTTTTTAATTCTTTTTTTTGAAAAAAATAATAATATTATTTCTTATCATATTTAAAATTTGTATTTTCTAAAAATTAGTAGTTTTTTTAAAAAATACAAGTATTTTACCATTTCAGCAATAATAACAAACAAAATACATTTTTGACAAACTTTTGAATCGTATATACTCGGATGGAGTTATATATATTTTAAAAGACAGTTATCAACAACATTGGGGGAAAATGATATAATCTATGATGAGAATAATCGTAAAGTTGGTATTAATGTAAAATAAAAGTTTAGGTAATGATTTTATTCAGCCACCACATGTAAGATGTCATGATGTCCTGGTTATTGATGCAAAATTATTTGGATGCCGTCTATGATAATAAATTGCAAAGTTGTTGTTATTTGCAAAATAAAGACTAAGACAAATATTTATTCCGTCGTCATGTTAGACATCACAAATGAAGGGTTAAAATAGAACTTTAAGATTATCTATGGATCGAATTTGAAATGTTGGTACATACGACTGCAAATGAACAACACCGACCAAGTTAATCATTGTTAGAACTAAGTACAACCATTAGCCAACCAATGAACACAAATTAAACGTTTGACCAACGAACAATAGTTTGTTTACGAATAGCCTTCTTAGCGAGGTTCCTCTCCAAAAATCCCTAGCAGCTTCTGCTCAAATACCAAGTTTGACATCTGCAACACATGATATTTACTTATGAATCGAACTTGATAATTATGTTTAATCATTTGTGTATAAAATAAGTTTACCTTGCTCCCAAAAAATATTTTCGAGTTGTTAGCTAGTGCTTCGATAAGTTTTAGATTCAAGAATTCTGGAGTGAGCTTCAACTTGTTTGTTTATGTCTCTCTCAAAGCCCTGTGATATTTACATTACAATATCGTAAGTGTGGATTAGATTTCAAGTGAGTTACATAAGAAAAAGGTTAACATAGCTTTGTATCGTATGAAAACCGTAGGGTTAATTTCAGTTTAGTGACCTATGTTTTGAACCAAATTTGATTTGGTAACCTGACTTTCAAGAATCTGGATTTAGTGACCTGTGTTATGCACTTTTAATGATTTAGTGACATGCGATTAAATTTTCGGATGGAAAACGTTAAACTTAATTTTAGAAGTCTAAAACAATTACAATGTAGTCCCCATAGTTTAGAGAGTAACAATTAAGCTACTAAATTGATGAAAATAACAAAATAACAAAATTATTTTTTGAGGAAAAGGCACATTTTCAATTAAGCAACCTTTTCTTGAAAAAATGCAATTTTTCAAAGTTTTTTTTTCAAAAAAATGTGAGTTTTTTTTTGAAAACGTTAGTTTATGATTAAAAAAATTGTACAAAATGTTTTCTATTTTAACAATATGATGTTTACTTTTTTTTTTTTGAATTGTTTACTAAAGAAAAAATCGACTTTGAACTTTCTTCTTTAGGAAAAAATTTTCTTCAAATAAAAATGTTCTAAGAACTTTATTTATTTTGGAAAGAGATTTATATGTTAAAAAAAATTCGAAGAAAAAAGTCTTTATTTAAAAATAGATATTATTTTTTAATTCTCTTTTTTTTGAAAAAAATAATAATATTATTTCTTATCATATTTAAAATTTGGCTTTTCTAAAAATTAGTAGTCTTTTTAAAAAATACAAGTATTTTACCATTTCATCAATAATAACAAACAAAATACATTTTTGACAAACTTTTGAATCGACAAAATACATTTTTGACAAACTTTTGAATCGACAAAATACATTTTTGACAAACTTTTGAATCGTATATAAAATTTTGTTTAGTGTTACAAAAAATTACGTCGAAGTACTATAATTGAACTTTTTTTAACTAGAATATGCATATTTTAAAATTTTAAGGTTATAGTATTATAAAGTTTCAAACTATACGGACTAAATTGATAATTTATAAACCTTTCCATCCAAAAAAGTTGACGGGAGGTCATTAAATCATTAACAATGCAAAACATAGGGTTCGAGATTAACTTTTTGTTGCGATTATGGCTGATGTATAGATAGATTGAATCTTAATACAGTGGTTCGAGATTAACTTTTTGTTGTGATTTTATTGAATTGTGTCATGTGAGTCAGTTGCATTACTAGCTAGGGTTTTAATTGGAGTATGTAAGTAAATCTGTATGAAATATGCAATTTTGTTTTGCATATTTGATTATTTGATTTGGTTTTGTTGAATTTTCTACTAAAAACCTAATTGTTATGACTGATAAGTTATGGTCAAGTCGTGGGGAAAATTTACGCTCTCCGGACTCTGATTGCATAGAATCAGGATAGTTGTAATATAATTGTAGAAATTTGGATTTATTTAAAGAATATTTGGTAACTCATTATTGTACATGATCAGAAAAACCAAGTTCAATGATGAACTAACACCAATCTTTTTAAAAGAAAAACACGTCATTTGGACTTCCTATATTACATAATACATACTATTGCATAATGCTTCTTATAATGCGCTTCATCTTGGGTTTTAGAATTTCATTTCTAAGCAAAATTTGGCGTATATTGACTCAAAATCACAAGAATTGGGTGTTATTTTATGATATTTGATACTTTAATCATTTAATTTTGATGATTTTGGTTAAACGAGTTAATTCGTCTTTGTACATACTTTTAATTTGAGCTATCATATAGTATCATTTAAGTTGATAACTAAGTTTTATTTAGGTCATAATATATGTTTTGTTGTACTTTTACAAGAGAGTTAGTTCAATAATTCTCGGTCAACACATCTGTAGCAACATTTGTTTTGGATTGTAGTCGGTAGATGCCTCAGAACTTAATCTAGTAACCATCCGTTTTGTGCTGACAACGCGATGCCGACTACAATCCAAAACAAATGTTGCTACAGATGAGAATTGCAAAATAAAAAGCACAATATAAAGAAAGTAGCGATGAATACTCTCGGGTATAGTAGGCTTTGTGACACGGACATCAAGAATCTCAACACCATGAGCTAGTATAACGTGTGCAATCAGCCTGAAGAGCATCTTTGATTATATCATCAATCTGAAAATAAAGCATTCGATGAGAATTTCTCTTTGAAAACAACAAATACAAGTGCAAAATAAAAAGCACAATATGAAGAAAGTAGTGATGAATACTCTCGGATATAGTAGTCTTTGTGACACGGACATCAAGAATCTCAACACCAGGAGCTAGCATAACATGTGCAATCAGCCTGAAGAGCATCTTTGATTATATCATCAATCTAAAAATAAAGCATCCGATGATAATTTCTCTTTGAAAACAACAAATACAAGTGCAAAATAAAAAGCACAAGTTAAGTTGTGATACAATAGAAAGAGGAAAATGTCACTATGTGGGAGACGCTAGTTATGTAGTTGAAAAAGATGTGGTGATTGAAGCCCTGAAAAATGAGATTCTCTCCATAAAGAACCATACTGAGAAAGTGGATCAGTGGTTCATAGCCACTTTGGAGTAAAATAATTTTTTGCTTCAAAAAATGAAGGCACTTACGAGTTGCTGAAAGCACTTGACGAGGAAGTAACTCATGATGCACAGCACACTGACCGAATGAATCAATATAAACCTCGTGGAGGATCTGGTCGACACTGCAAAATCGATTGATCTCTTGAGGAATCTTGTCGTTGATCCACGTCTTATCGTATTGTACACCATAATCATGTATTGTTTGATAAAATGTTGTAAAAGAAAATAAACGGAGATAAAAAGATTTAAACTCAAGACCTCTACTACTTAAAACTAAAATTTATCCACTAGACTAATAATATAAAATTGAATATACTTACATTAAATATTATATATCTAAACAAGTTACATTTATGTGTACTTGAAAAAACCAAAAATATATATTATTGACCTCTTGCACATTAAAGGGTCTGCCCCTGAGCACGTTGATGTGGAAAATATATCACTGCATGGGCAATTAGTTTATAAACAAAACTAAGTATGAGAATTAGTTTTCCCAATAACACTAAATTTGGTAAAAAGAAACTCGAAGAAACATATGTTGTCTAAGTGATAGAAATGAAAGGTTTTCTACCTCGATTCTTTCAAAGCTAATTATCACACCACTTTTCATTACCATAAGGTACAATATCCTTCACCTGCATCACATAAGATTATAGTTACTTTAAATTTAAACCAATTAATACGTCAGACTATATATAATACAACTCATTGAAAAGAAAACAAGCTTACAATGCCCGTTTGAAGGGTGACTTGAACTAGCTCAAATCGGGTAATCAAGGGAAACTTAACATGAAAAACCTATAAAAGGGGAAAAATCAGTTCAAGTTAGGCTACATTAATATGCAAATGTTTACATTAAAATAGAAAAGTAAATTTCTTAAAATTCTTAAAATTAAACTTAGTGGATGTACTCTAAACCTAGTTCCGCAATCGTATTAGAAAGGGCACCTCCTGTCCAGTAAACTCCTACATGACCTTCCGGAATTTCATGTAAAATCGATAGTCCTATCTGTAATTACATCATTGCAACCTAAGAGCTGATATATACTCAATATGCGATGGCATAGAATTCTTGTTTTTTAGTATTAATATTACAAAAATGCTAATTAACAGAATCAAACGCAAAATATAGCAAACATGAAATATTCATATGAAATGATATATAGTCCCAACAAGTGTAAAAGAAAATGAAAATCTAAAGCGACAACAAGTGTCAAAAAGAAATTGGATCGCAATTTCTAAGAATAAGTGTGGCGCAGCGAAAAATGAAAACAATTACTCTTGTTATTACTTGTCAACCCTTTTCATTTTATAACGTCGACTACTAATATTACTTAGGACGAGAAAATGCTGCGGAAAATGAAAAAAATTACTCTTGTCATTACTTGTCAACCCTTTTCATTTCATAACGTCGACTACTAATATTATTTAGGGTGAGAAAATGCTGCGGAAAATGAAAACAATTACTCTTGTCAAACCTTTTCATTTTATAACGTCGACTACTAATATTACTTAGGGTGAGAAAATGCTGCGGAAAATGAAAACAATTACTATTGTCATTACTTGTCAACCATTTTCATTAAAACAATTACTATTGTCATTACTTGTCAACCCTTTTCATTTATAACGTCGACTACTAATATTACTTAGGGTGAGAAAATGCTGCGGAAAATGAAAACAATTACTCTTGTCATTACTTGTCAACCATTTTCATTTTATAACGTCGACTACTAATATTACTTAGGGTAAGAAAATGCTACGGAAAATGAAAACAATTACTCTTGTCATTACTTGTCAAACCTTTTCATTTTATAACGTCGACTACTAATATTACTTAGGGTGAGAAAATGCTGTGAAAAATGAAAACAATTACTCTTGTCATTACTTGTCAACCATTTTCATTTTATAATGTCGACTACTAATATTACTTATAGTGAGAAAATGCTGCGGAAAATGAAAACAATTACTCTTGTCATTACTTGTCAACCCTTTTCATTTTATATCGTCGACTACTAATATTACTTAGGGTGACAAAATGCTGCGGAAAATGAAAACAATTACTCTTGTCATTACTTGTCAACCCTTTTCATTTTATAACGTCGACTACTAATATTACTTAGGATGAGAAAATGCTGCGGAAAATGAAAACAATTACTCTTGTCATTACTTGTCAACCCTTTTCATTTTATAACATCGACTACTAATATTACTTAGGGCGAGAAAATACTGCGAAAAATGAAAACAATTACTCTTGTCATTACTTGTCAACCCTTTTCATTTTATAACGTCGACTACTAATATTACTTAGGGTGAGAAAATGCTGCAGAAAATGAAAACAATTACTCTTGTCATTACTTGTCAACCCTTTTCATTTTATAACGTTGACTACTAATATTACTTAGGGTGAGAAAATGCTGCGGAAAAAGAAAACAATTACTCTTGTCATTACTTGTCAACCCTTTTCATTTTATAACATCGACTACTAATATTACTTAGGGTGAGAAAATGCTCGTATTTTTTTTATTATTTTTTTTTCACCTGATAAGCTACACAAGATGCTATAATAATTTATGGCGTACAAATTCCTACTATTGAAAACACTTCAAAGTGAACAATCAAAAAGGAGAATGAGCGGTTTAAATTTCAAGAGAAGATAAAAAGATAGATAGATTATCTAGTCCTTTTGGACGACTCCTCCAACATTCTTTGACAACACAGGTCTCGACTAAGTCCCACGGTGCCATATACTATAATAGTCCCACGGTGTCATATACTATAAAAAACAATAAACATATGTGGTAACGAGGGTGTTGAAGGAGTTGTTCAAAAAAGACCAAATAATTTCTCAATAAGATACTTAATATATCTGTAACAATAATTGCATATATGAATCTTAGTGCTTCATAATTACGAATGAACATTCCACAAATTAAATGGCTCAATGGCACGATATACCAGCTGGTTCTGGATCAAGAGAACATAACATTTAAAGTGCTAGGTAATCGACCCAAAAACCTACAAAATTTTGCTATCATCACGAAATCATCTCAAAATATACTCGTGTGATGATATCTTCATGTCAACTCAAATTCTTTCTAAAATTGTAAGGTTATACTTAACAGAAAAGGTAATCTACACTTGTCCAAAACATATAGCACAAGCAAACAATGGAACGAAAATAAAGAGGGGACAATAAGTGAGATTGTTCTGAAAAAGAATATGCTGCAAATTAGAAAACTGCAATGTGGAAGTTGAAAGACCAGGTTACTTCAAGTCCTATATAAGTCCAATATATAACAACCATGCATTTAATAATTGCACATGCAACCTTAAACCATGCATAAACAAATCACAACTGTTTTTTGCCCATTGATTAATTCCTGATCACGAGAAGTGAAAGATATGCGTACAACTGAGTTACTAGATAGTTAAACTTGAAATGATTAACATATAATCCAAACTAAAAAAAAAATGCATGAATTCTTGTGCCCACAACTTTTATCAAATTTTCCAAAATTTGCATTATAACAAATTAACAATTGAGGCAATTTCTTGCCAAGGAACTAATCCCAGTTGTGGCATTGGATGTCTATGTTTATAGTCGTAGCAAATTGGACGGATGAGGCTAAATTACAAACATCATTACCTTAAATTACCACAACAAAGTTATTATACTTTCGGTTTTCCCATAAATTATCGTCTACTATTTATTAGTCGATAGGCATAACTGTTATTTCAGGAATTATGGGAAATCAACAAAACTAAGAGTAGTAAATTATTAAATCTCAAAAGTTTGACTAAAGAAGGACATGGATATGGAAGTGTAAGAGTAAACACTTAATAAGAAGCTAGCGGAGGAACGCAGTGGGCCGCTAATGAACGAGGTGTTCTCGAACACAGCTCGTGTTCACTAATTTATTCATATATGAACTGAGCCTAAATAAAAATCGAGCCTCCTTTAGTAAATAACCCGAGTTTGAACAGTAGCATATGTGACTCGTTTAGGCCTCGGGCTAGTTAGAGTATATAATGTATTTTATATATACATGTGTGTGTGTGTATTCCCAAAGTAAGTACAAAAAACTACTACCCTAACAACAATTGGACAGACAATCAAAAATCGATTCGGAAAAACTGATTGAGTGATTCAATAGTAATCCTGTCATTGTTCCATAAAAAACGAAAAAAGACAGAAAAACTTCCACAGTCCATAAAATACAATAATCAAATAAACATTCAAAATCTAATTGAAAATAGGAAAAATATATATACTATTATCATTGAAAAAGCAACAGTAATCGAAAAAAAAATAAAAAAATTAATATCGATTCGAAGAAACTGAAACAGCATTGATTAAGTCGAAATTTAGTACTAAATGTACCATTGTTCGTATAAAACATACATATCTCGACATGTAGTCAGCAACTAAACTAAGTATTCGAAATTCCACATTCAAAAACATAGTATAATACATAGTTGCACGAAGCGGGAGCGAGGAAACATGGTGTAGAAGTGAGGAAGCATGGTCGGAAGCGTCTAGATAAATTTTATTTTTATTTCTATACATAGTTTTATGTAATAAAATACTATTAGAGACGATAATAATTCTCTCAATACTTCAAATACACGTCGCTGCCAAATCCCATTCTTTTAAATTAAGATTCTCTCAATACTATTAGAGACGATAATAATTCTACTCCTTCCTTTTTTTTTCCGACTGCTCCAATTTTGATCGTTCAGTAACAAAATTTTCAGAATGAAATTTTTTAAAATTTAATCATATAATTCAAACATTAAATTATAATCCGTTCCCATTTAATTGTTCACTACAAAACTACGTGCAATTTTGACCGGCTTATAACTTGTGTAGGTCCGTGGGAGTCTAAACCTTAGAGGGGGGTGAATAAGGTTTTCGTACGTTTTTCGCGGAATGAAAACTAAGGGTTATTAACTAAGCTAATTAGCGGATTTTATAACTTAAACAATTTCGTTAACAAATAATTGCTAATTAAATCTATGCAAGCGATAAAAATAAGCAATAAATAATTACGAAAAGTAAAAGTTGAGGGAAAAGAAATAACACGAGATTTATAGAGGTTCGGCAAAACGCGCCTACGTCATCTCCTCGGTATTTTCACTACCGAGTGTTTCACTAGAATCTCGTTCCAAATTTACAACCTAACGAGCTTGATCAACCGATTAAGCTCCCCCTCACTTTATGAGTATCCCAAATGAAAAGCCTAGAGCTTTTAAGCTACACTTGCTTAAACGCCTCTACCCGATCACTCGCTCACAAATGAGTTTATAAAAATACTCTTTTACAAGATTGATTTCGAATGGATCACCCACTAACAAATAATATCTCGAAGTTTATAAGATTACAATAATAATACACTCGAGAATAATTTTGAATACAAGTGAGAATTTGGTAGAATAAGCTTGAAGAATTTCTTTGTAGGAATTGCTTAAAATGTTAAGTGTTGATTTTGTGCCTTCTACAATGGATTTGTAGCTTATTTGTAGAGCCAAAAAGGTCCATTAATTAATGCATGACCGTTGGCAGTTGTTGAGCAGATTACTCACTGGTTTTGCAGCAGTTCGCCCAATTTTCAGGAAAAGCTTAAAAGCTGGAATTTGAAATTCTATAGAAACGATCGGTCGTTTCTGAAAAACGATCGGTCGTTTTTCATCTGTGCTCACTGGAAGAAAACTCACTTAAAACGATCGGTCGTTATTGCATGGCGATCGGTCGTTTTCATGTTGTGCTCACTGGAAGAAAACTCACTCAAAACGATCGGTCGTTTTCATGTTGTGCTCACTGGAAGAAAACTCACTTAAAACGATCGGTCATTATTTCCTGGCGATCGGTCGTTTTCATGTTGTGCTCACTGGAAGAAATTCGCACAATTATGATCGGTCGTTTTTACTAATGATCGGTCTTTTTCTGCCTTAGTAAAATCTCGGTTTTCTCGACATAGTTTGAAAGCTTGTAACTTGTTCGATTTAAGTCCGATTGACGTTCCGCTTGATCCGTTGGCTTCGTATTTCAATATACTATCATTTCAAACCTTTAACATGCTAGATAAATGATTAGTACGCAAAACGAGCTTTTATCATGTTTTACAAATTTTGTTATCATTAAAATAATCGATTTGAAGAACAACGTTCAACAACTTGTATCAAAATTGTCAAAATGAATTTTTTTAAAATCTAATCATAAAATTTAACATTTGAACTTTATGATCAACTTTTGAAAATTTTTATCCGACAATTTTGATACAAGTTCTTGGCCAGTCAAAATTGCACGTAGTTTCGTATTGGACAATTAAATGGGAACGGATGGAGTATGATTTAGTTTTGAAAATTTTTATTTCGATAATTTTGATACATGTTATAAACCGGTTAAAATTGCACGTAATTTCGGGAAGGGCAATTAATTGGGAATGAAGGGACTACTACTTCTCGTTATTCAATTTGGTATATAAATTTTTTAACTTTGAAAAATATAAAAAAAAATAGTACTGAGCTTAACTCTCTACTATGGGGGCTACGCTGTTGAAAAAATAGTATACCTTAATTGAAATTTAGTTTGAAATTTCACTTTGATCATATTATTAATATGTCTAAATTAAAATCTGAATTTTCTAAAATGTTTTATTTTACCATAAATTCATAAATATATGTTCATTATATATATATACATATATATATATAATCATTATAAATATATATATTCATTATATATACCTTCTAAAACATATTTTATCTTTGTTTTAATGAAAGTGTGATATTTTTCTATAAAAAAATGATTTTCTTAACAAAAAATAAATTAATTTTTTTTGTCAAATAATATGTTTTTTTTTAGATTAAGATACTTAATATGAATGTATATGTATGTGTTTTAGTAAAAAAAAAATGTAAATTGTAATATTTTGAAAAAACAGTTTAAATTCATGTACAATTTAAAAAAAACGACACTAAAATGAAAATTGAAACTCACTTTTATCCAATTGATTTAACGGCGGTATCTGAATTGTAAGTATTTTGATAGTTTTGTACGTCAATTGTTAATTTTCGTAATACGATAGGTAAATAGTTAAAATAATTTAATACAATAAGCTGAATATATTTTATCACTTTTGACCGAGTTCTATTGACAGGTAGGTGTCTTTCATTTTTAGTTTTAATGTTTGGGAATTAACACCGCAACGATTAACACTATCGTAAATTTAGTTTACTTTAGCCTGTGTCACATATACTAAAGAACTAATACCCGTTAGTGAACCCAAAAATATCCATCCTAAAATAAATTAAAAATTAAAACTAAAAAATACTAAAAATCTAACACATGTTAATGAACCCAAAAATTAATTCAAAATTAAAACTAAAAAATATTATTGGTTGACACACCCTAAATAATAGTGTATTTTGTAATTAATACCGAACGATTAACACTACCGTGAATCTAGTCCATTATTATTTAGGGCGTGTCACATACTAAAAATCTAACATCTATTAATGAAACCAAAAATAAATATCCTAAAATTAATTCAAAATTAAAACTAAAAAATAGTAAAAACCTAACACTGTTAATGAACCCAAAATATCTACCATAAAATTAATTCTAAAATATTATTGGTTGACACACTATAAATAATAGTGCATCGGGTTCATATAATTATTTTTCCATATGTTACGGCAATATAGAAAATTTCCCAAATTTTTATTAATTCTCAGATGAAATTGAATCTTTATCTACCGGTTTTTAAAAAAAACATGACAGGCTTCGCACATACTTTTTAATGTTTCATTTGGTAAAATGAAAAATTTACTTTTATATATGTTTTTTTGTTTAATTATTTATTTGATATCTGGTAGGGTGGTAATGTCAAAAGTAGGTAAATTTTACAAAATAATAATTAATAAACACATATAAAAAATATAAAAAAATGTTAATTTAATAAAATCGAAGAAATTATTTCGAGTACAAAAACAAAGGGGTCACAGTGACTCTCCTAAAAGCTACCCCATGTTGTATGCAAATTGCTAATGGACAAAGGGCATCCGACTCTCGTATTTGGGACTCGATGTAAAACTCCATTCGTTTTTTGTATTTTGAATTATTTTTTTATTTTATGAATATATTAATTAATGGCTCGGCCCATATTTTTGGGCCTAAGAATCAGAGATGGACTGAAACGTGATCGGCCCGCGTTTTTGGGCTTATGAATGGTGTTTGAGCCGAACTGGGTGATGGTCAAACAAGTGGCTCAAACCCATAAAAAAACTGCCATATGATAGATCAAGCGGAAAAAAGCTCATCAACTAACTAGTAACCGTCAACTAACTAGTAACCGTCTACACCCGAGATCATGGGGAAAGTGATATTGACATGTATCAACTACCCATGACCTTAGGGCACGAAATGAGGAAGATACGTGAGAAACCGCCAAAACTTAAGGATAAGAGTGGAGGCAAGACTAGGGAAAAGGGGTTGAAGTATTATTGCATCTCTCTTAAAATAAAAAAAATATTTGAAAACACTTAAATACCAAAAGACGCTTGATCCGCCAGAGATTGGTTGGTCGGTCGTTCATCAATCATACTTGGTCCATTGTCCATCCCATTTCAAGTGACTTGTAGATTATTTGGATTAGCCCATCATCTGGCTGGCTAGGATTCAAACTTGTACAGTTTTAAACTTCATCAAATTGGCGCCGTCTGTGGGAACCATCTGACAAGAACGGTTTGGTTTTCGGAACTAAGTCCAGTCAACCAATGATGGACGCTCAACTGACCATATTTAGTAAAACTTATAGTCGTCGCAGTGCGGGAAACAATCCTAACTCAGCACCAAATGAAACTCAGCACCAAATGAAACTCGAGCTGAACAACCTGAAACCTCAGTTAGAAGTGCACAACCAATTAATGGTGCTAATCTTGACGATCTTAAGGAATTGAAGTGGTTTCGAGCCAATGCCACAAAAATGGGAATCAAATCATTTGATCATGGGCTCGAAACATCAATGATCCAAATGGCTCTCGACTGAATCCAAACTCATACAACGACGATCAGGACCCTACGGATGAGTCCGATTCCGCCTGTATGAGTGCCAGACAAATTTTGGGAGTACAGAGCACTTGCATCGAATTTTGGGAGTACGGACCTTCAAGTATTATGTCAAAGCTCAACGGATGAGTTGACACAAATTTTGTTATGCATTGACGCTGTGACTAAGACACTAGGAAAGTGTCCCAAGTATGAGAGGCATTTTAAACTACAGTTTCATTCGTTAGGATCTAAAGTGAAAATATAGGACTTGAAGTAACCTGGTCTTTCAACTTCCACATTGCTGTTTCCTTTGTAGCATATTCTTTTTCAGAACAATCGCACTTATTGTCCATTCTTTATTTTCGTTCCATTGTTTGCTTGTGCTATATGTTTTGGAAAGTGTAGATTACCTTTTCTGTTAAGTATAACCTTACAATTTTAGAAAGAATTTGAGTTGACATGAAGATATCATCACACGAGTATATTTTGAGATGATTTCGTGATGATAGCAAAATTTTATGGGTTTTTGGGTCGATTAGCTAGCAGTTTAAATGTTCTGTTCTCTTGATCCAGAACCAGCTGGTATATCGTGCCATTGAGAATTTAATTTGTGGAATGTTCATTCGTAATTATGAAACAGTAAGATTTCATATATGCAATTATTGCCACACATGTTTATTGTTTTTTATAGTATATGACACCGTGGGACTTAGTCGACGTGTGTTGTCAAAGAATGTTGGAGGAGTCCTCTAAAAGGACTACATAATCTATCTATCTTTTTACCTTCTCTTGAAATTTAAACCGCTCATTCTCCTTTTTGATTGTTCACTTTGAAGTGTTTTCAATAGTAGGAATTTGTACGCCATAAATTATTATAGCATCTTGTCTAGCTTATCAGGTGAAAAAAAAATAAAAAAAAATACGAGCATTTTCTCACCCTAAGTAATATTAGTAGTCAACGTTATAAAATGAAAAGGGTTGACAAGTAATAACAAGATTAATTGTTTTCATTTTCCGCTGCACCACACTTATTCTTAGAAATTGCGATTCAATTTCTTTTTGACACTTGTTGTCGCTTTAGATTTTCATTTTCTTTTACATAGGTTACGGTTGTGACTGCTTAACTCCCGAGGAGTTGGGACTGTATATCATTTCATATGAATATTTCATGTTTGCTATATTTTGCGTTTCATTCTGTTAATTAGTATTTTTGTAATCTTAATACTAAAAAACAAGAATTCTACGTCGCATATCGAGTATATCAGCTCTTAGGTTGCAATGATGTAATTACAGGTAGGACTAAATTAAAATACTGAATTGAAATTGGAAAATTAAAAAGACAAAATTATAAATTGCAGAATTTAAATTGCGGTAATTAAAAAACAGAAATAAAAAAAACGAGGCGACTGTAGACAGTCTGCCCTTAACCGATATTCGCCTAACCACTTAAATGTTCCTGATTGCGTTGGCGCTTCGATCCCAATGTACAACGTCTCGGATGACTCGCCAGAAACTGACGACGAGTCAAGGTCGAGCCGTTGTTGGGTGGTTCTCTGTCTTTCTAATATGCTATGGGAAAAATGTATAAAGTATTTTCAGAATGTAAAACTGTGTTTAGAGAGTGGGGGAGAGCTACCTACTTATAGACTGAGCTGAAATCTCAGTCATAATGGTCACTTAATTCAGCAATCGAAACTGCTGAATTAATAACGCAATTATTCTCATTTAATTGCATCAGTTACAAGATTGCTGAAATTTTTGGGACTGTTTTGTTATTATCCAAAACTCTTAGAATTTCTTCGAACCGGAACCGAAACATTTCCCAAACCCCACGCCCGCGATCGTGCCCGTGTCGGTACCCGAGACCGAGACCGAACGAGCACGCGTACGCGTGGTGCTCTTGCCTACACACACATGTATCAGCATACACATTATTAATACTCTCTAGTGGTGATGTTATTAATAGTTTCTAGCGGTGAATATGCTATTAAATCGTGCTCACACACTACTACGTACATGTAAGACACATAGTGCAATGAAATGGTGTAAAATAGGTTTAGAATACTTAAAAGAGAAGTTTTGACTGCTAAACGGGATAAATTTTTTTATTAGTTTTGTTTATTCTTAATGTAAGTATGGGTAAATTTGAGTTACCAAATATTCTTTAAATAAATCCAAATTTCTACAATTATATTACAACTATCCTGATTCTCTGCAATCAGAGTCCGGGGAGCGTAAATTTTCCCCACGACTTGACCATGATTTATCAGTCATAACAATTAAGTTTTTAGTAGAAAATTCAACAAAACCAAATCAAATATGCAAAACAAAATTGCATATTTCATACAGATTTATTTACATACTCCAATTAAAACCCTAGCTAGTAATGCAATTGACTCACATGACACAATTCAATAAAATCACAATAAAAAGTTAATCTCGAACCACTGTATTAAGATTCAATCTATCTATACATCAGCCATAATCGCAACTATTGGGTTAATAAACTACAATAATAAACCACTGGAAGTCTTCAATTGCAATATAGTTCGACAAAACCAAAATCATAAATATTTGCACAAGACATTGACATGGCTCTCGATATACATCTCCAAGGTATATATATCGGTCTATTCTTTGTATTTTATGATTCATATAACAAGCTATAACTATGTGACTCGGTGGCGGAACTATTAATGTTTTTTCCCCTTAATTATGATAGTGTTGAAAAGCTAAAATCGATATAAAAAAAAAGATATATACATAGTAAAATATCGGGGTTTCCGTAGTTAAGGTGGAGTAACAACGGTTTGATGATGGGAGTGGGGAAGGGGTATAATTTCACTTATTAGTTATTTTTAAACATGTGAGGACTAAAGTGTATACCATACTAAAAGGACAGTTTAGGTAAAAATACGTGACCAAAATAATCAAAAACTTTTTATCAATATTAGAGGAAGGGATCGTATCGAAGTTCAATGTAGTTTAACATGGGAAGGGGGATTTGTCATGCATATAATACGAGTGGGTTGTTTTGTAAAACATGCATAGTATATGAACTCTATCTGTAGTTTAGCTTAGAAACACCTATGAAAACACTTGCATTTTTACTGAAAACTCCTTAGAAACACCTTTACATCTTATTATTACTTGGAAACACATTGATGTTTAGCTTAGAAAAAAGGTGTAAAGGTGTGAAAATTACACATTTACACCTTTTCATAGTATATGAACTCTATCTGTAGTTTAGCTTAGAAACACCTATGAAAAATCTGAACGCGGACAAACGCTCGCTCGTTATTCTGACGCTAGACTTTTTGTGACTAGTTAGTGACATGAATAACAACAATTTTCGTTGATATGATGTCGTCAAATTAGCCACATCTTATTATTTACATCTTATTATTAAAGGTGTTTCTAAGCTAAACACCTTTAAACATTTTTTCTAAGCTAAACACATTTTCCAAGTAAATTATTATTATGAAAACACCTTTACACCTTCCTTGTCGCATTCTTGCCATTTGCTTGTTTCCTGTACAGGCTTTGCGCTTTCGCGAGCTTATATGATTCACATCCTTACCGGTTAATCTTTGTTTCAAGACAAAAGTATTGCATTTAACTGATTAGTACTGTTACTTTATTGCCAACCCTTTTACTTGTCATGTAGATCTCTAATCCTTTCTTCGAAACACCAAACCTTTACATCTTCCTTGTCGCAATCTCATCGCTTAATCTCTTGCGATTTGCTTATTTTCTGTACAGGCTTTATGCTTTAACACGATAGAATTATTGTACAGAATCATTTGACTTGTTTTAACTTATTATTATAAAATAATTATACCAGTAGAAATAAGGAAGTATAGAAATATAACAATAAAATTATGATTTATTAATAGTAATATAATATATCCTACCGTATCCTATCTCTCTCTCTCTCTCTATATATATATATCTATATCTATATCTATAAACTATATATCAGCTGATCGACGGCGACCTTGTCTCTATATATGTGATCAAAAAGGTATTTACGATTGTTTATCTCTTAATTTTGGTTACTTAATTATACTAATAACAAAAAATAAGAAGAAAAAAGAGACAAATTTGGTGGTGGGGTTATTTGATTGGAGATAATAAATTATAAGGCTAATTATAATTAATATTAATGAATCATGTATAAGTAGGTATATGTTATATAAGACACTGTTTGAGAATGCTATTAATTCTATTGTTTTTATTTAACTCTGCTTCTTTTTTTTAATCCTACTTCTTATTTGTTCTTTTTTTACTTCTTTAGCTTATATGTTCTTTTTTTAATTATATGTTCTTTTTTTACTGCTTTAGGTTAAAAGCTTTTTTTTTTTTGTTATGCTCAAAATTTTCTAGCTTTCCCAGGCTAATAACCGTAATACTGAAGCTTTTATTATAAAAGTACAGAAATATGAGCATAAAAACTGCAACCAAACATGACCTTAAGTTAATGTAGCTAAAGTTGAAAATATGTCTTTTTGGAATCTTAATTTAGATAGGTGCACCGGTTCTTATGCAAACTAAACAAGCCATCAGGCGCTGTCACGAATAGGCGTAAAAAAGAGGGAAAATAATATATTTTTTCTTTCAGATCTAAGTTGTTGTTTTTACTAATACCAGAAGAAGAATCCATGTCATTTGATGATTCATCTTGTGTAACGTAAAAGACAATATTTTGTTTTATTATGACATGGCTCGAAATTTGTAGTTTATCGGTGTTTTTTATTTACGCATGTTATCAATTTTTTCGAAGAAAGTTAAAAAAGTGCAAAAAGATATTTTTGGCTTAGGCGCAAAAAAGAGGGAAAATAATATATTTTGGTAATAGGGTTTGTACCTCCGTAAACTCATTCAAGTTTGTTCAATAAAGAAGCTAGTTTACCTTCTCCCTTTAATTTTGGTAAGAAATAGATTCATATACCGCGTAGGTGACTTTCCAAAGGTGTATTTCGTTTACACCGTTACGAGTAAACCCACGTGGTGATTTTTTTCCCAAATATTGGTACCAGAGCTTAGACCCAAGTTGGGTTATTTTTTGCTTGCGTGTAATCTTTTCTGTGACTGTTTTATCTACGCATGTTATCATAACAAAGTTAAAGAAGACCAAAAAGAAAATTATGGCTTAGTGCGCCGAACCGGCCCTGCATATGCAGCTGAGCTTATAAGCTGCAAAAAAAACATGCTACGATACATTAGTGTAGCAAAAAACAAAAAAATAAAGTGAGCTTATAAGTTGAACTTCTTTTCCAGTTTCGAGTTTATACATTCAATGGAAACCCCATATCATGGTAGCACCAGCCGTATGATTCACGGAAGTTCTTATTCGGATTCTATTCAAGAAAAACAATCATTAGTTGCAGCCGTAGGTAACAATGGAGAGGCAATGTTGTTGCCAGCTGACAGCAATATCTTTCTCTCTCCTCTCTCTGTCGTCCGTTCCAACTACTTCTCCCCAGGTCAGCTATCTTTGTTTGGTTAATTACAATTTTTGTAAATCTTTGGTTCTGTACGCAACTATAGAAGTTAGTAACTAGTACCATATCAAGAGAAAATCTATTAGCTTTTGTAAACTACGTAGAGAAAACCTTAGTTTGGGTAAATGGAATATGAAATATTTGATAGATTAGTGTTCAGGCTTGTGCGTTCATAAGTATGCTTGTATCTTTGTTGAGGTTGAAAAGTATACTTTTGATAATTGCTTTTACTCATGAGTGTTGTTTGGTGAAGGTAAAACTATACTTTTCAATAAAAATACTGTTTGCTAAAATCAATTTATTTACATTTTCTTTAGTTAAAGAATTAAACTCTTCCTACTATTCAAGAATTAGATCTATAAAAGTTTGTGGAGAAACACTGAATTTGATTACTATATCTAACAGAATTTTGAGCCTTTGCTTAACATTTTTGGTTTGATTAGATTGAAAATTGAGCAAGTTCACCAATATATACTACGTATATCAGTTCCAAATGTGTGACTTTGAAAATTGGGTTCGATCATTGGGTATTTCAATTCGCTTTTATTTGAGATATTTAATTAGATTAAGGATCTTAAGACTTGATGTGAATAAACCAGAAGATATTAAAATGTAGAAAATAATAACTACTAGGTGCATGTCAATACACTCTCCATTCTACAGATGTTCTTTTTTTTCCCGATTGGGTTAGCTAAGTGCGCATCCATTGTTTACGTAGGTGACAATGTTTCACCAATAGTGTCGGATGCTATTAACAAATACAATGACAAAATTTCATCACCGGCGACCATTGCCAACTTATGTATTGCCTATATCAATCGTCGATGTTATGTGGAGTTGCCCGAAGATTTGTGGCTTCAGATTTTCCTAAGATTGCCCGTGAAATCTTTACCGTTGGTAATGTGTGTATGTAAACAGTGGTACGTTCTTATAAAAGACCTAAGCTTCAGACGTGCACATCTCCAATTCCAAAAGATGGTTAGTGGGATCAGTCGGGGAATGATGCTTCTCCACTGCAACCCGAGTTATTGGGTAATTAGTCATATCGTATTTGATGCCGAGTCAATTGGAAAGGAAGCAATATCATCATTACCGTCATCATCATGTCGCAATATTCTTCCTTTTTCAACATTATATCAACTCGGCCCGTTTGGCATAGATGGGCCCATTAATGGTTTGTATTGCCTGCACAACAGTTATGGTTGCTCTGTTATATGGAATCCAGCTACTAATGAAGTTGGTTTCCTTCCTTCTCCACAGCAATGCGTAGTCGATAAATTTTCTTATGAAGATGATAGATGTTTAGTTGGTTGCTTTGCTGGATTTGGTACAGACCCTTTGGATGAGGATAATTACAAGGTGGTTCTCTTCTCAGAGTGCAGCTCTGGTTGGTCGGATGACGAGTATCTATTCGTTATGCTCTATACTACCAGAACAAACACATGGAGACTTCTCGATATTGATCCTTTAACGGTAATCCCTCCTTTGAACAACACATATTTAAACGGGTCCTATTATTGGATGGAGAAAAACTACACCTCCATCGTTGTGTTTGACATGAGCGAGAAGGAGAGTTTTCGAAAAATATCGACTCCTTGTCATGGTGAACTTGCGCTGCATAACGGTTGTTTCACTTTGTTTTCTACGAATAAATATCTTAATGAGCTCGACATCTGGGTGATGTTGGAAGAGAATGATAATTGGTATAAAAAAAGCTGTGTAAGAGGCATTCAAGAGCCTGTGTTGAAGCCCTTGGGGTTTTGCGAGTCGGAAAATGATATTCTTCTTTTAGTTGGTTTCAATCGGACAGAATTCCAAATAATCCGTTATAATACCATAACTCAAGAGATTCAGAATTTTGGTCCCAGATCATACGATGATTATGCCAAGGCTTGCGTATACTACGAGAGTTTTGAATCTTTGAGCGGTGAGATTACCATGTATAAAGGAAATGACTATGCTTCTTTGGTAGACATGGTTGGAGCTTTTCTTATAGAAGAGCCTGAACCGTTCTAAGCGTTGGTTTTTATGTACCCACCAAGGCGTGGCCTAGTTAGTCACATTTTATTTTACGATCCACCTGTTTAATGATAAATTATTGGTTTAGTTGTCAACGAATTCGCAGTGGTTGCTGTTATTTTACGCTTGAATTAAACACTGGTTTTCATAATTTTGTTGTGTGAATGTGCTTGTTAAGAGTCTTGAGTATTTTATTTTCATATGAGGATATTATATATCTTGATGACCGACTTGATGATGAGATGCTATCGTAAGCTCGCTAAAGAAACAAAGACTTTACAGAAAATAAGCAAATCGCAAGAGATTAAGCGACAAGAATACGATAAGGAAGATATAAAGGTTCAGAGTTTCGGAAAAAGGATTTCAGAGTCGCAAGTCTAACAATTAATATAAATGCAATATATCTTTTTGTCTTGAAGATTTACTAAGATGAAATACAAAGATTATCAATTGGTAAGTAAGGCTGTGAAGCATATACATCAAAACAATATTTATATCTCAATTTGTGTTTGTTATCAACGTATTAGTACTCGTCCTTTTATTTCCAACCCCTTTACTTGCCATGCAGACTTGCGACTCTCGGATCCTTTCTTCGAAACACCAAACCTTTACTTCTTCCTTGTCGTATTCTTGCCATTTGCTTATTTCCTGTACATGTTTTGCACTTTCGCGAGCTTATGATCGGTAACGGCTCTAAGCCACAATTTAAGAAGTATAAAATTGGGCCCTCCATTATGTAGAAGTCCCCTAAATTTTCATATAACACATTGATATGTCTACTAATTATATGCAAAATAAATACTGTTTAAGTAAAACTTTCTGCAACTATTTACTACACGGTGACTATAGTGTCTATATTTTCAAGTGCAGAACGAGATGACTTATTTGTTATAATTAAATTGATGGTTCATGTATATGTTCATGTATGCCATTTAGTGTTTGCAATGATATATATCTCTCATGTCTTTATACAATTTAAATCAAATAGTAGGGGTGGATAAAAAATTCGTAAATCCGTATCGTAACCCAACTCGTATGGATTGGGGCGGGTTGAGGTGGGTTGAATGTCCAAAAAAAAATTCAATCCGCTATATATTTTGCTGGTTGGGTTAGGGTTGAGGTTCACAAACCGCGGGTTAATCCGTTCCAATCCGTTTCAACCCGCAATATATATATATATATATTATGTGTATTTTAAGATATCAACCTTTAATTATTGTTATATTTTAGTTTTATTACTTGTTCGTGAATGTTCTAAAAATACTTTGATTGGGTTTAATTTATATTTCTGTTTGAAATATTCAATTTATTTTAAAATTTGGGTTGATTATGCAAACTATGAAAAATTAAGGACCAAAATAAAAATTTAATAATCAATCTAAACCCAACCCGTCCCAACCCGCAATTTATTTTGCAGGTTGGATTGGTTTGGGTTTGACTTTTAATTGTAACGGGTTGGATTGGGTTGGGTTGAGATTTAAATTTCATCAATCCGTCCTGCCATTTATTTTACGGGTTGAGTTAGGATCGAATCAAATCCGCCCCAATCCGTCCCGTGTACAACCCTATCAAATAGATAGTGTGCTCTCATATGTTTTAAAATATGTTGGTTTTACCCCCCTTATATTTTTATCAAATTCCAATGCTATCCAAAGATTAGGAGCAAATACAAAAATCTATAAACACATGTAGAGTTGTTTTATATATGTTTTCCTAGTATGATTTTTTCTATATATAACTGATATATATTTGAGCAATTAATTTAAAAAAACTGAAAAATTGTATTGTATTATTGTACAGTTTTGAGTTTTATAACGTAATAGAAGGGCCAATTTTTTAGAATTTATTTGTGCCTTCGAAATAACGCTGTTATTTGCCATGTAGATCTCAAATCCTTTCTTCGAAACACCAAACCTTTACATATTCCTTGTCGTAATCTCGTCACTTAATCTCTTGGGATTTGCTTATTTTCTGTACAGATTTTATGCTTTAACAAGCTTTACAATAACATCTCACCTTTACTATTACTAGTACCACGTGGAATTAAATTATTAATAGCAAAAATAGTTTTCAGAGCCGAAGCAGCAAAGTTGACCAAACTTAAATATAAATATAGAACCATATAATTAAACCTATCCTAAATTAAATATAATTAAAATAAAAAATAATTACATCAAGGAATAATAATATATATATATAAAATCCAAATAAAAATATAAAAACAATGCAAAGGTTATATGAAAAAGAAAGTATTCTACTTCGTAACAAGCACATTCCCAATTTCACACAACAAAATTACGAAAACTAGTTTAAGCGTAAGAAAATTACAATAACAGCAACCATTGCGAATTCGTCGACAACTAAACCAATAATTTATAATTAAACAGGCGAATCATAAAATAAAATGCGACTACTAGTTTGAAAAGATAAGAGCATAGGCCACGCCTTGATGGCTGTCTAAACCAACCTCTAGAACGGTTCAGGCTCTTCTAGAAAAGTTCCGACTATGTCTACCAAAGAAGCATTGTCATTTCCTCTATACTTGGTAATCTCACCGCTCAAAGATTCAAAACTCTCGTAGTATACGCAAGCCTTGGCATAATCATCGTATGATCTGGGACCAAAATTCTGAATCTCTTGAGTGATGGTATTATAACGGATTATTTGGGATTCTGTCCGATTGAAACCAACTATAAGAAGAACATCATTTTCAGACCCGCAAAACCCCAAGGGCTTCAACACAGGCTCTTGAATGCCTCTTACACAACTTTTTTTATACTACTTATCGTTCTCTTCCAACATCACCCAGATGTCGAGCTCATTAAGATATTCATTCGTAGAAAACAAAGTAATGTGCCCGTTATGTAGTGCAAGTTCATCATGACAAGGAGATGATAATTTTCGAAAAGACTCCTTCTCGCTCATGTCAAACACAACGATGGTTGTGGAATTTTTCTCCATCCAATAATAGGACCCGTTCAAATATGTGTTGTTCAAAGGACGGATTACCATTAAAGGATCAATATCGAGAAGTCTCCATGTGTTTGTTGTGGTAGTATAGAGCATACAAAATACATAATCGTCATCCGAACAAGCAGAGACGCAATATGAGAAGAGAATCACCTTGTAGTTGTTCTCGTCCAAAGGGTCTGTACCAAACCCAACAATGCTACAAACCAAACGTCTCTCATCATCAAAAATCTATCAACTACACATTGCTCCGGTGAAGGAAGGAAGCCAACTTCATTAGTAGTGGGATTCCATATCACAGAGCGACCATTATTGTTGTGGAGGCAATATAAACCATTAATAGGCCCATCAATGCCCATCGGGTGGAGTTGAAAGGTCGGTAAATCAGGGAGGATATTGAAACATGATGGTATTGTTTCATTGACAATTGACTTGGCGTCAAATAAGATACGACCAAGTACCCAAGAATTGTAGTTGCAGTGGAGAAGGATCATTCCCCCAGTGTTCCTGTTAACCGTCTTTTGAAATTGGAGATGTTCACGTCTGAAACACGGGTTTTTTATGAGAACGTACCAACGTTTATGTACACACATTACTAGCAGTAAGTTTTGACGGGTAATCTAATGAAAATCTCCATCCACAAATCTTCTGGCAACTCCACATCACGTCGTCGCTGATTGATATAGGCGAGACATAAGTTGACAATGATTGCCAATGATGAAATTTTGTTACTGTATTTGTTAACAGTGGCTGGCATTATCGGAGAAACACTGTCACCGACGTAAAAAAACGGATGCACACTTAGTTAACCCAATAGGAAAAAAGAACAACAGTCGGGAAATCAAATATTAGGCTTGTTTGGTGAAGCAATGAAAGTATACTTACGAGAAGTTTTATTTCTAAAGTGAAAATCTTATTTGGAAGTATCCAAAAACAAGTATACTTACACCTGAGTAAGTGGTTGGTAGACATGTGATTGTTATCCGAGTATACCACACTTATCGTCAGGGTTCGAACCATATCGCCCACAAGTCATGAAAACAACCCAATTCCATGGTAAATATATAACATCTTTAGATGGTTTTTGATAAAGAAAATACCAGTTTTAGTGTGTTTTTCTGTTAATAAGTTTTGAGGTAACAAATGAAACAAAACACAAGCAAACAAATCCGATATATTTCTAATATAACATACCTTCTAGAAAAACATGTACTACTGTTACTATTGAAAGAGAGAAGATACGGTAGGATATATTATAGTATTAAATGCTCTTATAAAATATTTTCCTTCAAAAGAAAGAGAGCTAGTATTTAATGTCATGTTTGAGTTTGAAATACAAATAGAAAGTGTATTACTACATATTTTAATAAGGATTTAAAGTCAAACGAGATCGCAATACTACTAAAATATCCTAACGTATCTTCAATAGTAAAATCATTTTCAATAGTACAGTTGAAATTCTCTATATCTATAACTTTATATAATAACTTGACAAAATGCTACTTTTCAATGCATATATAGTCTTAAATTTTTTAGAAATATATAATTATATAAGATTTCTTTCTACAAGTAGAGAGGTTTTGAATAAAATTATAGGACCTTTATTATTATTTTATTTCTCGAAGTCTCCTCTCTCCCCTCGTCCGAGTTTTTCCGAGTTTCTTCTCTGGTCTCCTCTGTTCATACATACATACATTATTCAGTTGAAATCCAAATCGAATTAGACGATCATTAGCATAGAATCGAAAGTCAGAAAAAACCAATAAGGGTTTAAGATGAGACTTCAATTGGTGATGAATCCAAGTGTAGAATCATTAGGAATTTGGAACTTAGATGATGGAGAAGGAAAAAACAGTTTGAAAATTCCAAAAAAATAATATTATTCTAATGTGTATACCAAACTTATAATGACTATTGTGCAACATTCTTAAATATAGTCTTATATAGCTATATAACTTAAAGATAAAGAAAAGTTATATACACATGAGAATGCTCTACAATAAGATTATTATCTTTATTTTAATTAAAATAAAAATAGTTAGCTAACAATGCATTTTTTTGTCTGCATTAGTTATGTTAACAATATAACAATGATTTTAATATTGTTAATTGATGATGTGACAAATAAAACTCACAATTAACTATATATTTCCCATTGGATTACTATTTCAAGTTTCAATGTGTAGTGTATGATCACTGTCACATGTTCTCCTATTTCGGTGGCATACAAAAATACTATATAATGGGACTTTAATTAATTATTAATTTTAACTAAAATAAGATAACTTGTTAATTTAATACATTAATATGAAAGTTAAATTTAATATACACATGTGGCACTTAACACGCACTTAACATGTGTTATCTTTTCTTAAAACATGGAAAAGATAGGAAAATATTTATATTGTATAATATATTAACAGATCATTGTTGATTGTTTGATCAATTTTTAAATTGCAACTTGTTCTTGATTTTTATTGTCAAACTATCAAAAAAAAAAATTACCTTCTTCTATTAATCTTAATATACCTTTTTTGGAAGAGTTTTCCGAATATTTATGAAAAATTACTCATGGGATTAATAAAGTTTCCATAGCCGTCAAAATAAATATTGGTCAATACTACACGCTAATTTTAGTATTTTATTAAGTAGCATGTCACCGGACTTTGCTCGATAATATGTGATTTTTTGTGTTTGAAATATCTTTCAGATTTTATCATTCTATTTTTTTAGTTTTAAATTTTTATATGCTGATTTTGTTACTAATATTACGTAATTCTATTATTATGTTTGTTAACGAAATTATAAAGTATATTTTAGATTTTTCATGAAAAAAATTTCATGCAACAAAACACTAAAAAAATTATGAAAAATTATTTGTTTTTCATGAAAATCTTTTTTCTGAAAATTATTTTCCTAAGAAACAAACAGAGCCTAATAAATGTAAAAATAAGTTGTTTTTTAGAACCGAAAGTTAATTTTTCCAATGTTTATGAGAAACCAAAAGGCATGCACGTAAATATTTACAATTTCAGTTCTTTACTTATAAGGGATACGTCGTTTCAATTACTTTGTTCATGTGAACAAATTTGTAATTATATACGAATTTTAATAGCCTAACATCTTATAAAACATACACTTATTTATTAATCCGGTGTTAATCTATTAATGTTTTCCCGTAACTTTAAAATACCAGTTATAAAAGCTCTCGTATTTTTTTTATAGCTCATACACTTATTTTAATAAAATGTCTATGCAAATAACTAAAAACTCTCTATACAAATATGGATAACCGAACCGAAGCCAGGGACTACAAGTAATTAAAATTAGATGGTGTCAAATGATTAATTTTAACAAAATGTAGTAAAATTGCATGTCAAACATTAAAAATGTTACAAATTTAAGGCTGATGGGCGGTGTCATGGCCCCCGATAGTCTGTAACTAGCTTCCGCATGGTTTTGTTGTTAACTAAATATTATTCATTAACAAATATAAACGGAGAATGAAGACAATATAAACGAACATTTTAATCAAACGAAGAACATGAACAATGATGATGCTGGTTCGTGTAATATTGTTGTCTATTTTCAGTTGTAATGCACGATTTTACTAAAAAATTGGAGTAAAAAAATCGTGTAATAGTCAAAGAAAAATGAAATTATATAAAAAAATTGAAACTAGTTTCAAAATGGACAAATTCAAAGTATATTGTTGTGTTGTTTACTTGTCTTTCTTAACATGTTCTTTAGTCAAACCAAAACAAAGAAAGAAAAGTATTTCAACAACAATTTTCTTTTATCATACTATATAAATAGGAGTATATAATACTCTTCATGGCTATCACATCCATTACTGTTATATCACATTCAAGTTTTTTAACTATCAATCTTTCATTTTCTCTAACCAACACATATAAACTAGATTAATTACTGTATCTTACTACATTATAAGTAATCAAAACTAAGAATTGAGAAAAATGAGAAGCATGGCTAGCCTTGAAAACCAGTTCCGGTCCCTCCTCGTAGTTGCCATGTCATCTCCCGAGTCACGAGACTCCGACAACCATCATGCTGAAGATGATGTCATCAACAACGCCGTAGATGATGGAAGCAGCAGAGGAGGAGGAAAGTATGTGCGTTGATATAATTAAGTAGTTGTAGTGGCGGAACTAGAACTGTTTTCTTTTTCGTAATTATGAGGGTGGTGAAAGGCTAATATACGATTAAAAAAATCAAGATGGATTGTAAAAGATCGGGTTTTTTTCCATATGGGGGGTGGTAGAGTCACTTTCAGGCTAAAACTAGTTGCTTGTTGAATACTAGTTGTTAGTCCGTTTAGAGTAGTTAGTTAGTCGGTTAGCGTTTTATTATAAATGATCCGTTTTGAGTTGAAAAATAAATTTACATTTACATGTATGAAATGATTTATGTTGAGTATAAGGGGTTTAGTAGTCTAATCTTTTCTATTCTTTTTTATTATTAAAAATTTGCTAAACCTGCAAAAATTAGAGGAAGCTAAATCAGATCATTGTCCTGGTATATATCTTATAACAAATCCTATATAAAGTTATATATTAAGTTTATAATTTGTACTCTTTCAGTCCCAAGCCTATTTTACCATGTAGAGAATATAAGTATGTGATTAGTATTTTAACGAAATTAGACAATTGTTTTACGGCAATAAAGCATAAAAAGTACGGGATTGGCAGCCCTTTTCTTTTGTTTTTCATAACATTCCATTAAATGTCGTTTGATATTTCAAATTTTCAATAAACTGCTAACAGTTCATGATTTTATGGTCAGCAGGATGATCAGTAGCAAGTACAGGTCCACGTCATCGATACACGAGCTCGACTTAATACCAGACCAGGCAGTGGCAGACCTGCGTTCAATTGCCAAGCAGATGCTCGCTGCAGGATACATACACAATTGCATACAGGCGTATGCAAGTGTCCGTAAGCCTGAGCTGGAATTGGAATTTCGGACACTTGGCATCGAGAAGCTTAGCATTGGTGAGGTTGAGAAGCTAGAATGGGAATCCCTTGAGAGGAAGATCCGACGGTGGATGAAGGCCGCTAAAGTATGTGTTAGGATACTCTTCGCAAGTGAGAAGCGGCTTTGCCAACAAATATTCGAGGAATTAGGCGTTCGGTCAGGGAGCCATGAGGTACTAAACAATAAAAACTGAAATTGTTTTGTTTTGTTTTTTGCAATGTTAAGGTGCCTTTTCAAACATGTATCGGGGACTCAGTTTGACACTTCGCCTATATATACGAAAGAACTCTTAAAATGAACAAATGAAGGATTCTATTATCTGAAATGTACAATTACACTACTAATATTTACTATGATATCAATAAGGGGTGAAATCTGTTGTCAACTAGTGAAATGCTATATTGGACGTTTTTAAAACATATGCTGTTTCTTTTTACAAGTTAGGCCATCTATTATCTTTCCGGAATCTATCGATTGGTTGTTTTGCGTTTTCCTGTATTTGTTAACCTAACATAGTCTTCCTGTGAATAAAATGATTCAAGCAGTTTAAAAGTTGTCACCATAATATATCTCAATCTTGAAACTTACCAACATGTTATTCTTACTTTTAAGTGTAATTTTTTTAGCAATCCATTTTGATTTGTTTAATTTTTTTGGCAACTCCAGATTACTAATGCTGACTCAACCGAGGCTGATGACATGGCCGATATGTGTTTTATGGAAACTGTGAAACCTTTTGCTATAGAAATGTTTGATTTCGCTGAGGCGATTAGTATTAGTCGTAGATTCCCTAGGGAGCTGTTTAAGATACTCGACTTACACAACACCCTAACGGATTTGCTTCTAGATATTGAGACAGTGTTTGATTCAACGCCATCAGAGTCGATTAAAATTCAGGTGGCAGAGATACTAACACGCCTGGAGGAAGCTGCAACAGAAATTTTATCAGAATTCGAAAATAAAGTACTCCATGAGTCTTCGACTGCTCTAGTCCCTGGAGGTACGATACATCCTTTGACTAGATACGTAATGAACTACATAAACTTGATTTCGGAGTATAAGCAGCCAATGATTGAGTTGATTACTTCTAAGCCATTGTGGTACTCGGGTGATTCGATGGTTCCTGATATGGACCTAGATGAGCTTGAAAATAAAGCTCCATTATGTGTACATTTGATTTGGATCATTGTGATTTTACATTCTAACATAGAGTTTAAGTCTAAGCACTACAAAGATCCCTCTTTGTCTCACTTGTTTCTAATGAATAATGTTCATTACATTGTGATGAAAATCAAAGGGTCTCCTGAACTAAAGGAGATGATCGGAGATAATTATTTAAAAAAATTAACTTGGATATATAGGCAGGCTGCGACTAGCTACCAGAGGTCGACTTGGGTGAAGGTTTTGTATTGTTTGAGAGATGAGGGACTACACGTGAGCAATAGTTTCTCCTCAGGGGTATCGAAAAGAACTTTGAAAGATAGATTGAAGGCCTTTAACACCACGTTCGATGAGGTTCATAGGGTTCAAGCGACTTGGATTGTGCCAGATAATCGGCTTCGAGAGGAGCTCAGGTTATCAATTTCCGAGATACTAATTCCAGCTTATAGGGCGTTTTTAGGACGTTTTAGGGGATATATTGAGAGCGGAAAGCACCCCGAGGCCTATATAAGGTACTCAGTTGAAGAATTAGAGAATTTTGCATTGGAATTCTTCGAGGATTCCCAAGGTTCACAACACTCTAGCAGGATATCCGAATCATAAAGTAGGTTATGTATACACGTATCTCTATACAATTTTGTATAAAGATTTGTGAGGTGATAGCGGAATCCACGCAGTGTTAACCAATTGCTTTATTCAATTATCTCTAGAAATGTGTGTAAACGGTAATTTCGTATGATCGTTATTCTGTGGTCTCAGAGAATTAACAGCTCGTCTTCAGAGGATATACGGCGAAATGAATACTGAAGTATCCAGAGTCACAGGTCTTTGAATTCAGCTCTGTAATCGGCTTGTACTCATTCTCAGATTTCCACTAATTGTATTTGGTTTTTGCTTTTCCAGATGTTCATATGGAAATAGTGTGCTGTAATATGTTTTTAACTGCAATATTGATATTTTGTTACCATGATCTAAATTGCTTTCATTTGGTTTTTATGTGAAAAATTATACAATATGTTGATTTATTATTTCGCAACAAACAAGAAACTGAACCACAATTGCATATTACTTTACATGATCCAAACATGTGGACTCTTAATCTTAATAATGGTCATATTTAATGAATTCATAACTTGATGTTATAAATGTTTGGCACCTACGGTTTTTGTCACCAATATGGTTGATCGTATTGCTTGTTAAGAAGAGGATGGTTGTCTTGGGGGAAGCCGATATCAGACCATTGAGGGTATATGTAACGACTCGTTCCTCCGACCAGACCGTCACCATCTGTTTCTTACCACCAATACTGTCTGTTTTGACCCAATTTCGTTCTCGCTTCTTAGGCCGCACGACTTTAAAAGGTCTTGATGATAAGAATAATGATACTTTTACCTTATATATCGTATAGGTACTACATATCTAGGCAATGTGTGATAGCTCACTTCTCTTTACCACGCTATTTTCCTACGAAAATCCGGATTCTTACAGTATATCTGCTTGGTCATATGACATCTTCAAGTATGTGAAAATCAGTGTTTCTCAACAGTGGCAGAGTTAGGGTGTGGATACACGGTGCCGAAACTATAAAAAAAAGTCAAAACCGCTATTTTTTTTAAGTATATATATAAAATATATGCTAACTGATAGGTTTTTTCATAAGACCGGATGGTTGTAGACTCTGTGAGCCTCCTCCTAACTCCTTCTTGTTTCGGAAAGAGTCAGTTTGATAAAGTTCAGCCAAATATCATTGAGAAATCTTGATTTTGATTTTGTGGTAATGACCAACACGCATACTCTTGAATTTTGGATTCGGTAATCACATTTAGTTTAAACTAAAACAGGTATAATTTTCTTAGCAAATGGTGTATTCTGGAAACAAGGCTAGATTGTCATTTGTTTGACTTAATATTACTACTTGAAAGCAGTATTTTCTGTGATTTTCTCATTCATCTAAGTTGACTGTTATAACATTTTCTCAACAAATGTATCTTTGGTCAAAAACAAAGAAATTGATTCAACGAAAATTCTACCATAGCTTCAATAGTCATAATCAAACTTATCCTTATATACAGTCATTATTGCATTATTCTGGTCCCTTTTGTCACCTTCTTATCAACAATCAGGTAGAGGACAACACTGTGCTCATATATAGAACAGGTCCGAGTGGGAGGCAGAGTATCTGACTCTGAGTCAGTGTTACTCTGCTTCCTAAACCATTGGATCTGTTATTTTATCAATACAGTATTAATAAAAGACAGATTCAATGGTCTGGGAAAGCAGAGTAACCCTGACTCAGAGTCATGTACTCTGCTTCCGTCCAAGTGTCAAAATTTAAATCCAACTACTAAAAAAAAAATTAAAAAAAACAAAACGAAAGGTTTCAAATTATCATTATATACGTATTTTAATAAAAATAAATGATCAAAAATTTTAAAAATAGAAATTTCGGAATTATAGGGTGTCGTCGCACATGATATTGTGCACTTAGCTTGTGGGTGCATAAAAAAAAAAGTTGTTGTAAAATGCAAAATAGTTATCAGTTTGATTGCTTTATTATTTCGTACGTTACTATCAAATAATTGAATTATGGTTGTTTGAAAGATGACGTACAGTTTTGTTATGTTCACACATGTCACACAAGATATCACATACTCGACATGAAAATAAAGTGGTCTAATGTATAAAAATCACACGTCCATTTATTTCATTTTCTGATAAAGTGGATATAATTACTTACCCTTTTGTACCTATTAAAAATAATAATTTTCCATGTTCACATTTCTTTTTCTCTGAAATTCCTACATGCTTTACTTTTTAAAAGATATAGACAACCTATTGACCACTTGGGGAATCCATTATTCTAATTATTATTTTTTGACTGAATTTAAGATATATGTGAAGGAGTTATATACAAAAGTCTTTAAATTTGAATAATTTTGTCGACTTTGATTAAGACCCCAAGATATTCATATGGAAAAAAAGTTGTTTGTGTTTGTAAGTGCAATATTAATATTTTGTTACCATGATCTAAATTCATTGGGTACTGAGACATTCTACATTATATATCATGGTTTGATATCTCTGATGAATTTAGATAACTGCCTTTTTGTTTTGATTTATTGTTTCGCAACAAATAAGAAACTGAACCACATACTCTCACGAGTCGAGTCGAGTCTCGACCTTACGTACTTTACATGATTCCAATTGTTAAACTCTATCTTATAAATGATCATATTTGATGAATTCATAACTTGATATTGTTATAAATGTTTGGCACCTACGGTTTGTGTTGTCAATTTGGTTGATCGTCGGGGCAAAGCCGATACCAGATCGTTGAGGGTATATCTGTGCTTGGTCATACGACATTTTCAAGTATGTGAAAATCCAAGTGTTTTTTAAAAAAGAGAAAAGTGTGAGAAGGTTCAATCAATTATCATTAAGAAAATATGATTTTGGCACCTCAACTGTTATCCCATCTTCGGTGGCTAACAACAGGGTAAACCCAACCCGTAACCCAATCCGTACGGAATAGGCGGGTTGGGACGGGTTAAGTGTCCAAAAAAAGTCAATCCGCCTCAATTCGTTATATATTTTGCCCGTTAGGGTGTTACTAAAACACGGATTAATCCGCCACAACCCGTTACAACCCGCTATATATATATATATAAATATATTTATATATATGTCGTGTGTATTTAAAAATAACAATCTCCCGGTATTATTACATTTTAGTTTTATTATTTGTTATGAATGTTATAAACGTATTATAAATGATTTTAATTTTTATTTATCTTTGAAGCATACAATTTATTTTAAAATTTATGCTGATTGTGCAAACTATGAAAAATAAACGATCAAAATAAAAATTTAAGAATAAACCCGTCACAGCCTGTAATTTTATTTTGCGGGTTGGATTGACATTTTAATTATAACGGGTTGGGTTGGGTTGGGTTGGTTGGATTGAGATTTAAATTTTACGAATCCATCCCAATCTATTCCGAATTTTATTTTATTGATTGAGTTAGGATCGTAAGTCCAATGCATCTCAATTTGCATCGTGCCCATCTCTAATCACATCTGGTTTAATTAACTAAATCAGACGTAATTTTCTTTATTTTAACAAATGGTATATTCTGGAAACAAGGCTAGATATTAGCTACTATATGCTAGATTGTCATTTTATTTGACTCAATATTAGAAAAAAAAGCAGTGTTTTTTGTGATGGTCTCATTCAACTCAGTTGAATATGTTTATTGAAATTCCTTCAAAAGAAAATTCTACGTTAGTTTCAAAGTCATTATCAAAGTTGTACTATATCAATTATTATATTATTGTGGTCCCTTTTGTCACCTTTTTATTAACTATGACACTCCATAAAACAAAATACTCAAAATTACGGGATTAGTAACGGTATTTTTTGTTACGAGTTTATTAACAACGGTTTTTATGACGGTTTTATGACAATTTAGTCAATTTGCGACAGATTTGTGACAGCTTTTTAAATTAACGACAGGCTTGTGACAGTTTTTGACTCTCACTAAATCAAACATTATTTTATAGTGACAATAGGGGGACAACACTATATGCTATAAAGTAGATCCTAGAACGTAAAATATTAATGATTTATATAACTATTCGTGTAATTTTAAAAATTAATTTTTTTTTTAAATCTAATCATAAAATTTAATATTTGAACTATACGTTCAACTTTTTAAAAAATTCATTTCGACAATTTTGATATAAGTTTTTAAACGATTAAAATTGTACTTAATTTTATAATATACAGTGGTACTACAGTACTTATATTTAATTCAATGATTGGTATCATTTTCTCATACATTACTATCAAATGAAGTGTCATTTCAGAAAAAATAAAATAAAGTGACAGTTATGTTACGTTCACATGTCACCCATTATGTCACGTACACCCTTCGAGATGACAAATAAACAAGTGTACAAAAATTTCCAATATTCAAAAATGGTCTAATAATGTATAAAAAAACATGTCCACTTATATTTACTTTTTCCGAAAAAGTGGATATACAAATAAATACTGCAATAATTTCTCATGTTCACAATTCTTTTTCTCTGAATTTCTTAGATGCTTTACTTTTTGAAAAGATGATCTCTAAAAGATTTAGTTTAGGACAACTGACCACTTTGAAAAATCCATTATTCTAATTTTAATTTTTTGACTGAATTTAAAACGGAAAAAAATACGTTTAGTATATCAAATTATATTGGTGTTAACTGTTTGACTATCTACCTTTTAATTTTCTCAATTTGGATAACACGCTGTAATAAACTATCAAATTTATGTACTACTGTGTAAATTAATCACTGAATCATATCAAATGACAGCACGTGCTTGATAGACTTGAACGTGAGAGGGTAATTTTGTCATTCTATAACAAAATATATCATTGTACAACAACGTTTTTCCCCTAAGTTGGACTATGTGCTAATTTTTGATACATAAATTGAAAATTTTCTTACAGTGTAGTGCCTAAATTGGAAAGTTTTTATTGCGTGGTAACTAAATTAGAAAAATTGAAATATGAGTAACCAAATCGTTAAAAACACAGAGTTTACCCGGTTTAAGATGTGAACGAGTTATATACAAAGTTTAACCAAAATAGTTTGTGATGGTTTCAAATTCAGCGTGGTAAATAAGGTCTACAAGAGTCTTTAAATTTGAATAATTTTGTCGACTTAGGTTACGACCCCAAGATATGTAACATCCAACATATTTGTTCAAATACGGTGACGAAACTAGTGTCGAATTTATTATTATGTTGATTTTGGTGGAGTGGTTGTACTCATTAGGAGAAAATCGCACCTTTTAAAGTCGTTAAAAACCAAGGTCAATCGAGGTGAAGACCCGGTATTGAAAAACGACACATTCACACAAGCTAATTTCCCGAAACGCATTGGTGGGACATGAAACTTGTATAATAGTTCGATAAACTTCACGGATTTCATGTAAAATTGTAAACTTTATTTACATTAACCTCCATAACGAGACATGCATCTGTGTAATAGTCAATGCTAATTTATTTACTACATTTATCAATTCGGTGCTAAAAGAAGAAAACCAGCATTGGATGATGAACAAACAAATAGTATTCTATATTTATCGTGTATGGAACTGTTTTCATTTCATGTTTGTTTCGGCATTGACACACTGTTAATCTTAATGCTGCCACCAGCTACGAGTGAAAGACGACGCTCTATTAAACTCGAATCAATTGAATGTGTTACAAACAACATGAACAACAGAAAACGAACAAGTTCAATGATAATTTTACTTGTCTTGAGCCTACTTGACACTCGCATTCCACACAGTCACATATGCCAACTATATATGATCACTTCGGTAGTAAAGATCGTTTCAGAATAAAATTACATTTTTTTAATTTTATATATTTATTCTGTCTTGTCTTCTTCAAGATCGCCAACGGATAAAACATCCCCACCTTGTAAGGGTCTCATTTCAGGTGGACTACGAACATCTTTTGAAGGCGTATGTAAAGGTTTTATGAGTGTCAAAGTATCGTCTCTGTCAAATTCTTCACTTGCATCTCCCGTATAAGCATACCTATGAAACTCAAAACACAATCAAAATGCGAAGAAAAAACTTCAACTACTAAATGCTTGCTAAGAAAATAGAGTTAAACCACTAACAAGTTCATATCCCTAAGTTTGTCTCTTGACAAACGTGGTAAATGTTAACAATGATAATCTGGCTCACGAGTATTTCCGTATTAGTAAAAATATCTTAAAGAAATATAAGCCACAAGTCTCACCTCGTCGAGTTTTGGGAGGGTGCCCATAGAGCACAGATTACGCAGAGGAGTGAGAAAGACAACACATGCCAGAAGGCAGGGATGATCCAAGCATTTTGCCATTGCTCGTTGAACTCATCATTCGACTTAAAGTAAAACTACAAAAACGATATGTGACAACATACAATTAGTGATCACATAACTAACGAAAAATGAACAAGTAAATGCTTTTCTTAGTTAGAAGCTTGCAAGGTTCTTACTGTTCATTAAATAAAATCGTCGTTACATAATTGCAGGGATATGAACCGTTTACTACCCTGTACTTTATCAAAAATTCAATTTTCTCCCCTCTACTCTACTTTGTTCATTTCAGGGCCCTGTACAATATCAATCCACTCAATTTTGTACATCATCCGTCAATTCTTTCACAAAATGGACGACACGTGTCTGCACGTGACTAACTTTTGTTGCTTTTATGAGTTAGGTTTATGTTTTGTAAGAATTGAGATGAACCGAAGATAGAAAAATGTATTATTCTGTCACTTGTATTTATTTTATTTTTATTTATTTTATTTTTATTTTTTTATTGGACCTATGTTATAAATGACCAAAATACCCTTGCCGTTAAAAGATGTTAATAGAATTTAGTCACGTGCAGTCACGTGTCGTCCATTTGTGAAGTAATTCACGGATGAGGTGCAAAATTGAATGGATTGATATTGTACAGGGAGCTAAAATGAACAAAATAGAGTAGAAGTGATAAAATTGAATTTTTGGTAAAGTACAGGGTAGTAAACGGTTCGTACCCCCATAATTGCATCACTGCTTTCAGTGAAAATGGAAATTTACCTCATAGCATATCCAACCAACAGAAACAATGACAGCTACCGCCAAAGCATTAGTGAACTTCCTGTACATATCTAGTTTCGCCAACATCCTTCTAGCCTGTGACATAATCGAGGGGAAAAAGCTATTTAGCTGATAATGATATCACCAACTTATATACATGCTGGATGAAAACATACAAGCATAATCATATACTTAGATCCTATTGAATCACAATATAGTTGTGTTTTAAGTTAAGAACTAAAGAGGACAGCTCTTCGTTCTTAAGCAAGAGGTAGTTTAACGAAAGAAGACTAACAAATGTTCAGTGATGATAGGCCCATGTAATTAAATTCCTTTAATAATTTTGTTGGCGAATTAGAGATTGTTCGTTAGCAGCATTCAAGCAAAGAAGCTGAAATTTAGTCAGGTTCAGAAGAAAGTTAGGCTCATTCAGCTTATAAGCTATAATTATACAATGCCATATTATCCAATAATATAAGACTTGATAAAGTGTCTCAGAATCACAAAAACGTCTCTCCAAGTCACATAACTGCCCACTGCAACGCTTCACACATTAACATAACTATTCATGAATCATGCCAATCATGCCAGTTAATAATGAAAATTAAATAACTGGACTGGATAGGTACCTGAAGCTTATTTAGTGTCGCTGATAGGGAAGTAAATATCCACAGGATGAAAAAAGCATCCAAAATCGCTACAGGAATAACCAAAAATAGCTTTGCTTTCCCAGAAAAATCGCTAACAGCACCAATATTTTCTACTAATTCAAGCACTTCAGATGCAAGAAAAAATGTACCCCCAAGCATAATAACCTTCGACGAGAGCCCACCTAAAGTAGGCCTAACAACACCATATCCCATAGACACCATTAATATTACCAAACGCGAAACAGTACGTTTAACTGCACCAAATGTAACAGCCCATAAAGTTGTCCCAACTGGTCTAACACCGGTTCCATTAAATTCGGTATAGTCGAAGTACCATAAAGCCATCTCAAACATACCCAATGTTATCACTAGAGTTATACAGTTCTGCAATGGAATGATCTCTTTCCAAAACCTCGCATATTGATAGAACCAAAAAACACCGAGTAACACAAAAGCTAGAGATATAAACCCGTAAAAGTTCATAAGTGGCGCCATTCTACCAGGAAGGTAACCCATAGGATTTTTCCATATCGATTTTCCATCAACAACTAAGTCCTTTAAATTCGTATCACAGTGCATGAAATAGAGATTATACATACCGGTTTTGGCAATTTGTATCGACCTTGGCTGCAAGGTAGTGGTTAGCTTATCCACTTTGAACTTGGCTTTAAACACCTGGGGCCAACCCGGATTTTTGGTGGAAAGGCGGTGAATAATTTCTCCCTCTAAACAAGCACCTAATTTTGCCAGATCAGCTGAGCAACATATTGCTTTTTGGCCCCCATAGGCTGAGCCACCGATTGTATCTCTATCATCTACCTCGAAAATGATGGCATGAACAACCGAACTAGTGTTTGCATATTCTCTGGGTCTCCGGAATTTGATTTTCTCAAAACTGATTCACATGGCAAAATTCAAAATAAAAATAAGATATTGAGAGAGTCTCTTAAGTGAATGTCTGCAGTCCGTATAACAAGTAAATAAAAAAGAAAAAATACAGAGGGTAGAGGATACTGGCATGTTAGAAGCTACTTAAGTTTCTGAATAAGTTTGAACGAATTTGCTTTTCTCTAGAAGGAGATTGTTGTCTAGTTGCAATTTTCAAAGTAATTGTTTTTACTTACAAACTGTACTGTATTTCATTGACCAACTTAAATCTGAGCTGTTTCGGTTTTCTCACACCAATAAAAGCTGTACGAACTATTTTTGTTTTGTCAGCCCCGAATGCTGGCTTATTCCAAAGATAATTAGATAGTTACAACGAATCAAAAAAAAAATCTTAAAGCCAGCTTACTAGATTCATATATGCACTTATTAGTCAAAACTTAAAAGCATCTTTTTACAACTCTGGTTTAAGCTTCAATACAAGTACAGCAGAACATAGGACTACTGTAGGAGTAGAATTCAAGTAAAGGCTAACGATGCTCAGAAAAAAAGTTTGATTTATATCATGAAAGCCCAGAATGTGAACCCAGAAAATACTAGTGCCACGAAATAATCACCTTTCCTTCACCCTACCAAAAAAATTACAATGAACTACTTGACTTGTTGATTGGGTTATAAAAGATAAGCTGCCTTACAAGGTAACGCTTCGTTAAGATGACAATATATAAAAAAAATCAGTATTTAAGGTGACAAACCAAATGCAGTACAAGTACAACTAGAAGCTTCCTTATTAGTCTTATTTTTTATCAAAGTCAAATCCAACAATAATAGAGACATAGATCTCCAACATCTAAGTAAATTAGCCTTTAAGAGCGATGGATCTCAGCTAAAGTCGACTAATAAACTTTAGAATCTAGCAAATTAATGGCATAAACAAGAGATCCAAGCAGAATTTAACAAATTCACGTGAAAGATTCAGAATTTAACAAATTCAAGGGATACCCACAACAAATTCAAGTGGTCCGCTAAATGCAGTCCATCTTTTAAGCAAAAAGCAAAAAAAAGAGCTTAAAAGCTGCAACCAAAAAAGGCCTAGACACAGTAAATAAATCTTACCTCAAATCAGCTAAAATATCACTTTTTCACTTAAAAGATTCATAATTTTAGAAATTCAAGGGATACCCAAAACAAATTCAAGCAGTCCATCTTTAAGAAAAAGCAAAAAAAGCTTAAAAGCTGCAATCAAACAAAACCTAAACACACTAGATGAATCTTACTATTAACAAGCTAAAAAACACATTTCCACTAAATTTTTTTTTCAGAATTTAACAAATTAAATGTATACCCACAACAAATTCAAGCGGTCCGCCAAATGCAGTCCATCTTTTAAGCAAAAAGCAAAAAGAAATAACTTAAAATCTGCAACCAATCAAGGCTTAAACACCGTCGATGAATCTTACTCCAAATATGCTAAAATATCACAATTTGACTAAATAAAGATTCAAAATTTAACAAATTCAAGGGATACCTACAACAAATTCAAGCAGTCCATCTTTAAACAGAAAGCAAAAAAAGGTTTAAAAGCTGGAACCAAACAAGGCCTAAACACAGTAAATAAATCCTACTCCAAATCAGCTAAAATATCACATTTTCACTTTAAAAGATTCAAACAATGCCTAAACAGACTAGACAAACCTTAAAAATACTCAAAAACAGGTAAAAAAAAGTCAAATTTTCATTCAAAAGGGATTCAGAATATAACAAATTAAAGAGATATCCACAACAGATCTAAGCTCAATTACAACATATTAAATATGCAAAAAATAAAAAACAAAAAGAGGATAGAAGAAAGACCGAATGAAAGCGTTGTTATCGTGGTGAGAGTAGATTCCTTCGGTACCAGCATGGACAACAAAAGCATTGCCTTTGCTCATAAATTTGTCACTTTTGTACTCATGAATTGAACCATTCACTTTTGAACTTAGTATACATCCATATAATACAAATACAATATTTATATACACTAACATTCTAACTAAGTAGCTCATTGACATTGTTGTGTTGTATATATATATATATAGAGAGAGAGATTTAGAGAGAGAGAGAGAGATTTAGAGAGAGAGAGATCTCGGGAGATGTTTAGTTTACTTATAAGTCAATATCCAAAATATAAAACTAAAATATGTGAATATGTGAATTTTTAATAACTTGGGGGGTCATTAATGAATACTATTCGAGTAGTTAGACTTAAATGTTGCTATTATTGAACTACCAGGAGCTTTCTTGTAATCAAACCTTGTCGGCGGATCCGTAGCCTAACCTGCAAAATAAATAAAATAAATGACGGGATGCATTGATACGGGTTTGTAAAATTTAAATATCAACTCAATACAATCCGTTATAATTAAAAACTCAATCCAACCCAACCCGTAAAATGAATTGTCGGGGGAGCGGATTGTGTTTAGATTGATTCTTAAATTTTTATTTTGATTCTTTATTTTTCATAATTTGCATAATTAGCCTGAATTTTAAAATAAATTCAATTTTTCAAAGAGAAATATAAATTAAAGTCAATCAAAATACGTTTTTGACAAACAAGTAACAAAACTAAAATATAACAAGTATAAAAGGTTGGTATCTTAAAATGCACACAATTTATACATAAATATATATATTTCTAATTATATATATTATGGGTTGAAACGGATTGGGGCAGATTAATCTGCGGTTTGATAACCTCAACCCTAACCCAACCCGCAAAATATATAGCGGATTGGGGCGGGACGGATTGATATTTTTGGAATATTCAATCCGTCCCAATCCGTACAGGTTGGGTTTGCGGATTTTTAAAACATGTAAAACGGAATATGATTTATAAAATAGAAATGGATTTACAAAAAAAAAGATTGTTGGTTTTAAGTTGAAAACTTTTATGTAGTTCTTTTCAATTTAGTCCTTGTTATTCTATTTTGAACAATTGTAGTACCTTTTGTGGGGGGTTTCCATCCACTTTTATTTTAAAATCAATAAAAATAAAGAGTGGGTTTTCACCACCATTAATTAATTATATATAGTTGCAAAGGATTATGGGCAACTTAAGGAAGAATCTTTGGTTCAGAGAAAATGTTTTGAAATAATTTTTTAGAGATAAGAAACAAACAAAATATTCCAGTAATTATACTGCCCCAAATACTTTATATTTATTGTTACAGTAATCTTTATAATTTTTTTTAACCCTCAAAAAAAGTATTATTTATTTTTAAGATTATAGTATTAATATTTATATTGAAGTATGAATTATAGTCGGTGGTGTACAATGTCGGCTGCCTAAGACCTTGTCCCCAGGGAATATAATATTACTAAGTATTAAATATAATTATGACTGTGAAATTAGATATTTAAAGATATAATACTATGGTTTGGGGGTGAAGTTACCTGTTAAAGATATTTAAACAAATTAAGTTTTAGTTGAGAGCGAAATTTATTGAAAATAAATTGTTTTTTATCACCACAATTTTCAATCTCAAAATATTTACCTGTTTGTGACAAAACATGTGTATCAAAAAAAATTAATTTTTTTTTTTACAATGGTCATATAATTCTTGACAAGAATTTAGAGGCTTGAAATCATTACTAGGCAGGGTTCGGTCCGGTTCGGTTTTTGACAAAACCGAAACCGAACATATTTTTCGCTTCAGTTATTTTTTTGGTTATTTTCGGTTTTATTTTTGGTTTTTCGGTATTTTTCGGTTCAGTTTTATTGGAAACCGAAACCAACCCTTTTTTAGTTTCGGTTTTTCTTTTTCGGTTCGGTTTGGTTTTTCCGGTTTTTTGCCCAGCTCTGATCATTAAGTGCTTTCTTTCTTTTTCTCCTGCAGTTTTCAAGTAAATAAACATACAAAGAATGACAACCTTTTTCAAGCCAGAAAAATAAAAGACAGCTTTAAACTGACCCAACTCATAAGCAAAATGATAAACAGAAAAACTGAGACTAAGCTGCAACCAAACAACCCTTTAGAACACGGGTCGATAAATTATGCAGACAACTAAGCAAAAGAGGATAGGTTCCAAAGATTTATATCCAACAATGTACTAATATGATAAACTGCTTTCGCAAAAAATTACAAAGATCTGTATGTCAAAAGAGATAATAAAGGAAAACAAGCAAACCACCATTGGGATTTCTAACTGAACATTATATATATCCCATTCCACCGCTTTAAATATGTGCGGTAATGACATAAGCTAAGCAAGGTATGAATTGAAGGCTATATATACACACGACTAGTCCATATCAAGAAACTCCATCCTTTTTCTCATCGAGCCTTTTAAGTCTGTAGCATCCCTCTCTGCTTTTTGTGCCTGTTTGGAAGGTGAAAAAAAAGGTCGTATGAAAAATAAAAATTAAATAAGACCGAGAGGTCCAAGCTAGATATAGAAAAATACAACTATTCTATATAATTTCAGCCTTCTGAGTTTAAAAACAATCAACTCTTTCAAGAGTGAACTCAACAGTCCTTTTTCTAGTTAAAAATTCTCACTATTGATCGCTACATGTATGATACTGATATATCTGGAATGAGTTCAAAATTAGCTCACCTAAGTCCAAACACAAGAAAAATTAAAATATTTATCACGCATATATATTATTTAGGATTTGTATACCCCAAGTGATAATTTTGGTCAGAAAGCAACTAAGAGTGAATTGCAAAGTAAATGAGCAGATAAAATCCTTTCAGGAATCAGAAAAGTTGAGGGGAAGCTGTGAAATAAAAGACGTCGTGTATCTACGTTCTTTCAACTAAAATTCTACCTCTAAACAATTCTGCCCAACGAGAAAGCTAGTAAAATGTACTCATTATCTTTATAAACAAAGTGTGGGTGTATGGATAAACAGTTAAAGAAACACTCTTGGGGTGTTGCTTTAACCTTTCCCAAAACTCAATTCTCTCCAAAAAAACATGTGAAGTAAGCTTTCGTTAATTCCCCATCCGCATCGGCAATAAGTTGAACCGAAAGCTAGCGTCCCTAAAATGCAGCTAAAGTAGAAACCTAGGAAGCAACAATATAACTTGTTTTTATTTAACAATCGAAAATGATTATGCGGTGACAAGTAACTCCGCCACTAAGCACCACAAGTAAGATGACCCTTTAGTAAGTCAGAGACAAGGCATTTCAACGACCCATGTTAGACTATGTTTTATTACTTAAAAGAGCTAAAAAGATCATTTACCCTTTTTATTTCTACTTCTGAAACACGAGTCATATGTGGAGGAAGTTCTTCTTTCTCCAAGTCCTAAAGCATTGAAAACCCAAGTTGCTCCCTGATTAAAAGAATTGTCTAGTAACACATTTCTAAAGAGAGAGAAGAAGAAGTTAAAGATCATACCAGCTCTCCAATTAAGACAACGTTTTCCCCTCGGATCACATATAGACCAAGAGGGATGTCACAATAAAGATCACCTACAATCAGTCGTTCACATGCCCCTTCCAGAACAGCGTTTGCTGAAAATAAAAGACTTGATTTTGTCAGCTACACAAGGAATAACAAATTACCTTAGAGTCTATATTAAAAAAAAATAGAAAAATCATACCAAATTGGTCAAATGAACGAAGAATTCCCAACAACTTTCTACCATCCCGAAGCAATACAAGAAGCTTCCCTACGGATAAAAATATCATCAAAAGCATTCAATACTGGGAAGTAGGAGATACTTTGTTTCTGCGCGATTTCGTAATAAAAGTATAATGTAAAATATATAGGTTCATAGGAAAGTTGATAATCACCAAAAAAGTCAAATTATAAATAACTTCCAGTACTATGTCCATTCTCATGTTATTTTCTGTTCCATCTAAGTTTTAAGTCCGCCTTTGAAGACCTTAATGATAAAGCTATATTAATTTTTTTTTTAAATGGCGACTAAGTAGGAGAGTCAAAGTCCAAAAACACCTTACTAAGTAGAAAGTAAAAACAAACACAGATGAAGGTAACTACAACACAGTAATTTCCCTTTAGAATTTTGACAGGAAGGATGGTTACAAAAACTCCTTAATGACATGCTGTTCACTTTAGTATACAACTAATTTGCCAATACAATCTCGGTTATTCCAATTCCAGATCCTCCCCTCAATTCATTCAATGTTAGGAACATCTTATCCAATACAACAAAACGTAGTACCTTTATCAGTTTCCAAAACTTTCCAAAAGGTGAAAAATAAAAAAGTTTAAGAAAGCTAATTTCTGGTTTAAATTAAGACAAGCTAGCTTTTCTCAAACCTAGAAAAAGAAGATGGATTGCAGCTCAAAGCTTCATGACTTTTAGGCCAAGAAGGCAAAAGGCAGGTTAAAAGCTAAGCATCCAATGCGGCTCATCCTAAAGGCTAAAAAACGAATAAGCTTGTCACATAATATCAAGGACTCTGTCTTTTGAAACAGACCAAACGGAACAAAAACAACTCAAATTTTCAACTCCCATTGTTCAATGTCTTAAAAGAAAAAGAAACAAACCAAGATCAAACGTAGGCATCTTTTCTTTCGTAGTTACTAACAAGTAGTATATACAGCTATTATTTGGTCGGTTACTAACCAGTTGAACCTTCTTCTAAGAAAATGTGGATGTTTTCTACAATTGTATATAGAAGACTATTTTTTTTCAAATCCCATCATTGAATATTCTATAAACTACAACACAAGAAAAAACTACTATCTCAACAACAAAAAAATGAACAACCTAAGTATAGAAACTTCTCTTACGATTTTTGTGAACAAAGGGCTTATTTAGTAAAAGTGATGAGCTTTAGAGGCTTAAGGTCGAGAAGACACTCAAAGAAACATTAATTACACACGCAAACAATAAAGAACTGTTATTTTTCTCTTAAAATCTCCTAAATTAGTGAGCAAACTATCAAGATAACAATCAAGAAAAAATTACAACACAGATAAACTAATAATTTAAATAAAATGGTAGGTTCTTTACAGGTCGTATTATCGAGATAACACTCCAAGAAACAGTAATTAAACACAAAAATAACAAAAACTGTGATTTACTTCTGAAAACTTTCTAACATTGTGAGCGCAATTACTTGACAGCAAAAAAGGGAACGCTAGCCGCTAGATGACTTTCTATCAAGATAACCCTCCCAAAAAACCACTCACCGCATAACCAAACTGATATAATAAATAAAAAGATAGGATCTTTACTATCAATATAACACCCCAATAGCACTCCATGAACAGTAATTACACACAAAAATAACAGAAATACTGAAATCTCTCTTTTAGAACTTCCAAAGTTCTTACTTTTTTTTATAAGCAATATACTATCATGATAACACCCCAAAAAATAACTTTAAACAAAAATAAGCTTAAAAAAACGATAGGATCTTTGCTGTCAATATAACACCCCAAATCCCAAATAGCACTCCATGAACAGTAGTTACACATAAAAAATAACAGTAATAGTGATTACTCTCTTTTGGAATTTCAAAAGTTCTTGACCTCTATCATTATAACACCCCAAAAAATAACTTTAAACACAAATAAACTAATACTTTGAACAAAAAGATATAATTTGTACTGTCAATATAACACCTGGATTGCATTCCATGAACAGTAATTACACACAAAAATAACAACAGTTGCGATTTCTCTCTTTCGGAACTTCCAAATTCCTTGGTTTACTATCACTATAACACCCTGAAAAATCACTTTAAACGTAAATAAACTAATATTTTAAACGAAAAGAAAGGCTCTTAACTGTCAATATCACACCCCAATAGCACTCCACCAACATTACACATACAAATAATAATTTCTCTCTTATTGGAATTTCCAAAGTTCTTGACTTACTGTTGTTATAACACCTCAAAAAATAACTTCAATCACAAATAAAATAATATTTTAAATAAAAATATAGGATTTTTACAGTCAATATAACACCCCAAATCCAAATAGCACTACATGAACAGTAATTACACATAAAAATAACAGAAATAATGATTTCTCTCTTTTGGAATTTCAAAAGTTCTTGACTTGCTATCATTATAACACTCCAAAAAGTAACTTAAAACACAAATAAGCTCAAATTTAATATTTTTAAAAAGTAGGGTCTTTCCTGTTAATATAACACACCAATTGCACTCCATGAACAGTACTTACACATAAAATTAACAGAAATAGTGAATTCTCTCTGTTGGAACTTCGTTTGTTATTGACTTGCTGTCATTATAATACCCCGGAAAACATCTTTAAACACAAATAAACTAATATTTAATATTTTAAATAAAAAGATAGGGTCTTTCCTGTCAATACAACACCACAATTGCACTACATGAACAGTAATTACACACAAAAATAACAAAACTTTCTCTTCTGGACTTTCCAAAGTTCTCGACTTACCATCACTATAACACCTCGAAAAATAACTTTAAACACAAATAAACTAATACTATAAATAAAATAGGATCTTTGCCGTCAATATAACACCCCAATTGCACTCCATGAACAGTAATTACATACAAAAACAACAAAACTATCAATTTCCCTCTTTCTGAACTTCCAATGTACTCCATTGACCACTATCATTGTAATACTCCTAAAAACAACTTTAAAGCACAAATAAACTTTAATTTAAACAAAAAGAAAGGATCATTATTGTCAGTAAAACGCCCCAATAGCACTTCATGAACAGTAATTACACACAAAAATAACAATACTAATAATTTCTGTCTTTTGGAACTACCTCAAAATCACAATTTGAAGAGTTTTTAAACACAAATAAACTAACAATCTAAACAAAAAGAAAGGAAATTTCCTGTCAATATAACACCCCAACAGCACTCCATGGACATTAATTACACATACAAATAACAAATTTGAAATAATAAATCCACTGATTTATTTTTCTTGGAACTACCTAAAATCTTGACTTACTATCATTATAACACCCCCAAAAAAATAATATTAAACACAAATAAACCAAAAATTAAGCAAAAATAAAGGGACTTTAAAGGTCTTACTGTCAAGATAACTAGCAAGAGAAGTCGAAAGATAAACGTCTTCCGGACCCGCCCACGACATCGAACACAAACCCACTTTCTAAAATCTAGAAAATCACAGAATTAGCCAATTAGGCTAAAATTTGGAATAAATTTGAAACCCACAAACCCTAATACCAAAAAGACCCAATCTTTGAGCTAATTTTGAAAACCCAAGAGATTGAAATTAAATATTTGGTTTGATTAATGAATACCCAGATCCAATCTGGGAGAGAGAGATATATGAGAGAGAAATTGGAATTAATTTATATTTTTGAAACTCTTTGTCTACTAAACTAAAAATTAGGGTTTTGGTTCTAATTTTGAGTATTTTTGAAGGTCAAGTTACAATTGAACCCCATGGTTTTAAGTACTTAACAGATTAGTCCTCTCTTTTTAGTTCTTTTTTGTTAGGCTGTTCTAAAAAGGCGGTACACGGAGCCTAGGGGGGGCCGACCGAATAGATTAGCCGAGACTAAAAAATCAGCCGGTGAATTAACAAAATTAGGTGGCGTCAGGCAAGCTATTTCTGCTTAAAACTCGTCTTGGCTCTTTTGGAACATTGTAGGCCTAAGTAAGGTCGGGAAAAAAAAGATGATTTATCCGGATTACTTACATATCTTCACTTAACAATATAATGGACCCAGCTAACTATATTTTAATATTTTGTTTCGTTTTTAAAATACTAGAAACCCGATTCATTCTGAGATCCAATTACATTTTTTAATTTTTATTTTAATTAATTACAAAGTAGTTGTCACTAAGGTTTACTAATATTCGGTGAGTTTTAATTGAGTTGTCACACTAAAAAAAACCCAGATTTAGGCTATGTTTGGTAACATATTTTTTAGTCCAAAATCAGATTTTAAATATCTGGTTTGATAATCCACTGAAAAGCTAGATTTTAAAATATGATTTCTTAGTTTTTTCAACCTAAAAATTAGATTTTCAGAAGCTGAATAATCTGACTTGTCAAACACCCGCAGATTTTTAAAATCTAAATCCAAAAAAAAAAATTGTTGCCAAAATTATTTTTTTAGGGTTCGACGTAAACACCCTTCTTTCCTCATGTAACTTGTAATCTTTGAATTACTTGTTGAGATTGGTATAAAAATAAATTTTCATTCTTTTTATTAATGACACTATCTCGTCTACAATAATATCTTAGACAGGGATATCACATGTGTAATAGTCCATTCATTCTAATTTATTGGGATAATATTTATTTGTTGGTTGTCTCAATTTATCGGGGCACTTTATTAAAATAGAAACCAACTTTTTTGTTACATTACACGTTTATCCTTTTTCCAACATAACATAAAAGAGTGTGAAACAATAAATAAGGGCAAAAAAAGACATTTTTAATAAAAAGCAACACAATTATTATGTTTTCTTAATTTTTAAGGTTTGCGGTAGTGCTTCAATAAAATGGGACAGAGAGAGTAGCGTAGTTTTCAGTAATATATACTACTACATTACTTCTTAGTTTTTCCATATTACTTAATTACTCTGTCATAAAACAACTATCCTTTTTTATTATATTATAAATTACATATTAAAAAAGTGGACATAAAATATGAAACATGGTCAGTAATTCAATAAATGGGACATATTTTTATGCATAATTCAGTAATATATACATCGACTACCTTGAGATTCATCAACTGTCTTCTCTTTTCTCTTCTAACTAATATCAACAGTTCCATATCTCACATTAACAAAATCTAGAACTAAAATTAATTAAGAAAAGGAAATTATCCGTTTTACGTATATATTTGACCAAAATTATTACACAGTCAGTATATCACTACAAAATAATGTTTGATTTAGTGAGAGTCAAAAGTTGTTACAAGCCTGTTGCTAATTTAAAAAGTTATCACAAATCTGTCGCAAATTGACTAAACTGTCACAAAACCGTCACAAAAACCGTCGTTAATAAGCTCGTAACAAAAAATACCGTCACTAATCTCGTCGCTATTTGTGTATTTTTTCGTAGTGTATATTGAAAAAATAAATATATTTGGAAAGCTGTCTTTGTATATCAGCTAGTACTTGTGACCTTGTCTTAGAATTCCTTTACATTAAATATGTTAAATAATAAAATACACAAACATGCAATGGAAAAAGTTTACAAGTTGGTCACTTCATAAGCCATGCATCTTGAGATACAACTTTATTGACATTTTGATGATTTGAGAATATCCAGCAAATGTCAATGATCCCCTATGAATAGATACTGGCCTTGCTAGATTTCCAGAACAATATCTGTAAAAATATAAGGAAATTTGATCAATGACGATATGCGCAAGGTGAAAAAATCGCATTATTTTCAACAATAGGAATTGAATGTGATGGAGAAACGATCTGAATTAAAAAGCTAACACGGAAAAAGGTAATTGAAATTTCACCGAAGCATCTTCATCAGACAACAAAGTCTAAACAACAAAGAGAAGTTTTTTCTTCGAAATGAAGCACCAGTTTTACCAACAACGACCTTGTTTGGTTGCAGCTTTTCAGCTGATCACTTTTGTTATTTCCATAAAAAATGAATTGTACTCGGTTAATCATCTTAAAGTATGAAAATACTCACAGTTAGAATCTGTCTTGACCCAGTTAGATACTTCATTAGCTTTGTCTTGTGCTTGATCATCTTCCCTTTTACTCTTTTTGGTTTCCCCATCTTCCAAATAAATCTTCATTGATGGTAATCTTGAAGTAGTTTGAGGGTATATTTTCTTCGAAACTATCGTTCTTAGAAGCTGCAATAATACTTAAGATATTAGTATATTACGTACGTATACAAAAATATGTATGGTTTAGAATATAGATTAATTAATAACAGTATATATAAGCATCAACCTTCTCCATTCTTGACTCTTGAAATGTGTCTCTCAGGTCAGAAGCAGGTGCAAATCCACTTGAACAAACAAACTTCTTGAAAAGAAAAGAAATGGACTTTTTACAAAAATCATTTTTATTTTTCTTCATGCAAACATCTTTGCATCTGTCGATTATCACCTTCACTGTCATGTCAATGTCCTCTTCTCTCTCGACAAGTTCATCGCCATTTGCCGTTGAGTATCTTCTAGAAACCTCCAAGTTTGATGGGCAATTCAATAATCTATCCAACGGGAGATCAGAGTTTTCTCTCTTGATTTTTGAAGTTGCCTTTTTCTTTAATAGTTTCTTTAATTCCTTTTGCAGCTTCCCAACTTCTTCAGGTGTAAAGTCTGCTAGTTCGTCCTCGGATGAATTTGGGCTATTCGGAGTATAAGCTTGATTTTGTTCGATTTCTGTATTTCCTATGATTTCGTAATTTTTCTTGGTATCGTGGTTTCCAAATGTTCCAATAGTTAGCAACCCATGAGGATAGTCACTGAACTCTTCTTTCGGAGGTTCATTTTTTGATTGATCTGCAATATCTGATATAAATAACAAACAAAAATGAATAAATTGAAAATCAATTTGGCATTAGCATTTTGAGAATATTCTACAAGCATAAGCAGCTAAATTTGATAAATTGTGTAAATGTAACACTATGTACTTAAAATTTAAAAAGGAACAACTGTGACTGGCCTGTTGATTTTGTTTATCACTTTTTTTATTAACTAATTTTAAAGGGGAAATTTATGTTTTTGCTGGTGGTACCAGGAAGATGATGGACGACCTGGGCATTGTAGAAGAATCTTAACTTTTTAGATAACATTCATGTATCGCAAAATTCACGGCTTCACAGTATTTGCGATAGATTTATTGTCTACGTATTGTATATTAAAACTGACAAGATCACTTATTCTTGTAACTAAATGCATGTATCGGAAAAAGTTTAGGAACTTTAGATGAGTTGGATCTACTGTGATACTTGGAAGTACGGAATAACTTGAACAACAAATTACTTTACAAATCTCAAGAAATATCTAACAAAATTTCCACTTCTTTTCGATTTTTTTTTAATGCACCAGGTAACCTTTATTGAATGAAAATTAAAAGATTCAGTTCTTGGCCAAGCTAAACTCCCAAGATAGCTTTTCCGGTCAAAGTTATTTTTTTCGAATTGTTGATTATGTTTACTTTGCCTTGTATATATATGGAGGAGAATGCATATTATGTGTCAAAATTATCGACCAGTTTCTAAAACAAGTTTCTGGTTTTCAACATTCTCCATGCCCAGCTCATGTAGACTAAATGAAAATAAAGAAAACCTAGCACTTATTAACCAGACCAGCTCAAGAGTTTGTTTGGTCTACAGTTAATATGCGCAGTATTTGACTTATATTTATTTAAAATTGTGATGCATTTGGTTGTATAGCTTAACTTGAAGTTTATGGTATGGCTTAAGAAAACTAGAATATTAAGCCGGATATAGCAGGTATTTTTTCAGACTGTGTAAGTATATACTCCTATATTTGAATAGAAGCTAAAGCCAAATTATAAGCCCTCGGACTCAAGTAATCGAAAAAGCGCTTGTACGCATTTCACTTCTTCAATTTTGGCTTATTAACCTCCTTGATAAACCCTCAAAAGAATTAAAACTCTTTGATAGCAAGTCTACTTGGAATCTTCTCCAGAAACAATCTTTAAGCATTTCAAACTTCAAAGATAAAACCTAATCGATCATCTATCATGAATTTCTGAACGAAAGACTAAAGTGATGAATCAAACCTTATATCAGGTTCTCAACGAAAAACTAAAGCTGATCAACAATATATCATGTTCTAATTAATGAAAGGCTAAGGTGGATCAACCTTATATTATGTTCTTATAATCATGAAGCTAGGCTAAAGTCATATCTATTATAGAAAGAGTTTCACCAAATATAGAACTAGTACATATATAATACTCACGAGTGACAGGAAATATTTGTCTTTCTATTGCTTTGTACCACATTCAGTTTGTTCTGCATCCAACCAAATAACTGCAACCAAAAAAAGAATAGTAAATACATTTGTAACATAACAAGTTCATGATATCTTTACAAAAGTTGCCATCTTAATTATACTACACACAAAAAAAATGATGTCTAGCTAACTAACCTTCATTGTTTTTCGATGGTACGTACCAAATCTTCTTCTCAGCTTGTCGATTAGGGGTGGCCGGAAAATTTGGTTGTTCCAAAAGCACTATCCAAAGGAAAGGAGTTTATATTTCCAAACGCGATCACACTGATCTTCTTTCACACCTTGACTAGTATTGTTTGTCTAGCTAAGTTCATATAAACCAATTGCCACCCTCGATCAATTCTCTTTCCTTCTCGAAATAGACCGTATACGATAATATATAGACCCTTTTAGTATCGAAGAAAGCTTTGTTTGATAACTTTGAGGAATTTTTATGACAAATGTTGATTCAGTAGTCATGGGACTGGTTTTGTCCATGTGATGATATAAATATGCAAAATTTGAAGCACTTAACTTTACAAATTATCAGCAACTTGTTTGTTAAATAACCTACTTTTGCTATATATTTCTCGAGATGCATGTGTTGATGAAAAAAAGACTATAAATTCACTCCCCAATATTAAAAAAAAAAAAAAAAAAGACATGCATGTGAGGGAGTAACAACTTGTATATGCTTAGGGTTTGAGAATCGCTATAAAAAAAATACCCAAATAGCGACGGAATTAGTGACGGTATTTTTTATTACGATCTTATTAGCGACGGTTTTTGTGACGGTTTTGTGACAGTTTAGTCAATTTGCGACAGATTTGTGACAGATTTTTAAATTAGTGACAGGCTTGTGACAATTTTTAACTCTCATTAAATCAAGTATTATTTTGTAACGATGTAAGTTACCAAAATTGGCATGTTTTGAGAAATAAAGTAACCAAAGTACATGATGTGGATCTCTTTCATCCACAAAGTATGAACTTTTTTTTTATCGTTTGACTACATGGCCTTTCATTGGAAATTCATAAATATTTTAGAAATATCAAATTGACATTTACTAATTAATTACAGTACGTGTATACCCTCCATTGAATTATATGATGAAGCGTGTGGGTGCTAGCTGGAGTAATTAAAAAAAAAACTTAAAAAGGACCCCCAACAAACTTAATAATTATTGATAATATTTTTTAAACCCAATTAAATTTTGTTTAAATGGTAATTTTTCGGGACAAAAATAATTTTATACTTGTGAGTCATGACTTGTAATCAGTGTTCTATAAATCGAGCCTGTACGGAAATTAGACAGAGCCCAAGTGCCTAGTGGACAAGGTTAGGCGCTAGACGACCTTTTAAAACACCACATGTAATAATATAATTATATTTAGGAGAGAAATATGATTTGATTAAGAGTAAAATTAATTATTTCATAAACATAAATGTGTAGTATTTGTTTTTTTTGTCTAAACATTTATTATAGGAACTACTAGAAAAATTGTTAGTATTCTAAGAGTTTATAACTAGAGTACTATAGGTTTCTCCAATTATAATATATTGTGATAAAGTTCTAAAAACTTAATAATATTACATCTAACTATCAAAGAAAACAACTTAATAATATTACATCTAACTATCAAAGAAAACAGTACCTTGGTTAATTTTTTTTCCTACATAAAGTAAAAGTTTGGTAATTTAAATTATAACTTATAATATAATAGAGATAACTTTTTTCAATAACCTAGCTACCTCTTCATATAACAAAGAACAAATAACTAAAAACAAACTCATGTTAAAGGTTTTGTTCCTCACTGATTCATTTAAGAGATGGTTCGAGGCCTAGTAAATTACAATTTATCAAAACCCGAAAAATAAAAACATGAAAATGATTTTTGCACAACAAGAGTGTATTTTTAAAAATATTTTAATAAAATAAATTTGAAATTATTGTAGTATTGTGCAAAAGTAAATAATCCGTAATAGGAAATTGGATAAATGTTAGTGTTGCCATTTTAATCGCGTTAAAAGAGGCGTTAAATAGTCGCCCCGGAAAAGTAGGACACCAAAAAAAGCTGCCCACATCCAACTAGAACAAATAAATAGTACGAAATATCTTAAGAAATTTCATACATAAAGTGTGACAAAATTTGCTGAGGCGGCGAGCCGTTTATCTAGCCTCTCTTTCTCTTAGCTTTCTTTGGAAAAAGTTCCATTGGGTCCATTTTCACCTCTTTTTGCATTTTCGACCACAACTCTTCAAATTGACCATAGTACCCCTCTTGAAACCAATCCCTAATTTCTACATACAACTCTCTAGGGCTCTCGTCCCACACCTCCTTTAACATTGCACGGCTGTCAATCATCCTTGACCTTTCCTTCAGCTTATTTAAAAGGTTCCCAACCCTTTTTTTACCCAAACTTTCCGGCCTGAATATGCAACTAGGTTGGTCCCGCATGAATTTTTTCAAATCCGAATTTAAGCTCGGTAAAACTTGGCCTTCGAGTAAACAAAAAGCGAAAACTTTCACTCTTTCTTTATTGTCCTTAATTGGTATACTATGTAATGGCAACTGCCACAAATGAGGACCAAATGTCGGATCAACCCAACTTAAAACATGGTCATGAAACGTACTGTAATAAGGTTTTGGGTCTGTTAGGTGCTTGAATTCACATAAAGAACCCCCGTATTTGACGAGCCATTCGGGTTTTACACTTGTTGCCCAGTGAATATACGCTCTTTCTGTGTTATTCGAACTTTCTGTGTTATTCGGACTTTCTGTGTTATTTGGTCTATTTGTGTTAAGCAGTTCGTTGTAAACCAGAAACTCGGGGGGGAATTTGGATACCGAGGACCGTCTATGTAGAAAAACTAGTTCTTTTAGCGTACAAGCCTGATAACAAGTGGCATTAACTCTCGTCTCACTCTGTGAACCTGGCGCTTTCCTCGTTCTTTTGGCAACTCTATCAGCCCAGCCAGCACATATACCTTGGCACAAAAGCTCTTCTTCCTTTAAACGTAATGGACTTTTCTCCGAAAGAACCCTCCAAGAACGTTCAACATCCTCGATATTACCATTTCCCCACACAACATCGGGGTTATCGCTTTTTATACTCTGCTTAAACACTATATCAAGCAACTGCTTTCTTAGTTTAGACATTTCCTCCATGGTTTTAAAATGTAACATATACTCATCGCAAAAATCACTTCGATTTTCGGAAAGTTCAAAGCACTGTAACGTGTAAGCCACAGTTAACGCATCGCTGGTCGGGTTAAAAAATTTAGCCCGAGAATTTTTATAAGCCTCTTTTCTCTTTTTCTTTCTCGACTTGTCTTTTTCATGTGCGCTGATTTCATCAAAACGGGTTGCAAATGGGTTTGGCAAGGACAAGGCAGAAGCTGTGGCGACTGCATATGCAAGAGTAAAGTTTGCCCGTTTATATACACTGTTATTCCTCAGTGTATGCATAACTGTAAGGAGCATTCGTGAGTGTCGAGGGTGCATAGGAAAATCTGACATTGTTTTGCCTAAAGGGGTTAATGTCCCGTTTTTATCGAGGGCTTCGAGAGCTTTTAAACAACGCTCAGCTTCAACTAAAGAATCCTTGTCAGGTGGAGTGGGAAATGGAAATTTATGAACCTGAAATTCAAATAAAAGAATATGGGGTAAGATACAACTATAGTCAAATAAATGATAACTTGATAAGGATATTGTTATTGCTTGAAAGCTCAATTTAATAGTCATATGGGCGTAAACATATGTTCATCGACTGCTAAGTACAGCAATAGTCCACAGACTTTGGATAAGAAGATTTCCATCGTGTGTTTTCCTATTTTGTATATACATATCAATCAATCAGGTAGAGTTGTACACTGACCTATCACTCTTTTGAAGTTCAATACACTAACCTAATGTATATAGATTACGTACTGCTGTCTAAACTAACTGAAAACCTCACGTTTCTAGAATCACTTCTAAACACTTGAGCAATTAAAATTGGGATGGTGTATTAATTAAAAAATGGTAAGTTGGTTTACAAAAACATAATAAAAAGGAAAGGTTGGTGTAAAAAACAGTGAAAAGAAAACGATTTCTATTTGATCCCCATAATTTCAGTTGCAACAGCAATAGTCTGCATACTTTTGAGTAAAATTTTATTTCAAATACGTAGTTTCAACTGAAACACTACTGGTCTCCGTAGTTGGAGCAATTCACACATTTAAATAGGTTACACAAGTGGTCTCCATATGAAGGGACTCCAGTTGTAAGTTACTTGAACTAAAGGGACCAACACTGTTGTGAAACTATGGGGCGACATGTTTAACTTGTCCAAACTATTCTATCTCTAAGTATGAGGACCAATGTTGCAATACAAGTGTTTACCTCAACCCCCATTGATCTCAACCGAAGAACAACATCCTCAACAGGTCTTTTCAATATCTCAGCGGTCGAGAACTCTTTAAATTTATCGTTAAAATAAGCAGAAGAATAGAGACGGTAACAGTGGCCTGGGCCCGTTCTACCAGCCCGCCCTTTCCGTTGGTCAGCAGAGGCTTTGCTTATCCAGCCGACCTCAAAAGATTCCATTCCGTTAGACAAATTATACTTTTTCACTTTCTCTCTCCCCGTGTCTACCACGTATTTTATACCCGGAATGGTCAACGAGGTCTCGGCCACATTCGTCGCAATGACAACTAAACGCTCTTTTTCATTAATCTTTTCAAAAACACGAAGTTGTTGTTCTGGGCCGAGCATGGAATAGAGGGGAAGAACATGCATGGGTCCCGCAAATTGGTTTACTTTTGGAATAGGGAGAACAAGTTTCTTTTTATCAGGACCGGAACTTGTTGTACGACTTTTTCCTGATAAAGCTTCAAAAGCAGCCTTTAATGATGATAAATTCACATCCTCGGCAATATTCTCATCATCAATCTCTTCTAGTTCACTATCAGATGATTCTAAATCATTCAAAATTTCGTAATTGTCATTCAAATCATCATCATCATCATCATCACCATCTTCGTCAACAGATTTTTTCCTATCATAACCTTCTATTGCATCCTTGTTTATACCAAACGCATCATTAATCATCTCCATATCGACATTTTTCATAGGATCCTCAGCTGGAACCGAAGAAGATTCGTGGATTATATTTCTTCTATTATTTATCGTGACTATTTCATCAGAAGCTTTACGCAAGTGTTGGCACAAGTACACTACTTCGTTTACACCGGTGACAAACACGAGGATGCCACCAGGTGGCAACTTCTTGTGAATAGCCATGACCTTTTTATATGCTGAACCAATGTAATCTACGGTTTCAGTTCGCTTTGAGAAATGTGTAGTTATGGGATACTGGCGAGCTGGCACTTCAACTACAGGTGGGGGAGAGCGAAATATTCTCTTATTCGATACAAAATCTTCAACTTGTAAGGTGGCACTCATGAGTATGAGCTTTAATGGATAAATCTTATCTTTGGGTTTTATTTCTTTTCCCTGCTGCTCCTCATAAATCTTCTGCACAAGATCAAAAAGTGAAATATTACAGTAAAAGCCAATAAATAAAAGATAGTAACATAAATAGAGAGAGAGAGAGAAGAGGGGGAGAGGGGGTATGGATTGTGAAGTTTTCACCTGGCGTTCTCTTATAACTCCCGAAAGCATTCCGATTAGAATGTCGGTGTTCAAACTCCTCTCGTGAGCCTCGTCCAATATTAGGACTGAGTATTTCTTCAATAAGAAATCACTCTGCATTAGAATCATAAAATCGTTAACATTTGTTAAAGCAACAACAATATAAGAGAGACTGATACTCTGAAAGAGTGGTAAATAGGGGTGGGATTTTTTACCCAAAAACCGAACCGGAAAAAAGGTTCGGATATGTTTATAAAAAACCGAAACCGGAACAAAAGTCCGGTTTGGTTTCGGTATAGTTTTGGTACCGAAAAAAACCAGTTTCGGAACAAAAGTCCGGTTTGGTTTCGGTGTAGTTTTGGTACCGAAAAAAACCCGAACCGAACAAAAAACAAAAATAAACCGTAAACCGATTTAAAAATATACTTTTATACACTTTTATTTATAAATAAATATGTTTGGTGTTTCAAGTAAAATCTTACTTATTTCATGTATATGGAAAAAAAGTAAAAAAAAAATAATGAGTGAGAATTTTATTTTTATATTATTCCATTATTTTAAATTGTAAAAGTTATATAAACGTAAGAACTAACAAGGTATATGCATCTAACATGAATAGGAAAAATTAATTATATTATTCACATTTTATTCGTAGCAAAATATATTTTGAAAAATTATATATTTACAATTGATACAATTTTTTATCAATAATCCTTAATTTTTTTCACATAAATATTTATTTACTATATACATCATAAGATTAGTTTTTAACTTTTAAATATAAATCATTTTGGCTTTTTGACTTTTGAATATTTAATAAAAAAACGTTTCAAACCGAAAAAACGGTTCGAACCGAAACCGAACACCGGTTCGGTACGGTACGGTTTTATCTTTGAAAATAGTCAAACCGAACTGAAACCGAAACCGAAACCAAAATTATTTTCGGCTTGGTTCCGAAATTCTTCAAAACCGAACCGTGCCGAACCGGTCCCACCCCTAGTGGTAAAGCTAAACCCATCAAGCCAAAACACGGTGGTTACTTTTGTTTCAAGTTTAAACATTACCAAACAACAAAAGAAGATAAAGTATTGAGCCGGAAACAGCCTCCCAAATCACCAGCTTATATACTGTGAAGAACCCTAATCTTTCTAGAAAAACTTAAGAAGAAAGGAGAGTCGAGCAATGGATGCTGATAGTTTTGGAATGATTTTCTGATTTATATTCAACTGGAAAGAGAGTTTACAAGATAAATGAAAATACTTAATCGAAACTTAAAGCACTTAATAAGGCATTGATGACAGTTATATAAAAGTAGGCAGGTCTTTCAAGCCTAATTGTCCATTGCCCTTCGATTATACTACAGCCAACCAAATTTACATTCTTCCTTAAGAGTCCATAACTCACAAGTAATCATAGTAAGCTCTCCTAGATTCTCACTACACTTGACTGTTTTACACCGGACTTCCCATCTTTCTAACTGGTAACAATTAAGTACTGACAATCTTACACTAAATCGATACATTACAAATACACAGTCACCCTTGGTTTAGAACCAAACTAACTAAATATAGGTGTATAACAAAATAATATATATACTTGTATACGTCAATATATATCTGACAGAAAAATATGCATATGAACAATTGCTAACCTGGACTTCTCGCAGCAAAATACCATCAGTCATAAACTTGATGGAGCACATTTTACTAATATTTTTATTATGTTGAACTTGAAATCCAACTTCTTTCCCTAGTTTTACACCCAACTCCTCCGCCACACGCCTTGCGGTTGCAAGAACAGCAACACGGCGCGGTTGTGTTATGCCGATGATACCACTCCTATCTGAAGATTCTTTTGAACCAAAGCCAGCTTCATAGAGGAACTGAAGATATAAACACGTTTAAAACTAAGATCATCACAAAAAGAGTTGAAATACTAATGACAATATGGTACACACTCTACATCATATCCAAAATATTTATCAACAAAGAAAAAGTCTTCCAAAATTATGATTAGACATTTATGGATTATTTTAACAATTATTCATGAAAAAACAACCCATAACTTTATCGATTTTAAAATAAATATGTTATATGAGAACGGACGTTGAATATCTATAAACTAATAATTGGTCACTTAGACCGGCCGTATGTTTTTGATTTAATATATTTCTTAAGACCATATTCGAAAAGTCTATGACAGATCTAAAAGTTCAGTAATATACTTAATTTAAAACAATATAAACAAGGGGAATAAACAGGGTGTTATAAGGGGGTAGACGATCCAAACTCCTCTTAACATAAAAAAACTTTATACGGAAACGGTGACGTGATTTTAACAGCATTTAAGCAGGCTGAGGTCCAATATGCAAAGATTTAATGTAATAGCCAGAGATGGAAAAGATACTTCACCAACAAAAAAATTATATTAACAAACAATATAATCACCAGCGAGTTTGCGTTTTAATTACCTGCGGAACTTGAGTTGTCTTACCGCAACCTGTCTGTCCACAAATAATAACGCTTAAATTTTCATTTATAGCTTCCATTATTTCTTGCTCCATCATAATAATGGGAAGATCTTTCCTTGTGTCCATAATTTCCTTTGGCCTCTTCACATGCACCACTAATGGAGCAGTTAAAACTCTCGGTATAGTACATCTAACCAAATGCCCAGTGCTGCCACGATCTGTTGGTTTCTCATTCTCCAAATCCTGTATCTGTTAAGGCACTAACTTAATCATACAACAAAGATAACTTATATTAATAAAAGACGTTACTTCAAATTTTGTCTTTCGGGTGTTGAAAAATGCATAATTGGAGTATTAGCTTTTCAGCTATGTAGCACGGATATTCCAGTTTTTTTTAAAAATTGTCGTATCGGATACGATACTCGCCCGATACTCCGATACCGTATCCGATACTCCAAATGCCGTATCCTTGACTTTTCAAAGGTTTGACCAATCCGATACTCGTATCGAATACTCCAAATGTCATATCCTTGACTTTTCAAAAGTTTGACCTATCCAATACTTCAATGATACTTCACAGATGATTCACGGTGGGGTTGGAAATTTATACTTATTTACAAATTTAAGGCAAGGTATTATAAGCTCATTAAATAATGGGTCATACATGCTATATTAGTATAAAGTATATCTTTGTTATTTATAAGAATGTACAAATATACACAAGTACTTACATATTATAGAACACCTTTTGGGGAATTGTATTTCCAGATAATGTTTGATAAGTAAAAATTAATTTGTATTATATATATATATATATAATCATAATTTTTATTATAATTATAATTGCCGTATCCTACCCGTATCGTATCCTAAATTTTCAAAAAATCCGTATCCGCGTATCCGTATCGTATCGGATACGATACCCGTATCCGTATCCACGCAACATAGCTTTTCAGTGAATCAGTATAGATATTCAGGACCCGTTTGGCTACAGATTTAAAGTAGAAAAACAGTTAAGCTGAATTCTTTCAGGTTGAGGAAACCGTAGAGTTCATCAGGCTTCTCGCTTTTTTAGGCCAAAAAACCAGAAAAGCTCATCTTTTAAGCTGATCATCCAAATGCAGTTCAACTTTCAGCAAAAAAAAAGTAAGCTTAAAAGCTGCAGCCAAACAAGGGCTAATACAGATAATTCACTGGAGTGACCCTTAAGTGGAACTCAAAAGTACTTCAGAAAAACATGCTACCCAAGACAAAAAACAAAACAAAACAAAAGTGTGCAATGAGAAGATATTCATTGTGTAAAAATTTCAGCTGCATACAAAATAAAGTTTCACGTATCTCAAAAATACAAAGAATACATACTGATCTCTTGTCATGCTTGTCTGCCGGATGTAGAGATTTCTGAGAAACTTCCTTAACCCCTGACACATTACCAGCTTCACCATCAATGCATAAAACACTTTTCTCGACTAATTCTTTTGACGGTTCTGGGGATTCTGGAACATCACATCTCACTTGTGGCATAGACTCATTCTCTGGGATTCCCGCATTTATGCAATTTATATCAAAATTGGTTTCAATTTCACACCGGGGATTTACACCAGTTTTCAATTGTTGGTTATTTTGAGGCAAAGATATGCCTGCGATAGAAAATTGTACTTCTCTTCTACGTCTGTCACGCACGGTTTCAACCTATAAATGTAAAAAATTGCTCATTTGAAAAGCAATAAAAAAGTGAATATGATACTTAAGAAGTTGTAATGACATAAATACCAACCTGACCGATATTGCTTGAAGACCACATCAGAGAGTATACCTCATCCTGAATTTTGTATTTCCTTAGGGAAAAAAAGGAAATGTAAAAAATTCACCCAGCATGACTAATAACATTTTTGTGCCTCTTATAAGAATGGAAGAATACTAATGCCCAGGTTAATAATACAAAGACATGAAAGACTTGTCTTACTCAGTAACAAAATAATCAAAATGAGGTCATTCTGAAGCAATTTCAACTTCCAAAGTTCCTGCTTTTAGAAAATGAATGATTTTTCAAACCTATAAGCTAGAAAGCTATGTTAATCATATTTTACGCTTCTTATTTACTACGCTCACGCTAGCTCTTTTTTTCCAAGGATAGCAGTTCTTTAAAATAATACCCCATACCATCGTTCTAAAGTAGATTTAAAGGAAAGAGTCTTAATAAATACTATAAAGAATGAGTAACATACTCTACGTCCTCCATGCTTTTTGACCAGAGAAGTGATTTCTTACTATCCTCCTGCAGTATAAGATGGTTTTTACAAGTTTGTAGCAACAAGATTGAAAAAAAAATATTACCAAAAATTACAAGCTCTCATACCTCTAGCTTCTTCTGCATTTTTATCTTGGATTTGCTTAACTTTTTATCCCGTGACATAAGTAGATGTTTACCCTGAGACAGAGGAAAATTCCGAACCAAACAACTCTGTAAAATTATCACTAAAAAAATTATCGGTGTACATAACTAGACTAAAATGCAATTAAAATTTCTTTATCACAAATAACCATTTTTCTGCTTCCCAAACCATTTTTCAATTTTCAAAAAATAAAAACAAAAACTTACTACTGTAATCGAGTAAAACCCGCTTCCCAAACCCAGTTCAAGAAATTCAAAAAATTGCACGTGGTTTGGAAACATGATTTGAAAGTAACATTTAAAAAGTCGTCTACATATACCTTTATCTTGTCTTTGTTTTTCTGCTTTTTCCTTTCTGGCAAGATGAGTGCATTGCTATCGCCTTCAACTTTTGCACTACAAGGTAATATAGCAACAAGTCATACTTTTTTGCATAACCATTTCACAGCAAGAAAGCTTATTTCCACATAATTCACGGATGCCAATATATCACTGATCGGCAACAGATAAAGGTGTGTTGTAAAAGAGTAAATGATATTACGCAAAACATTTGTTCCTTAACACTTAAAAGTATATGATTAACATAGAAGAACAAGGTCGAAGGTCATAGTCCTACCTCCACATTTCATCTCCACAACTCAAGATACCGGACTCTAACGAATCTTCCAAACACGTCTTCATTGGTAACTAAATTATTCTCTGGAAAAAAAAATAACAAAGGGAAAATCACCATAATTGACCAACAGATCAATAAAGACCGAGAAATACTTGGATAAATCATAATGAAAGCTCACTGGTAACTGATGCTTAAATTGATCAAAATATCACTTGAGTAGAACATACATATACATGAACAAGCAAACTCTAAATACAAGTATACAACTGCAAATTGTACATTGTAATTATTTCAATAAACGGTTTGCTTGGCTGCAGACTTTTAGAAAATAAGCCGACTTAATTGAGACAGGAATGTAAACCTTGGTTCATCAAGCTAAAAATAATAATAGACTGCATATCTTAAGCATAAAAGGAATTAAGCTGAGCTTACAAAACTGCAAATTAACAAGTTTTAAGAGCTAAAACCTCAAACTAAGAATCAATGAACCAATTCAAATAAAAAAAGATGGCCTGAGAGCAACCCACTCCTATAATTCTACAAGGGCAAAAAAATCTAATTTTTTATATCAATTGGGTTACTAACTTAATTACTTAACAGCAACAAGCCTACTTAGGGTATGTTTGTCTGTGGTTTTTAAGCTATAAAGGATGGATATTTTGAACATGGTAGTTGTTTTTTGAATGTTTTTTTAAGATTTATAATAACTATACACACATGGTATAGAATCAAAGGTGGCTTTATTCAATATGTAATGAGAAATTTTTGATAAAAAGAAAACTAGAAAAGTAAAGATGGTATCTATGACACAATCAATTGACACTCAAAAGCGAAAAAAAAATGGATATATAAAGAAATTAAGAAACATACCTCAATATATTACTAGAGAGCCAAAACACTATTTGTGTGTGTGTGTGAGAGAGGGGGAGAAAGAGGGGCTTAAACCCTGCAACGATAAATGGGTAATGCAATAATTTACGATTAATGGAAAATCAAAAAGCGAATCTTGCTAGTACTACTAGTTATTATTACAAATTTTATTTATTTATTTTTAATTGACACTCAAGTTGTCATGCTTAAATTTATCAAAATTTCACTTGGAAACAAATATAGACAGGGTCACTTAAGTAGAACATACATACATAATACATGGACTGAAATATAAAGACTCAATACATGAACAAACAAACTCTAACTACATCTGAAAATTAAATTTTGTAATAATCAAAATTAACTGTTTGCTTGGCTGCAGGTTTTCAGAAAATAAGCCGACTTAATTGAGACCGAAATATAAACCTTGGTTCATCAACCTAAAAATAATAATACACTGCATATTTTAAGCAGAAAAACAAATAAGCTGAGCTTATAAAACTGCAAAGAAACAAGTTTTAAGAGCTAAAACCCTAAACTAAGAATCAATAAACCAATTAAAATAAAATAAAAAAAGTGACCTAAGAAATACACCCCTACAACTCTACAAGGTCAAAAAAATTAAAAATTTTATATCAATTGGGTTACAACTAAGGGTTTGTTTGGCTATTACTTTTAAGCTAAAAAAGGCTGAATCTTTTGAACATGGTAGTTGTTTTTTCAATCCTTTTTAAATATTTATAATAATTTTACACATATGGTAGATAAACAAAGGTGGGTTTAATACATACAGAGTAATTTTGATAAAAATAAAAGTAAATATTATATTTTTGACACTGACAATTGACACTCAAAATAAATAAATAAATTGGAAAAAAAAAACCTTACCTCAATTAGTCACCATATATATATATATATATAATATATATATATTATATATATATATAGAGAGAGAGAGAGGCTTAAACCCTGCTACGATAAATGGAAAATAAAAGGTCTATTGTATTAATGTACTGTATATTTATATTATATTGTTATTATTTTAATTATTGTAGTATTATACTATTATGTATATTTATATTGTTAACCACATTAAACAAAGTTTATAGAAATAATTTATTAGGCAATACAGTTTTCCAATGTAAAAATAAGAGAGAAAATTAAGTATAAATGCATCCTTTTCTTAATTTATCAAAAAAATCAGGAAAAAAAAAAGAAGAATAAACAAATATTGAATTAATTTTGTTGGATGGTTGGTTAGAAGGAAAAACTGTTTTGAAAAAAATGTAGTTCTGTATTAAATTTGAATTTAAATTTAAATTATATTTGCTGATTTATTACACATCAATATTAGCTAAATTTTATATTAGTACTTATTAGATTGATTTTATAAGTTTGGTACATCAAACTATATTATTTTAACGATATTGATATCCATTTTTCAAATTGAGTATAACATTATAATAAACTGTCCAATTTAGGTATCACCGTTTCACGTAATGATTTTTGGGATAAATTGTCATTTTTGTGCGGAATTACCAAATTATACTCTCACCAAACGTTTTTACGTGATTTTTTTCATTAATTTAGGCGGTGCTACCTAAATTTGACAGTTTCGTATAGTATGATACCCAATTTGAAAAAATTGATCACCCAAATCATTAACAACAATACAGTTCCAATAATAAACTTTCATTTGGATCGTTGAATTGCTAACTAGTGATTAGGAAGATACTTCTTTTTTTTCCTATGTTTCAAAATTCCCGATTGATAACAAAATGACAGAATTACATGTTATGATAATGCTCTTGTTTTTGTTTTGATTAATAAAGCTATGAAGAAATATTAAAAATAACATGAAAAAATAGTCACAATACGAAAAATGAAGTGCTCCCCCAAAACACATAATTATACTCATGTGGGAAAACATTGATTATAAACAAAAATGGATTACAAGTTCCATTCTTGTGTCAAAGACAATGATTATAACAAAATAATATAATTGAAGTTTCATTCGTGTTCTTGTTTTATGTTTTTTGAAAATCTTCAGTTTTTTGCGATAGTTATAATTATTATGGCATTGGTAGGAAGTGTTTATTTTGTCATGTAACTATAATTCGGTAATTGTACATTATGCCACCACTCTCGCAAAAAGATCATTATCGATAGGCACCATTTCACAATTTGATCATTAATTGGGCAGCCAAACTAAATATTTCCGATCTTAAATGAAGAAAGTAAGGTGCATGAATGTTTAAGGCACAATGACGGCATAATTTTGTAATATTAATTGTAAAATGATCGTTTATTATAAAAAATTCATCGGTCAAATTCGTATCAAATCCGCTACATTACTGGGTTTAAATACGTATTAAATCTAATCCGGTAAAAAAAACTAAACGACTTATGTTATATAAATAACCCTAAACGTGTCATATCATATACTATAAATATTAATAAGAACAAGACAATCGGCGGAACAAACAATAATCTTAAACTTCATAAGCAAGCATATTTTATTTTATTGGAGGTATGTCTTCTTTCTATCTCTTTCAGACGTAAGATCATATAACTCTATTTATATTTTCAATTACCGATATTGATCTTAATAAAATCAGTATGTATAATTATTATAAATTTAACTATATTAAACAATATGAGTTTCTAAAAATGATAATTTTTTATTTATAAGTGTTGTTGCATTGAGCATTGTTGATGTTTTTTTTTTTTACGAACTTTATGTTATTTAGATTTGATGCTTTTTCATTCATGTTCTTTTTTTATATTTTTTGAAAATCTTATGGTGAGACTTTTAAGATCATTATGTCAACATATAAGAGTGTGTGATTGTATACAAGTGTTTAGTTTGTCCAGATGATTCAATAATATTGTACATTATCAAATCACTTTCTTAGAATAATCATTAGATGAGTTTATCTTCTCGTTATTAGATGAGTAGGTATGGGGGTTGATGTTTAAGACATAATTACAACATATTTTAGTAAATATTAACTGTAGTTTCATGGTTGATGACTGCTTTTTATAATTCCATCAATCCGAACCCATCGATTGGCTTAGTTTGAATTGGTTTGGACTTTGCATCGGTTTGGTTTAGGATTATTCAGTGATAATCCAAACCGAACAAAACCAATCCGAAAAAACAAACTAGTGTTTCATGCCATATAAATAAACCTAAATATTGTGTCATATCATAGATAAGGCATAACAAAACATTCCCAACAACAAATAACACTCTCAAACCATATAACTAAATAAAAAGTATATTTGATAATCTAACCGCATAACTCATCCAACGTGTATGGTCCGTTTGTTATCAGTTTTTCAGTTAAAAAACTGCTTTCAGAAAACAGTAGGAAAAAAAACTTGATTTCCAAAATATACATGAGTGTTTGGCAAAAACTTAAAAAAGCTAGCTTTCAACGTATTGATTTTTGGCATTAGCTAATAATTTTTTGCGTTTTCAATCAAAATAATTTAATAAGAAATTTTTTTGATAAATTTTCATAATATTATATTTAAACGAGGTAGTAACACGTCAAGTATACGAACAAAATTTTAGTTGAGATAAGATCAATATTTATTTAAATTGTTAAAATAGTGGCTACAAAAATCTCCAAAATGTATGCCTTTTTTTATTTTAGCTTTTCTAGTTATATTTCACCAAAATCTAGATTTTTAAAAGCTAAAAAAAACAGTGATACCAAACGCATGTGACTTTTTAAAATCAAAAAGCTAAAAAAACTAATAAAAAAAGTTGATGCCAAACGTGTTTCCTTTATTTCTTTCAAACTTTTCTCATATTTTCATTTCACCACTTGTAAGATAAAATAACTTTACTTATGACATTGATCTTGAATGAATTAGTGTGTACGATTTATTCTGGATTTTAAAATTATCATTTTGGATTTTTATAGTTTTCAACGTATTTTATGTTATTTGGATTTGACATTGTGACCCTCCGTTTCATTTCGTAAATCAAAACCCAATCCAAAACGCCGAATCTGGAAATCTGCTTATTTGAGCTAATTTGGATTGGAATTGCAAATGGTTTAGATCAGGACTAAGCATAAGGACTGAATCGAAAATCAAACGGTTCCGTTTCTTAAATTGAAAATGTCAAAACAAAACATAACCAAACCGAAAATAATATGATTCGGTTTGGTTTCGGTTCACAAATTTACAAACCGGAACGAAACTGAAAACCGAAAAGTTCATGATATTATATAAGCAATTGTGTTTTTTCTTGGTTCGTATTTATTGTTTTTCATACTCAATATTTATACGCATTTCACTTCTTCAATTTTGGCTTATTAATTAACCTCCTTGATAAACCCTCAAAAGAATTAGAACTCTTTGATAGCAAGTCTACTTGGAATCTTCTCCAGAAACAATCTTTAAGCATTTCAAACTTCAAAGATAAAACCTAATCGATCATCTATCATGAATTTCTGAACGAAAGACTAAAGTGATGAATCAAACCTTATATATATCAGGTTCTCAACGAAAAACTAAAGCTGATCAACAATATATCATGTTCTAATTAATGAAAGGCTAAGGTGGATCAACCTTATATTATGTTCTTATAATCATGAAGCTAGGCTAAAGTCATATCTATTATAGAAAGAGTTTCACCAAATATAGAACTAGTACATATATAATACTCACGAATGACAGGAAATGATGAATTTGTCTTTCTATTGCTTTGTACCACATTCAGTTTGTTCTGCATCCAACCAAATAACTGCAACCAAAAAAAGAATAGTAAATACATTTGTAACATAACAAGTTCATGATATCTTTACAAAAGTTGCCATCTTAATTATACTACACACAAAAAAATGATGTCTAGCTAACTAACCTTCATTGTTTTTCGATGGTACGTACCAAATCTTCTTCTCAGCTTGTCGATTAGGGGTGGCCGGAAAATTTGGTTGTTCCAAAAGCACTATCCAAAGGTAAGGAGTTTATATTTCCAAACGCGATCACACTGATCTTCTTTCACACCTTGACTAGTATTGTTTGTCTAGCTAAGTTCATATAAACCAATTGCCACCCTCGATCAATTCTCTTTCCTTCTCGAAATAGCCCGTATACGATAATATATAGACCCTTTTAGTATCGAAGAAAGCTTTGTTTGATAACTTTGAGGAATTTTTATGACAAATGTTGATTCAGTAGTCATGGGACTGGTTTTGTCCATGTGATGATATAAATATGCAAAATTTGAAGCACTTAACTTTACAAATTATCAGCAACTTGTTTGTTAAATAACCTACTTTTGCTATATATTTCTCGAGATGCATGTGTTGATGAAAAAAAGACTATAAATTCACTCCCCAATATTAAAAAAAAAAAAAAAAACATGCATGTGAGGGAGTAACAACTTGTATATGCTTAGGGTTTGAGAATAGCTATAAAAAAAATACCCAAATAGCGACGGAATTAGTGACGGTATTTTTTATTACGATTTTATTAACGACGGTTTTTGTGACGGTTTTGTGACGGTTTAGTCAATTTGCGACAGATTTGTGACAGCTTTTTAAATTAGTGACAGGCTTGTGACAATTTTTAATTCTCATTAAATCAAGTATTATTTTGTAATGATGTAAGTTACCAAAATTGGCATGTTTTGAGAAATAAAGTAACCAAAGTACATGATGTGGATCTCTTTCATCCACAAAGTATGAACTTTTTTTTTATCGTTTGACTACATGGCCTTTCATTGGAAATTCATAAATATTTTAGAAATATCAAATTGACATTTAATAATTAATTACAGTACGTGTACGGCGTACTGCCCTCCATTGAATTATATGATCAAGCTTGTGGGTGCTATAGCTAGAGTAATTAAAAAAAAAACTTAAAAATGTATTGAATCCAATCAAATTTTGTTTTCAAATAGTAATTTTTCGAGATAAAAATAATCTTTTAGACAAAAAAATAAAGTTTTTATCCAAAAATCTAATTTTTAGACACATAATTTGAAAAAACATTTGTCCCCGGCAATCTCATACGAACATAAGAAGACGATTAAAATTTGTCTTGAAATATTTTTTGAGGAGACAAATTAAATTGTTTTCTTAGGTACGTATGAGATTATATTTTTTTTCAAATTATGTGCCTAAAAGTTATATTTGGAGACAAAAAATTTATTTTTTTGTCTAAAAGATTATTTTTGTTCCGAAAAGTTAGTATTTGTAGACAAAATTTGATTGTCTCTAAAAAAAATTGTCCATAATTTGTAAGTTTGTTACAGTGGTAGTTTATTATTTTTTTAAAAATTGTATGTAAATTATGTAATACGGGTAACCTCGGCTTGCTCCGCCCCTCACCACATCACACAAACGGAAATTGCAAATGATAAAATTACCATATAATGCATATGAAAGAAAGTAATCTAGGCCTAGTTTGATTGCGATATTCACTTTTGTGGGACTCGACTTAGACGGTAATAGACATCAGTATCAATGATTCCATCCTTGGCATTTTGTAAGTGTTACGATTTATGAATAATTGAAACAAATTAGTACTATAATTAAAGTTGTTTCTATATATTCGTTTAAAGGGTGTCAGAATGAATTCATAGTGGTATGATATTAAATTGGAAAAGAGGAAATTTAGAAGGTTTAATTATGAAAAGCGGTGGTGAATTCATAGAGTTGATTATTAATTATTCCTCTTTTGGTTCCTTTTCATAAATGAATATTATTCGAATTTAAGTAATTTGATTCGGCCCTTTCAGGTTTTTAGCCAAACTACATTGTGGTTAAAATTAATCATATATAGTACCTAACAAGAAATGATATGTCAGTGTCTTGAATTGTTGTTGTTATTTCGAATCCATTTCGAATTTGTTGAGATGATATGTTAATATTGCGGATTTGTAGGTTTTACAGATCAGTGATTTTAACATCACATAAAAGTAGTTACGAAGACGTCGAAGAGGCATATACATTATAAAAAAAATATCCAAATAGTGACGGGATTAGTGACGGTATATTTTGTTACGAGCTTATTAGCGACGGTTTTTGTGACGGATTTGTGACAGCTTAGTCAATTTGCGACAGATTTGTGATAAATTTTTAAATTAGCGACATGCTTGTGACAGCTTTTGACTCTCACTAAATCAAACATTATTTTATAGTGTGCATGCAAGATATATACAAATTGAAAGGTAGGTTTCTTGGTTTATTTGTATCACCTATCAAGAAAATAATGCAGTGCTTACTGGCGATAAACACGTTATATATATATATATATATTGCGTGTTTCCAATTACGGTTTCATACATAATCGGGGGCACTGAACTTTCATTCACGAAAGATCAACTAGTAAAAATTTAAACGTCGTCATTGCAGATACTCCCTCCTGTTCGAAAGAAGCAACAATAGAGTCCTTAAGTGTTCCGTTATCCATTAAGTACCACACATTCATGTTAAGTACATAAAAATAGGGCCTAAATTGCAAAACAATTTAAAATTATATAAAACTTCATTGTTGAGAAATTAAGTTTGGATGGATTTATATGAACAATTTTTTTGTACGGATTTAAAGTCGAAGCATGTGCAAATGTAGTACCAAAACGGTACCGAAAACCAAGTATAGAGAGATATATCGAAATCTCATATGTACAAAGACAATAATTGAAAGTTGAAACACAATTATCTAAGATCACGCATCAGTTTCCTTATATTTTTTCTTATATTTAATATAATTAACATCACTTTTATGTTTTTAGGATAATAGTTTAACTTTATATATTTTTTAGCTTCTCTATCAAATTTATTATCATAACTAAATATTACTATATTTTAATATACTTCTATCAATTTTTTTCAACCCAAATTAATTTACTAGAAAAATCACATTAAATAACTTACAAGTTTTCTCGTATTTAAAGTAAAAAGTACACTTTTACAACTTATAAGTCAACGTTTTGATTTATACAAATTATCAGTTTTTTTTTATCAATTTCTCTATCAAAACTATGCAACTCATATTTTTGTTATTTTATTAATTTATATGTGAAAAGTACAGATAAAGTAGAGAGAATAAGAGAAAAGTAAAAATAAATAAGAGAGAATAAGAGAAAATAAACGAGTCATATAAGAGAACTGATGCAAGTGGTCTAAAGAGATATATAATGAGGGATGTTCGTGAGAGGGACTGTAACAGTGTGCATTTCAAGATATGGAGACCATAAGTAAATATTATCAAACTCTAGGGACCAAATTAAACAATGGTATGAAATATTGGGGTCATTTTGTAGTTTAATCTATAAAGAGTACATGCAGCTTCCTGTCACTTCCTCACGGGCTCATTAATTAATTAATTAATTAAATCAAATAAGAAACAACTTTATGGCTAAATTGAATTTTTATATTATAATAAATAAAATAATAAGTACTCCGTTACCGATTAATTATACACTACGAAAAACTATGTGTAATTTTGACCGTTTAAAAGTTAATCATATAATTTAAACATTAAATTATATAATTTAGTTTTAAAAAATTTTATTTCGACAATTTTGATATATGTTATAAACCGATCAAAATTGCATATAATTTCATAAAGTACAATTAATTAGGAACGGACGGAAGTAAAGTGATTTTCTAAAGTTACAAGGAAAACATATAGTAGGAGGTGCAAAGAAGGTAATATTAATTTTGTGTTTGATTGAATTAGAAACCTACATGTGATGCATTCGATTTTTACCTTAGAAATGATCAAAATTTGTTATTCCTATAAGTATGTTAAATTAGGTGCAACTTTAACTGCATAGAACTTATTGTATCAAAGCTATGGATTTTTATTTTTTTTAAGATTTAACTTTTGAACTTTATAATTAACTTTCAAAAAAAATTCATTTCGACGATTCTGACAAAATTTAGTGACTGATTAAAATCATACTAACTTCCCATAATACAATTAAATAAGACCCGACAAAGTAATTTTTCTGTATCTTTAAAATCATAGTTTTCTTGTTGTATTCTTTCAAGGATGGACTCACTTTGAGTTGCCGTCGGTTAGGGTACACCAGCCGGGAGTGCAACTTCTGTTAGGGAGACAATCATTTTCACTACGAAAAAATTACCAATACTACATTGAAGTTGAACGGATCTATTCACTTGCAAGTGAGTGTTGACATTTTGTTAACATTATAATAAATACATCACTTAATGAACAAATTCGATAAAAACCGGAAAAAACGTGACTAAATTGATAAAAATAATTACAATTAGTTGTGTTGTTTGATAATCAATCTTATAAACGAATACAATATCAACATAGTATTGTCCCACTTTTTTATTTTGTTTAAATCTAACAAAGTTTTTAACAAAATTGCTAGTTATGTCGTAACTTTTTAACATTTTTTTTTTAGAAGTATGAACTATCGGAAAATCCCGTCCCGACCTTTTGGCATCCCGAATTATCGAAAATCCATATTATCGGGTCCCGACCATTTCCAGACCAGGATCAATACTTTTAAATGACATCCGAAAACTATCGGGAGACAGATTTAAACTTTTCGGCTTGGATCCCATTCCGATTCAACCCCATATACATAGAGCTGAGCGAAAAACCAAAAAAACCGGACCGATAACCAAACCGAAAAAGAAAAACCGAAAAATTTTCAGGTCGGTTTCGGTTTTCAATAAAACCGAACCGAAAAAGCCCGAAAATAATCGGAGAAAAAACCGAAACTAGACCGAAAAAAACCCGACCCGGTTCGATTCAAAAAATAAAAAGACCGAAATCCAAAAAAAACGAAACTAAAAATGTTCGGTTTCGATTTCGGTTTTGTTAAAAACCGAATCGAATCGGACGGAACACAATACTACATATACATACTAGTACTAGATTAGATATAATAATATATATATATATATATTAGTATTATTATATATACCTCTTTTGGAAAACCCGGCAATTAGGTTTTGTGTTTATTTTTCTTCATCTCTTCCGATCCGCCACGTCATCACTCTATCAAATCAAAACCCACTTCTTTTTTTTTATCATCACCAATTCACCATTATTATTATTATTATTATTAATATTAATATTAATATTAATATTAATATTAATATTTATTGAAATGGTTGCTTCACACTAATAAAATCGAATTTGGTTTAGTCGAATGCCGTAGAATCTACGTTATTTATTCCTAAAGGTATTATTTTTAATCCCTTTTCCCTTTAATGGGTTTTGTATATTTAATCTAATTTCATTTTTGTTTGGATTATTAATCAATATTGATGTTTTATTCTTGGTAAGTTTTTTTATTTTTATTTTATTATTATTATTATTTAGTAGTATAATTTAAGTTTATTTAGCAGATTAGGTGCTTTGATGGGGATTAATGGCTTTTTTTCTGTTTTTTTTATTACTTATTATTTAAGGAAATAAGCTGGCTTTTTTGTCTGTTTTTGTGTGTGTCTTAATTATTATTACCATTTATTAATATAATTGTTGCTTCACACTAAGAAGATCGAATTTGATTGTTTGTTCACTCGAATGCCCGTAAAATCTACGCTATTTATTCCAAAATGTAATTTTTTATGATATTCACATGATTTAATCCTTCTTCCTTTTATGGGTTTTGTTTATTTTCCTTTGATTTAATCAAACACAATTGATGATTAATCAATTAGAGGCTCTTTTATTCGTTTTTTTATCAAGTTGTTTGGATGATTAATCAAAATTGATGTTTTATTCTTGGTAAGTTGTCTTTTTGATTTTATTTTTTTTGTAGTGATTATTTAGTTTAAGTTTGTTTAGCAGATTAGGTGTTGTGACGGAGTTTAAGGGCTTGTTTGGCTGTGTTGATTTTTGTGAAAATAAGCTGGCTTATTTGTCTGGTGATTTTAGGAAAAACAAGGCTTTTTTTTGGCTGTTTTATATGTTTGTGATCAATGAGTATTGATCCAGGTTATCATGAAAGCTTAGATTTTGTTAGTTGCATCCCTGTATTATGTGTTTGTATAGACTTTTTTGGGTTTTTTCGGCTGCAATTTTAACAAGATAGGGATTACTTGAGCATGAGAATAAGTTGGATTCTTTAAACTTGATACGTTTAGCTAGCTATAACAAAGGCTCTCACTCATGATCATTTTGTAAATGATGTGTGTTATGGATAAAACATCAGTGGAGTATTTCGTTATGTTCAGGTTTAAGGATAGGAAAGGCATGGCAACAGCTA